>CM037090.1:30952352-31668095 GCA_020916435.1 Oxytropis ochrocephala | reverse complement strand
CTTCGACAATGCCATCTTGACCCATCCGAATAGCCTTCTTCCGATCTTCCGTAGCTTCAACATTTGTGAGCAAGAAGTTTCAATTTGCTCTCAAGCTCGAAAGTTATTTGTCGAGGTCGGGCCGCCAACCCGCGATCTTAGCATCTTTTTTTGAAGCTCGACGGCAGCCTTTTCGAATTTTTCATTTGTCTCGCCGATCGCTCTCTGTTGCTTCTTTTCTACTCAAGTTGCTTCTTTTCTACCAAATTGCAGACGCTAGATTCCAAATCTTCAAAATGATCTCGTTGTAGAATTCCACATCTTTTGAGATTTATCGAGATCACCGTGGACTTACAAATTTTCCGAGCTGACTCGCACTTGGCTTCAAGATCTGATAAATGGATAAATACATAAGTATAAAAGAAGTTGGAAGTCCGGTAGGTCAATTTTGAAAACCGTAAACTATACCTTTAATTTTTAAAGTCGCAGCTGCTTTATCCTCCCCTCACTAAGTCGACCATCCCGAAAACCGGTAGTGAAACTCCGGCGGGTCACCGAATTCCTGGCCTTCGAGGTTCATGTATGCCCGTGGGATCAAAGCCGGAGCAGAGAGTTTATGTTTTTGTGCTTTTTGAATGGTCGCCGTATCAATCACATTTTTCTCCCGATCTTGAGGTTTGGACCTGTGGAGGAAGCTCGACTGCATGGTTGCTTCCTTTTTTCGTAAATGGCCGAAGTTTCTCTTCCTCTTCCCCGGATTAACCACTTGACGGGCACAAATACCTGGCGACAACCAAGGGAGAGTTTCCTCACTTGAACCCCGCCGCTACTTCCAACTTCATGGCATGACAGTGGTAATTTCTTTAAGTGCTAAGGCTTTCAAAGCCGACATATTCCGCTCCTGGGCCATGCTATCTCGCAAGATTAAGATTGCAAAATTATGTTAAAAATATTATGCTTAATCAAGATCGGGCAGATATTTAAAAACGCAAACATGGTAAAATAAACTAAGAGAAACGCTTTAAACCGACCTAAAGCTTTCGACATGTTCAAATTTAATCTGATGCCACCAACAACTTGGTATCGAAACCCCCACGTAGTCTACTATTCTCGTTGTTGGTGACGATCCGATCCGCAATAAATTGGAGCATTTTTCAAGGTATTCTCGATCCTCCTTTCAACCGATTCTTTTCAACTAATGCCTTTTCGCCTCATCTCGCTTCTGGTCCAACCAAGAGGAAACTTGGTGGTGAGAACGATGTCATTTTCGCAGATTAAATGTCCCAACTCTGGCCTCACCATTAATCGGCAACACCTGGCTCGACCTAAAAACTTATTCTTCCATTCATACTTCAAACTTCGTAATATGGCCGAAAAACCTTGATTCCCGGTCCTGATCTGAGGGCATAATGCTCTAAGCCGCGCGTGTTTGCCGCCGTTTTTCTCTTGGCCCTTCCGCTTATTTGAAACATATGCAAGAAAAGTCAAGGGAAAGCGGGTCGACTAGATGAATACATACCACTCAAAAGCTCGCATTTAATGCCCAAGCATCGGGGTGAAGCTGAGATGGGCTATTTCTAACCCGCCAAAACCGATCGTTGAAAGGTCGTGGAATGGAGGACGGATGCGATACGAGCTAAAAGTCGCCCAAAGAAACAATAAACTTGAGAGAACTGCAAGGCCACATGCTCGCTCTTTTCCATTCCAAAACACGCCAAATACGGATCTTTTGCATAAAGCTCTTTGAATAATCATCGATATCGATCTCCCGAGTCAATAGCGTAGTCTCAGATACGGTTTCTGATACCCGTGAGTAATCACTGGCGAGCCCAAGGGGGAACTGGGGGAGGTCGACGCAGTTAAACCCTAATCTTCATACCCGTATAACAACTCAAAACTTCCCAGATCTTCCGCTTCTTTCCTCTTCTATCTTCACCAACATTTTCCTCTTCGGGTCAACAGTGAGGGTCGCCGCAAGATTTCTTCCATCCGATTCAAGATCGACTTCAACTCAATCAAGATCGGAGTCATCCAAGAGTTTCTGATCCGAATCCACGCCCACTCGAGCCTCCGAGTTCGGATTGTCATGGAAGCGGTGTGGACGATTCTTCGCCTAAGCTCTTCTACATCACACTTCTCTGTGCCCTAAGACATTTCTTCCTCAGATTTCGTGAAGCCATACTCTCCTATCTAATGGATTAGAATCGCTTCTAGATGCCATTAACTTTCCGATATCAGACCTCTAGACTTTATGAGCTTGCTCTCGGCTTGATCTATAAGTCTGAGCGCTTTGCCGCGAAGTTGTCCGCTTTGTTTTCGCCGCTTTACCCATGAAATTCGGGGCTTTATCGATAAAATCATAAGAAGATGTCAAGTTCATTTAACAAGGCCTGAACCCGACCGACAACCCCATCCTCGCAAAAAGATGGCAGCCGAGGCTAGATCTCACCCCGGTGGAATTGAAAACGGCGCAACGAAGAATAAATTATACAAAAACACAACAAAAAGTAAATTCCAATAGAAACACTAACCTCGTAAGAAAGTCTTGAGAAAATGCAGATTTGATGTCGTAAATCAAGGAGCGAGCTCCTGGCTAACTTAAAACCACGAAACCGTAGCCTGAAAAAAAGCAGAAAAACTAAAAAGATAAAATGAATTGCTCTCGCTTGTATTTATAGTGGTTCTCAGATATGACCGATACTATTCATTCAAGCGACGACTCAATCGTAATCGAACGACACAAGAATCGAGGAAGTCATCATTGAAAAGACGCCGAGTAATCGTGGAACCATTACATCGATCAACACGAGCATTTAATGCTCATTTAAAAAGAAATAATATTAAAATGAAGCGCCACTAACACACAACCATCTTCAAAGATCGGTAGTACAATCGGGGCAAGAACAACCATCTTCAAAGATCTAAACAGCTTCGCATCAACCATCTTCAAAGATCGGTAGTACATTTCAAACTTCAAACCATCTCCAGAAAAATCGATATACTTCTGTTTGAATCATCTACAAGATCTGGTAAGAAAGTCCGAATACAGCTATTTTTCTCCAATCTCACTTAAAACGATTCACTTTTTTACACATATTTCAAAGTCTAGTTTGACCTAACATGCCAAACCGACTTGGGGGGCAACTGTTATGGAGAAATTACACACATACTATTTGCACCCCTCTCTCGCATAAAAGGCCAACCGATTGGGCCTTCAACACCAAGGCCCATAAGCTGCTCATCCAACAAACACCCACTATGCACCTCCACAACCAATGGTTCAGATGATGACACCCAAGTGCTTCCCAAACCTATAAATACTGCATTTAATCCAAGGAGAGAGGTACGCATTAATTATCACTTATTTGCATTAACTCCATCACATCGACTTCAAAGATCGAGTGTTTATGCAGTACACCCCGCCACAAACTTTAACAACCAAATTTAATAATCACCGACATAACTCCAAATTGATCAAAACCATATTACCTACCAACTATCTCGGATATACTTATCTTAGATATTTCAGATGGACAAACTGTGTAAATTATACACAACAAATTTATCTATTTTTAGGTAAGTCCGCTTTTGGCAAAATTCAGTGGGTAATATAGACATTTCATAGGATCGTGGGGTATAGTAGTCATGGTCGGGTAAAAATCCAAATGTGAGAGCTAACTTCTTTCCGATACCGACCCTTCAATTCTGTGGATCACATGAACTAGGTGGCCTATTTTGTGGGTCATTGCTTTTCCCACACTCCCTCCCACTCACAAAACACCACATAACCCTGCGAAATGACCAAAAGGCCATTAATGAAATCAGCGCACGTGGTCTTTTTTTCTAAATTTTTAATGGTTCGTGACGCGGCAACAAAACATGTTCGCCAGCCCATCCGAACGTAATATGTTGTCAAACACACCCTCTTTTGAATTTGTTGGAGACATTTTAATCGCTTTCGCTTTCTTACCCAAACGTAAAGTGAGGGAGGAGAGTTAACGTGTTCGGATCCCCATCCCTAGACGAACAAAATAATAAAACACACCTCCTTCTAAATTTTTCTAATGTACGGCTGACGTTAATTTAACATGTTCGATTGTTCAACCGAACCGCTCGTTAACGCGCGCTCCATCGATTCCCGGAGCGCTTTCATGAGAGGGTATTTTTAGAATTTTTTGAGTGAAAGGTGTGTGGTGAGTAGAGGAGGATCCGGGAAAAGCAAAGATCTTTTGTTAAAGAAAACGCCCAAAACACGCTTTCATTTTTATTATAAAGCAGCCTTCACAGACAAAAAAAAAGGCAATTGCTTTTCTCACTCTCTCCTACTCACCGTGACACCCCAAACAAATTTTATTATTAAAATAACTCTCGCGGGAACGCCGTGGCAGACGCGGATTAGTGACGGTCGCATGACCTTGTTCGAACATCGCTTGAACACATGTATCCGTGTTAAGGAATATCGTGAACGTGGTGTGAGGGTCCATTATTGTTTTTTGGTTAACAAAGATACGCAACAGTAATAAAATAGGGTGTTCGAATACGCCTATGCGAATCTGTGCGATTGGTGTCATCCGAACCTATTAAATTTTGCACAAGAGGGTGCGTGTGTGTGTGTGTGTGTTAACACACTCGATGACTCGCTCGATCAAGTTCGAGTGCTCAGATTCGAACCGGTGAAATTTTTGAAAAAAAGAGGTTTTAGTCTTTTCCCAACTTTATGGGGTGTGTTTTGAGTAAAGAGGAGAGTGGGGAAAAGCAAATGCCAAAAAAAAAAATCGCTTTGCTTTATCCTGCTTTGTTCGAGCTGACTCAATGCCCAATACATATCCAATAGGCCCAACATCAGAAGCTATAAATGTGGCATGAATCCCAAGAGACGAGGTACGCCATTATTACTCAGGGTCCTATTCATCGCTCATCACGATCACGGCCGGAGTGCTTTCGCAGTACCACCCGAGGCGCACCTGCACTCAAGCGACATCAACACCATCGATCGAGCTAAAGGACTACATCAAGATCACTACATCCATAGATCAGAACGATCATTGGCGACTCACGCTGGGAGCGAAGCTAAACACTTCCACCATGCAACCAAGGAAGCACGACACGCCGAAGCTTTCGGGCCGCGAGCCGACCCTTCCGGGCGAACGCGCCCACAAAGAAACCCCGCAGGCGCGCTACTAACCATCCGCTAATCACCGACAACCTCGCCAAGAGCCTTCAAAGATGTATGCCGAGACCGCCTTTAGAGCAGAGCATAACGGCCGCCCAACAAAGAAGCCACGGCCGAAGTTGACGACGCAGGATCGATGCATCCTCGCCCGAGCATGTAACTCGTGCCTTCCTTCAAATCCTACGAACAAGAATCGATCATTGCCGACCGAGATGCGCTTCTTTCCCACTATGAAAGGGGATCCATTCCACCGCCAATGAAGCAAGCGTGAAGGGCCGTGTCAAACGCGCCCTTCCCACTTCCGCACTTAACTCCATACTAAGAAACGACCGCCCTCGCGGAGGCACATCACGCCGATCCCCGCACGTAAGAGTCCGGCACAGAGGTCCCCGCCGGCGGGCGTATGTAGTCGCCATTCCCGCTCTCACGCATCGTGATTACGCAGATTCTAGCTATAATCCGAACCGAACCGCCGCCCACAAGGTATTCCTCGCACGAGTACTCCCGCTCGCAGATCAAGAGGCCGGCCGATTGTGGAACTCTTATGACGAAATGGATAGCTACCGTAGCGGAGATCGTGGACGCCTCCCGCCTGGCCGAGAAGGCAGGAGCCCGAGCGACATGTAGGGTCGCCGCCCCATACACCTCCGCTGTATGGTCAAATAGTCGCGAGGACTATATACGAGCGCCGCCAATGAAGCGGACTCATGTCTTGCAGCTGGGGCGCAGAGAATTAGCGACGGCCACGTGGGCCATTCACTAGGGAGATACGCCGTTATCGTGTCCCCGCGAGACTTGAGAAAGCCCCCAACCAACAAGTTCGACTACCGAGGAGACCCCGACAAGCACTCGAGGAAGAGCACTTGGATACGATTATCCAAGGGGACCACGAATCATTGAGACATTACATAGAGCGATTCAACGCCGAGGCCGATCCAGTGTGCGCAACCGACCGACAGAGACAAGTCAAGTATCTCAACGTGGGATCGATCGACCACACCTTGCGTTGCGTATGAGTTCGCCTAAATCGTTACATGGATCTAACCGTGTTCCTACGAAGGGCCAACAATCATATGGCCTATGAAGAAGCAATCGCTTCGCTAGAGCACGCCAGGCGCGCCTGCAGAAGAGCAGATAGGTCGCTAAGAAGAACAAGATACCTCGTGGATAACAGACAAGAATAATCTATGAATAAATGGCAAAGCGCGCTTTTTCCACACCGTGGTTTTTTATCGAGGCCCGACCTTTAAAAGTCGTGATTTTTTGTAATTTATTTCGCATGCAAGAATGTATGATTGGTCGCCTCCATGCAATAGCGCAGGCGCCATAGTTCCGCCGAGTGCTATCGAATGGCATGCGTAGACCCCGAGCGCCTACAAAGAGCGAGGCCCCGAGCGCCTACAACCGAAAGTGCCACGAGCGTTTACAACCGAGTGCCACCGTGTTGGCACGATCGAGTGCCATCGAATGGCACAGCGTAAACCCCGAGCAAGTTTACAAAGAGCTTCAGGCCCCGAGCGCCTACAACCGAAGCGCCACCGTGTGTCGGGCACGATCGATCGCCACCGATCGGCACAAGCGTAGACCCCGCGGCGGTTTACAAAGAGCGAGAGCCCCGAGCGCCTACAATCGAAAGTGCCACCGTGTTGGCACGATCGAGTGCCATCGAACGGCACAGCGTAAACCCCGAGCGGCCTACAAAGAGCGTGGCCCCGAGCGCCTACAACCGAAAGTGCCACCGGTCGCCGATCGATCGCCATCGATCGGCATGCGTAGACCCCGCGGCGGTCTACATAAAGAGCGAGGCTCCCGGGCGTTTACAACCGAGTGCCACCGTGTTGCCAGACGATCGAGTGCCATCGAATCGGCATGCGTGAGACCCCGAGCGCCTCATAAAGAGCGTAGCCCCGAGCGCCTACATGCGAGTGCCATCAGGGCCCGAGGGTCAAAGAATGACCCACGAACGAGCATGGACCCCGAGCGGTCTACAACGAGAGTAGGACGTCGAACGACCTACACAAAGGCAGCCGACAAACGGCCTACGACGAATGACGATCAATGAATGGTCTACAATAAACATAAGTGGCAGCGACCACACCCCAACAAGCCATTTACATGTGTCACTCCTCGTAGGTCGACTCGCGAGGCTAGACAGGGGGGCAACATATCGAGCCTCGAATAGACCGCGCCAGATCGCCCCTTGCAGGTCGGCCACACATGACTCCAAGGGGGCAGCGACCCCAGGATTTATCCTAGTCCCGAGCGACTTAATGTGAGCGCATTTCCAAGAGATCAAGGTTGTTACTCCTCATAACCCGACCACTTCTGGCACCACTCGGGGGCAATGAATCAAGCCTTAGCCCGCCCACCGCGACTCCAGCTTGGGGGCAAATGCTCCGAGTGGACTCAAGGCCCAAATACACCCAATAGCCCAACATCAGAGCTATAAATGTGGCATGAATCCCAAGAGATGAGGTACGTCATTATTACTTGTGGTCCTATTCATCGCTTCATCACGACTGGGCGCTGAGTGCTTTCGCAGGTACCACCCGAGGCGACCCAGACTCAAGGACATCAACACCATCAGCGACCGAGCTAAAGGACTACATCAGCATCACTACATCCATAGATCAGGAACGATCAGTTCTCAATATCTACATCTACACTATATTTATACATCTAAACCACCTATGATTTTACCAATACTCTTATTCTATATAAGACACCTCAAATCTTTGAGGGCACAAATGTAAATTTATTTACTCTTCCCACACTTTCTTATACTACTATCTTTCTTCATTTTTTCTCTTTCTTCTTACACTCTCTTTCCTCCTTTTCACTTTTATCTTACACTATCTTTCTTACTTTTTTTCTCATTCTTTTTTTTCTCATTCTTCTTACACTCTCTTTCCTCCTTTTCACTTTTCCCTTACACTCTCTTTCTTCATTTTTTTCTTTTTTACTTTACTTTTATTTTTCACATAAACAATACTTCTATTTCTCTTATCATTTCACTTTAGTATTTTTACCTAAATTTATACAAACACTACTCTACTAAATTTGTCATTGATACTTTTAATTTTTTAAGACTACTATAAACCTACTATCTAAAAAAATAAGAAGGCTTAATGACTATTTAAACTATTAATTAATATAAAACTGATATTTCTTATTGATAATTTATTATCTAACTTTTACTATCTAATCAGAAACCTACTATGTAAAAAAAAAGATTTCATCGACTATTTAAACTACTTATTAATATTTAAAATAAATATTTCTTATTGATAATCTACTATCTCTCTTTTACTATCTACTATAATATACTAATCAACTAAAATTATTAATTGAAACTGCGAGATAACTGCATTGATATATAAAAAAACACAAGATAACTGCAGTGATATATAAAAAAATACGAGATTAATATTTGCCATTGATAATTATAATTTTTGAAGACTATTATGAACATACTATCTAAAAAAATATGAAGGTTTAGTGGCTATTTAAACAACTAATTAACATTAAAGAAATGTTTCTTATTGATAATTTACTATCTAACTTTTACCATCTACTATAATCTATTAATCAACTAAAATAATCAATTGAAACTACAAGATAAATGCCTTGATATATAAAAAGCACGGGATAACTGCAGTGATATATAAAAAACACGGGATTAATATTTGCCATTGATAATTATAATTTTTGAAAACTATTATAAACCTACTATCTAAAAAAATAAGAAGGCTTAATGGCTATTTAAACTACTAATTAATATTAAAGAAATATTTCTTATTGATAATTTACTATCTTAACTTTTACCTTCTACTATATTTATTAATCAACTAAAATAATCAATTGAAATTACTTAGATAAATCGTATTGATATATAAAAACACGGATAACTCGCAGTTGATATATAAAAACACACGGGATTAATATTGGCCAATGATAATTATAATTTTTGAAGACTACTATGAACCTAAAAAAACAAGAAGGCTTAATGACTATTTAAACTTATTAATATCTAAAAATGATAAATAATTGTCACTGATATATAAAAAACACAGGATAATTATTTTTATTGATCATCTACTATCTATCTTTTACTATCTACTATAATCTACTAATCAACTCAAATAATCAATTTAAACTATGAGTTAACTACATCGATACATAAAAACACGAGATAATCAGAATTATATATAAAAATACAGGATAATCGCATATATATATATATATATATATATATATATATATATATATATATATATATATATATATATATATATATATAAATGATAGTTAATCGATATATAAAAACACGCGATATAACAATACTCGATATACATAAAAATATCAAGATCGATATATAAAAACACCGGATAATCGCATTTATTTTTTTAAATGATACTTTTACATTTTTAGATTTTAATATTTTAATATTTATCTATCTTTTTTTTGAATTTTTTTTTATCTACTTTAATTTTTTTTATTTTCACGAGATAGTGTTCAAACTATTTAAATACTGTCTAAGTTCATTCATAAAAGAATATGACAAAGACTCCGCATGTATGTGCATGCAGTAGTTTGGACAAAAAGGGTGCTGAAAGTATAATTTATGGCTAACCGAGTTATTGACATAGCAAAAACATTATAATTTGTTTTTGTCAAAAAAAAAATAATATAATTTGATGAAAAATAATAAATTTATAAATTTGTACAGTAATAAAATATTACCCATCATCTTTTTCTGAATAATTATAAGTGAGATTTTACCACATATTTCTCAGATAGGAAATTATACCATGTGTTCGTGTTATCTTCACCTTCATACTTTTTTGGACAAAAGAAAAGAATCTGGTTAAAATCTTGATACAAATCCTCTGTAAAAGACATTTTAACAGTAACCAACTGAAATTAGTTGAATAAATCTGAACTCACATAATCGTGGCCGCCCCAAACAATTTCAAAAATTGCATAATTTTAAATATTGAGCCCTTAATTGGACACTACAATTTTTTTATTATATAAATATATTTTTATACTAAGAATAATATATGTATTTTTACTTGCGTTAGTATTTTAAGTCACAAGTGTTGGTCTAGTGGTATATATGTGAGTTTTGCATGCACAAGTAAGAAGCATTGGATCACAAAATTGAGTATTTATGTTCAATTTGCTCTTTTTTTTGCTAAAAACAACAATAATCCGAAAAAATGCTGATCCAGGGATTCGAACCCAGATGCCTGATCTTGTGCCAAACACCTTTACCACTGCACCAAGGAGCTGTTCATGGTATTAATGGAAATAAAACCGTATATCTATCGTATTTAATTTGGGGCCCTAAAACCGTGGAATTGGACTGGGCCCTGTGCGGTAGCACAGCCCGCACGGGCCCAGGGCCGACCCTGGTTACAATATAGAGCTTGCACACTAAACAACAGAGGTGCAACTCAGTTAAGAAAATACTTGGGCCAACAATGACTAATAAGCTAACAGTTTGGGTTTTGCTTTTCCCACTCCCCCTCCTACTCAAAACACACCCCATAAGGGTGTGAAATGACCAAAAGACCAGTCAAAGCGTCTTTTTTTTTCAAGAAATTTCACGTGTTCGAATACGGGCCTCCGAACGACATTGTTCGCGTGAGTTAAATATTGACTTCACACCCTCTTGTGCGTAATTTGACATGTTCGAACGGGGTTACTCGAACATGTTCGCATAACCTTGTTCGAACTCGTTCGAATGACATCGTTCGCTGAGTTAAATATTGACTTCACACCCTCTTGTGCGTAATTTCACCTGTTCAAACGGGGTCACTCGAACGTGTTCGAACAAGGTCGTTCGAACCGTTATTAAACACATCCTCATAGCGTTTCACGCGAGGTTATTTTTGGAATAAAATTTGTTAAGGGGTGTGAAAGAGTAGAAGGGGAAGTGGGAAAAGCAAAACCCCACGTTTTTTTTTGGTCCAACAAAACCCCACAGTTTAGTACAAACACAATACGGGTTTTTTTTTGTACCCCCACCCTCTCCCCTTAAACCCCCACCCACGCTGAAATTCCCAAAATGCCCTTCAAAAAATCTTTTTTTTTCACTAAATTACACAAATCGTATATATCTTTTTTGTGGCCTATATACGATGGGGAAAAATTTGACATCGATATATGTTCATTGTGCGATATACGATTGATGCGTTTAAGTCAATCGATATACGTTAAAATGAACTTATATACGATGGTTAGAATTTGACATCGTATATATGTCCCAAAAGAGATATATACGATGGGCTTTGTTTTTGTTAGCAGTTATGATTTTATTACCAGTTATAATTTGAAGTCTCGCGATTTGATTAACATCAACGGTGTAGATATATTGGATAAAGTAAACGCAGATAATTACAAAAACGCGATATAGTATATATACACGTGTACTACAAAATATGTGTGAATCTATCTACAAGCCGTCAATAGAATCATCGGCTAAATCTATACATCTAGACGCATCATCGCGGAGTGGGAGGCCGCACGGAGGACACATAGATCGCCATAGGTAAAACGTCCGCATAATGGATGCAACCATGAAGCGCACATCGTGACGTAGGCCGTACCACCTTCAAGTCTTCAACCGCTTTTTCAAAGACCAATGCAAGGATTCCGCCTCAAATAATAAACAAGCGTAAAAAAATCGAGTAACGGATAGAAATAATAAACAAGTGTCAAAGAATTTTAATCGATTTAAAAAAATATGTCCACGTGTCAAAAAAATCGAGTAACGGATAGAAATAATAAACAAGTGTCAAAGAATTTTAATCGATTTAAAAAAATATGTCCACGTGTCAAAAAAATCGAGTAACGGATAGAAATAATAAACAAGTGTCAAAGAATTTTAATCGATTTAAAAAAATATGTCCACGTGTCAAAAAAATCGATTAACGGATAGAAATACCATTGGTGGTTGTGGAATTCCCCAAGTGTGGATCCGTTAGTCCATGCCGAGATAAATCGCCTCAGGCGTGGTCAACCATGTGTCGGCACATATTTAATGAGAGCAGTTTATCGAGCAAGCAAATTTCAAAAACTTCGATTAGATAGATACTCCGACTCATCAACGTAATCAATAATACATAGCCGCAGAGATTCGACCTCCTCCCGCTCATCCTTGTGAACCAACTCCTTAATCTTGGCTTTGACATTTTTGTAACATGCCAATGACACAATAAATTTTTAGCAAAGCAGAAAGACATCAAGAATAGCGCATATATACAAACCAGATCTCTGTCTCACAAGAAAACCCGAGGTCGAATAGAATGCAACTCACATATACCTCGCAACGCTCCAATACCCAAGAAAATGAATAGCAAGCTCCCGCCCAATATAAGCAAATGCAACGTGGAAGCTTATCTCGTTGTTTGTGACTCCTACAACTGTAGAAGAGGCAAATTATATCCGTTGGTCTTGTAGGTCGAGTCAAGAATGAGAACTTTGGGAAACAACCCGAGCAACTTTATAGAAGTGGGATGCGCCCACATGATATCACCGACGACATCGATCATGGAATCTTTCTAGACCAACATAGATAATTATGGGATTCAATCAATCTCAACACCTCCCGAATGTCCGCTTCTAGACCCCTCTTCGAGACCAAATGTCCGTGACGACGCTTATAAACTTGACGAAGACTAGTCACATTCTTCTGATCTAGCTTCTTCAAAGCAAGAATAGTAGATTTCGGTCCGACATCAAGATCTCGCATGCTTGTTAACCAGATCCTTTGCGCCTCGCATGCACGCCCAAATAAACAAGTACCAACGGAAGTTTTTGAGCAACTCGTATGCGTGTGTCTACCACATTTAACCGTGACACACCAACCCCACGGCTATCAAAGGCAAGTAGCTTTCAATCTAAAAGGACAACCTCTCCTTTTAGAACCGAAACCCTTGAATCATTAGTAAACCCGCATTGTTTCTCGCAGCCAAAAACAATCTTATCTCGCTTCCTCTTTCCACCGCTTTCTCAGATCTCACAATAACAACAACTACACCGATAGTTCTACCAACAACTTTGGCCCACTCTCCACAAATCGTCGTAGAAAATATCTACAAAATATATAACTTACTAAGTACTTAAGTAAATTAATTCCATTTACCAAACTTGAGTAACAAAATTATACCGTGATCCGTCGTGAAAGTTAATGTAGTATCAATATCAACAGCGCCAACCGGTAGCTCCAGATCGCCACAGAGGCGGTCAATATCCTGCTCCAACAAAACAAATAGCAACTCAAGAAAAACGAAAAAAAATTGCCTACCAGATATACCTCCTCAACCATGTATATACGATGGGTATTTTTTCACATCGTATATACATGGCCCCAGATGTATATACGATTAGATCTCAGAAGCCCACTCGTATATAACCTATATACGATGGGTAGTCAATGAAGATTTACACGCAATCGATATATGCCTTGAAGGACATATATACGATGAGTAGTCAACGAAAGATTTAATATCGCAATTGTATATATGTCTTCGGGCGACATATATACGACGAAAGATTTTTTCGCGCCGCCGCTCATTAATTAATCGTAATCGATATACCTTCCATCGAGGATATACGATGCGTTATCTTGTGGGTCCTACCAAAGTGAAATAAATGAAAGTCAAAAACTGATTAATGGCAGGGGTATAATTGGAATAACAATAATGGGTGGGGTGGGAGGGGATGGGGTGGGGGTATAAAAAAACAAAGCCACACAATACAACCAATATATGGGCCAGTTACATTTTCTGGGCCCAATTACTATTTACAGAATCTACGTCTTTTTACGTTCATACCTATAAAGTGAGAAGTTATTTTTCTCAAAAAAACGTCTTTTTACGTTCATACCTATACAAGAATTTCTCTACAAAAAAGTAGTCGTTATCTTTTAAGAACATAAATACCCCAAACTTAATTAATTAGTTGAGTTTATGATTACATTTATGTTAACTTAACTAAACTGGTTAAGGTCATTTGGGAAGGAACGACTCTGATAGAAGCCACTTGAAAACTTGAAGAGTTTTAAGATAAGTATTCATATTTGTTTGCATGTATGTTGCAACTTTTTGTGGGGATAAAGTTTTAAAAAGGAGGGAAATAATGTGACACTCCCACATTTCTTAAGTTAGGTTGTTATTTTTCACACCCCCTTCATCATCAATCTCACCCCCATAATATACGTTTTGGACAAAAATGCCCCCAGCAATATATAAAATTTCGGAATTACCTTAGCGAATTGGTAATTCCGGAAGGGGGTAAAAAGATTTCCGGAATTACCAAAAATAGAGGTAATTCCGGTTCACAAAATGTGAACCGGAATTACCTGTATTTTTGGTAATTCCGGAAATCCTTTTACCCCCTTCCGGAACTACCTAGTTTTGAAGGTATTTCCGAAAAAAAAAATTAAAAATTAAAAACAAATTAAAATTAATTAAAGACGCGTTTTCAATCACGAAACGATACAATACATGAAATTGATGAAAAAATAACATAACGCAACAACAAACGAAATAAAAACACTCAGAGAAACTAGTGAGATGGTGGTTGAGACGCCGAAGGACCTCAAGAACGGCCCTTCCGTTTCGACATACAAACCAATAGGACTCGTGATCCAAATATGTCAAAACGGCCCATCATGACTAACGCCATCGTTGTTCTTCACATCCATGGACCATCGAACACGATTATTATCGCCATAGTCGTAGAGCGATAAATGATCCGGTGACTTCTTGCTCGTCACCCTCCACAATGACCTTCGTTGTTATTTTTCTTTCAGAGCTTCAAAGGTGATGTCGCCGTTAAGCTCGCATAAATGGGGTTCGACTCTCAAATAGACACCATTTCTCTCGCTTTGTGATTGTGCTCTCGATGGTGAAAGGCGGTGAGTGCGTAATCACGAGAGTATTGTGTATTCAGAGTATCCATGAGAGAGTGTTGTGTGTGTGTGAAATAAGTGAAATGGAAGGGTGTATTTATAGGGAAAAATGAAACCCTTGAATAAATTTCCACCGCATTGATGAAAAGTGGTCTGCAAAAACTGACCCTTTATAGTGTCGGCAAAATCTAGATCCTTAAAAGTTGTCGGCAAGATCTAGTCCGTTAATTAGTAATGAAATAAAAAAATGTTTTATTAGTTTAAAAATGACTTTTTAACTATGTTTCGCCGGCTTTTTACCATGCGTAATTTTTTTAAATTTTTTAAAAATTACAAACTTGTAGAAAAAGTATAATACTACGATATTGAGGTTAAAAAGACGAAGTTACAAAATTATTTACGAGCTGTAATTGTACATCAAAGTGGCATAAAAAACATGTTTTATTACTTTAAAAAAATGACATTTTAACTATGTTCTAGTCAGTTTTTACCATGCGTAATTTTTTTAACTTTTTTAAAAAAATTACAAACTTGTAGAAAAAGTATAATACTACGATATTGAGGTTAAAAAGACGAGTTACAAAATTATTTACATGCTGTAATTGTACACCAAAGTGGCATAAAAAACATGTTTTTTAGTGTTAAAAAAGACTTTTTTGACACTTGTTTATTATTTGTATCTCAAGTTTTCGGTTTTTTTGACACGTGGACATATTTTTTTTCCTCAATTAAATTTCTTTGACACTTGTTTATTATTTCTATCCGTTACTCGATTTTTTTTGACACGTGATATATAAACAATTAAGATGTGATATCTATATAATCATATGGTGTCATTGGAACATAATCTGGAACAAAAGAAGACCATAATCGCATGCGCCCAACGATGGATATTGCCACGATCTAGCTTCATCCGAGGCGACGACTCCAAGAAGGATGTGCAGAGGATAGGGCTAGTGTGGTTCAACTTGACAAGAATCCAATGATTCCTATGGATGAACCCAACACAAACCAACCGACTGATCGAAACACAATCTCCCCTCAAAGGGAAGAATGTCCAGTTCTCATGAGGCAACTAATGAATCTCTAATGTTCTGAACATTGTCACCCATAAGTCGTGTGTGTATCAAACCGGTTGGAGTCCATCTCACTAATTAAATCATTCAACCATCCGCCAACTCAGGTTCACGGGCCTAGTGAAAGTAGATGCATCTAAAGCCATAGTTTCCATCCCCGCGACATTGATAATGTCGCCAATATACCTATGTAAGAAATCGGAAAGTGACTTACCAAGTGGATGTCATGTTGCGCCGCCTTTGTCGACCTCTCGTGACGGTAGCTCGATGGTATTTGTGATGCTACTTGTAAAGACCGTCGGGAGGTATCTTTGACGGCCCGTCTGATGGTACTTGTAAGGACCGTCTGGGAGGTATCTCAGGTGGGTTTTTCTAAAGATGCATCCACGTGCTCCCACGCAGATGGATCTCTCTTCACATCATACTCTTTCTTCTTCTTCCCCTTCTTCTGCACCCCTAGTTTTGACTTTGTGGCTAGTGTGGAACCATGGATGTAGTGCCTCTAATACATAATCATCAAGACCTCTCTTCCAAACACATCTCTCCTCAAGATGCATGTCATTCCATTGCCTCCAAATCTCCTCATCAGATAACTTAAGTCACCTCCTTCTGACGCTTCTTTGATCCGCTCCTCATCCATTGCCTCCAAACTTCGTCTCTTCCAATGAGAGTCAATAATGTCCAATGGTATTGGTAGTCCCATTAGGTGTAACCTACCAAGTTCACAAGAACAAGGTAACCCATGAGTAACTTTAATGACACAACCAGACACTTTTTCTTATCCGTGCCCACACCATCCATCATGTTATCAAACTCCCCGGCAATATGATTCAACGCCTCAATAGACACCAAACCATGTAGATTCTTGTAGAATGGAATGTTGTGTTGGGCATCTATACGGTTGATGCTCCTTTGAAAAGAATCCACAATTTTATTAATCTGTGCATTGATCATCCCATGCATTGACTCCCAACTTTTGCATAAATCACCACCACTAGAACCCAATGATCTCTTCAATGCCCAATGGGCAGCCTCAACCCTATGGCACGTAAGGAAAAATTAAGACAAAGAAACCACAATCATATACTTAAAGCACATAAGAAAACAATTTGCGTACCTATTAGTCGTGGTATTTCCATAGTGTCTTACTTTATCCGTCCACGTGCCACAAAATATTTCCTTGTGAGGATACAACCATTGCTTCTTCACATATGCAATAAGCTGGGGTATGTCAGTAGACGATTCCTCCAAATCATGCAAAGCCTCACTAAACTCATCATCAAATGTAGCATCAACGACATGATGCCAAAGTGTCGTCAGTGAATCCACTCTATCTCCCTTCACCAACTTCTTAATTTGAGCATGAACATTTTTGTTGATATGATATCGACAAAGCAAATTCATTGCCTCCAGAAAGACAACCTTGATAGCACTCATCAAAACCTCCTCACAATCAGTGAGGATAACCTGAGAAACACAATCCACACGTTCTATTACAAATGGAAAAAAATAAAAAAAAAAAGAATGTAACCACAAAAACTAAAGTCATTTAGCATTGACTTACTTGAGGAAGTGCAATATCACACAAAGATCAAATCTCGTGAGGCTCGCAAAGACCCACACGTAGTCATCATAACGCTCATGAGACGATATGCAAACGCAACAGGAAATGTCAACTCAGTGGAAGTGACACCAACAATCTCCAACGGAGGCAATGCATACTTGTTGGTCTTAAAGGTACAATCCATAATCAAAACAGTGGGAAACATCCTCAATAACTTAATACTATCAGATGTGACCACATGATCTCCTCAACAATATCGCACCTTTAAGTCGCCTCGCCCAACACAAGTAATGGTTCGCCTCGAATCGTTGTCATAAGTCACGATCTCACCATATTACTCTCTTTCCCTTCCTGATATTGCTTCGGTTCTATACAACCGAGTAATGTTGCTCAAGTTGTTCTTTAACTGGTCTTTAATGCTTCAAGACTTTTGGATGCTTTCACTCCCAAGGATAGATGCTCCCCAACAACTAACCATTCGTCCCTGGTAAACTTACCAAATATAGTCGCTCCAAACAAAGTCTTATGAGGCTCATGATTGTGAATCCCATCCACCACTCTCACCTTCCAATCGTAACTAGGAGGTAAGAGTGGTTTAGCTTTCAATGCAAACTTACAACCACATCTTTTCGAACTCTTGTGTCTACCAAACAGAACACCCAACATCTACTCGATCAGATGTGCCCCGCCTCTCACAAACCATAAACAACCTTGTTCTTTTTCCCTTTCCCATTCTCCGTCTGCTCTCTGCTCAACAATAACCACAATGACTCCATTCGCTTTCCCAAGATTCTAACCCAACGTGTCATTGCATCACGAGTGGGAAATATCTCAAATGTCGTAAAAAGGCACCTGCTAAATCCATAATAACCATCTATTTAAAAAAATGTTAAAAAAATTCGGGAATACCTTTTTAATAGGTATTTCCTGCTCATTATATTGTGAACCGGAATTACCTCTGAAAAAGGTATTTCCGGAAAATATCTAATTTAAAAATGCAAAATTTCGGAATTACCTTTTTTGGGGATAATTCCGGTTCAAAAATTGTGAATCGGAAATACCAATTTTCTGCGCTAATTCCGGAAAAATCACCTCCAAACTTTTGGAAATACCTCTTTTTTTTGGTAATTCCGAATATTTTTTAATGTAGGCCCCATTGCTTTTTTTTTTTTTAAATTCCAGGGGCATTTTAGGGATATTGCTAGTTATGGGGGTGGGATAGATGATGAGGGGGGTGAAAAAATTAAAACCCCTTAAGTTATTGTTAACTTGTGTTCTGGAGGTATATACGACTTTGAATATTATAGGATCGTATATACCCCCACAACACATATATACTATTCTTATATACAAAAACCAACGTATTTAAGTCCAACCACAGTATACGATGGCATAATTTTGTGAGTCGTATATTGTTCGTATAACATATATACGATTGAATTTTTTTTAAAAAAAAATACGTTTTTAAATGGTATTTTGAGGTTTTCAAAATATGTGGGTTAGATGGGGATAGGGTGAGGGGTAAAAAAAACCAAGTTTTGGGCCACATAGGAACTAGGCCCAGTTACAACCCATCAAAGGGACAACAAAATAAAAAGGGTTTTTTTTGTACCCTACCACTATCCTCCTTATCCCCACAAGACTTTTTTTGACAAAAATACCCCTAATCAAATTGGACACCATCGTATATACATATGGGAGGGGTATAAACGATTTTGAAAATTAAAAAATCGTATATACCTCCACAAATACGTATATACGATTTATTAATTGTTATTAAAAAATGAATTGTATATACGTATTTGTGGGGGTATATACGATTTGTAATTTAACAAGGCGTATATACCCCCACCCATACGTATATACGATTTGTTATTTAAAAAAAATTAATTAAAAAAGGTTATAAAAAAGCTACTAAAAAATCGTTAAAGAATCAAAACTAATCAAAATTATAAAAAGACCACTAAAAATCTAATAAAACCAAAATAAGGCTATGCAAAAAAAATTAGAATTTTTGGATACTATGAAAAATTAATAAAAAACAGTAAACGATGGAATTTGGGATTTTGAGCCTCATAAGAAGTCCCTTCTAGGGGAGTCATGGTCCTTGATTTTTCTCGGATTAAATGGTCGTGGTTTCATTACAATCGGAGTAGGTTGTCTGAAAACCGATTTTTTAGCCTAAATTATTCCCTCGACGAATAACATCGTCACGTTGTAACGAACTACACCCTATACAGAACCAAAAGACGTTCAATATTCATATTTAATTTATTTTTCTAAAAAAATTATATTTTTACTTTTTTTAAATGATTTATCTATTTTTTATTTGGGTTACAAAATCATATATACGTAGGTGTGGGGGTATATACGACTTTGTAATTTAACAAATCGTATATACCCCCAACTTATATACATATATACGATTTTAATTTTTTTTTAATTTTAGGGGAAAATCGATATAGGTATATATGATTTCCCTTTTTTTGGGAGCTAGGGATATGTTGGGGTTTTTTAAATTTTGAAAAGGGTATTTTGAGCTTTTCGTAGGGTACGTGGGGGTAGGAAGGATAGTGGTTGGGATATAAAAAAAGGCCCAAATAAAAAACAAACAACTGAGGTTACAACCCAATATAAAATTGTTGAAAAACAAAGACTATGATGAAATTTTCACTAATATTATACTTCCTTTGGACTCCTTTTAAGCAATAAGTAACTTTTTAGATTCATTGAAAAAGTGATGTATTTGGACTATACATCACTTTTTCAGTGAATCTAAATTGTTTGTTGCTTAGAAACAAATCCGAAGTAGTATAATAGAAGCGCTAGCACGCCAAAAAAACCCAAAACACACAATTGTTATTTAACTCCTAACAAAAATATTTTTTAGTGTATGGAGATGAAAAGTGTTTTTGATGAAATTGATTTTGGTTAACTACAAGTAGAAAGTAACGTGATTTTTGTTTTTTGTTTTTGATAACTAAAAGAGTTTTATTGAGATAAATTTAGTTTCAGCATCATATGTGCAGACTTTACTCACTTTTTATGAAGGGTTGCAAATTATGGCACTTAACAATCTATGATTTTTGTTGAATATATTCAAGACAAAAGTGATTTTTGACAATCTTGTAGTATAGATAAGATAGATTGAAATTACTTTGGGTGTAAATTTACTAAAATGAGTATAGACTTCATATATTTATTTGTATTTGTGTATTCAATTTTTTTATTTATGTTTTTTTAATTGTATGTTGATTAATTTATTTTTTTGAAGCAAACAAAACTCAAGTCATTTCATTCATTAAAATAGAGGTGATACAATGAGGAATATAGTAATGTACTTGGTGACTAGCAAAATATTGAGCCACCCTAACTAAACTATAAGCAACACAATTAGCTTGTCGCTGAATATAACTCAGTGAACAGTTTTGTAAACGAGAAAAAGTATCCTTGCAAGTAGAAATTATTGCTCCGAACTTGTTGACTAATCTGAATCCACCGTTGATGGCTCCACTACAGACTAGCAGTCGATCTCGAAATCAACATCATGACTATCCAGCTGAGTCAACCACCTAAGAGCTTCTAATAGGCCCATTGCTTCAATTTCTTTTGGCTTCAAACAAACAGCAAACTAGATTGTCTTTGCACTGAGAAACCTGTCGTCATGGTCCCTTAAACAAATTCCCAAACCACATCGAGACTGTTGCGCAAACCATGCTCCGTCTATATTACATTTTTTCGACCTGCAGATGGCTTAATCCATCGCTGCTGAACAGATGCTGGTGTAGCATTTTGGTTCGGTCCTGTTTGTTGTCCAGGCCTACGCTAAAAAAGCCAAGCTGCAATCAACGATTTGACTTCGTGTAGAAAATGTGCCCAGCAACAAAAATAATAATTCCTGGGCTCCTCCGGCTCTCTGATACTCTGGGTGTATGCGATTCAACAACCAACTTCATGCCACACCTATTGAGCCTTTGGACAACCAAAGAACATATGTCATTCATTCTCAGGAGCACTTTCAAACATTGGACAACTAGCAGTGTATTGCACGCCCTTTCGTTGCAATCTACAACGAGTGGGAAGGCAGCCTCGAACAATGTGCCATAAAAAATTCTTATTTTGTTTGGAGTTGTATGTTAATTCTGACTGGTGTGTCAACAGAATTGCGACGACACCAAACACCAGCTGCAAAATTGGAATTGTCCACGTTATCATATGCACCCAACAACAACAAAAATTCCCGAGCTCCTTCGGTTCTCTCATACTCTGGGTGTATGCGATTATTCCACAACCCAGCTTCATGCCACGCCTGTTGAGCCTTTGAACAGCCAAAGAACAGATGTCATTCATTCTCAGAAATACTATCACACAATGGACAACTAGTGAGGCATTACACACCCTATCGTTGCAACCTACAACGAGTGGGAAGGCAGCCTCGAACAATGCGCCATAACAAAATTCTTATTTTGTTTGGAGTTGTACGTTATTTATTAAATAACAAGTAAATAAAGTTTTTGTTTTTATTTCATTTCAACTTATCAATTTAGATGTACTATTTATTTTTAAGTTTTATATATTAATTTGTTAATTAAATAAGTTTTATGTCCAACGTTTTATGTCCACCACAATTTGTAGAAAGATATTGATTTATGTACCTCACAGATGAGCAGCATATCTCCATGAAATTCCTTTATCCCCATCTCACCCCTCTTACTTTTACTACATGGGTGTTATTTTTGGTACCCCCCTCATCATCTACGACACCCCCATAATATCCCAAATGGACAAAAATACCCCTACTTTTTCCCAAAAATTACATGGTTTGTTAAAAAAAAAAAATTTGGAATTTCGGAATTACCTCTAAATTCGAAAGATTTTTGAATTACTCAAATGGGGTAATTCCGGTTCACATTTGTGAACCGGAATTACCTATTTTCGAGGTAATTCAAAATTACAATTTTTTATTTCGAACTAATAATTTAGGCTAAAAAATCCGTTTTCTGACAATATACTCGATCGTAATGAAACCACACCATTAGAAGCTTAAAAATCAAGAATCAAGACTCCCGTAGAAGGGACTTCTTACGGGACTACGCCTCAAAATCCCAAATTCCATCGTTTATTATTTTTTACGATTTTTTTAATTTTTCATAGTCTCCAAAAATCTAAAAAAATTTGTATAGCCTTATTTTGGTTTTGTTAGATTTTTAGTGGTGTTTTTATATTTTTTAGAGTAGTTTTGACTATTTTTAGTAGCCTATTAGTAATAAAAATTAAAACAAATCGTATATATATACGCACCGCCTGGTCTGGATTGGCCCGGATGCTCCTAGATGTCGCCTGCTCACCTACTTCACGTGCTTATTTTCAGTCATTTTTAGACATTTTAGACCCAAAAAAATTAAAAATTTTGAATTATTTTTTAGAGGTAATTCAAATTTTTCATGATTTATGAACTGTAATTACCTTTTTTAGAGGTAATTCCGAAATTTTAATTTTTTTTGAACCGGAATTACCTTATCTCTATATTTACATCCGATGGGAGTCTCCACGTAGGCATCCCAACAAGCTTCCGCGCCAATTTCTGGTTGTTCCCTCCAAATTTTTCTCGCCACTGATGATCGCCATTTGTGCCATGTAATGTCCAGTGGTATACCGCCAGATGAGCTTGTGCAAGCCTCGATCATCATCATCGCTTTTCTCGGTTTTGCTCTATCCCGAGCAGCCCATGCAAACCATCTTCAAGTAGTGAAGATATTGGCAGAGATTTTGCTTCATAGATATTTCGCCATGTGTGCCTTTCTATTGCTCTCTCTCTTCTTCGTTCTCATCACTTTTTTTCCTTGGCTCCTATTCTCACTCTTCTCTTCTACACGTGTCTTAGATATTCTGTTTTTACTTGATATTCACTCTAATTTCGCTTTCACTCCTTTACTCAATGCACGTTATCACCACTTACCAATGCCGCAACGATCGTAGCATGCTCATTTTTATCGTGAGCATGCTCAATACACGCTACCATCCGCCCGTAAGCATGCTCATTTTTATCGAGGTTTGCTATTGCCGATCATCATCGCTATGTTGTTTTGCACTCTATAAATGCTCGCATTTAGTGGCATCAACACATTCATCGATCCAAATTTTGATTAGGTGCTTTTTCTTTTAGTTATGTTTTTGTTTATTCTCCATTTGCCCCGGTCCTAATGGTGCTCTCATTTTTCGCTCCTTTTGCGCTTCAGAACTTGTCGTAATCCATTTCAACTCATTGCCGCTTATCAACGAATGGCATGTGCTTTCTTCTCTTGAGTAAATTTTGTTGTCTTCTTAGCTTCTTATGAATGCCCGATAATCTAAGTTTACCTATTTAATGCAATCGCAGAATGTAAATCGTTTTCTTCATATTGTTCCATCAATTATATAGTCATTGGTTTCCTATATTAATTTCACCCTCCTCCTAATTTCTTATTGTTTATGGATGATGGATTTTTCCCTTATTTATTGATTATATCTGTTTGAGTGGAAGCATTATTTTTATTTGGTTGAGCTTCGCTTCTTGGATACACTCTATATACTACATTGGTGATTGAGTCGTTGTATTTGTTTTTATTTTAATGAACTTTCATTTTTGAATGAACTTTTTGTGGTATTTTGGTGTTTTTACTTGAGTTATTTTGATTCTCGCCCCGCTTTTGTTTTAATTCGCATTGACCGATTGAGCTTCATTTCTTCAAGTCCTGCTTTTTTGTATTTCGTTTGGACATCTCGTTAAAATATTTTACTTTTGTGTTGCAAGTTCATTAGTTGGTGTGAGCTTAATTCAAAAGTAAACTTTGCTTATTTTCTATTGTCGTAGGTTGATGATAGTGTTGTTTGTTTGATCGATGAGTTCTTTGGTCTGTTTTGAATATGGATCCATATTTCACGAAAGTGCTACTTGAAATACCATACCTATCGGTTTGAGTTTGTTCCGTGCTTTGTAAGCTTTCCTCCGCTTTTCTACATCGGTGTGCCTTCTTTTAAGCTTATTGTTGTTACTAATTTAGCTCTATTTTGACTTCATCCATGCAATCACTTCCAAAGGCTTTTTTGTCCGACTTCTATAATGAGATCCCAAAAATTGTGCACCTTATGGATCCTTTTGGGAAACCTCTTCATCATCTCTATCAAAGAACGCCCAAGTAGTGGTCTACTTGCATCATGGTTCTTCTCGTGATTGGTGAGGTTTACAAACTTTTTAGTGGTGGTTGGATCACTATCAAGTATCTACATGGTAGTACCTTTAAAATGTTTGTGAGGATCGAATGGGTAAGTGATTATGTATCCATTTCCTCCTAAAAATATGGTCTTGGAGAACCAGAATTCCAATGAGTGTTATTGATGAGGAGCGTGATGAATTCGTTTTTAGTGATGCCATTCATTTCTACCATTGTTTGGTAAAAATGTCATTGTTGAGGAAATTAACCGGCCCATTCCCGGTGTGTTTCATAGACTTTAGACAGAATCTTTTGTAATCTCATTTGGTTAATTTAATCTTATGTTGCACACTATTTTTAATGTTGGTTATTTTTTCATTTACTTAATTGTTTTTGGGTTATTGTATTTGCAGTTCCTTCATATTGGATTTTGCAAAATTGCATTTGCTACTTCAACTACCTCTATTGTTTTGGTAAATTCACGTGGGAGAAAATGGAATTGTAAGTTTCAATGGAATAGTGAGAAGCCTGATTATTGCTGTGTTTCTGATGGCTGGGCTACTTTTCGTGGTTTGAATGGCCTTCTTCCAGGGGTGTCTACCAAGCTGGGTGTGGCTAAGGAAAATAGGAAATACCTGTTTGTCAAGGTGCTTAATCCCCTTTTTGCAAGAGTTGAAGATTTACATGGACTTAATGACAGGGATTCTCAAATTCCAGCACTTGAGTATCCATCACTTCACAGATCAACCAATGATGCTTTTAATACTGATACTGTATTACTGCCAAATTCTTCTTTGTTTCCTTCAACAAATGGTATTGACTCATTATTTTCATATCATTTATCTGTTGATGTCATGAAATTTGAAGAGTTCTGTTTACTAAATCAAATTTATTAAACTTGCAAATAAAGTCAATTTTGACGCTGCATGTTTATTCTTAAATCTCAATAGACTTGATGTGTTAGAGAAAACAAATGTAGGCTACAAATGAAATTGTTGAAAGTGTTTTGCACGTTTTTGCATCCTTGGTTTCTCAATTAATAAAGTGATTAAATACAGAGATTTTTAACTTATTCTCTTTTCTATGTAGTCACTAATTTTTCTTTTGCGTTGGTTGAGAACTTACTCCTTGACCGAATCTCATGAATTTCAAATTCCACCATTTCATGATCCATCCCTTAATGAAGTAATACATGGCACTTTAAATTTCGATGCTATATTGCTACCAAATTCCCTTTGATCCCATCTACAAGTGGTATAGACTCATTGTTGTTTATTTCATTTATCTTTGCATTTCGTGAAATTACGCTTTAACTTAATTTCTCGCTTAATTTTTTGTTTGAATATTTTTCTTTTATTTGTAGTCGATGAAGCATCGATTGGGATATTGGTGATCCACAGTAGGATATGTCAATTTTGTGGTGCACTTATGTGGTTCGGAGAAAGAGTCGAAAAAAATATAAGCCGCGCTTTCCAAAATTCTCTTTATGTTGTTTACAAAGGCGAATCACTCTACCTCTTTATGATCGCCCTCCAAGTATTATATGATCTATTCCATACTCGTGATAGAAGAGGAAGGTTTTTTTTGGCAAACATACGATCCTTTAATAGTATGTTTGCATTCACTTCAATGGGGGGTAAAATTCATACCAAGGTTAATGATGGCCGTGGACCTCCGATTTTTGTCTTGAATGGAGAAAACTATCATCAAATCGGTAGTTTACTCCCTGATGCAGATAAAGAACCTAAATTTGCTCAACTTTATATACATGATACTGAAAATGAAGTGTCTAACCGCATGTCGGTTGTTAGGTATGTTTATTGTTTTTATTATATTTTTATAAGTATAATTTCTATTAATCATTACTAATATATTTATTAATCATCTACTCTAGGATGGAAGATTTATGACTTAAATTTGAGAACTCAAATTGTCATGGATATTAAAGATTGTCTTGATTCATGTAATCCCTTTGTGAAAACATATAGAGTTGCTAGAGAAATGTTGTCTCAAAACCCCACACCAACCATTAAGCTTCAGATTTTGGGGAAGAGGCATCGAGATGCTAGGCAATACAACTTACCCTCACGCCTCAGAGGTTGCCGCTTTAATTGTTGGGGATTTTGATCCTGCTGGATTTGATAGGGATGTTATTGTCAGTACTTATTCAGGAGTACTCGAGAGAATTCCTATTTTAAGTGCTGGGTATTTGCCCTTACAATATCCTTTATTGTTTCCTTATGGGAAGATGGTTTTTCAGAGAACATCCATTCTCGCACTAAGAACTCAAAGAAACCGCATTAAAAGAGAGCATTTAACTATTCGAGATTGGTTGGCATATAGGATTCAAAGATGAGAGATTGATGGAGGTTCACTTTTATTTTCTGGACGTCTCTTCCAGCAATTTTTAGTAGATGCATATACCATGATTGAATCTTCTAGATTGAAGTGGGTTAAAAACAATCAACAAGAACTAAGAGCTGACGTTTACAAAGGTCTTGAAGAATCTATTCTTAGAGGTGAAAGAAACACATCAACAACTGGGAAAAGAATTATATTGCCTTCTTCATTTGTAGGAGGACCCCGTTATATGTTTCAAAATTACCAAGATGCTATGACTATTTGTAATTGGGCAGGCTACCCTGAATTATTTATCACATTCACCTGCAATCAAAAATGGCCAGAGTTAACAAGGTATTTTGCAAAATATAATTTCAAGTCTGAAGATCGATCTGATGTTGTATCTCGAGTTTTCAAGATAAAGCTAGATCAATTGATTAAAGATATAAAAAAGGGTGATATTTTCGGCCGTGTTGTTGCAGGTAATTTTATATTTAGAATTTCTACATTTTTTTCCTATGGTATCATGTGTTTTGAACTAACATTGATTCATTTATTATTGTTTAGTTGTGTATACAATTGAATTTCGTAAACGTGGACTCCACATGCTCATATCTTGGTATTCCTTCATTCATCCGCTAAGTATAACATCGTTGATGACATTAACAATGTCATATGTGCTGAAAATTCGACGTAAAATCTGATCCACGACTATTTGATATTGTATCTACATCAATGCTTCATGGGCCATGTGGGCCCCAAAATCCAAACTCTCCTTGCATGGAAAATAAAAAGTGCACAAAATATTTTCCAAAAAGTTTAGTGACCAAACAAGTGATTGATGATGATGGTTATCCCGTTTATAGACGAAGAGACAATGGAGTATTTGTAAAAAAAGGTGAATGTTTTCTCGATAATAGGTTCGTTGCAGCCGCATAACAAATCATTACTCCTCAAATACAATGCTCATATCAATGTTGAATATTGTAACCAATCTAGAGCAATCAAATATCTCTTCAAGTATGTGAACAAAGGTCATGATCGAGTGACAACAACTTTCTACGGTCTTCCTTGTGGTCCGTGTTCTAATGATGGTGTTGTAATTGATGAAATCAAGTTGTATTATAATCAGAGATATTTAGCTTCGTCAAGCAAAGATGGAGGATCTTTTCATTTAACATTCATTATAGAGAACCATCATTGGAAAGGTCGCAATTTCATCTTCCAGTGAACACTTACTTATTTATAGAGATAATCGCCTATTAATTCGCTTCTTTCCAAGCCAAGTATTGGGAGCTCTAAATTTTTAGCATGGATGAATGCAAATAAAATTTACCCACGTGCACGTGAACTAACTTTATTTGAATTTCCAACGAAATTTGTTTGGAATGATGAGAAAAGGGAATGGTTTCCGCGTAAAACTGGATATACTATCGGGAGACTCCATTATATACCTCCGGTCCTGGGGAATCAGATTATTTAAGAATATTGCTGAATTATGTCAAAGGAGCACAATGTTTTGAACACCTTAGAACAGCTTGAGGATTTTGTTCACCCAAATTTTCAAGATGCTTGCTATTATATGGGCTTATTGGAAGATGACAAAGAATATATAGATGCTATTAAAGAGGCAAGTCATTGGGGTATTGGAACCTTCTTGCGCAAGTTGTTTGCGATATTATTAGTGTCCGGTCAAATTTCAAGACCGAAGTTGTCCGGGATGCTACGTGGTTCCATTGGGAGATGACATTTTACATAGACAGCGTTGTCTCCTACAATTTCGTGTTTTGTTCTAAATCCTTTCTAATCTGCATTTGTTTGCTATTGCTTTGCTGTAAAATTATTAATTTTCCTTATTCTTATTATTACAGAGTTGCAATTGTCTACTCATGAACTAAAAACTTTTACTTTAGTTGAGATTCATAAGTTATTACAAAGCAATAATATGAGCCTGTCAGATTTCCCTTCTATGCCTCAACCAGATGAAGATTTGCTTTCAACAAGTGAAAACAGGCTTATTTTTGATGAAATTAATTATGATAGAAATAAACTCAAGGCTGAAAATCAGGAATTGGTGTCATCAATGACAGATGAGCAAAGAAAAATCTATGACAAAATTATGACACGAGTTGACCAAAAGAAAAATGGTTTCTTTTTTTTAAATGGGTACGGTGGAAATGTAAGACTTATATTTGGAGAGGATTAACAACGGTTTAAGATCACAGGTAAAATTGTTTTGGCAGATTGCCTCAAGTGGTATTGCATCTCTTTTAATTCTCGGAGGTAGGATACCACTCTCGATTTGCAATTCCACTTAATCCAGATGAGTTCTCGACTTGCAACATAAAACAAGGAAGTGATTTAGCAGAGTTAATTCGTAGGTGTTCACTTATCATCTGGGATGAGGCACCAATGACTAACAAACACCTGCTTTTGAAGCTTTAGATCGGACCCTAAGAGATATTTTGAGTCCTTCAAATGGCGAGCTTTGGATATTCCTTTTGGAGGTAAGGTTATTGTTTTAGGTGGCGATTTTCGCCAAATTCTTCCCTGTTATTCCTAAGGGAACAAGACAACAAGTTGTGCATGCCACAATCAACTCTTCTTATTTATGGAACCATTGTGAGATGTTGACGTTAACAAAAACATGAGACTTTTACATGGAACCTCAAATGCTAACATTCTTTGAAGCATCGAGTTTTTGTAATGGGTTCTAAAAATTGGAGATGGTGCAATAGGTGAGGTAGGTGATTCTGACATTTCTGTTGAAATTCCAGATGACTTACTAATTAAAGATTCACAACAACCAATTCAAGCTATTGTTGAGGCAATATATCCATCCTTTCTTGATCACATGCATGATCCTTTGTTTTTTCAAAATAGAGCGATTTTAGCTCCTAAAAATGAAGTTGTTGATATGATCAATGAGCACATGCTATCTTTAATTCCAGGTGATGAAAAGATATATTTGAGTTTAGATACACCTTGCCACAGTGGTCCTAACATTAGTATTGTTGATGAGATACATCCACCGGAATTTCTAAATACAATTGTTGCCTCTGGTCTTCCAGCTCATAAACTTAAATTGAAAATCGGTGTTCCTGTTATGTTGTTGAGGAACATTGATCACTCTTCTGGATTATGCAATGGAACTCGATTGATTTTGACAAAAATGGGTAAATTTGTTCTTGAGGCTGTTGTCTTATCAGGGATCAATGCTAGACAAAAAGTTTTTATCCCAAGGCTATCATTAACTCCGTCCGATCCTCGAATCCTTTTAAGTTTCAAAGAAGACAATTCCCTTTGGTCGCTTTCTTTTGCAATGACTATCAATAAGAGCTGTGGACAATCTTTGAAAGATGTTGTGTGTTTTTTGCGCGCGGTTTCCGCACACACGGCCAACTATATGTAGTCGTTTCAAGAGTCACTTCTAGAAAGGGTCTAAAAGTGTTGATCACCGATGACGCAGAAATTCTACAAATGCCACTTCAAATGTAGTTTACAATGAAGTTTTCCAACGGTTGTAGGTAATTTTCTTTTAAAATTACATCCGTGTTTTTTGTCGGGTGAAATAATAATATGGGTTTATTAAATAGTAATTGTCTCTATTGGACATTTACATTACGCCCAATGCCCATTAATCTCATTTATTTTTTCCCTTCCAATAACTCATTCTATTTGACCAAAAAACAAATGTAACTCATCGCCCCTTCGTTCGCTCGCTTTGCATACGTTGTTGTTCCTTCCTTTCCTACCAAACGCAAATGCGATTCAACAAAGTTAGTCTTCTTCCACTTTGATTTATTTTCTTTCATCAGTTGTTACGTAAATTGCTTTAATTCCTGTTTCTCCAAATTAATCTCTCTTCCATTTTCATGTAATTTTGATTCATACTGTAAATGCTATCTAGGGTTGATGTGCCTTTAGAAAATAGGGAAGAAACATTTAATTTGTTGTTTCTGTTTACCCATCCAAAATCGTTTGTTCCAATTTTGCCCAAATTCTATAACTTAGGGTTTATTGGGTTCCAATGCGTGTTCTACATCAGCTTATTTTTGGAATTCTAAAAATTTGGAGGTGTTCACATGTCCTATAGGGTTGTTTCTTTGCATCATAAAATATCTCATGCAGATAGACAATAATGCATCACTTATGTTCTGAATGATTGAACTAAGTTCCAGATCATGTAAATAGCTTCTATTGGTTCTTAAATGCAACAAGAATTCGCAAAGGTCATATTCATGGGATCAGAAAGAACACTAAACCCTATGTTGATAGTAAGTGCAATCAAAATATTAGGCTAATTAATTACGGTGCTTAGAGTTTGAGGCATGAAAATGAGAAAAAAGTAATACCTCTAATGCACAAAACACAACCACCAAGAGCTGACCATGCACCTTTGCCATGCAATTCATTTGTCTTTGTTTTGTGCCTGTTTGTATAGATCCTTACACAGCAAGTCCATTCTCTATTGATGAGGAGTTTAATTTCTATAAATTTGATTTCCACCACAATTTATTTTGGCAATGGCACGGCAAGAAAATAGACATTTCTCCAAACATTTTTGCGGTTGAAGATATTAGCATTCTGTTAAATCTTTTTTACCCGCTTTTACTTTCGAGTTCTTATGATGGATATCTATTGACTGATTGATTTGTTGTTAGCTTATTGATTGTTATTTCTATTGATATTGTTTCAGCACTTGGTTGGCCAAATTTCACAATGAGGTATGTTTTGCAATTTTTTTTTTTCATTTGGTTTTGTTTCTTTAAAATTTTAGCTTTTCACTTTATTTTGCATGCTATTTTCGTTCTTATTAATCAATTTGGTAATTATTAATAGACATCTTTGTATTTCTCCATATGCATCCACGACTAAAAAAGTCTATTTTCTAAGATTGACTTCTAAATATGTTGATCATACTGAGATAGTTTTTAAAATATCTGATGACATTAGTTATGTGGATTATAAAGTATATCTTGATTATAAACTTTTAGTTATTTGAACAGTCGAATGTCACTTAAGGACAATGTTATGAATGCAATTTGGGATACCAAGATTACCAAGCATATCAAACGTAGGGGTGGTGTGATGGTGAGTTGTTTTTCTTGGTTGTTGTCACTAATATCCCTATTTACATATGTGTGACTAAGCTATTTTGTCTTCACAACACTTATTTACAAAGACTTTCCCATGAGAATTGGAAGATTAATACCGTGATACATTGGATATGATTGAGGCATATGATCCTGGTATGGATCTCTCACCGGTATTTCCAAATGCGTGTTGCTAAACGAAATAGTGGAGAAAAGTATCTTCGTGGTTTTGAATGGCGAGCCTTCTTAGACAAAAATGTCAGACGTGTTGGAGATATCGTTGAGTGGGAAATCGGGGTTGTCCAATCATGATGCACGTGATGATTGTGAGAAAGAAAGATAACCATAAGTTTCGGTATGGTCGTAAGAAGAGAAGATCGGCTTAGCAATCATGTCTAGCAACCGTTTTTGCTTTCTTTTGAACCAATGTTTTTAATGGCTATTTGGGTTGTATGACTTTAGCTTATGACTATTATCACTTAGTGTGGTGAATTCCACCCTTTTGTCCTCAGTTTATTCAACTCTCTTTAGTTCTATGATAGTTCTATGATCTATAGATTGTGATATCTTTATTTGAATTTGTAAAGTTATGTGTTTATTTAGTTGTTACAATTTCGAATTTAATCAACATGAACCTAATATAGGTTGTATAATGCTTCCAAAGATTCTGAAGCTTTGGCCCATCCATCTGGACGGGTGAACCCACTAGTTTTGAGGTAATTCCGAAAATTTTAAATTTTTTTTTTTTTTAAAAAACACAGGGGTATTATTGGTATTTATGGAAAAATGGGGGTGTGGTAGGGAATGAGGGGGGTACGTAAATTAACACCCTTACTACATTTACAGTGTTTGCTGAATTTTTTTTACTTTTTGGATTTACCAAATTATGGATAAGTCCGGTATACAGATTTCAAAGTTATATACATATTTATCTATTGAATTCATAAACCTGTAATTAAATTTTTCTGATTTACGGATTTATCTATTTAATTGATAAATCTGTAATTGAAATTTTAACTACAGATTTATCAATTCAATACATAAATCCATAAGTCACAAAAATTTAACAACGGATCCGTTATTAAATAATAGATTACAGATTTATGTTTGTAAATGATAAATTTGCAGTCTTATTAATTTTTTAAAATACTATAATTAATTTTATTTTTGTAAATACACACAAAAAACACAATCTTCATGTCTTATTTTTCTACGGTAATCTTTGTATCTTATCTTATATATATAAAGCAAATACAGCATGCTATTACACTGTAATACACAATGTTCGGAATTACAAAATTACACAAGTACATAAATATATCATCTAACTCTAAGGTTGGCCGGTTTCCCACCGAGCAAACACTGAAGTTTGTTTTTCCACCTCTCTTGCTGGACTCTTCAAGATCGAATGCCTAGAGGTAGTAACCACTAGCAACAAACCCCGACGATAAGGGTTCGGTGTAACTCCATCCCCACTCTCCACGAGACCACCTGGACTGTCCGCAGTTGAAGGATTGGAGAACGTTAAGCTCGGCCTCCTGATAACTCTAATTTATATAGAGTTATTCATATGTTTAAACTTAGATTATTGCCCAAATTCAAGAAAAGTAAGTGTTAAATAAAGTTTTATAAGTAAAGAACAACATTCAAAGTTTTATGAAGGGTTTAAGAAAGAACTATGCAATTTTGCATATATTTTGATATGTTTGATGTATTTATTCAGTGCAGCTGCAGTTAGTGCACCAACACCAGAATCAGCACCTGATGCACCAACATCAGATTATAATAGTGCACCTGCACTAGGTGCTCCTGCACCAAAAACAGACAATAAATGCACAAATCATCCAATGACCATTTTGATGCACCAACACTTGACTTATGACTTCATGCTTAGTCATAAGGCGCAGGCCAACTTGCAAATTTTGGTGCTCACTATTGGAGACTAACTTGAAGGAGTCACTCATTTAGGGACATGTGGCTCTTCATTATTGGACTTCCCCGTGTGATTGAGTGTGAAGACCACTTTGCTTTATGGAAAGTGTCGAAAAGTAAGCATGGTTAACTTACTTGAGTTAACATAGTCTCCAAGCAAACCCTTTATTGAAGGAAAGTTCAAAGTCTATATAAAGACCATAAATCCTCAATAATTGTTCTTACATTTAGTATTTATTTTTTTAGACTTAGTTTTTAGATAGTTTCTGATTTGTAAGGAGGTAAGGAAGGACTTGACGCCTTCTTCCTTCACTTTTACTTAATAGGAAGTTAGTACAAGGAATCGGTGCAACGCTTCTACTTGGAATCTCATGCAAAAGATCTCCTACTCGTGTAATCTTTATATTATTGAGTTCTTTTGTATCTTTACTCATTTCAATATGTTCTTTCTTGATTCTTTCTATTGTATAATGAGTAATATGAGCTAAATTCATTTAGTTGAGATGTTCTAGCCTTATAATGAACCTTTAAGCAAGTTATTGTGTTTTATGTAGTGTATGCACTTTAACTCTTGTGTAATACTTCTTCTAAAACTTATTTTGAAATTGATCACTTTAGAATAAGTAGAATTGTAATAGCAGACATGGGTTACAATTAAGAACTCAAGAGCTAATAATGATAAGTGTTTTCAACAACATCTTTGTTAAAAGTGCCATAATAAATAAAAGAATGTTAAAACCATGTTAGGTCCTAGACATAGGATAACATAGTCCTTAGGGTGATACAATGGATACTTAAGAGGCATGAGTGAACTTATTTAGCACGCATAGACATAATAAGCTTATAATGAAACTCTGAAGAAAGTGACATGAAAAACACGTATGGATGCAGCTGCATTTAGTGCACCTGCACCACATAAAACACTAAATTCTTAAAGGTGACTTATTTGGCGAAGACATCTCAACTATCATTTCTCACTGATTTCTTATACATCTTTATTGCTTGTTTACATTTTGTTGATTCATTCTCAACACCCCAAAATTGTGAGTAGTATAGATGCACCAATTTATGCTTTCTAAACATGCAAAGTTTTAAACAATCCTTGTGGGTTCGACCTTTCTAAACACTATATTACTTGTTGTATTGTGTCCACTTGCACATCTTTTAGCACACCACCTCCATCATAAAGTTTCCGTTTGTGAGCCTCAGCTAGAAGAAGACAGTGGGTCAAGGATGGACGACAAGGATCACATTTCTAGAGGCGAATTAGCTTGCCTTGACTGAACTTGACTTATCAAGTTTCTGAGCAGCCTTGGAAACAAGAGAAGAAAAGCTTAGCAAAAGCAAAAATCCACTACTCGAAGATCAACAACTCCACATTGATTTTTCCGGCATTCTTGACATATGATAAAACAACGCATGCAAGAATGCTCAGAAAACTCGAGGAAGTAGGGGTGACCTCAAAATAGAAACAACACATTGTGAACATGAAACGAGGAGAAAGCACCAGAGGCAAGCCAGGACGAGGACGTGTCAAGGCTCAGACCCCCTTTTATATCGAAGGAATAACAAGTTACAAGGGAAATAACTTATAAGGCAAAAAAATGATGATCAAAAGGAGAAGAAATCAAGATGACAAAGTCAAAGTCAGATGGTCATACTAGAAACATCTTATCAACCATTATTAACGCTTGAAGGTCTACTATTCAAAAAGCCGAATGACTTAACATTCAGAGGCCTGCCATTGAAGAAGCCAAATGACTTAATACTTGAAGGACTGATAATTTGACCAAGCTCCTCTTAGCATTTGAACGACTTCGCCCTCTACACTCGCCACTTGAAGGACTATGTTCCCAACCAAAACGGCCGGTATACACAAGAGCTTGACCGAACATCACTCGACTGGAAGAGAAGGAATCCACTCATCAAGTTGAGTGTCCGATCTGCTTGAGCTCCCACCACCAACCGCTCAGCTGACCAACTATAATGATTGTCAAAGTAGTTAATTGCAAATTCTTGATCTTCATCCTTTTGTATTGTAACGACTATAATAGCCATAATATTCATTTCATGTCAGTAATTACCCATTGTACCATGTAATTTGCCCTCTAAAACCAATGAGAAGGATCCCAAATTCATTTTCTTCAATATAATATTATAATCTTACCACTCGTTCATGCTATTGTTTCAGCACTGTGTTGGGTCTCTCTCTTTGTTCTAAGCAAATAGTAATAAATTGGAACAAGTGCAAACATTGTGAACACAGAATTGAGAATGTGCGTTCGGAGAGATCAAACGCGTTACCAAACATGCATAATAGTGAATCAATTCGGCACACCAATAAAATACCCAAGTGATATAATAGTTCACAATGAAATTTGATATTATATGATGCAAACTATTCATATTTTTATTGTTAAGCCCATTATTGGTGATTTCCTTAGAAGGTGCTTGGTTATCGTTTTATAATTCGACGAGACTAAACTATAAAATGATTTATTACCAACCCAAATAAGATTCCTCCCTTTGAATTTCACGTAATGTTTTTTATATTTTACTCGTATACTTTGAAGTATACACGAAGTTCATCCTCGTTCTAAAAAAACTAATAAAATTTAAAAAGTATATCCATCTACAAAGAATAAAATACGGATTCCCGGATGATGCTACTTTACCAAAGGATAAAAAGTGGTGTCGTTTGTGAATGAGTATGGGAAAAAGTAGTAAGAATGGTTAAAGTAATATTCAACCTTACATGAATGTTACTCAAAGTCATCTTATAGCCAAGCAGTACCTTTCTTACCAACTTGTACGTTAAACCACCAACCTCTTTCCAATGGAAGAATAATTCACGCCCACCGACGAACGTTTCCCACTTCTCAACATCTTTCTTCTTCTAACTTCTTTCCTTCTCACGTATCGTTGCGTATGAAAAAATATTTGTTGAGAGAGTTGAACACTTTAAATAAATTTTCAATATATCGAATGATTAGTCTCTACCGCTGCTGTGGAGGATGTATTGATTTGAAAATTTTAAAAAAAAAAACTTTCTTTCCTTCTCATTCAAAATTATCCAACCAATACATTAAACACAAAGGATTAATGACTCAAAAGAAAGAACAAACATGCATAGCCATGACAAAGTACATGAAATTAACCACACTTTAACTCATAAATAAATATGCATATCATATAAAAATTTCAAGAGCGAGGTCTAGTTCATTACAAACATGAGTGGTCCTTCTATAAAAATGTTAAGACACCCAAAGTGAGAATCGCCCATTTCCTTAATTAAAGTACGAACCAACATTAAAAAAAAAAATACTAACATGAACTAAAAATTCATCCATAAAAAAAAGGTCCATGTCCACCTACCATTTACCAAGAACAAAGCATATAGATCTAATTTTCAGACATGCATAAACCTAATATATAACTAACAGTCATGAAACTAAACCAAAATTTCCCCAAAAAAATGATGGATAATGGGATCCATATATGTTAATTTGAGATTAATTAAATTAATTAATTAATCAATCTTCAAAACCCACTTTCTCCCAAATAGCGTTCCTAACACTGCGTAAATCTCTGCCTTTGAGAGTCCTTCCAATCCCTTCATGCACAGAGAGAGAAGCACCTCTAGTCCTTGCAAGATACTCATGAGGGGGTACTCTAATGCCATGATCCTCACCCTCGTTTTCATCATCATCATCATCATCTTCATCATCACTTTCCCACTTTCTGTGTTCCTTGTAATCCCCCTTCAAGATCTTGGGCCAGTCAGGTATGTTCATAGGCAATGAAGCTGGGCCCACTTGGCCCACCTTCCTCGTCGATCTCTTCAAACCAGATCGCGAACCCGTCATGCTATTACTACCTGCACCACCACTTTTCTTTGCTTCACCTCCATTAATGTTGCACGAGTTCCACAACTCAGCTTCATCGAACTCAAACTCAAACACACCCTCTTGAGGAGAAGATTTTTGGGTTGCAGCAAAATTGTAACTTTGCTTTGAAAGAAAGCTCTTCCTTGACGCCATTGAATTTCTCTCTCTAAAGTTGTGTTAGTTTTTTCAATATGTCCAAGTCTTCCATATCTACATTTATTTATATTGCTTTGGTAGTAATGGATAAAGCTAATCCATCTCCTTTTATTGAATGCAAATGTACTTACCTCAATTAACGTGAAGTTGCCGTTAGATTTGATCCATTTGGCTTGATGGTGATGTTACATACCGTGGGAAATGGAGGGTGTATGGTAAGAGTGTGGGGTGGCACGTATGGGATGTTGTTGTGACAAGTAGGATAACATTGTGTGTGGGGATAAAACTAATGGAGGAAAAGACACGTAGGAGTATTTGTGGCCCATGCTCAATCATCGTTGTTCAACGATGTTGAAACGTCTGTTTGTTTGGGACCGTGAGTGTTAGAAAAAAGACAGATAAGGGGCAAAGTTATCCAATTCCGAATAACTCACACGTGGACCAACCCAGGGGCGATTTTAGAAAGTGCATTGCAAGAGCGCGCGTCCCGCCAACTTCTACTTTGTTTGTAGAAAGTTCCAACCTAATAAATGATTTTTTCTATTAAGGATATATAATATATATCTCGTTTGCAAGATGTTTCACAACAAAATGGTCAAATGCAATGTAGATGCTCATTGTTTTGTATTTGTATTTGTGTTGTATTCGAGTGCGAGTTCGAACCTCAACTTTCTTAAATTTTGCAATCTTTCTGCTTTATTATTTTTCAAGATATAGTAGCGGTGAGGTGGGATGTATGTGTGTTGCAGAATCAAAATGCTTTTTTACAATATTTGTTAATTGTTTTGCATTTATTTTTGGTGACAATATATATTTTCATAGTATAAAATAAATTCAATCGTATTTATGATTAAAAAAATCAAAGTTACCTTTTTGAAAAACACAAAATTTTTAATTTATTAACCAAGGCACTATATTTTGTCAAAAAATTGAGTATTTATTGTCCAATTAAAATATGATTTTGAGAAAACTAATTTTGTTTGTAAATTTAATATTTCTATTATATTATTTGATTACTTTTGGCTCCCTAATAATTCATTCAAGTTCCGCCACATTGTGTGTGGAGATGGATCACCGGTTTAGTGAAGGAAGTAACAATGTCTTTGAATTGCTTCTCATGTCTTGAAAGTTTGGCTATGAAGATGGTTCAAACTCGAAACATTTGGTATTTCCATTGGTCTACAAACTCATTGAGTTGGCTTTCTTTATTCTTGCAGGTATCGACAACATCCGTTGAAAGAGCTTTTTCAAAGAATGAAGATTATCAAGTCTAAATTACGCAACAAGATCAACGATGAGTGGTTCAATGACTTGATGATATGTTACACCGAGCGGGAGATATTCAAGTCACTTCAAGATGTTGATATTATGCGAACATTCACCCGAAAGAAGTCTCGGAAAGGGCATTTACCTCCTAATTTTATTTTAAGACTCTATTGATGAGGTTATATTTCATCTCTCCTATTTAAGACACTTTATGATTATTTATATATTATGTCATATGTCGATTGGCGGGAAATTTTTCGCCTGCGAAATTTAGAAAAATCATGGCTTCGCCACTGGACCAACCCAATGTTTCTCTCTTTGATTACTGCAAAAGAAGTAGAGAACTTCTTAAATGTCGATTGAGTAAGACAAAATTTTCACATTTATACATGTATTATTGTCATCAATTATTGTTTGCCAAATAAATTTTATTCTCTTTATTGGAGATGAGGTACCATACAGAGGATTAGGTAGCCGTAGCGGATAAAATTGAAAGTGATTGTTAAAATTAGCGGTTGAAATAATTTATCAAAATAAAAGTACATAAATAGACATTTGTAATTAATGCTTAAAAATGATAGAAAAATTCATTTAATGAAAGATAAACGAGGAATTTAATTAAAATAATGAGATTAAAATTTAGAGAAAAATGAAATGGTATAAGCTATAAACTAACGACTAGCATTGCCAAACATAGCATTAGGATGAGAGGATGATCTTTCATTTAATATGAGAAATTTTTTAGACTCTTTGAATATTTATGAATAAAATTACACTTGAGATTTATCTTCATTGTCATCAATTATTGTGTCATGTAACACTAAGGAGGGATAAGGATCCTCTCCATCGACCAGAAAATTTTAGTTGGAGAGAGAAAGACATAAAGAATAAAATATTATTATATTCATTGTATTTTTTTCACTCTCTAATTGGAACTCTCCGGCCCTTAGGCGTAGCAATTCTTGACTACGGTTGAAAAGCAGTACTTTCATATCACACGTTTTAGTCAAAAAAAAAATTATTTCATATTACTTGACGATATCAATGAAACATTAATTTTTCCTTTCCTATCATAATTTATCTTTCTCACACAAAATTAATTATTTTTCTTAATTTATGTGAAATGACCAAAGCGTCTTATCATATGGGATAAAGGGAGTAAGTAATTGTAAGTGTACCTTAATTATTGTATCGCCTTCTAAAAACTTTACTTAATTGTAAATTAATTTTGTAAATCACGTATAAAAAGAAAAGGCTAAATTACTGTTTTGGTCCTTTATCTTTGGCCTCAATTTCATTTTGGTCCTTTATCTTTTTTTTTCTCGTTTTGGTCCTTTATCTTTCATTTTCGTTTCATATTGGTCCCTGCTTAGTTAGTTTAAGCTAACAGACGCCACGCGCATTGTGATTAGCTAAGCGCGACGTGGCGTCTTAAATTAATTAAATGACGTGGCAAATTAATTTCTTCTTCTTCTCTTTGTCAAGCTTTGGTTTTCATGTCCAGTCCACATTCATCAAATTAATTCTTGGTCAAGCTTTCATGTCCATCCACATTCATCAAATTAATTCTTCTTCTTCCTCACCATCAAGCTTTGGTTTTCCCTACTTATTCTTAATCATCTTTTCATAATTCCTTTGTTCCACTTTCGTTTTTCCCTTCTTATTCTTCCTTTCGTTAATGATCTTGTCAAGCTTCGTTTTTCACATCTTTGATTCTTCTTCTTCGAAACCCAATACAGATCTGAAACGAAAATCAAAACCCATTACACGTGTATAGCTGAAAGTAACGAAAACTAATCCCATTACAGATCTGAAATGAAGAAAATCGAAACCCATTACAGATGATAACGTTAATTGATTCACTGTTCTGATTTGGGGATTTGGTGCCTGAGGTGCAACAATGGGGTTTGCAGTTTCGATTCCGTTGAGTTCTTTCATAGGAGCTTTCATGGATCTGCTAGAACTAGTTCTTTTTGCATCCACTTAGTGATGATGTTGGCGCCTTTTTCTAGTGATTTTCTGGAGTTGGTGTTTCGTGTAACACCCCCTTATATTTAAAAGTAGTTAACTAATAAAATCAGAGTTTTAAAAAAAACTTTCCACGCACCTCAAAGAGGGTGGTACATTTAATGAAAACAACATCGACATATTTAGAAATCCAAACTCATCAAATGCATAAAAGGCATATCATAGTCACATGGATTAAAACCATCAAAACCACCTGTTTAGTGTTTACAGTAATCCATCAAATAGTCTACAGCACAGCGGAAAATAAAGTTGAGTTCACATACTCAATACATAAGTTCAAATCAGTTCAATACATAACCATAAATAAAGTGCTACTAAGACCCCAACCCGGTGTTACTATCGTGAGTCGACTCAATAAAACCCAAGAGGCATGGCATCATCACTCGGAATCACCTGTTTGTCGCCACGAGAGCAGGCAACAAGAAATGCTAGGGTGAGTCTCTTTACATAAATTATAACAAGTCAGATAAGCATTATAATTAGAAAGCATCTAGGCAATCACAATTCGCAATAATAGATGAATCAATCACTACAATATTTTATGAAGGTATGAGTATATGCATGTGTGCAATATGCATGTGGATCCATAATCATCACCAAAATCCCCGTCGGGCTGGCCGAAGCCACATCACCATTCACCATACACCACGTAATGCATATGAAATATGTGACACCATGACAATGCATTCACAACATCACAATTCATCACCACAATTATTCAACTCACCATTTTGGCCGAAGCCACAACACCATTCACCTCATTTAATAATCATCACCTCATCATTTATTAATCATCACCTCATCATTTATTAATCATCATCTTAACACTTATTAGATTAAATCCCACCTAAGGGCCAAACCCCTCCTAAGGACCCTTTCTTCACTTAAGGACCAATTGTGACACACCAAAAATTAATTTAGGGACTTAGGAAAATATTTGACATATTGGGACTAATTAGACACTAAGGGACTATTTTGTCGCGCCAAGGATTAATTTAATTCTTAGGGACTAAATTGTCACACCAAGGATTAAATTAATTCTTAGGGACTAAACCATCACTTAGACACATTTGGGTACCTAGGCGCGGGGCGGCCAAAATGGCGCCCCATAACCAACCACCAAACAGCCACACCCACCAACCAAAGACCGGGCGCCAAAATGCTAGCAATGCGCGCCTCCCGCAACACGCACAAGACACACACGCCACACAACAGCGCCAAGTTGCCACAAGAATCGCGCCCCTCCCGCACACACACACACACACGGTTCCGGCCATGGCGCAAAGTTGCCAAAGAATCGCGCTTCCCCACACACACACACACACATTTTTGATCCACGGCGCCAAGTTGCCCAAAGAATCGCGCGCCCGCCACACACACACACAATCACCCGGCCAGCGCCATTTGCACTAGGCATTTGGCCCCCTTCCTAAACCTCACCCAACACACCTCAAACTTAATTTTTTTTTTTTTCTCAACAACTCATTTCTCACATAACAACACCAACATAGCCATTAAATATTTATTACCAATTCATCATATTTACATACTCATTCTCATATCACCATTTCATCAAACATACACCATGCATCAATCACAACTCATGCTCTTACAACCACAAACAACATGTTATGACCAAATTCAAGCATTCCAAACACAATCAACATACAATCAACACAAGGTCACACAACACATCATTCCTAGAGCTATTCTCACTATATATACACATCCTACAAGCTATAAAAGATGTATGGAGAATCCACAACCTTGGGTGAGCTTGAAAACTTCACACAATCACCAAAATCACCAAATAAAGCAAGTTTCCCTCAAAATGTAGCTATGGCGAATGTTCTCTCTCCTTGGGTAACCATAGAGAATTCAAAATAACAAGGATGAGCTTATGTAACTCATGGAAATGGAACATGGAAGGAAAACAAGGGTGTTTAAGGCCAAAGACTTCACTTACCAACACAAAACTTGAGAAAAGTTTCCTCCTTTTTCTCCTTCAAGCTGAAAACGTGAACCCTCTTGCTTTGGGTAGCCATGGAAATTCAAAATGGAAGGAATAAGCTCATAGAACTTAGAGGATTTGAAATAGGGGAATGAAAGGATGAAGATTAAGACTAAGAAGTGACTTACCCACCAAAAACTCAAGCAAGATACTTCCTTTCCCTCCTCCTCCCTTGCGTCGGCTGCTGTTCCTCTCCCCCTCTCTACTTTCTATTTTCTTCTTTCTTTCAAAATGAGGTATGGATACCCTAGTTTAGGACCCCTACCCTTTATGACTACTATTGGGCCTCATTAATGGCCCTGGGCCTTATTCCCACTCCTCCATTTAATTTATTCCACCTCTCCGAAATAAAAATAATTCTAACTTAGTATTCCTACTTAAAATAAATTAGACTCTTTTTAGATAAAATAAACCTCAACTTTATAATTAATTTAATTTAAGGTTGCAAGCCTTAAATAACTTAATTAATTAAATAATTAAATTATTTTGGGCGTTACAACTCTCCCCCACTTAAAGAATTTCGTCCTCGAAATTACCTGAATCGAACAACTCTGGGTAAGACTCTCTCATCTTGCTTTCCAACTCCCAAGTCATGCTCTCGCCCACAACTCCTAACCAAACTACCTTCACCAACTTGATCTCTTTACCTCTTAAGACCTTCACCTCACGATCCTCAATTCTAAGCGGCATTGTCTCCACCGTAAGGTTATCTCTCACCTCCACATCGTCCATCGCGCACTACATGAGATGGGGTCCGCACATACTTCCATGAATCGAGATACATGGAAACACATCATGCAGATTAGCAAGATTAGGTGGCAAGGCCACTCGATAAGCAACTTTCCCAACTCTCTCTCGAAAATCGATATGGTCCAATAAAACGCGGAGTTAACTTCTTAGACTTCAACGCACGACCCACTTTGTTGTCGGAGTAACTCTTAGAAATACATGATCACCCTTTGAAATTCTAGATCCTTCCTTCTCTTATCATGGTAACTCTTCTCGCTCACTCTGTGAAGCCTTCATCTTCTCTCTAATCAACTTCACTTTCTCTGTGGTCTCACGCACCAACTCAGGACCTAGCACTACACTTTCTCCAGTTTCGTGCCAACACAATGGAGTCCTACACCTCCTCCCGTACAATGCCTCAAAAGGCGCCATACCGATACTCGAATGAAAACTGTTATTGTAAGTGAATTCAATCGTTGGCAAATGTGAATCCCATGAACCTCCTCGCTCGAGAACACATGCTCTTAACAAATCCTCAAGTGATTGAATTGTCCTCTCTGTCTGCCCATCTGTCTGTGGATGATATGCTGAACTCAACCTCAATTTGGATCCCAAAGCCTCTTGCAAACTTTTCCAAAACTCGGAAGTAAACCTAGGATCCCTATCAGACACGATACTCAAAGGTACACCATGCAGCTTCACAATTGTCTTAACATAGATGTCTGCCAACTTCGGAACTGGATCAGTAATGTTAATCGGCAAGAAAAATGAGCGATTTCGTCAACCTATCAACAACCACCCATATAGTATCAAATCCTCTCGGTGTAGTCGGCAAACCAGTCACAAAATCCATGGAGATACTATCCCACTTCCATTCAGGAACATCCAAAGGTTGCATCAACCACGCTGGCTTTTGATGCTCTATCTTCGATTTCTGACATGTCAGGCAAGCATACACAACCGAGCCACATCACGCTTCATACTGTGCCACCAAAGCGGCTTCTTCAAATCTTGATACATTTTCGTAGCTCCCGGGTGAATACTCAACCTACTGCGATGACCTTCTTCTAGAATTGCTCTCTTGATCTCATCATTACTAGGAACACAAATTCTCCCACGGTACCTTAGCACATCTTGAGCATCTACCACATAATCTTCACTCTGGGAGTGGTCAATCCCAACTGCGATCTCAACTAGCTTAATGTCCCTCTTTTGAGCTTCTCGAATAACATTCAAAAAGTCATTGTGAATCTTCAACACACCCAATCTCACACTCTTAGGTGTCACCTCGCAACTAGACTCAAATCTCGAAACTGTTCAATTAGTTCAAGCTCCTTCACCATCATTGCGGATACATGTAAGGACTTTCTACTCAAAGCATCAGCTACCACATTAGCTTTCCCCGGATGATAGTTCAAGCTAAAGTCATAGTCTTTCAGCAATTCCAACCATCTCCTTTGTCTCATATTTAATTCTTTTCCAGGGCCAAACAGTCATCGCAATCCTTTATGGTCTTTGAATACCTCAAACTTAGAACCATACAAATAATGTCTCCAAATCTTCAAGGCAAAAACAATTGCCGCAAGCTCCAAATCATGGGTGGGGTAATTCTTTTCATGAGCTCTCAACTGTCTTGAGGCATACGCCACAACCTTACCATTTTGCATCAAAACACCTCCTAGCCCCATTTTAGACGCATCGCAATATACAACAAAAGGCTCTCCAGATTTGGGTAATGTCAAAACAGTGATGTTGTCAACCTTCTTTTCAATTCTTGGAAACTTTCTTCACATTTGGAATCCCACACAAAAGCCTTCCCTTTACAAGTTAATTGAGTTAGCGGAAGTGCCAACTTTGAAAACCCTCAATAAACCTTCTATAATATCCCGCCAATCCAAGGAAACTTCTAATCTCGTGAATCGACTTAGGAGCCTCCCCACGCATCACCGCATCAACTTTGGATGGATCTACCGCAATCCCATCACGAGAAATAATATGACCTAGAAAGCTCACTTCCTTCAACCAAAAGTCACACTTTGATAGTTTAGCATACAACTTTTTCTCTTTCAACACTTCTAGCACTAACTTCAGATGCTCTGCATGATCCCCTTCGGACTTGGAGTACACCAAAATATCATCTATGAAAACCACCACAAATCGATCCAAGTAGTCATGGAAAATACGGTTCATGTACTCCATAAATACCCCACAGTGCGTTAGTGACACCAAAGCGGCATTACAGAATACTCATAATGTCCATATCTCGTCCGAATCTTTGTCTTACGAATATCCTCATCTTTCACTTTAATCGATGATAGCCCGATCTCAAATCAATTTTGCTAAACACCTTAGTACCAACTAGCTGATCCATCAAATCGTCAATTTCGGAAGTGGATACTTGTTCTTGATTGTTACTTTGTTCAGCTGTCTATAGTCAATGCAAAGCCGCATACTTCCATCTTTCTTCTTCACCAACAAGATCGGGCGCTCCCCAAGGTGACACACTAGGTCTTATGAACTTCTTCTCAAGTAAGTCCTCCAACCGACGACTCTTCAACTCGAGATAATTCGGATGCGGACATCCTATATGGAGCCATGGACACGGGCCTAGTGCGTGCACAAGATCAATACCAAACTCTACTTCTCTTTCAAAGTGGCACATCCGGAATTTCGTCGGAAACACTTCAGAAATTCACGAACTATTGGCAACTCTTCAATCTTAGCTTGGCTCTCCGCTGCACAATGATGCCATCAATGAAAACGACTTAGCTTCCTCCTTCAAAACTCTATGCAATTGACCGTAATGTAACAATGCGCATTCTTCCTCCTTAGAAGAAGGAAAGCTCACGGATCTATTTAGCACAATTGATATGTACTTGGTTATCAACTAACGGTCCATACCAAGAATGATGTCCAACCCTCCTAAAGGCAAGCAAATAAGATCAACAAGAAACTCTCTGCCAAAGACTGACAGAGGACATCTAGCACACATTAGGGATGTAGTTACTGAACCTTTGGCTGGGGTATCAATAACCATGTCCCTTCTCATTGTAGACAAAACAAGACCCAGTTTTTCAGCACACAAGGCAGCAATGAAAGAATGTGTTGCACCAGTATCTACAATAGCTATTAAAGGAGTACCATTAATGAAACATGTACCTCTAATTTCGTTGTCCCCGGATCTTGAGCAAATACCTTCCCTTTAACCGCTTCTTTCTTGGACTTAGGACATTTGGTGCTAACATGTCCCACCTCATGACAGATATAGCAAACAACTTCTTTCTTCTCACATGCATTAGACTTGTGGCCCTTCTGACCACACTTGTAACAACGAACCTCAGGGCACTCACTGATCCTATGGCCGGGCTTCTTGCAGCCAAAACATACAATACCTGGGGATTCACCTCCCCCACTTGAACCTTTTCCCCCGCTTGCCTTCCATTTCCCTTTGCCCCCACTCACATCATATGGTTTTCCCCGGAATTGAGCATTCTTTTCTCTCTTACCATCTTGTAAGCAAAGCAAAGATCATCCTCCTCATAAATTCTACACTTGTCCACTAGCTTGGCAAAGTCTCGAATCTCCTGGTATCCAATGGCTTTCTTAATCTCTGGCTGCAGACCATTCTCAAACTTCACACACTTGGAAAATTCAGAATCAGCTTGGTTGTCATAGTAAGGGCAAAACTTGACCAACTCTTCAAACTTTCTTGCATATTCACTACGGACTTGTTTCCTGTTTGAGCCCAAAAACTCTACCTCCTTTTAGCACGCACGTCCTCCGGATAATACTTCCTTGTGAACTCCTCTTTGAATACCCCCAAGTAATTTCCTCATCCGCAGCGACTTCAAGTCTCTGTTTCTTTCTCATCCACCAATCATCCGCTTCCTCTTTCAAAGCATGTGAGTCCCAAACTTCACTTTTGTCTTTGGGGTGCACGCCATCACACGGAAGATTCGCTCAATTTCCTTGGCCAGTCGTCGGTGCTCCATCCGGATCATATCTACCTTTGAAGGTAGGTGGGTTCTCACGTTGAAAAGTAGCCAACTTGCGATCCTCGGCATCTTCTCTACCACCCTCCGCTCCCCATAGCTTTGTGCTATGGCTTGCGCAGAGCCTCGGCTAAAGCAAAGATCAATCCTTCGGGCCATTCTCAACCTAACATCTGCGGCATTAACATTCGTTAAGGAACAATTAACACTACCTAGTTGTCATAGATACTATAGATGACACACTTGGCCGGACAGATCGAATCGCTCGATACCACTAATGTAACACCCCCTTATATTTAAAAGTAGTTAACTAATAAAATCAGAGTTTTAAAAAAAACTTTCCACGCACCTCAAAGAGGGTGGTACATTTAATGAAAACAACATCGACATATTTAGAAATCCAAACTCATCAAATGCATAAAAGGCATATCATAGTCACATGGATTAAAACCATCAAAACCACATTTAGTGTTTACGATGTAATCCATCAAATAGTCTACAAAGACAAATGGAAAATAAAGCTGAGTTCACATACTCAATACATAAGTTCAAATCAGTTCAATACATAACCATAAATAAAGTGCTACTAAGACCCCAACCCCGGTGTTACTATCAGAGCTGACTCAATAAACCCAAGAGGCATGGCATCATCACTCGAGAATCACTGTTTGTCGCACACGGAGAGCGAAGCAACAAGAAATGCTAGGGTGAGTCTCTTTACATAAATTATAACAAGTCAGATAAGCATTATAATTAGAAAGCATCTAGGCAATCACAATTCGCAATAATAGATGAATCAATCACTACAATATTTTATGAAGGTATGAGTATATGCATGTGTGCAATATGCATGTGGATCCATAATCATCACCAAAATCCCCGTCGGGCTGGCCGAAGCCACATCACCATTCACCATACACCACGTAATGCATATGAAATATGTGACACCATGACAATGCATTCACAACATCACAATTCATCACCACAATTATTCAACTCACCATTTTGGCCGAAGCCACAACACCATTCACCTCATTTATTAATCATCACCTCATCATTTATTAATCATCATCTTAACACTTATTAGATTAAATCCCACCTAAGGGCCAAACCCCTCCTAAGGACCCTTTCTTCACTTAAGGACCAATTGTGACACACCAAAAATTAATTTAGGGACTTAGGAAAATATTTGACATATTGGGACTAATTAGACACTAAGGGACTATTTTGTCGCGCCAAGGATTAATTTAATTCTTAGGGACTAAATTGTCACACCAAGGATTAAATTAATTCTTAGGGACTAAACCATCACTTAGACACATTTGGGTACCTAGCGCGAGGCGCCCAAAATGGCGCCCATAACCAACCACCAACAACCACACACACCACCAACCAAAGACCGGGCGCCAAAATGCTAGCAATCTGGCGCCCTCCCCTGCAACACGCACAAGACACACACGCCACACAACAGGCGCCAAGTTGCCCAAAGAATCGCGCCTCCTGCACCACACACACACACACGGTTCGGCCATAGCGCCAAGTTGCCAAAGAATGGCGCGCCCCCCACACACACACACACACACACACACGATTTTGATCCACAGCGCCAAGTTGCCCAAAGAATCGGCGCCCCACACACAATCACCCGACCAGCGCCATTTGCCTAGGCATTTGGCGCCCCCCCTTCCTAAACCTCACCCAACACACCTCAAACTTAATTTTTTTTCTCAACAACTCATTTCTCACATAACAACACCAACATAGCCATTAAATATTTATTACCAATTCATCATATTTACATACTCATTCTCATATCACCATTTCATCAAACATACACCATGCATCAATCACAACTCATGCTCTTACAACCACAAACAACATGTTATGACCAAATTCAAGCATTCCAAACATCAATCAACATACAATCAACACAAGGTCACACAACACATCATTCCTAGAGCTATTCTCACTATAATACACATCCTACAAGCTATAAAAGATGTATGGAGAATCCACAACCTTGGGTGAGCTTGAAAACTTCACACAATCACCAAAATCACCAAATAAAGCAAGTTTCCCTCAAAATGTAGCTATGGCCGAATGTTCTCTCTCCTTGGGTAACCATAGAGAATTCAAAATAACAAGGATGAGCTTATGTAACTCATGGAAATGGAACATGGAAGGAAAACAAGGGTGTTTAAGGCCAAAGACTTCACTTACCAACACAAAACTTGAGAAAAGTTTCCTCCTTTTTCTCCTTCAAGCTGAAAACGTGAACCCTCTTGCTTTGGGTAGCCATGGAAATTCAAAATGGAAGGAATAAGCTCATAGAACTTAGAGGATTTGAAATAGGGGAATGAAAGGATGAAGATTAAGACTAAGAAGTGACTTACCCACCAAAAACTCAAGCAAGATACTTCCTTTCCCTCCTCCTCCCTTGCGTCGGCTGTTGTTCCTCTCCCCCTCTCTACTTTCTATTTTCTTCTTTCTTTCAAAATGAGGTATGGATACCCTAGTTTAGGACCCCTACCCTTTATGACTACTATTGGGCCTCATTAATGGCCCTTGGGCCTTATTCCCACTCCTCCATTTAATTTATTCCACTCTCCGAAATAAAAATAATTCTAACTTAGTATTCCTACTTAAAATAAATTAGACTCTTTTTAGATAAAATAAACCTCAACTTTATAATTAATTTAATTTAAGGTTGCAAGCCTTAAATAACTTAATTAATTAAATAATTAAATTATTTTGGGCGTTACATTTCGGGTTTTGCCATTACACCATTGTTGTTGCAAAGAGAACCTGAACATTTTAGCTTCTTGAAAGAATATTTTTCTGCAGCAAAACATGAAGAAGAAGATGAAGACATCACGTAGAAATAATGTTTTTGTTTTAGAAAATAAAAAAAAGTAATGACTCAGTAAAAATAAGGCTAAATTACTGTTTTTGGGTATTTTGTTCTTCTTTTTTGTATTGCTGTTGTTGCTGGATTTTATTCAGATTTGTTTGTGTTCCAGATTTGTTTGTGTTCCAGATTCGATTTTTGTGTTCTTTGGATTTTATTGATTTGTTTGTTTTCGTAAGATGGTGATGATGATGAGGGGGGTGGGTGGGTGGGAGGAAGATGAGAGTGATTCGGGTTTTGTTTTTGATTCATGGGAGGAAGATGGTGATGATGATGAGGGTGGGTTTAGGTTTTGTTCTTCTTGATTTATTTATTTCATTTTTAGTGTTTTTGTTTTTGTGTCAATTTGGTCCCTTATGTTTTATTTTAGTTTCAATTTGGTCCTTGTTTGCCATGTCATTAAATGAGTGTAATTAATTTGCCACGTCATTTAATTAATTTAAGACGCCACGTCAGCAGTTAACTGCCAGCGTGGCGTCTGTTAGCTTAAACTAACGGCAGAGACCAATATGAAACGAAAATGAAAGATAAAGGACCAAAACGAGAAAAAAAAAAGATAAAGGATCAAAATGAAATCGAGGCCAAAGATAAAGGACCAAAACAGTAATTTAGCCAAAAGAAAATAAGTGTACCTTTTTGAATTTTTCTGCATGATATTTATTGTTGAAGTATTGAAATTGTTTCTTAAACGTAAAATGAGATATTGAAATGCAATTTAGAAACACTATATTAATTAGGATAAGCTCACTATATTAATTAGGATAAGCTCTGTAATCGAGTTCATGGAGAACGGATGATCTTAACATCCTTTATCAAAATAAAGTACGAGTTTAACATTAAACAACTCAATTATTGTCTGCTTAAAAAAAACTCAATTATATATGTACTGTCAATTTGTCAAAAAATAAAAACAAATTTATTGTCAAAAATAACTTTAAAAACTAAATTTTATTTTAATATTTATTATAGTAAATGCTTTAATTAATTTTAATAAAAATTCTTAAATCAAATATATTAATTAATGATCAAAATTAAATCAAAAACAAATATTGCCTCCATTCCTAATCTTTGGTACTTACTTGTTACACACAAATTAAGGTATCATTAATTTGTATTAGCTAAATACAAAAATACCTATTTTATAGTTGTATTGAGATAATTAAAATCAAAATAAAGGTGTATTGAAACAATTAATTTGTGCTTTGAAACTCTAAAAAGCTCAATAAATATGAAGAGTGTATTTGGAAAAGTATATTGAATTGTACATTAATTTTATAAAAGTACCAAAGATTAAGAACGGAGGGAGTATTACATTTTTCAAATTAAATGATAGCCGAGTATCGATATTGGCTAAAGAATAAAAAAGTACATTTTTTTATTAAAAACATAGTTTTTGAAATAAATATTTTTTTTGACCAATGAAATAAATATTATTAATTGTTGTTGTTTAATATATATTTTTTTATAAAACAATTTAATTCCTTAACCATTAATTTTAGAGTACATATTAAGATGATATTAAATTTAAAATATATTAAATGTTTAATTGATACTTCTTCTCTAAGTGACATGTTTTTTTCGAGACTAATACCTAATGTTAGCTGTAATGACCTAAAATGTGTGATTTTTGAATTCAGTCGCAACGTTCTTGGCATTGCAAGCTATGATTGCTTCAGTTGTTCGCCTGACAGCGTGATTTTAATCTTTCAAATACAGAATGCATAAATGTGTAATGTTGGATTAGACTTACTGGTCTTGCTCAATAATATTGGCATCCCAATAATCTTATTGCAATTGCTAACAATGTTGGAATACCAACTAGTTTAGATGATACAACAAGTAAAAACTCATTTGATAGATCCTTTGGTAATTTCGCACGCATCTTGGTTGATATAGACATGAAATCAGAGCTTAGGAATCAAATGCTAATTGAGAGGTCATATTATGCTTTCTTAGTGAACATTGAGTATGAAAATTTGTCTTCCTTCTGTATGAATTGCAAGACTATCAATCATACCAGAATATGTCGCTATGGCAAAACATGTTCTAAATATGTCCCTAAGCTCCATACTACTAATAATGTGAATTACAAGCAGAAAACTCAAGTTACACATGCTAACACCTATGTGAATACGGAAGCTCTTAAAGGTGTCAATAGAGATCCCGGAGATGGTTTGGATCATAATCCTTTATTGGGACCTATTGAGCCGTCTAATGCCCAACAAGCCCTACCTATAAAGGCGCAACAACAACAAAGGGAATTTTCACCTAATGTGATTAGAGAGGAGGTCATGCAATCTAAGGAAGAATCAGATGTCCATGACTCTTTTGCTTCAGATGACGGTTCACCCGTGGTTATCCAGACGCAAGAGACTTATTTTAACTCGACTCAGAAGTTTACTATCACTTCTATCCCTAACACACAAACAAAGAGTTCAAAATAACACCTTTTCGATCTATTCCACCTCTGTAGCTACCCAAGCTAGTAGTGATTCTATTAACTTATCCTCTACTCAACCCCCACCACTAGGCTAGATTTGCTAAATGCCTCAAAGTCTAATGCTACTATAATCTAGTGGTAGCATCTGACGTGAAAATTTTAGAGAAACTTTGGAGTGATGTGTTAGACGAAGTTGCTAATCCTATGACCAAGGAACAAATGCATAGTATTATAAGCTTGAACTGGTGGTGTCCAAGACCCATAAGAAAAAAAATTGGCCAAAAAAGAAATTGGTCCAGAAAACTGTAGTCTATAATACCCGTTCAAAGACAAATACTTCTTTGTCTCTTTTTGATCTGAATATTATAAGCTAGTCCTAAAATTTTTAGAAAATGAAAAACTGACTAGAGAATTGTTGGTTATAATTCTCATTCAATGACATCTTCGGCCTATGTCTCTTTTATCTAACTATATTAAGTTAGTGTTTTTTTAATCTCTAGGATGGAGTGTTTTAGGGGGCTCTATTAGGAGCTCCCTATTATTGTTTTGACTTTATCTTCTGTTTGCCAATAGTATTAGTCTAGTCCTCCCTTGAGCTATTTTCTGTCATTTTTTTTCATAAATTCAAGGAATGTAGCCTACTTGATTAAAAAGAGTATTGATTCTCCCAATGCAAAATAGTTTCAAAGCTCAGAAAAACAAAAGTGTCAAAAGAGTCTTTTAGCATGCACAACCCTAGATATCAGTAAATGATCATCTTATATTTTGAGAAAAACAAAAGTGTCAAAAGAGTCTTATATTTTGGGATGGAGGAAGTAGTATTATAAAGGATCTCTTATTTTTTGAAAAACAAAAGTGTCATAAGGTCTTACATTTTGATATTTTTTCTATTATTGAGAGGTGCCCTTAAGATGAGGGGTGCACTTACGAATCGCCTTAATCGTCGCCCACAACAACGAGTTGGGATTCAAAATAAGGCTCATACTTCTTACAACCCCTCTCTACTCACTGAACACCTCCAAAACTAGCGAAAAGATCAGAACACCCTTAATGAAGTGCCCACTTCCATTTTTTTGGAGATTACGATGGTTTAGAAGTTTACCACCGAGTGTTGTATCTTCACAAACATCCCCCTAATATTGAACTTACCAGCTTCAGAAGTTCTCCACCGAGTCAAATCGTAACTTTGAGGCCGAACCATTCAGAGTTTAGAAAAAAAAGGGACATTTTGGAGATATTGGGGTGTTGGAGGTGCCTACTGAGTAGGGAGGGGGTTGTAAGAAGTTGGGGCTCAAAACAAATCCGTTTGGAGTTTCCAAGCCCACTGTCATCTTACTAACCCAAGTAGCAAAACCCTAGTTTATATTTCCAGTTTCCTACTTTCCTTCGCTTCAAAACCCTAAATTAACGCAAAACGCAGAAGCACTTAGAACAGAAATCGCAGTCTTATCCAGCAGCGAATAATGCCGCCAAAGTTCGATCCATCACAGGTGGTAGATGTGTACGTTCGAGTGACCGGAGGCGAGGTCGGAGCGGCGAGTTCTCTGGCGCCGAAGATCGGTCCTCTAGGTCTTTCCCCCAAGAAAATCGGTGAAGACATAGCTAAGGAAACAGCCAAGGACTGGAAGGGACTCCGAGTGACGGTGAAGCTGACGGTGCAGAACCGGCAGGCAAAAGTGTCAGTAGTGCCATCCGCGGCGGCGTTGGTGATCAAGGCATTGAAGGAGCCAGAGAGGGACCGGAAGAAGACGAAGAACATCAAACACAACGGAAATATCTCCCTTGACGACGTCATTGAGATCGCGAAAGTGATGAAGCCAAGATCTATGGCTAAGGAGCTTAGTGGCACCGTGAAGGAGATACTCGGGACTTGCGTATCTGTTGGTTGTACGGTGGATGGGAAAGATCCCAAGGATTTACAGCAGGAGATTAACGATGGAGACGTTGAGATTCCTTTGGAATAATACTGACTGATCCTTTTCAAGTAATTTTGCTTTTGTTGTCTTTAATCAGTTTTCCTTTTGGCAGTTTTGTTTCAAGTTTTCTTAAATGAAAATGAAATTGGTTTGCTCATGATTCACGAGAATGATAGTTTGTAGTTTCAGTCTCAGGGGGGACTGGTAATACTTATGAGCAATGATAGATGGATATGAGTTTGTTAATTTTGGAATTGAGCTGAGAATTGATATAATTTTGTGATTTCACATTTGTCTAGATGTCAACTCGGTTGGCCCTTATAGATTGGTGTAACAATTTTTATGATCTGCGTTCTGGCTAAAGTCATCTAAATCAGTTATTGTTTTTTTTTTTATGTTCTATTAGAACTGGGGAGGGGACTCCTGAGAGTGACACAAGAGTTCAGCTTCGAGTGACACGATAGTTCAGGGATTCCTCTTGTTGCTAGCACTTTTCTCTTTTGCCATTTTAATGTAATTATTATAAATAAAAGGCTCGTCTGGTATTTTGAGTTCTCTTTTATAGGAGTATAAACGAAGTAAAAAAAAACATAAAGAAAAGAACACCATACGATTCTATGTTGAAAAAGTGAGTCAAGTCTACATATACAATCATTGGTAATCACTCAAATTCAACAATGCAAATAAAGTTTGCCAACTGGTCGCAGTTTTTACAGAGGGAAGGGTCTTGCATCCATTGGTGAATGCATATGCTAGTGATTAGAGTTTGTGTTAATATCGTCTGAGTTACGTCTTTTCTTCTTTCCCTTACCCTGCCTCCTCCTTGGCCAGCTAGCCCTTTCCCTTCCATCGTTTGGATTCACTCCCTTTGCATTCTCTTCTCCTTTAGACTCTGATGCAACCTTTCTGTGGTTTTCAGCGACAACATCTCCTCACGGTATGTCTAGACTCTAATGTCCCTTGCTCTCTTCTCGATCCGCCTCCTTTCTCATTGTTGGTTGCGGTCAACCACCAACAACCCACCCCCTGGTAAGCCACCTCCTTGTCGTCTGGCATAGCTCCTCAACTTATTGGTCAGATCTTCTTGAGCCCTAACTCATCCACCACCACTTGGTTCAACCTCTTTTTGGCCACCACCATCTGTTTCAAACTCTATTTGCCAACATGTCCATGTCCAACCCTGTTTGGCCTCACCCGTGTGAGCCTCTAGATTTCATTCCTCTCTGCATGACCATTCAAACATTGATGCCTATAATGTTGTGACTGATCTCTATTGGGTATGTGTGCCTTATTTTTCTCAAGAGAGCAAAGAAGATGTTTCTCTATATTTGTCTTTATATTTGTTTCTTGCTCCTATTGTGTTTGTTGATTTGTCTCAAAGGATTTTTTTTGTTCTTCTTTTGAGGATGGGCAGGGGCGATTTTAGGGTAAAAAAATTGCTTGAGCACGCGCCTGAAACTCAACTTCTACTTTGTTTGTAAAGCGCACAACCCAATAGTGATTTTTAGTCATAACTAGGGGCAAAAATAGTAAAGCAGTGGGTGTGAAATAAAAAGAATGGTCAAACCCAATGTAAAAAAGTAAAACCCAAAAACTAAATGAACCCCCCAATTTCCTCTCTTCTCTCACGACACTCTCCTCTCCTTTTCTCACTTTCTTCTCTTCTCTTCCACCATGTCCTCCTCCATTTTTCTTCTTCTTTTCACTTCAAGTAGTCCAATCCAAGCTTAAATCATTTACATTTGAGCTCTATTTTAAGGAAAACCAACTCATTCCTCTCTTTGGGTAGTATTTTGGAGTTAGGGTTTTTGCTCTAAAAAGAGGGAAAAGTACCCACACATTCAATGTTACTCTTTGAAGTTATTTGAGGTATATTCCCAATCCCTACTCTTTATTCCAAATAAATTATTGAGACATTAGTTTGTGTTTGTGTAGAATTGTTGATTCTTTTTTAGTTTGTGTAAATTATTGCGTTGGACTCTTTGAAGTTATTGAGACATTAGTTTGTGTAGAATTGTTGATTCTTTTTTAGTTTGTGTAAATTATTGCGTTGGACTCTTTGAAGTTATTGAGACATTAGTTTGTGTAGAATTGTTGATTCTTTTTTAGTTTCCTTATATGTTGATCATTATTTGTTTTTTACATAGTTTCTTTTTTTGGATCATAAAATTTGTTAGATGAGGAGGTTTTTGGTACCTAGAAGTTCTATTGAGAATGCGAATGTTTTGCAACCTAAGGAAGAAGAAGAAACGCGCCCTAATCGCGCCAATGAGTTTAATCCAAATGACATTGTGCGTGATCCGAGGATGTAGGAAACAAATTGATGAGTATGCTCGGAGATTCAAGACCAAGTGAGGAGGCGTATATATTGAAGGGTCCAACGCAACCAAATTTGACAAATTTCCTCGTACTCAATTTGGGAAGTATTCTAGAGCATTTTGTAGTTCATGGTATAAGAGTTATACATGGATTGAATCTGATGAGTCCAAGGATGCGACTTATTGTTTCTATTGCTTTCTCTTTAAGTCGCGGGAGAAATGGGCACTTTGGGTATGAAGTCTTCAACAAAGACGGATTTAAAGATTGGAAGCATGCATCTAAAGGCTTTAAAGATCATATTGGTAAGCATGATAGTAAGCACAACTCATGTATGAAGCACTATGACGATTATAATAATCAAAGACAAAGTGTGACAAGTATCTTTGCTAGAGCAAGTAGGGAATCGGAGAAGAACTATATAAGATCGGTTTGACTTGTTACGTAGATTGTACTAGATACCTCATAGCACAAGGCATTGCTTTCCGTGGCCATGATGAAAGCTCTACTTCTCTAAACAAGGGCAATTTTAGAGAGATGGTAGATTGGGTAAAATCTAGTAATGAAAAAGTGAGAGATGCTTTTGTCCGTGGTCCAAAAAATTGCACAATGCTTTCCTCTAACATTCAAAAGGAGCTTGCAGCGTGTTGTGCCATTGAAGTTATGAAGGTGATTATGGAAGAGCTTGGTGATAGACAATTCTCTGTGCTTATTGATGAGTCACGTGATATATCCGTCAAAGAGCAAATGGCGGTGATGTTGAGGTTAGTAGTTGTATTGATGAGTCACGTGATAGACAATTCTCTACGCAGTGGCGGATCTTGACAAAAAAATTGGAGGGGGCCAAAACAGTAACAAATATATAAACCAAAATTAATTGTGTTTCATAATAGTTTGCTTGGTTTAGTGGTCTAAGTTATCTTTGTCAATTTTAATGTCCTGAGTTCAAATATTGCTTAATGCAATTTTTTATACTAATTTTTGAGAAAAAAAATACAAATAAATGCTAAAAAGAGGTGTGGCCATCACAAGAATTGAACTGGGGACCCTAAATACACCAATAATGCTCTTATCCGCTTGGCTACTAATACTTTTGTTGCTTAGTGTTCATTTGGTTCTATATATTCTAACATTGAGTATAAAATATATCCGTGTATATATTAACTTAATGGGAGCCGGGGGTACCGTGGCTCCCCCCGGCTCCTATAAAGATCCGCCACTGTCTCTATGCCTCTATATGGGGTTCACATTGCACCAATCATCTAGTCTCGCTAGACCCAGGGATACTAGATGGGGTTCACATTATACTACCTTGATTCGTTTGGATCAGTTGTGGTCCTCCGTGTTAGAGGTGCTTAGTATTGTTGATGAAGATGGGCGTGGACCATCTCAAGCTGCGTGAGTTTGATAGAAAAAATGGAGAGCTTTAAATTTGCTTTCATTTTGAAATTGATGTTAAAGTTGTTTGGTATCACAAATGAGCTTTCAAAAATCTTGCAAAGAAAAGATCTAAACATTGTGCTTGCTATGGAATTAGTTGATGATGTCAAATCTCGGTTGGCCACATTGAGAGATAGTGGTTGGGATAATTTATTTTTTGTTGTCCAAGAATTTTGTGTTGCTAAAGGTATTTCGGTGCCAAATATGGATGAAGAAATTATACCAATTCGGGTCGTTCAAGAAAAGAAGGGAGAACTATCACTAATCTTCACCATTATCGTGCAGAGATTTTTTATGTTGCTATTGACAAAATATGTGTGGAGATGGATCACCCGGTTTAGTGAAGGAAGTAACAATGTCTTTGAATTGCTTCTCATGTCTTGACCCCAAGAACTCTTTCTCAAGGTTTGATATTGATAAACTTGCTCGTCTTGCTGATATTTATCATGCTGACTTTTCTGATGATGATCGTGGAACAATAAGAGAGCAACTTGACAATTATTTACATCACATGAAAATGCATGCTTCCTTTACTTCTTGTGAAGATATTGAAAGTTTGGCTATGAAGATGGTTCAAACTCAGAAACATTTGGTATTTCCATTGGTCTACAAACTCATTGAGTTGGCTTTCTTTATTCTTGCGGTGTCGGCAAACATCCGTTGAAAGAGCTTTTTCAAAGAATGAAGATTATCAAGTCTAAATTACGCAACAAGATCAACGATGAGTGGTTCAATGACTTGATGATATGTTACACCGAGCGGGAGATATTCAAGTCACTTCAAGATGTTGATATTATGCGAACATTCACCCGAAAGAAGTCTCGGAAATGACATTTACCTCCTAATTTTATTTAGCACTCTATTGACAGGTTAGATTTCATCTCTCCTATTTAACACACTTTATGATTATTTATATATTATGTCATATGTCAATTGGCGGGAAATTTTCTTGCCCAGACTCTAGAAAAATCATGGCTTCGCCACTGAGGATGGGTATGTTGTTGGTAGTTGCTTGGATAGACTCGAGTCTCCAATTGATTGCTTCTTCTGTTGGACAATTTTTGCTCCCTTTTCAACTCCCCCACATCATTTGAGTTTAACCGAAATTACAAGCAAAGCCTTTTAGTGAGCCACATCTTGTAGCTTTTTCACTTCTTGGTGTTTAAGTTTTATTATTGGTGTCTGTTGTCTGATTCGATCCTATTGCCTAAGAGACCAAGTTGCGGACATCTCGAGCAAGGTATATGTGTAAAAACACCTCTTGTGTACTCTTATCACACTTATAAGTTATATAAGTTAACTGTTGCTCTGTCAAGCCAACAGAATCATTGTGAAGCTTTCACAAATGACACCCCCGATGCGCTCTTTAGTAAGGTATGATGATACTATTTCAACACTCTTGTGTACTCTTATCAAATGCTTGTTAAGATAAAAAACTCACCCTTGTGTGCAACAATTGTTGGTTGCGAAGTGGAATGTGTCTTTAGGTGGTGGTTGAATTCCAAGTTTTTCAAGAGACCCATAGAAATGCTTGTTAAGATAAAAAAACTCACCCTTGTGGTTGAATTCCAGGAGTGGGGGAGAGCATTCCTAGAGAGTAGAGACCCATAGAAATGCATTTTGTTGCTTCCAAGAAAATACTTATTTATTTGAAGGGAATTTTGGAGCTTAGAATTTTTTACAAGGGTGTGAATGACGAAATATGATAAACTACTCTGACAGTGACAGTGATTATGTAGGGAATATTGATGATAAAAAGAGTTCCTCAAGGCATGTTCTCATACTTGGATCAGAAGTAGTTTATTGGTCTTTAAATAATAAGCCAATGGGGACTTTATCAACAACAAAAGTTGAATTATGGCTCCTGCCTCGTGTGCTTGTTAAGGAAGGGTGCGGTTAGGGAATTTTTTCTGGGTATGCCCAAAAGAAGTGTTCATCAAGTAGTCAATAATTTGTATTTTGCACGACCGAAGTAAACATATAAGTTAACATATAGATGTTAGATTTCATTTTCTTCATGATCTAATTTCAGTAGAGAAGGAACTATTGGATTAGAGCATTGTAACTCACAGGAGAATTGTCATGTATACGAGCAAGCCGTTCAAGTTTGAGTCTTGTTCAAAGCTTAGAGATAGATTGGTGTTAGCACAACAACCAGTAAAAGAAGTAATAAAGAAACGAAAACGCAAAAACTAGAACACGATATTGATGACGCAGTTCGACCAAAATATGTCTATGTCTGCGAATATAGAGCAACTGCAGTCCCATTTTATTTCAGAATGAATTAGGATTGTAGTGTTACAATTGATACTTATAATATCTCGATCTAAATTACAACAATACGACACAGTTGCTCAGCTCCCCTGCCCCCCAACCCCATAGAAACTGTCAAACTGCATGAGTCATACCCAACAAGTGGGCATGTGCAACATGTATTAATGAATTGTGTGCAAATTACAGTTCATTTAAAGGAGGAGGATCTGTGTAAGTATGTTTTGTATGTTTACTTGTTGTATTTTTGTTGTTAGTTAGTCGCCACTGGGGGAGTTTAGATAGTAGTATTCAATTAGAGATGAGTTAGTAAAAATGACACACGGGAAATCTTCACTTTAGCTTCTCAATCAACTAACACATTCTCTCTCCTTAGTTCTTAAAATTTTGCATAATCCATCACATTAGCCTTTAGGACTTACGTTATTATTTTTATATAATTCAGGGACTAAATAGAAGAGAATGTATAAATTTAGAGACTAAATTAGGTGTAATCAATGTTACCAAACTAAACAATACAAACATTTGATGGTGAAGAGAAAAAAGAGGAGGTGCTGTGGACCTTTCAATTCGCTCTCAAAAATGCAATGATTCATTATTTTAGGTGGTGTGGAGCTTTTTGTATGGTAGGCCTTGAATTGTGGCATTGCACACGTTCGTAATTTCAGAATCTGGTTCAAGCATTCCCCCCGCTATTTCGGAAACTCTAAATTTTCATGGAACCTTCCTAAGAATATGTCAATAATAATAACATTTGGCCCAATCAGTTTCCTTCTTCAGATATTCCCTCCTCTAAACTCGTGATTTCAGCTCCTTAATCTCTATTATTAGCTTCCCTCAACCTTTATAAAAGACCTTGACACATATCACAATATCATAAACCATTCTAAATAATTCTTTAATTTCTTAGCTCAATATTCTCTCTTCTAAGCAAAAACCCTTTTCCAAAAACTCTTGATCAAATATATATATCTGTCTCTCTTCTTTCTAGATATAGGAGGAGGAGAGAAATTCATATTCATTATATCTTTCCATTACAAAAAAGATATTTGTGGTATTCAGCAAGTTATATAACATCATCAATCAATGGCCAAAGGAATCAGAAATCTTAGTTCATGGATGGAGGTTGCTCCAGCACCAATAATATTTCCAACAAAACCTTCTAATTCTCCAGCTTTGGAGACCATTAGAGAAGAAGCAGCTGAGGAACATGGTGACACACACATTAGCCATAAATGATCTCATGCAGCAGCAGCAGCAGCAGCAGCAAATGCTGCAAGATTTTGTTGGTGATTAAGTGAAGCATGTTTCGAATTAATGTTTCAGAAAATTAATGAAAGTGGGTCCAGTTGTGAAAGTAATTACAAGTACTTTGCACAACATTGTACAGTAAATTTTGTAAAATAAGTAGTAGTTCTCTTTAATTTTTCTTCCTTCAGGATGTTTATGTTAATCTATGTAATGCAATTCTGCCTTTAGGCAGGAATTGATTTAAGAAAATGATAAAGTTTGTCCCCTGCTTTTGACAAATTTGAATGTTTTAGTTATAGTATAGTATCTGTTCTTATTATATAAATTACTTCAGTAGTATAGATTTGAAATTAACAAATGCTAGTGATCAATAATATACTAAGGTTTAAGTTTAATCAAAATATTTATACATTTAACACATGATTAAGATTGGTTAAGATCATGTTGGTACAACACGTTTAAACTTCAAAGATGAGTCTGAATCTTTGTACTCTGTTGTGGAACTTGGTACATTTTGTACTAATATGTGAAATCCTAATAGTACACGAGAACACCACCCATTATCCATAGTAAAGAATTTGCACAACATGTCCTCTCATTGTTGGTTGTCTTGGCAATTTCAGCGACATTGAGATGTTGGCTCTCGGGTTCGAACCTGAGCAGTAGTAGTGTGTGCGTAGTATTTATTTGTTATTTCATCTTAGTAGTCAAAAACAAAAAGAATTTGCAACCCATCAGTATCTTTACTAATTTGTTTTGTATGGGTTGAGTGCCTTTGCAAGTCTTTCCCATCAATACATTCTTGCTTATCTAAAAAAAAAGTATCTTTACTAATTTGTTTTTTTCTGGAAACCCTTAACAATAAGCAAGCATATTAAATGCATGTTTTTTGGCTATTACTTTGTGAACTTGTCTGGTGGCAATCCTTTTGTTTTTAGTTAGAAAGGCCCTTCAAATTAATTATCATATGTTTTTAGTTACATATGACAAGGACTTGTATATTTGCAAAACTTGTGATTTAGCATCTTCCTTATGGTGTCGGTGGGTAGTGACGTTGCCTTCAGTGGCCATTGTTCCCAAGAAGCAACCGTGGAACAGGCAACACCATAGAACAATTTTTTTTTTATTTTGGTTTTAGCTCTCACTCAAGTGAATTTTTAATACTCTCTAATGGATTTTTTTCATTTTTTTTATGGTTCCTCTCCCTTAGACACTACTAACGGTGATAATTTCCGCAAATCCAACCAAATTCTAGTATATTCCAAAAATAAAATATTTTCCTCGTGTGTTTGCATTTGATTTAGCTTTCTTAGTGGGTTAATAATTAATACAATAATGCATTCTTTTTAAACCTTATAAAAGGGCATCATTCTCATAGCAGTGCACCACCATCAGTAGTAGTATTCTAGTGCGTGCAGAGTCAGAGTCAGAGAGAGAGAGAGAACCCAAATTAATAGCTAGCTACACACTTAGCTCCAATCATCACCCACTTTTCTTAATTAAGCTCATTAATGAAGTAAAGGAACTCAACACTCTTGCCACATAAGTGTAACTAATTGTACAGTTGATTGCTGCAGCTGAAGGGGAAGGATATTTCTGTTCTTGTTGGTTCCATATGGCAAAGGAAATTAAGTTATTGACATCACTTCTTGAGCTTGCACCCGCACAAGTGATTGTACTCAGAAAGATTTCACATGCTCCGGTATTAGAAACTATTGCCGAAGAAGAGGTAGATGAAGAATATGAGGAAGAGTTTGCCTCCTACTAAGCATTAGCTATTTGCTTGACAACTATTGTTAAATGATCTTGCTTTGTTGATTTGTCTATTTGTATGATTAATTTTTCATTGTGTAATCTAAGTTTTGTTAGATCTCATCATCATTCCATGTTAAAAAACAGCGCCAACTACGTTATGTTAAGCGAGCTGATTAATGAGTTAAACAAGTTTAAATAGTATATTAAATTAAGTTGCAAATGTTAATATAAAAATATTTAATAGAAAGAAGTTGGAAAGAAAGAAATTGCAGAAGGAGAAAATAAAGAGGATAAGGAAGGAATGTTTAATCTTGAAGGTAGCTAGATTTTGAAAAGACACCATTGAAGTGAGTTGGAGATTATTTAGAGTATATGCTAGGGAGATTTGACTTTAATGAATGACAAGTAGGAAGGCTTTGAATTTGATGCAGAAGTCGGTCTTTTTTGGGAGCTATTCTTGGTGGTGTGGCTGAGGTCCTGGCTAAGGTTGGTTCAAGTTCAAAGTGAATTTCTTAAGGGTGGGGCTTAAATTTGGGGGATAAAGAACTTCAAGTTATTCAATTTTATCTTGCACGAAAGTGGAGGTGGTAGTAATTAGTTTAAATCTTGTGACCTTCTGATGATTTATCCCTAAAGAGGGTTTACCTTAAAAGGTTTTAACGAGACTTTTTATTTTAAAAAAAGCAGCACAGATTCAGTGAGAGATTTAGCCGGGTTCAATTTCAATAGAGTAAATGAGCTATTCTAGGCTAACATCTAACATTCGTCAATTCTTGTTTGCCTTTATTATTTAGAATTGGCAGATAAGACCTTCCAATTTTTTAAGTATTTATAAAAGTAATTACATTTACCTCACTCAAAGAGACTAGTGGAGATTAGAACCTCGACCCTCTCAAATACAAATCCTGTCATGCTCCACTAGACCAACCTAGATTTTTCATTCATTTCCGAATTACATTTTCTCTATACCGATTTGCTTTCTGTATTGTTTCAAGGAAGAAAAACAATTAACTGAACCTTAACTTGATTTGGATCTCTCGATCGTTGATCTACCAATCTTTGCTTCTCAATTTTCTTAGAGAAGCTTCTGCTCCCCTAGGTTTTCGATCTTCGCTTTCTAGAATAATAATTCAGTTTTCCCTCTTTTATTTGATCTGATTTTCATTGGCTATGAACAAGCAAAAACGCTCGCAATTAAAGCAAATCTGTTTTGGTTTTGTGTTCAATTTTTACATCAAGCTAACCATTGAGTAACTAGCTACTCACTTTTGTAGATCAATAGTGTTGGTTCTGTAAAATATTGTGATTCTAATAGACAATCCTAGTTTTATGGTAATTTCACTTGTGATGTTTTCAATTGCGCAAATCAAGATAAATTATTTTTTTATGTTATCTTTGAATTGGAGAGGTTTATAGTTTTGGTACATTCAGTTTGGTCCCTTATAGCTATGAAGACTAGATACATCAAAAGCTTATCAGTGTTGGATACGAATCTGAGATGCATGCCCAAAAGTATACAAATTTAGTTTATTTTATTTAAAATATTTCCTTCAACACTTCTCCGAAACATCTATTATATGTTTTACAAATTAAATATTCTTCTCATATAAATTTTCTATACGCCGTACCAACCAAAAGCATGATTGTCACTCATATATCATTCATATTCATAATCATATTCAAATTCTTTACATCTTAGTAACTATAGACACAAAACTATATGTTTTTTGTTTCATGTTCTTAGTAGAAATAATATATCGTGATATGGATCAAGAAAATATATGTAACTTGTCCACTAATATATTACTATTGTATCTTGATTTTTAAAAATTTCTTGTATTCATATCGTATCGTACCTTATCCTACTAAGTAGTGTTGTAAGAATCGGGCCGAATCAGACGGTTTAATCGGTTGAACCAAGAACCGTTTAGTCCAGTGATTGGTTCAACCCCATTTGGCCATGATCAAGGTTGAACCGCCTAGAACTGGGTTGAACCGCTTTGAACCGTCAATTGACCCGGATTGAACTGACTCAAAGTGTATTTTTTTTATTTACTTTTGCCTCAAAAATTAATACTTGTTTGTTTTTTATTTATTTATTAGTCATCCAGTTCAACCATGATTGAACCAATTGAACCATGATTCGGGGGTCTTGCCGGTTGGATCTCCGGTCCGGTTTTATAAACATTGGTACTAAGTATCAAGGATTCTTATCAGAATGATATAATAGCTGTTAAAAAGTGTTTTTAGTTTCTGTTCATTGTTTTGTTTTATAGGAGAATAGAAGGAAATGAAATAAAGTGTATGATTTTGAGTTTTATTTTATGATGAACAATATTGTTACTCTATAATCTATATACAGAGTGTAAGGCCTTTTAGAGTCTTGGGCCTAGTTAGTGGACTCATAGTTGAGGTCCAAAGCCCAAGTCTATCTCTTGTAATTTCTTGTACAGCAACCTCCTTGTATATAAGGTGTGGTTGACAATTTTAATAAACACTTTTTCCCTTTGACCATTTACTGTTAGAATTGGTACCAGAGCTCGTTACGAGCCTGAGACCGTTAAACGTCCACAGTAACCGTAATAACCGTCGCTCCACCGTGCGTGTTTTTTTTTCTGCCGATCATCAATGGCGGAACGTGAGAATGGAACCTTCGTTCAAGCTGCAATACCAAAATACGATGGACACTATGATCATTGGGCTGTATTAATGGAGAACTTGCTTCGCTCCAAAGAATACTGGGAGGTGGTTCAGAATGGAATTCCGTCGTTGCCGGCGAACGCCACTCCGGAGGAACTGAAAACTGTGAATGAAGCAAAGCTGAAAGATCTAAAAGCCAAGAACTACCTGTTCCAAGCCTTAGATCGCAAGATTCTTGAAACAATCTTGAAGATGGATACCTCTAAAGACATTTGGGATTCTCTCAAACAAAAATTTCAAGGTTCATCAAAGGTGAAAAGAGCCCAATTGCAGACATTGAGGCGGGAATTTGAAGTTTTGGGGATGAAGGAAGACGAGAGCGTGAACGATTACTTTGCAAGAACTCTTGCTATCGCGAGCAAGATGAAAGCACACGGTGAGAACCTTACTGATACTGTAGTTGTAGAAAAGATAATGAGATCAATGACGTCCAAATGGAATTACGTTATGTGTTCAATTAATCTATCTACAAATGTTGAAACTCTCACAATTGATGAACTGCAAAGTGCAATCCTTGTGGAAGAACAACGAATGATGGGAAAAAAGGAAGATGAACAAGCTCTCAAGGTCTCGGGCCCAGAAAGAAATGGAGGAAGAGGTCGTGGTAGAGAGGTGGTGGAAGAGGTAGAGCAGAAGAGAGCAGGTCAAAGGAGCACATAGAGTGTTACAAATGTCGAAATGGGACATTATCAGTCTGAATGCCCTACAAATGATGGTAAGGAAGCCAATTTTGCTGGTTTTGAGGAAGAAAAGGAAGAGCCAAGAAACGCGAGGTGGTTCCTTGATTCAGGCTACAAGGAAGAGCCAAGAAACGCGAAGTGGTTTCTTGATTCAGTCGCAAAGAATCACATGTGCAAAGATAAAAGAATGGTTCTTTGACTTGGATGAGAGTTTCAAAGAATCTATCAAATTAGGAAACAATATGAAGCTTTCAGTCATGGGGAAAGGAAGCATAAAACTCAAGATTGATGGGCGTATTCAAGTAATCACTCGAGTCTATTATATACCAGAATTGAAGAACAATTTGTTGAGTCTCGGTCAGTTGCAGAGAAGAGGCTTGAAAGTTGTGATTGAAGATGATTTTTGCAAGATTTATCACAAGGAGAAAGGCACTTATGACATCTAAGATGGCAAATAATCAAGTTTTCATTTGTTATGGAACCGCCATAGTTCCAAATTGCTTCTGACTCTCGTTGATGAGGACTTATGTGATCTGTGGCATAGGAGGTATGCTCACCTCAGTTTCAGCAGACTGTCTCTCCTCAATCAGAAAGAAATGGTGCAGGGATTGCCTACATTGAAAGAACCTGTGAAGAAATGTGTTGAATGTCTTGTTGGAAGTCAACATAGAGAAGCTATGTCCAAGAAGAGCAAAATGAGAGCTTCAAGGAAAGTGGAGCTCATTCACACAGATATCGTGGACCTATCACTCCAAAGATCCAACGATCGAAAGAGGTATTTTATCACATTCATTGATGATTTTTCTAGGAAAGGTTGGGTATATTTTATCTCTGAAAAATCAGCTGCATTAGATGTGTTTAAGAGATTTAAAGTAATGGTTGAAAAAGAATCCCAATGCCAAATTAGTTGTCTAAGAAGTGATAGGGGAGGGGAGTATAATTCCAAGGAGTTTATTGAATTTTGTGAAGTAAATGGAATCAAAAGACAACTCACAGCTGCTTACACACCCCAACAGAACGGGGTAGCTGAGAGAAAGAATAGATCGGTTATGAATATGGTTAGGAGTTTGATAAAGGAGGCCAAGTTGCCAAAGCAGATTCGGCTGAAAGTCATCAAATGGACCTTTTATGTGTTAAATAGAGTCCAACCATGTCCTTAAAAGATATAACACCTGAAGAGGCTTGGAGTGGAACAAAACCATCGGTTAGACACTTTAGGGTGTTTGGTTGTTTAGCTCACATGCACATTTCTGATGCACATAGAAAGAAACTTGATGATAAAAGTCCGAGATGCATTTTCCTAGGAGTAAGTGGACGAATCTAAGGCATATAGATTGTATGATCCTATTGCTAAGAAAATTACGATAAGCAAAGATGTGGTGTTTGATGAAAATGAGAAGCTGGAAGTGGAATAATAATGATGACAATTACGTATGCGTGATCGATGACATTAATCACGATATTGAGAAGCAGAGGTGAAGGAAATTTAATTGAACCAAGCAAGAGAAGAAGCGAGAATCAAGAGATCGTGGACACTCGAATGCGGACTCTACTACCACCACAAGTCATGAAATTGGAGAATCCTCAATCTGCATTATGATGAGGAACATCGACATCTTGCAAGAACGAGAAAGAGCGAGAAAGAAACCCGGCTTACTTAAATGATTTTTTTCACTGGGAGATGAGTTAGAAAGTGATGAGGATGGAAATCATTTACAGAGTTTAATGACAGTGCATGATAGCATTAGTGATCCAACCACATTTGCAGAAGCTGTGAAGTATGAGAAGTGGAGGAATGCTATGGAAAGTGAAATAAAGTCAATTGAAAAAAATGACACTTGGTCTCTAGTGAACTTACCAAAGGAAGCAAAGAAGATTGGAGTCAAGTGGATATACAAAACCAAGTACAATGAAGCAGGGAAAGTAGAGAAGTTCAAGGCACGTTTGGTGGCAAAAGGATATGCTCAGCAATATGGTGTGGATTATTCTGAAGTATATGCTCCGGTTGCTAGGTGGGACACCATTAGGTGTGTACTAGCTGTAGCAGCACAAGAGAATTGGGATGTCTTCCAATTAGATGTAAAGAGTGCCTTTTTACATGGAGAACTTGAAGAAACTGTGTATGTTGAGCAACCAGAAGGTTTTGAGAAAAGAGGAAGAGAACACATGGTCTACCAATTGAAAAAGGCATTGTATGGATTGAAGCAAGCCCCAAGGGCATGGTACATCAAGATAGAGTCCTATTTCAGAAATGAAGGCTTCAAGAAATGTGCTTATGAACACACATTGTTCACTAAGAAAGTATCTGAAATTGATATGATAATAGTCAGCTTGTATGTAGATGACTTATTGTACACTGGTAACAATAAGCAGTTAACAGATCAATTCAAGGAATCGATGCAAAGGAACTTTGACATGACTGATTTGGGAAGGATGAGCTACTTCCTTGGAGTAGAGGTAATTCAAGATGATAGAGGAATCTTTATTAAGCAACAAAAGTGTAATACCCTAATTTTGTCCGACTAATTCAAAGTAAAAATTGTCTTTTCGCGAATGCGAGGTTCCAACAATATTTTTCTCGTAGTTGAAAAAAGGCTCGAAAATATGTTTGTTATGCTCGCGCGTTATTCCTAATCGTGTGCGCGTTATGGCTCTTGTTGCGCGCGCGCTCGCGTCTCGTACGTACATTTGCTTTGATACTTATTATTATTGTTGTTACCCATGTGTCTATTAATTCATCATATCATTTTTCTTTACACAAAATAAGATTCAAAAATGGTTTTTATTATTGTAAATATTTTCTATATAAGTTGTACAAATGATCAACTTTTGCAAACAATACAAATCTTTAAAATAAAATACAAAAAAAAAAACCAAAACCAAATTTATGAAGGAAAGAGTCAATCTTCCTCTCTCTCCCTGAGAGAGGTCCTCGTTGGATGCTCCTTCACCTTTTAGAGCTTTATTCCAACCCCCTTTTATCTATCTCTATGTTTTTACACCAAAGTAGGCCTCTATAACTTCCATCCACAGTGACTAGCTGCAGCCTGTAATGCCTGCATGAAGGGCAGTAGTTAGGATTAAGGTAAGGAACAGAGACTTGGAAGGAGAAATTTGTTTGCACAGGGAAAATTAGTATCAAAACATGAAAGACATTGAACAAATAAAATGCAGAGAAACATAGATAAAATTGACTATACACAAGGCAAAGTTACAATATAAATCTAGTCTCTAAAATCAGAGAGAGGGAGAGCCAACACAGAAAGAAAAACTGAAACAGTGAGGGAAAACGAAAATCAAAAGGAAGGAGGAGAATACACAGAGAGAACAATACACAGATTCACCTACACATACACAAACACACCACAAACTCAACACAGCAAACACACACAGAACACAAAAACACAGAGAACAAAAACACTAAACAGAGAGCAAGGGGAGAAGAGCAGAAAACAGAGAACCAAAATACAAACTAAGAACAAACACACATGCAGAAACTGAGATTGAGATAAAAAAAAGAAGATTTGTGAGTGTGTGTGTGTGTTTGAACGTGAGAAGAGGAAGGAGAAGAAGGAAAATACAAGCACAACTTACCTTTCTCAGTCACTGCAACAACAACACCACGCCACTCTCCTTCTCTCTTCCTGGACCTCCGTCACCCTTCGCGCCTCCGCCGTCGCAAACCACCGCCATCTCACCCCTTCGCCGTCGTTTCGCGTCACTGCCGCCACCGCGCCACCGCCGTCGCGTTTCTCTCCGTTCTTCTTCTCCCTCTCCGACGACGCGAAAAACGCAGCCACCATCATCACCACCGCGCCTCCGCCGGAAACACCACCACAGAACCACCACCGTCCTCGCCGTCTCTCGTTCGCAAACCCTCTCACCGTCGCGACCTCCCTCACCTTCGCTCTCCCTATCGCGGTATCTCCCTTCTCTCTCTCTCGTTTTCTTTCCCTTTCTTTCTCTGCTTTGTTTTCTCTTTTTCTCTCTCTTAAAAGCTCTCTCTCCCTCTTGCTGAAAGTGGAACGGCGCTGCTGAGGGGAGAATGAGAAGCTTAGGTTTTTTTTCTCTTTTGATCTAGTGAGTAATAGCCCATACGTATATGGGTTCCCTTTTTCAAGTTTTTTTTTTATCTGATTACTAGTTACACCCCACTATTAATTATACAACTCCAGCAGCTAATTTCCCCCATTCTTACTATTATGCCTCTTCAAGCAATTTCTTTTGGATGTGTTTGGTTGTCTAATCTTGCAAATGCTTGAGTTTAGGCTTGATTTGTGATGTTTATTTGAACTCCCATGAAGTAAGGCTAGGGTTTTGTTTGATTTTGATGTTTAGTAAAATAAAATGTGATTTGGTAAACAATTGGGGTTTGTGCTTGTTTTAGTCGCTTGTTTCGAAAATCATGTTTGTGTTGATGATTTTTGTAAGAGGATTTGACACTAATTCATTTGAGCATATCCCAAGCGTTAAGGATTACCTAAAATAAGAACCAATTATCATTAATGATCACTCGCGCCGTTGCCGTTTGGTTGTTAATGATGATTTTCATTTTCAAAGAGTTAGTAGTGTGACCACTCTAAACCGTTGTTGTTTGGTTATCGCGAACACTCGAATCAAAAGCAAAACCGATTATCATTAATGATCACTCGCGCCGTTGCCGTTTGGTTGTTAATGATAATTTTCATTTTCAAAAGAGTTAGTAGTATGACCACTCTAAACTGTTGTTGTTTGGTCATGGCAAACTCTCAATCCAATTGCGAATTCCTTTTCCTTTTATCACGACGTTCTCTCCAATTCAAACCAACGAAAACACTTTTTCAAAAAACAAATATTTTCAAACATCAAAACTAATTGTCATTGATGATCACTCGCGCCGCTGCCGTTTGATTGTGGGTGACAATTTCATTCCCGTGGGAGTTAGTAGTGCGGTCACTCTAAACCGTTGTTGTTTGGTCTTCACAAACGCTCCCCTTCAATTGCGAAAACCTTTTCAATAATCAAAGTAAAAACCGGTTGTCATCAATAGTCACTCGCGCCGTTGCCGTTTGATTGTTAGTGATGATCCCATTTTCAAAAGAGTTAGTAACATGACCACTCTAAACCGTTGTTGTTTGGTCACCGCAAACGCCTTCAACCCTTTGCTGTAAAAAAACTCTAAAAAAGATTAAAAAACAAAACCTTTTTCAGGACAAACAAGAACTACGTAGCTTTGAATTCTCCATCGCACTAGGAGATACGTAGGAGCGAGAGGCCAACTCTCGTCAAGCACCAAAAATAAAAATTTTCATTAAGTTTTCTCATTTATCTTCAAATAAGAAATAAATAGGCAAATCTAGGTATCTTTCAAATCAAACGTTAAAACCACACACTTAATTAAAGGTTCCTCTCTCGTAGAGAGAGGACGCGTGGAGTGCTAACACCTTCCCGCACGTAATCGACCCCAGAACCCATATCTCTAGTTTTCGAAAGACCATCCGCCTTATTTCAAAAGACCTTTTTTCAATGTTTTGGTCTTAAAATTAAAATATTGGTGGCGGCTTCATAATTTTTCCACGTTGTACATCGAGAAACCCAAACCGGATTTTTCGGGTGCAACAAAAAGTACATTGAAGAAATTCTGGATAGGTTTGGAATGAGGGAAAGCAAACCTGTTGCTAACCCCATTGCTGCAGGAACTAAGCTGGTGAAGAATGATGATGGAAACTATGTTAACTCCACTGACTTTAAACAAATAGTTGGAAGCTTAATGTATCTAAACGCTTCAAGACCTGATATCATGTTTAGTGTCAGTCTCATCAGTAGATTTATGGAAAAACCCACTGAACAACATTTAATTGCTGCCAAAAGAATTCTTCGGTATCTCAAGGGGTCTGCAGACTTGGGAATTCTGTATAAAAGAGGTGAAAAACAGGAGGTGTTGGGATATTGTGATAGTGATTATGCAGGTGATTTGGTAGATAGAAAGAGCACCACTGGTTATGTATTCATGCTAGGTATGGGAGTCGTGTGTCTTGGTGCTCCAAAAAGCAACCAATTGTGACTTTGTCAACAACGTGAAATTTGAGTTTGTAGCAAGCAGAGATTCAATTGTCTGTCAAGGCATTTGGGTAAGAAATATTCTAAGTGAGCTTGGGGTGAAGCAAGGCAACTGTCTAACTATCATGTGTGACAACAATTCAACCATCAAATTGTCCAAGAATCCTGTGTTGCATGGTAGGAGTAAACACATCGATGTGAGGTTCCATTTCCTCAGGAACCTCTGCAGAGAAGGTATAATAGAACTGAAATACTGCAACACTCAAAATCAACTGGCTGATATATTGACCAAGGGGGTGAAGAATGAAACGTTTGACAGGTTGAAGATGTATTTAGGGATGAGCAACAAATGACAGAAACCTATCTGCAAATCTGTTTGATTAACTGATTGGTTTGCTTTGAAACCTATCTGCAAATCTGTTTCATTGGTTTGCTTTGTTATCTTGTTAGTTTGTTTTGCTGTTATCTTGTTGAAATGTTGTAAACTGATATCAAATTGATATCAGTATTAAGGGAAAGTTTGTAAGGCCTTTTAGAGTCTTGGGCCTAGTTAGTGGACTCATAGTTGAGGTCCAAAGCCCAAGTCTATCTCTTGTAATTTCTTGTACAGCAACCTCCTTGTATATAAGGTGTGGTTGACAATTTTAATAAACACTTTTTCCCTTTGACCATTTACTGTTAGACAGAGTTGCTTGCTTATACAGTTACACGCTTTATAGTTTACTTTTTTTGTAGTTTCATTTAATTACTTAGCAGTTACAACTTATATTGGTCACAGAATGGCATCCAACAGGGGTCAAGGAGGGGGATTCAGCAGTTGTTGGCTGCTGAACAAGAAAGCACAACGGATTGTGAATGCTGCAAAGAATGGTATTTTTTTTTCTTCATATCTGCCCATGTTCTTGCAATATTTTATCCAATTTTCTGTCTAAATCTAATTATGCGTCTTTGTTGAAAATTTTATATCTAATCAAAGCCCAGCTTAGATTAGCTACTAAGTTGTAGGAACTTTTCAGTTGAAAAATGAGGCTGCAAGAATATCGGATGATGTTGTGGCCATGCTCCTGAAGTATGTAACAACTGTGAAAAATTAGGAACCTGTAATGAGGTTGGGACTCAAATTATGTTGATTATCATTCCGAGTTTATTTTTTGGATCTAGATACTATTATTGTGTTTTTATTCTGTAGTTTTGTCTTGAAGCACCAAGTTTGTATGTTGATTCAGCCCAAATTAATAGCTACATGATATGTGTTTTGGATAAAAAGCTACTCTTTTTTTGGTACAAGGATAAAATGTTACTTTGGTCTCTAATTGTGGGAACGCATTGTCACAATTGTATTAAAATTATAAATTAATCTCCACCAAAGAATACATAGGAGCAGGGAGTCACTCCCTATTATATTAAACTAAATAATTTTTTTAGTTTCCCCATTTTATAAAAATAAAGAAATTGTAAGTAAATAATTAATTTGTCAAAAGTTTTGTAAGTAATTAATAAATATGTCATTAGTTTTGTAAGTAAATTTTGTACGTAAAACGAGCAAAAGTTTTTTTATGTCAAAAAATGAGGTAATTTTTTTTTTGGTCAAACGAGGTAAAGTTTAAATACCCAATTTATGTTCTTCCAAGTTTTTTTACGGAAACAGGTTGTCTGCAGTTATTTTTTATGCATTTCTTGAATTTAGGCAAAAAGCACCCATACTCCAATTTTTTTTTTTTTATATTCACCTTATGCTCGCTACCAAAAAGTTTTTATGGCTAAATTTAGTATCCTGCAATCAAACATGACTGCAAAGAATCATGATCCCTTTTGTAGGCCTAGCCAGTCGGGCTAGTCCATTTTGCCGGTACTATGTTTTTGAGTGCTTTCCTCTTCTATTTGTTTGTCCCATAGACTTTTTTTCAAACATCCCCTCTTACTAATAAACCCCTGCTGTTTTTTGAAAAACCCAAAATACCCTTCACCCTTCCACACTCCCAAACCAACACCACACCGTGTTTAAATCTAATGAGTCCCTTATTACCGAACCCAGTGCAGTACTTTGATCATCGAGTATACAAATGTACGATGACGCTACCAAAGTACTAAACCGGATCCCAGTACTAAGATTCAAGTGTTATGTTTGCTTGCTGCATAGGCGTAATACCAAAGTACTAAACCTGGCCTCGATAGTAAGGTACCTTACCTAATCGAGTCACAATTTCTAGGTCCCCTACTAAAGCTGCGATTTCCATAGTATTAAATTAACAATAATTCTCTTATATACCAAATAATATGGAAAATATTCAAAATACTATAAAAACATGGTAAGTATTCAACTAACAATAATGACGTGACAACTTCCATTGTTGCATGTGACAAACATATGGCTTCTTCAATCACGTTCTATGTTCGACCTAAGAGCATGCCATATCTTATTGGTCGGTGGTAGTGGACTTCCATCTTTCATAAGTACCTACAAAGACACCATAATAGCAACTTTAGGTCGATGCACATAGTGGTCACGTTGCAAAAGACTCATCACATGTTGGACCTCTGTCCTACCCTGATGGCGTAGATTAGACTGAATCCCGATTCGGTACTAAGGTATCAGACAAAGCTAATTAAATTGAGGAAAAAAAGAACGAGAACACAGAGTCTCGTTCAAAAATGGAGGATGATGGGTAGAAACAATACATTGGGTGTGTTGAGAATGTTGTGTTGGTGAGAAGTAGAAGAATGAGGTGGGTGAGGAGGGAGGTTTGGGGTTTTGGATTGAGAGTGTGGCGGGGGTTGAGAGAAGAAGAAAGATGAGAGGAGTGTGAGGTAATTTTTTTTTATGTTAGTATTATTTTGGTATTTTCACTTATTAAGGGTTTTTTGTGTGGTCAATTTGAGGGGGTGTTTGGAGAGTACTAGGGGGAGCGTTAAAAAAAAGTCCTTGTCCCATGAATGAGTAGGAGAATTTGGGCTCCTTTCCAGCTTGCTTCTTTCGTGAAGTAGAATGGAAAGGGCCGCACCCGCATGCTTTGTATGCTAATAACACCTTACTTTCGTGGAGTAATTAATTGCATTTTTCATGTTTTTTAAATCCAAAAAATAGAGTGGTTTCTACTTCATATAAAATGGTCAACATATTCTTTTCTTCCCTCTAAAATGTTGTCTTTTGTTCTTCTTTTAATATATTTTCTTTTCAACATTAAATGCTTAAATATATAAGTAATTATCACCAAATAGATAAATCTACTTCTATTATTCTTCTAATCAATATCCTCCAAGTAAGGCTTGAACATAGTTTGAAACTCAACTAGACAAATAATTTGTTGAACTCGGTTAATGAACGAAATGAGTTGAACTTGAGCTGAAAACTGAATTCGTTAACTTGAACTTGAGCTATGTGTACTTTGACACTTTTGAAGTATGCACCAACTAGCTATAGTTTGACTCTTTTAGTGAACCAATTGGATAACACACACACTCGCACACATCTTTTTTGTCAACTACTACTTTTTAACCGATAGAACTACTAATTGACCTTATAAAGTTTGGTTCGACCAAAATCATCCTCAAGTGAGATGTAAAAGTTAAAGTAAAATTAAGAATTAGAAGATATTAAAATATAGTGACATAGGACCTGCTGTCCTTTCATTATTTTATGAGTGAGAGTATCTAATTATAAATACAAGTTGGTATTAAAATATTTTATTTCCTAAAGAATTTTAACATTTTATTTGCAAGCTGTATATTATGTTTTTTAATAAGCCAGTTGTATATTGTGGCATCACCTGCTCAAATTAAAAATCCAAAAGAAATCGCACTTTTTGCTGTCCAAAAAAATCGTATTTTGTGTGCATAACTTGATACGTTGTCTATTTTCAAAAAAAAAAAAATCTTGATACTTTGTCGTATATATAAGTCATCCAAATTGCAGGTGGTATATCATATTATCACTTGTTTCACAAAAAATCATATAACTTGTATTTTTAAAAAAAAAAAAAAAAAAAACTGTTACCTATAGCTTGCTCTAGCGATGTGTGAGATTATTCAATGACAATTCAATGTGAAATGTGTATTTGGTTTGGGGACGTCATGGTCATCAACTTGGGTGAAATAGGAGTAAAGATCTTATTCAATACTTTTTTTTATTTATAAATTATCCGCGCACAACGCACAACTATAGAGATTAATCTCTCAAATTGGGTAAGACCACAATGGGTGGCAAAGTTGTCCCTCAAGAGATTTAACATTGTTGTATGCTCAAGTCTGGATTTGAACTCAAGCCGGGTAGAACCACAATGAGTAACAAAATTGTCCCTCAAGAGATTTAACATTACTGTCCAAGTCTGGATTTGAACTCAGGACCTTGATTAAGTTGGAAGAGATCATTGTCATCTCATCCAAGTGTTCTACTTTTATTATTACTATAGTTTTGAATAAATAAATAAATATAATATAGGAGGTCTAAATGTGTGTTCATCATCTGGTACACTAAATTAGGAGGTCTAAATGTGTGCAAAAAACCGAACCAAACCGAAAACCGCAAATTGTGTGTTCATCATCTGGTACACTAAATTAGGAAGCCAACCGAACCAAACCAAACCGCATGCAATTTTACTTTGCGGTTCAGTCCACTTTTTATCTCAAAATCGAACCAAATCCCACCGGGAACACCCCTACACTAAATAACACCAAGTTTGAACTATCCCTAAGAAGCCTCAAGGATATGATCAAGGAAGCATCATCTGATTAAGTTCTCTCAACAAGCGTTTGTACTAAGCCATGCTTTTCTATTAATGTGCGTTGACCCACCCTAAAAAATATTGCATATGATGAAAGAAGCTTATGTCCGATGCAAAGCGTCTGTTGGATGAAGCATCCAGTCAAAGGTGTGTTGACTACAAGATCAAGATTATGTTCAAGCACTTTATGGCATTTAAGAGTGCATCTGCATATGCATATGACTAGGAAAATTGCAAATGTAAAAAAGAAAATAAACAAAAATGAATTTTTTTTTTTAAAAAAGATTATATAATTAGTAGCGTTTTTAGGACAAAGCGCTATTCATTTCCTTAACGCTTTTAGGAATGGGTAGAACTTTTAAGAGAAAGCGCTACCTATTCCTAAAAGTGCTAAGGAAATGAGTAGTGCTTCTGACTGTATAAGCACTACCCATTGTGTAAGCACCTTTTGTGAATGAGCAGTGCTTACCCATGCCCAAAATGCGCTAATTAACATGATGAGTAGCTCTACCCATGGCTATCAATGAGTAGTATTGTCCATTGTGGGAGTGAAATCTGTAGCGCCAAGTTTAGCAGTGTTCGAAAGCATTACCCATGGTTAAAAAAAAGCACTACTCATCCGCAAACCTTGTAGTGCAAATTTCTTGAGAGCTGCTAGAGATCATGGCATCGACTAATCCATAATAGTTTAAATCTTATCAAGATCATGAACCAATCCATTAATTGAGATAAACTGACCTAAATAAAGGAAGAAACCTGACAAATTAATTTCCAAAGACTAATATGAGCAGTACTACTAGGAGCTACGGATAATCCATGTCCTTTCCGAAGAGATGGTGTTGAATGGGAATATGAATTTCAATGTGTGAAATTAAGATTCCTTCCCTACATGTCGTCCCATACAGCTGCTTACAAACTTATTGTCATGCACAACTTTAATTTTGTACTCTTTCCTTTAAACAACCAATAAAATCACAGATAATGCATAATACAGTGAGGGGATATCTAAGCTAAGTTCAATTTTGCTGCCTGCCTGCGTACCCCATAGACTCAGACAACACACGTGCTTTATAACCCTACCTTCTTTTCCCATCAATTATCAAATGACGAATGAGCCCTTGTTTTTCCTCACCTAATCAAGCTCCATAACGTTGTTTTCCCCCGACCTTTGAATTAGTTACATTAATATTATATATATATACCATGATGTCGATAATTACATATTTTATCATCAAAGTGGTTGAGGGGTGGTGGCTTGGCTCATATAGTAGCAAGTAGCTAGCGACATGACTATCAAATATTATTCAGATGCAGGTCGGTGGGAAGGCACTAGTGCATGCTGTTGTGGAGTTTGGGGGAGCACAGGGAGAATTACTGAGTTATCCAATGAACGGACCACCAAGAGACTTAGACACCACATCTCTACCCAAAACCTTAAGGTGTTAGGTATATGGGTCCCCTCTCTTATACGCCCTTCATAGGCTCATTCTACCCGATGTGACGCGACTTAACTACTCACACTTGAATTTTTCAACAATCTCCCCCTCAAGTGTGCGTCATCCACATCGCTAGCCGCTCCCCCACAGAGCCGAACCTTGGCTCTGATACTATAATTACCGGTTGTTGGAGATGAAGTGAATTTCAGAGAGAATTTCTGGTAAAAGCTAACTAACTTTGAAACAGAATTGATGGAGAGTAATTGTGAATGATTGCTTTCAATGAAGTTTCAATTACAAGTATTTATATCAAGTGGAAATACACGTAAGAAATGATGTGCCTACTAGTTGCCACATGAGCTGCCACCTCACTAATAGGACTTAAAAAAAATGAAAATACAATTCAGCAAACTAGCAATTGAATTACAATCAAAATACTTCAATACATGCATGCTGATTTCATTCCTCCATCACAATCGGCTAGAGACAAGCAAGGCAAAATGAAATTATCACTGAGATTGTCTTATCTATATATGCCATTCCTATCACTACCAAATTAATTGTCAATAAAACGACAACTAATTTGAGGAGATAGACAAAAAAAATTTAGCGCCACAAAACTATTGGTAAAACATTTACCTACAAAGCAAATTGTGCTGGTATATGTTATGCATAAACCACGAAAATTTTTATCGTGAGTAAATGTAAAATCTATCTTTTCATACACACGTACATTTGATGTTTAATGGCATTTTTTTGTATAAATAGGATATTATCTACGAGGATTCAAACTCAATATTTTGATTTAGCTGGAAGAGTCTCAAATAATGGCATTTTTATATGTGAGTAAAAGTCATACTTTTATAGTGATCCATACACCTTTTCTTCAAAAACTTTTAAATTAGTTAGTCCTCCCATATAATAAAATTTAATAAATTCAATATTCTTAATCAAATATAGTAAATCAGTATATTTTCTCCACAAACCAGTAGCATATATCTTATTAGGGGGTCCACAAAAATATGTACAAGGGGGAACCAATTGGACTGATATATATTGGCTAACAAATTGGACAGGGACCCTTCTAATTAGGGTTTGACCGTAGTTTGAAAGGTGGTGCACATGCAGATACAGATGCAGTAACAGTGTAGTGTAGAGAAGAAAACCAATTGTGGGAAGTGGTGGCTGTACCCCACAGCACCGAGGGACCATCCAAGTTTCAAGTTCAAACATGCATGTCTTTTTTATTGTTATCATGGACTGGCCAGACAGCTCTGACTGGAAATCCACGTGATCCAATCACTAGTTTAGAATTTCTAGGTCATTCCACCCATTAATTCTTAATTAATTAAGCTTCACTTTTCATTTTTATTTTTATAGATCTATCAATGCAAGAAAAGCATTTTAATAATAAGAAGATAAAACAACAATAAATACACATAAAGTTATTGTGTTATGGACAATATTGTACCGAAATGTTTTATTAATTTTGTGCATTGCAATGTGACACCGAATGCACTTATTATAGTAACATACCTTATTTTTTACCTGTAATTAAGTGTTTTTTTTGACAAAATACCTTTAATTAAGTGTTAATATATCATTTTACGACATTAACATTACATGCAGGTAAAAAAAACATTACTACATAGTAGATAATGAAAGCAACATGAATGTGTACAGTGTACTGTTATTAAATTTCAGGTTAATTCAAATAAAAATATAATATAATATAATATAAAAGACTATATAGATATTGCTTTCTATTATTTTGTACATTTTAGCTTTGTATTTGATAGGAGTATGTTTCTTCTGTTTTTTTTTGTCGACATAATGTGTTTTTCTTTGTAAAAAGCTTATTTAGTTGAAATGAAAAAACAATTTATCCATTTACTAGCTGCGGAGGAATACTTTACAAATTCAGATGAGAATCCCAAAAAAAGAATGAAGAAAGAAGCCAAATTTAGAACGGAGGAATATGTAAGGTGCTTCCTCTGGTTGAACTTTACGCGCAAGATCGAAAGAGAGGGGTAAGCAGAAAAAAAACCCCTCAATTTCATATATTATACACAATTTGTGTGCTTTCGGCTGCTATTAATATTGAATATTGATAAATGTTGTTATCAACAATTAATTAATTAGTTTCTGTAAATATTTAGATATGATTATTAAACTTCAACAATTCATCAAACGCCAAAATTAAATAATCTTAGACATCACCATACATGGTACTGTTTATTTACTAATTTCGTCTAACCTGAGAAAATAATATACCAGTACTAGAAAATGCTGCACTTAAGAGTATTTAAATGATGCAATATTAAAACCAAGAAAAAAAGTAAACTAGGAGAAAAGTCATTGATAGTATTTGACTATATATATCATATAATTAAACTTGTTGTGATTTTTCTTTTAAGGTTGATTATTAAAGTAGTGCATATATATATAATTACGTAGAAAGCAAAGCAACAACATAGTAATAGAGAAAGAATCAGAGATGAGATCCCTTTGTCCTTTTAGAAAGTTAAAAACCAATCAAGTGGGGGATGGATTTAGAAATTGGCTGTCTTGTTCATTCCCCAGTGGACACTCACAGTCACCCACGCCACTTTCTTCGCCCCTCAACTCAATACTTTCTGGACCCATCCATCTTCTGCATACAGATAAAATCTCTTTTAGATACTTCACCCTCATCTTTTAGGAGATGCCAATATAATTAATTAAATATATCAGTTTATTTATTTAATAATAAAACTGAAATTTACGTAGTAAAAGTAAAGTTAATTAGTTTAGGTTGGGTAGATTTTGAGGTTGTTTTGTTTAGTATAAGTGTAACGGTCTGAATGGGATTTGTAAAAATGGTGGCGACACCCACGTTGTTTCATCGTCATCATCAAACTCATCACTATCACTTCATCAGCAAACTATCACAATCATTTTCACAAACACCTTCTCTCTGTAGCGTCCATGACAGTAGAGAACCCACGCTTCTTTCACAACCATGCAAATAATTCCGTTTAGTCTCTTTCTATTTCTATTCCTCCTTGTGCAGTTTCATGGTGTACACGGCTTTGGTGCCATGGGACCAGTCACCGCTTCGTTTGGAGAAGACGAGTTGTTCTGTTCTATAGATGCTAGTGGCAAGCAAGACGTGATATGTTGGGGGAAAAACACTACCTCTCCACCGCCTCTTCAGTCTTCTTCTTATGTTAGTAATATCCCTGCCATGTCAGCACTTTCCGGTGGCGAAGGTTTTCTTTGTGGCATTTTAGCAAACACTTCGCAAGTGTTTTGTTGGGCTGCTAACTCGAGGCCGAGTGCAGATCCTGTTTTGGTTCCTCCCGAGTATCGGACTACCGCCTACTCCCACATTGCCGCCGGGAAGAATCATGTATGCGCCGTCAGGGGATCCTACTACGCCGATCGCGATTCGGGGACAGTGGATTGCTGGGAAATCTCGAAAAAAACCGCGAACGGTACCTTAACGGCCACGATTAATGACTCGTTCTACGATCAATCGGTTATCAATCTGGAACTCAATCGTATTGTTTCCGGGGAGGGGTTCACTTGCGGTGGGAGCAGAGACGGTGGTCTTATTTGTTGGGGACCAAATTCCGCGAACCTGAACGTTTCCAACGTGAAAGAGAGTTTCCCGGTTTTGGCGGCGGGAAGAACCACCGTTTGTGGAGTTTCCAATATTTCCGGTGATGTGAGATGCTGGGGAGATTCGGAACCTCCGTCGTCCATGGAGGTTCGGTTAGTCTCACTCTCCGCCGGAGCTCGCCATTTCTGCGGAGTCCGAGAGGATAACCACGTGGTAGAGTGTTGGGGCAATATGAATTCCTCTTCGGTTCCAAAAGGTCACGGCTTTATGGCTATTGCTTCTTCTGATTACACTACTTGTGGTGTAAGGGAAGATGATCTTCTTCTTGATTGCTGGTTTGTGAATGCTTCAAAACCCAATATTGATCCTCCTTTGGAACTTTCAAGTCCTGGTCTTTGCAGGGCAAGTTCATGTTCCATTGGGGAGTTTGCTTTCAATGTGAGTATTCTTAATGAGCCAGATTTGACAAACTTATGTGTTAGAAACGATTTGAAGATTTGTTCCCCATGTGGATTTAATTGTTCTCAAGGCTTCTTCTTGTCTAGTCCGTGTGTTCATAATTCAGATAGAGTTTGCACCCCTTGTTCTCTTTGCCAAAATAGTTCTTGTTATGGTGTTTGTGGACTTCATTCTTCTCCTGGGTTTTTGCATTGGCACCATATCCGTAAATGGGTGATCATAATTGCCTCTTCAGCTTTGGGTTTTCTGTTGATTTTGACTTGTGGGTGTCTTGTTGTCAGAAGAAAATTAAAGGGACAACAACATGGGACAAAGAAAAGTTCCAAGTCTTGCATTGGAAAACCGGAGGAAGAGGATCATGATGTTAATGTTGCTCTTCATTCTAATCCTTCTGTTGCTTCTTGTCCTGGGGTGCCTCAGGTTTTCAGACTTTCGGAGTTGAAAGATGCTACTAATGGATTCAAAGAGTTTAACGAGCTTGGGAGAGGGAGTTATGGGTTTGTTTACAAAGCTGCTTTGGCTGATGGGAGAGTGGTTGCTGTTAAGAGAGCAAATGCTGCCACAATAATACACACCAACAATCGTGACTTTGAAATGGAGTTGGAAATCCTTTGCAAAATCCGTCACGTTAATATTGTTAACTTGTTGGGTTATTGTGCTGAGATGGGAGAGAGGTTGCTTGTTTATGAGTATATGCCTCATGGGACACTTTATGATCACCTTCATGGTGGTCTTTCTCCTCTTACTTGGACTCTCAGGCTTAAGATAGCAATGCAAGCTGCAAAAGGTCTTGAGTACCTTCACAAGGAACTGTTTCCTCCAATTGTTCATAAGGATCTTAAGAGTTCTAACATTCTTTTGGATTCAGATTGGGGGGCCAGAATTGCAGACTTTGGACTTCTTATATCTAGTGACAAAGATCTTAATGGGGACTTGGAAAGTGATATTTACACCTTTGGGATTGTGTTGTTAGAGATTCTAAGTGGAAGGAAAGCTAATGATAGAGATTTTACTCCACCTAACGTGGTTGAATGGGCAGTGCCTTTGATCAAACAGGGTAAGGCAGCTGCCATAATCGATCGTAACGTCGCTCTTCCAAGAAATATCGAACCTTTGCTTAAGCTTGCTGATATAGCAGAGCTTTCTGTGAGAGAGAATCCAAGTGAACGTCCACTTATGTCAGAGATTGCATCTTGGTTGGAGCAAATTGTGAAGGATGGATTTATCTTATAGCACTGGTCATTGCCTTTGTTTTGATTCATCCATGATATATCCTTTACATAAAATTCTGTGAGTTGTAAATTGTTTTGAGTTTGTTCTTGTATATTGCTTATCCTTTATATTTTCTTTGGCTTCATTTTTCCTAATCTTCACGAAGTGAAGGAGATGGCATTGTTGCACTATACAAAATTGTTTATTTGTACATGTTTATCTCATTTTTTCCACTCTCATATAAGCCTAAAGACCACCTCAAGGATACAGATACAGTTGTTTTCATGTGTAACAAGTGACTGAATAACAGCCACAATATGAATTCCTTTGGTCTGGCATTAGTGATTCAATAAATGTGCAACTTTGTTATTGGGTAAAACTTAAAACCACTGGTCTGGTCATGTGTTCTATTTCCATCAGCAGTACCGCGTTTATTTTTTGCCTTGTTATATTTGTTGCTTTGGTGTACTGGTATAGACAAGTACATAGTTTAAACAGTCATTACACTAACATAAACCACAAAAATTCTAATATGATTTTGACTTCTACTATGGCAGAGTCTACAGAAAAAGTCAACTCTTCTTTAGACTCCTCGCCAGTGAGAAATAGAGAGAAAGACTTTGTTTTAGACAATCTCTCCTTCTTTTAGTAATGCTGTGTTATTGAGGCCCTCTTTTAGTCATTAGTTAGCTGCATAAAACCTCAAAAACTTATGAGTTCATTGCAAATTCACTGGCATTGTTTACAGTGCACCTATATGAGTTCATTGCAAATTGCAATCTAGTCCTTCTTCTGCTAACCCATCCTACATCCCTTTCCATTTGGTTTAGAATTGAGCTACAACATCATCTTAACCAAAAAGAATATGACAACCCTTGAGATTATCTTCTTTTTTTTTTAAATAAAAAAAAACCTAGAAAGAGTTTTGCCATGTGAATCCAACTTTTAACTTTGTTTTGCCCCAAGTAAGTATTATTATGATGCTCCCTTTAATGAGAATTTGTGATTAAATGAAGGCTTGCAATGGCATCATTTGTTGATATCCTCTTGCAGTCGATCAACTAGGCCCATAACAGTTGCATTAACACGCCAAAACAATGTTAACATTTATTGCAACAGTCCCAATTAAAAAGACTATGATTCACACACAACATGACTAATTCAAATGCAACAATGGGATGTACTGATGTAAAAGTTTATAACTTTTCTCAATTGAATTTCAGAAAACAGTTGCTAAGCGTCACTAAAAATTCTCATCAAAACAGTTTAAAAACGTCCACATATAAACATTAGGGAGCACTTATCTGATATTGCAAAAAGAGTAATTCAATAGGCATACTTTTAAGGGCAACAATTATATAATGTTGACTGGTATTTTTTAGGCAACAATTCACACTTGGAGGAAAAAGTTTTACGAAAAGTATAAAATGTTGTGTGCGTGTGTGAAAATGCGAGTGAATTTCAAATATGAAATAGAGTCTGAATGTGAATGAATGTGTGTAGAAATGCGAGTGAATTGTAAGATATGAAGTTGAATGCGAATGTGAAAGTGTGTGAACAATGATCGTTGATATAAACTGTCAGTGTATAAATGTTGTATACCATGGACCAATTACAAGTTGACATGTCATTAATTAAAACTAAGTGTGCCAACTATAATAACCACCTTTTATGTCATTCATACAGTAAATTGTTATTGGTTGTGATTTGTGAGGGTTAAAATAGTTTACGTTGACTGTGTGTAGCACTTAAACTCAAAGACAAATACCAACAAATAGAAGATAAAAGAGTTAGGGTTTAATTTTTATACGTTGTGAGTGCAAGAGATATTTTACGATGTCAGCCAATCACAAAATGACATATCATAAAAAAAATGTTGACTTTATCTCAACTATCTTTTTTTATTGGTCAACTATCTCAACTACCTTGAAAGTCACTTATACCATGATTTTTGATTGGTTGATTATGTAATTTTTTTTTACAACTAAATATGATATATTTATAATACCCAAAACAAAAAATAAATCTAAAGAAGTTACGATATATTTATAATAACCCAAAAAGACTAAAGTTAAAAAAGTAGAAGGTAGAGGATCCATTTCCGAAAAAGTGTGGTAAAAATACTTTGATAAGGTAACTTTAAGTTTTTTTTAGAGAGAGAAACATGCTAAAAAAAGATTGCCTTTAGGGTAATTTGGATCTTCTTTTTTTTGGTCAATAATGCAATATTTCATTTTTACATGCAGTGTGAAAACGCTTCCTCATATAAGTCCTAGGGACATTCTAATCGGGTATATTAATAATCTTTCTAAGAACAACACCAACTCATGAAACTAATCTGAAAATTAAAAGCAATGCTACCATTACAAACAAAGAATCAAATCTCATCTTATTGTAACATCTCGAACATGCTCCACGGAAAGTCAAAAAGCCCAAGACTTTTTCGAATTTTTTCTCCTCATCAAAAAGAGAAATCAGAGAAAAGTTAGAAAAAGTTAACAGAGAGCACACCGAACCATCGGGAAGATAATGAAGTTGGGAGGCGAGGGAGGATGGGTCGAGAGAAAAAAAGTAGTGTAGTAGGGTTGGATTTGGAATATGGTGGTCTGAAATTGATAAGTTGAAGCGAAAAACACCTGCAAAGTAGGAACAACTTTTCTAAGAAAAATGAGGCGAAAGAAATCGGACCTTTGGAGAGGAGGGAGCTTTAAGTGGCGGCTATTTTTGGAGCTTCTCTTTCGCGGGCTTTTGTTGTATGTAGAGAGAAACATGACAACTAGGAAAAGAATTTGGATTAAAAAAGGCCTTTAGTGAGGGTATATTTGGTAACTTTAGGCTTCTTTTTTTCGGTCCAAAATGACATATATACGATTTGTTTTAATTTTATTACTAAAAGCAACTAAAAATTCGTTAAATGTCAAAACTACTCTAAAAAAAAAAAAATAAAACACCACTAAAAATCTAACAAAACCAAAATAAGGCTATACAAATTTTTTTAGATTTTTGAAAAGTAAAAAAAATTTTTTAAAAATCGTAAAAATAGTAAATGATGGAATTTGGGATTTTGAGGCCGTTGTCGATTCTTGTATTTTTTTCAATATTTAGGATGACTTGATGACTTTTTTTAACGCCCACCCCTTCCCCATATACCCCCACCCAAAAGTGAAACCCTAAATTGATTGTATATATGTTATTTGGACATTTTGGATTTAATGACATATATACGATTTGTTTTAATTTTTATTACTAAAAGCAACTAAAAATTAAGTAAATAGTCAAAACTACTTAAAAATAAAAAAAAATAAAACACCACTAAAAATCTAACAAAACCAAAATAAGGCTATACAAATTTTTTTAGATTTTTGAAGAGTATGAAAATTTTTTAAAAATCGTGAAAAATAGTAAATGATGGAATTTGGGATTTTGAGGCCGTTGTCTCGTAAAGAAGTCCCTTCTAGGGAGTCTTGATTCTTGAAAAGGATGATTTAATGGTTGTGGTTTCATTACAATCGGATATGTTAAAACCGATTTTTATAAATTATTCGCTCGACGATAACATCGCACACGTTTTAACGAACTACACACTAAACCTATTTTCGTGGGCTTAATTAATTTTTATTGGACTTAAAATAAAATACAAATCGTATATACACCGGGAGTGTGTATACGACCTATGTTATAAGGCATCGTATATACACACCCCAAGCGTATATACGATTATGGTGAGAGTGTGTTAATCGTATATACGCGCTGGGGGTGTATATACGATCCCTGGGGTCAATGGTGGTCGTATATACACCCCCTGTGTATATCTGACACAAAAAATTAAAAAAAAAAATATATGTTTTCAGAAGGGCATTTTGGGATTTTACATTTAGGTGGGGGTATATAGGGAAGGGGTGGGGGTTAAAAAAAAAAACCCATCTAGGATTTATTCATAGTTGTAATATGTATTTTAATTTGGGCCTTGTTTGTTTTGTTGCTTTGGTTTAGGGTTTAGGAGGCTACGACCTTGTGTTGTGGGTTTTTTTTTACCCCCACAACTTTCGTAATACCCCCACATAATTTGAAAATCCCAAAATAGGCTTGAAAAAAGTTTTTTTTTTTAAAAAATAAAACCTTACAAAATAATTAATCGTATTTAATGAATTGGTTTGTAAATACGATTTTTTTTATACAAGTCGTATATACCTATGGTGGGGGTATATACGACTTTGTATAACATAACATTGTATATATATACATTGCCGTGGGGATACATACGATTTTATATTATACAAAGTCGTATATACACCCACCATAGGTATATACGTCTTGTATCAATTGTTTTTAATAAGATTATTATTAATTTTAACGGTTATGATTTGATCAACAGTGTAGATATGGATAACTAATAGAAATAATTACAAAAATGTTGTACAATAATAAATACAAGTGCAATAAATGTATAAACACGTGTCAATCTATAAATCGTCAGAATCATCACACCACTACAAAAAAACAAGGAATTAGCGAGGGACTTTGCGAGGGAAAATTAAGTCTCTCGCAAAAGCAAAAATTAGCGAGGGACTTTGCGAGGGAAAAAGAGTCCATCGCAAAGTGGCAATTAGCGACGGACATGTGGCAATTAGCGACGGAATATCAGTCTCTAAATGCAATGCGCCAATTTCAAACTGAGCTGCACGTTTTTCAATGCATTTAGCGACAGAAATAGCAGTTCCCTCGCTAATTGACTGACATTGACAAAGACACTTTGCGAGGATTCGGCGGTTTGCGGTGATGGCTTGGGAAACGCGAGGATTAGCGAGGGCGGTCCTCGCTAATTCCTCGCATAAACTGTCATATTTTTTTATAATAATCCGAACCACCTCTTCTTCTCTCTCATTTACTCTCTTCTTCTCTCTTCTTCTCTCTTCTTCTCTTCCACTCTCTTATTCTCTTTTCTTCTCTTCCACCACCACACCACCACCACCAACCACCACTCTCTTCTTCTCTTTTCACTCCACTCTCTCTCATTTACTCTCTTCTTCTCTTTTCTTCTCTTCCACCACCACACCACCACCAACCACCACCACCACCACCACCACTCTCTTTTCTTCTCTTCCACCACCACACCACCACCAACCACACTACCACCACCACCACCACATAGATCTCACGACCACCACCACCACACTACCACCACCACCACCACTCTCTTTCTCCCTTACTCTTTCCTTCTCTCTCTACGACCACCACCACACAACCACCACCACCACCACATACATCTCACTCTCTTTCTCCCTTACCTTCTCCTTCTCCTTCTCATTCTCCTTCTCATTCTCCTTCTCTCTCTACGACACCACCACCACCACTCTCACTCCTCTCTCTCTCTCTCTCTTTGGAAATTTTGGTTATAATAATAATACTACTAATAATAATAACAACAGTAATAATAATAATACTAATAATAATAATAATGATAATAATAATAACACTAATAATAATAATAATACTAATAATAATAATATTATCAGATTGAGAAGCGTGCCAGTCAGATTTGGAAAGCGTGTTGTCAGCATTAGCGAGGGAATTAGCCACGGATATGTCCCTCTAAGGAGGATATTAATGATCGCACAATTTCTCGCTAAATGTGTTAGCGAGGAGGATATTAGCGACTGAACTGGTCCCTCGCTAATGGCAATTAGCGACGGAATTGAGCCTTTTAGCCACTGATATTTCCCTCGCCAAACCCAATGTTTTTTGTAGTGCACCCCAACCCCCATCGAATAGTACAAGTAGCTTTCAGTGTAAACAGACAACTTCTTCTTTTAGACCCGAATTATTTTGCTTACAAATATATATTACAAATTTATTTTGCTCCCATAAAAAAGTAAGGGTTGCCCCCATTGGTTGGTTTTTATAAGTTAAATGTAGAAATTTTCAATAGATAAATAAAAAAGAGAACAAGTTAGTACTAATTTTACCATGTTAGTTGTGTAATCAGTAGAAAATTTAGGTATTTTAAGAATTTTCTGTTGTACAAAAAAGTGCACTATTTTTTTGAGAAAATATTGTAGCCTACTTTTTGCCCCCAGCGATAAAAATTTCTGGATCCGTCACTGATTGAGAGCAATAGTGATTTTTTTTTAACAACGAGAGGAGGAGTGAATTTTGATCCCCACAAGTCACACTCTTAAAATAGGGTAGAGATCCTTTCCATTTCTTTGAGAAATAGATATATTTATTATTTTTGTTCAAAAAAACAAAGATATATTTATTATTTATTTTTTTGACAAAAGACATATTTATTATTAAAATTTGAAAAGTTAATACATTAAATATTTAAAAGAAGACATAAATATTATTTATTTATTTTTTGTACTAGAGACATAAATATTAATATTTAAAAGATGTTAATAATAGACATCTCTATTTCTTTTGATAAATACTGAATTTCTATATTCCTTAAAATGGACAAGGAGCTTTAACTGTGACTAAGTTCCAAAATAAAAATTAGACTAATGAACGATCAAATGGTCAAATTCGTAGGGTTTTTTTTTTTGTACCCCCACCCATTCCCCTAACACCCCCACCCAAATTGAAATCCCAAAAATGCCCTTTGTAATCTATTTTTTTTTTTTTAAAAAAGACGCATCGTATATATGTCATTTGGGACATATATACGATGGAAGTTTAACGCATCGTATATATGCTTGGAAGAAGATATACGACGATTGGTGAGTACCACCAATCGTATATACTTCTTCAGGCATATATACGATGATGTTAGGTTCACTCCATCATATATATGTCCCAAATGACATATATATCTGATATGTCTTAAATTTTTTTTTTAAAATTGTAAAAAAATTTAACTGATCATGATTTCGCTTTCAAAGTTGATCTACGGTGTAGATTGCACGCCAAAATCAACGGTTGATAATCTTTTACCTCATCTATAAATACTCACTCCCACCATCACTATTTTCACACCAAAAATCAACTTCCTCCTTCTCTCACACATCACAAGTGAAGATGATGCAGGAGCGCTAATGTCATACTACGAGCCTTCTTCCTCACTCTTGTTCATTCTAATATGGGGTTTGTTGATCATCGTGGTATCATCTTGAAAGATGATGGTGTAAGTTTCGATGGGAGAGATGTTGTTTCGTGTAGGTTAAAACACGATATATCATTTTCTCGCTCTTAAGCGAAACTCATCGCGGATGGTTCAACCAGAGAACAGCGAACATGAGATAATTAGTATTGTTTATCTGAAACCCAAACGACTAGTGGAGGTATTTATTGGTCTACCATGGATGTCAACAAATGAGGATGACGTCCGAGACATGATGTCCATTCATATTACAATTAAATGGAGGAGTTACACATTCATCTCAGACGTCGAAACGGAAGGGCCGTCATTGAGATCTTCGCCGATTAACTCCACCACCACTCTCAAGAGTTTATATTGTATTTTCATTTTATACGTCTATTTTTATTCAAGTTGTTTATGTTTTATCGAAACATGTAACTTTGTTTTATTGAATCAATGAAATCAAAAATTTATGGAAACTCGTAAAATAAATAAAACATCGAAAAAGTTAATAATATAATAAAGTGCCAAAATAATATCAAATACATCAAAAACAAATAAAAATCCCTAACGGCGTCCACCTCGTCTCCCCTCGCGTCGTCTAAGCTCCCACCACGTCATCGGTGTCGCCATCCCCACCATCCTATGGGAGTGTCCGATACGCCGGGCGCCATGTGCGATGTCGCCGTCACGAATCCTCGCTCTACAAGCCCTCACAAGCTCCCTAATCCGGTCATGATCGCCGAGCGTATCTCGGGGGAGGTGTCCGGTGAGCTTAAAGTGATGGTGGTGATGGTGGAGCCGGTAATAGTCTGGGGATAGAAGCCGGACGTACCACTCTAAGTAGTTACGTCTGACTGATCCGCCTCCGAGCAACCCGAGTAGGCGCGCGGATGTCCTCCAGATGCCATGAAGTGGGGACGATCCCAAACACGCAATCGGATGACTCGGACGCCACTAAGCAGGGTCACGTTGGATGATCTCGCGTGTACCCAAACCGACGCAGACACTCTATCGGGCATGTAAGCAACTTCGAAATCGGCCCGGTGATGAAGCCCTCAGATAGGAGATCCGCTCAGCGGTCTACCACACTGTCCTCTCCTCAAATGGCCGCCACAGATCATCCTCGGCCTCGGCTCATCAAGCATCCTCTGTAGTGGCTGAGCTTGTGTGGTCGACTTCTTCTTCGGTAGCGCCCAAGTAGTGGCTCCGCACCGGGATATGGCGGCAACGACTATCCACCATCCAGGAAATACCACATAATCCAAGCTGAAATGCAAAAATAAATAACATATTTAATTCACAAAAATTTACCAAAAGTCGGTGGCGATTTAACAAAAATACAAGAAGTTAAAAGGTATACCCGAAATAGGTTGGCATACCCTCCACACCGCTGCGTAGTCCGAGATGACGCAGTGATGTTCAAGTCATGATACATGGCGGCCTAGTGCACCTGCACCCCATGCATAGCCTCCAAGAACCTCCGGACTCGGATCATCCAGTAGATCAACCACTTAGCCTCACCCGCTCTCCGCTTCGTGGTGAAGAGATCATGCCAGTCGAAGGCGAAGCGTAAAAGCCCGACAAAGAATCGTGATGTCACCCTCCTCCAAGTTGCGCTCATAAACACGCTCCCACCATTTGAAGTCGTAATATGGACCCCACGGGTGTTGTTAGCGACCTCAACCCGTGACACACCCAAATATGTCTCGCAAGTGGGTGGCAAACTCCGAGCTAACGGTGAGGGGAGGAGGTGTGGCATAGTTCCCCGGATGGGAAGGTGGAGCGCATAAGAGACGTCATCGCAGTGATCGTCATCTCACCAAATGGCAAGTGAAATGACGAAGTGTCCGAGTGCCACCTCTCGATAAGCCGACAAAGAACTCATGGTCTCTCGTGGCGTGGCCGGCCCGGAGAAGTGGGGCCATCTGGAGTCCCCGACCACGGTGGTCTTGTACAAGTAGGTCGGGGTAATGAAGATGAAGTCTAGTATGGACTTTGTTGCCATGAGCCCATACTTTGACAACTCACGATACTCCGAAATAAAAATAAATAAATAATGTAAGCAAAAGTGCGGACTATGTGACTTAAATAAATTATTTAAGCAAAAATGCAAAACTTAAGGTCGTGAGTATAGAAGCTGCAGACATGATCCGCAAGTCGGTGAAAAGAGAGGTCGACGCCTCCTCCCGAGGCTCTCCCGAGGCTCCTCCCGATCTTCTTTGAGGCACCTCATGATACTCGGACATGGGTGGTGCGAGTAATAAGCATCGACACTGGCTCTTCTTCGCCGATACTCGGGAGGTGGGGATGGTAATGAAGAGGTTGGGGATCATATCGGGATCTTTGGGGATGATATCGAGGAGTAGCGGGAATGATCTTTTGAGAAACCGCCCCCCTATGCTAATCCTCCTCTGCTGCGCTCTGCTGCAGTAATCCCCGAGATAGAGCTCAGCAGGTGATCATCGAGGTGGCTCAGCCGAGCACTCACCGCCTGTGCTCATACTCACCGCCTCAGCCGTGCTCGTCTCTGTCTCGTCTTTGAAGCATGGAGCTGATTATGCCTCCGAGTCCTCGTACTCGGAGCAGTAGATGACTCCCCATCTCTCTCGACGGAGACCTCACGTCTCCCTCTATGCCTACAGGACAACCGCAAGTGAAGAAAAAAAATTAGTAAAAAAAAAAAAAAAAAAAGCTCATCGTATTTACATCAAGCGTGTATATATGATGCTTACTTTTTGCTCGTCGTATATAAGTGCAGTGGGGTATATACGATTGGATGAATTTTCGCTAATCGTATATACGCTTGAATAGGGGGGGTATATACTGGTGAGTAAAAAGTGTTAACGATATACTGGCTGGTGATGATATAGGGCCGTCGCGTAGGTATGAAAGTAAAAAAATTGTGATTTTGTAAAGAGTCGGGGTATTTTGATATTTTAATTAATGTGAATTCGTAGACATTTTTCAAAAGCCCTAATTAAGATTTTTTTACCAAGAAATGTGGTTCAAAAAAGAGCCAACATTGTCTCAAATTCTTGTTTTCACCATCTCTTTTGTTATTATAAATTTGAAAAAATAAATATCATAAAACTACATTTAGTGAGGTCTAAATATATTTTTATACTTTGTCAAAAAAAAAATTTATACAAATAACCCAAAACTATAATTATGAAAAGAAGACACATACAGAAAAAATGAAAAGTTATGGGCTTTTTAAAAAGTTTGCTTTTGTTTACTCATACACGATAAGAAGAGTTTGGATATCATGCGATTCTTGTGGGACAATTTAAAAAGAGAGATACACACACAATATAATAATAAATGCTGATAAATAAGATTATCTTTTTGTTTTGTGTCACTCTCTCCAAATTGTCCCATAAGTAATTGTGACACTTGGATAAGAATGAACCGATTTCTTGAGGTATTATTATTAAGAATTAAAGACAAGATTTAATTAATTACCATTCATATATACAATTAATATCGAAGATTTTTGGGTCAAATGGAATAATATTGTGTTAAATAAGAAAAATATCTCGGTAATTAAGATATATTTTTCAAAATTATTTTATTGCCTTATCAGTCAATTGTATTCCAACCAAATTCCTATTCTATTCTATGAAATAAAATAATTTAATTTCATTAATAATAAAGGAGAAGATTGGGGGGAATTGAATGCGCTTAAAAGTGGTATTGACTTACTTTTAGAAAGAAAAAAAAACGGAATTGACTACCTACCCAATTGAATCCAATTTTAACGTTACGTGGTAGGGAAATTTTGGATATGATCAAATGTGTATCCATGTTATGTTATGTTATATTATAAATAGGTGCTTGAATAGTGTGAATTAATCCATGACCTAATTCTTTAGGCTAGTGAAGTTGGTGTGTGTGGGGAGAGAAGAGCACTAAGGTGTTTGATTACCCCACATCCCACCCATTTCAGTAGAAAGCCATGGTGGTCACAAAGAAGCATAGAATCTTCAATGGAAAGGGTAACAAGGTTAGTCCAAACAGACAGACAATGCCAAATATTTTTAGATCTGATGAAAATGGAAAAAAGGGTGACAAATTGGAGTTGTTCCTTTAGCAATCATGCAAAGCAAATAAGGTTTGTAAAACATTTACATATATTTTGTTGACTGTTTTTTCAAAGTGTATGGCAGTGTGACTTTGTTTGTTTCAGGGATGGTGTTTCTGGTCCTACTTTTGTTTCCTGTCTTACTTGAAGGGAACCCTCTGCTTCTGCATGTGCATTTTGCCCGTGACTTCTCTTTATGTAAACCAATGGTAACCCCTTTACTTTGTCTTTCAATTATTTTTACCTAGCATATAGATGCAATTCTTTCAGCTTTGTTTATCTGATCATTGAGCTCTTGTATTTGTCATTCTGAGGATGGATCCTCTCTACGCTGTATTTGAATGGTCTTTGCATTAGAGACTATTAGGTCTAGAGGCAGAAAAATTTCTCTCTGTAGATCCGTGGTCCTGGCGATGCAAGAATATTCTGCAGTAGTAGGAGATTCGGATCCTTGTCATTCTAGATTTTCATTTTAAAAAAATCTAGTTCCATGTTCACTAGTTAACGATTGTCACCTTCTAGGGCGATCAAGTGTCTCATGTAGTCTGTGGTTAATCGATGTTTGAAAATTGCTTGAAACCGTTGTTATGTAAGTTCAGGCTATGGTCTTTCTCATCCTCACAACTGAGACAATGATCGAATGATTCGATAATATTTTTGAAAAAAAATCAAAAGGAAAAAATGAAATTGGATGCTTCAAACTGAACCTATATTTGTATCCTTTTGTTTGTCAAATTTACACTGATTAGATCATTAATTATCTCAAGTATGTGGGTGCAAGAGACTATTTTACAGACATGGATCCTATGTTGTGCAAAACACGTGTTGTGCTTGTGTGGATCGTCTAATCTATAGATAAAAGTGTTCTCTCTAGATTAGATGATCCACGTTGGCATAGCACATTTTATGCGCAGCAGAAGATCCAAATGCCTAATTTACTCGCGGGTGTTGGTGGTTTTGAGCGGTTTTCAAACATCGGATCTATTGTAGATCACATGAAATTAAAACTTCACCACCCTAACAATCAAACGCCTAGAGTTAACCACTATGTATTTATTCATGTATTATGTATTTGTGATGGTATGAAATTGAATTGAAATGAAATTATTGAGAGAGGGGACATAAAGGAAGAAAAAGAAAGAAGAGAACACAAGTACCTAAGCTCTACAACCTAATGTACCTCTCCCCTGATAGGACTGAGATGTATGTATTCATACATCACGTGTACGAAAATATATTATTATTATTATTATTATAAAAGAAAAGGAACAACACAAAGTATAAATGGAAAAGGACAAGGGAGGTAAAGATCTCGTTCTTTGAAGATATTCAATTGTGGGGGTGATAGGAATCTAATATGATCCAAGCATATGCAGACAAATCTTGTTTCAGAAGATCAAAAAAGAATTGCCCTTTATGTGTAATGGAAAGACCCAACCATCCCTACACTCATAATACCATCCAGTAGTAATAAACAGCAATAGCAAAGCAACACCCTCTCTCTCTCTCTCTCTCTCTCTCTCTCTCTCACCTTCATTCATCTCCCTTCTTTACTTTCTCTTATATTATTTGACCCCCTTACCTAGCTAATCAACTCAAACTCACCCTAACCTTAAGCCACTTTAAAAGGGTAGGGGAAAAAACATGTTCTTCCATGTACCTAAAACTTAGCTTTACTTTACTTTACTTCATGTCAAATTTCAAATCTTAATAGTAGCTTCTTAGTTGGTTGTTTTCAAAGTAGAAAACAGTAGCCTATGAAAAATAAGAGGGACCCTTTTGTCTTTTTGATGGAAATGAGGAGGAAGGTAACTTTCTTCACTCTTATATTACTGTATTTATGCTTGTCAATTACTCTTACCTACTAGTTTCAGTTTCAGATCACTTCCTAATTCTCAAGCTAGCATCTCTCATATATCTTACCATCTTTCATGTTGTGCATGTTAATTAGTGAAGTGGCTAGCAATTAATATAAAGTATGTTATATATTATTATATGCATTTAGTGTATTAATTTGTGGAGTTAAGTAGACATTATACTTTGTGTGCCTGGCTCCCTGTATGCCATTTGTGGAGCACATCACAATGGTGATGGCCTCAATGAATGGCGTGCGAGGAGCCATGCATGCTGTGTATATTTGTTCTGTACACCAAAATCTAAAAGGGCTTCAATTTCTATATTCTACAAGATCTTCTTCTTTGCATGTTTTCTTAATTACTTCTGTTAATTCTAACTTCAATCTTCTTTTGTGGTAGGTTTCTGGATCTCCTTTCTGTAGTATGGTAGTAGATGATTATTAATTATTATTATCAATTCGTGAATGAGTTAGGTTGTCCAATAGAGCTTTCTCCTCATCCAAAATGCCATTGACTTGGTCAGATGCATAGATAGGTTTTATTAGGTACACCAAAATTCAAGAGGAGTTGGTCTGTCTGAGGATCAAATGTTTTCTACTTTTAGTTATCAGAACACTTTTTTAGATTTTTGAGCTCATATTCATCAAAAGAATATATGAGAATAAAACTAATATTTTTCTGATATTTAATAAAAACAGGTTAACTGAAGATAAAATATGACATTTTTGTTGTATATCTAAATATTTTTCTGTCTTTATTTTTTGCATAGATGTTAATGATTGAGATATATGCAGACGTCGATCTGTAAAGATCATGATGACCTTCAAGTGGACGTAGTCACCAATCGTTTTCGCAGCTGTGTTGTCATTTTTTGTTGTAATTGAGTTGTTAACATCTTAGGCGTCACTTGCATTTCTTTATATATATTTTCGTTTAATTCTTCTCATTATCAGCTTAAGTTTTTTTATAAGCAATGTTAACCTAAGTAGAGAGTTTGATTTTTAAATAAAAATGTCGGTATAGATTATGTGTTGGTGCTAAAAGAAGTAAACTATAGATAGCTATTCCTTTTTAGCTGAATATTCTTAGTTCAATTTAGATTAATTAATTAATATAACTTTTACATATCAGATATTTACAGATTTTTTCATTTTTACGGGTAAATGACATCAATTTTTTGAGACTGTGTATGTGAAAGAAATCTAATGGTGATAGGTTGCTTTGGTTGCAGCAGTGACGACTAGAAATAGCGACTTCAATTGTTCGTCATTCATAAAGTACATTATTTTGATCAAACTTTGTTTCTTTGAAATGATAAACGTCCTCTAAATTCAATTATATTTTCAATTTTAATCTTTTCAACTAATGAATTAGTTACTCAGCTTTTCTTAAGTAAAAAATGTAGGGACTAAAATGTCCGGTTTTTGAAAACTTAAGAAAACGTTAAAATGAGGGACTAAATGGGGAGCAAGATCTGTGAGTCGCCACGGGGGAGGGGGCATCTTACCACCTTCGAGCTCCCCCTCCTCCATCCACCCCTCCTCTCCATCTTTGCCCCTCTTTCGATTCGGCCTCTACCCTCCTTCTCCCTTTCGAACCCTTTCTGGTTTAGTGAACAGCTTTTTGCCTTGGAGAATCGCCGCCTTTGTGATAGATTAGGTTGTACACTACAAAAAACACGGTCATTAGCGAGGGAATTTTCGGTGGCTAACATGCCCAATTCCGTCGCTAATTGTCATTAGCGAGGGAATTAGTGAGGGACCAGTTTGGTCGCTAATTCCCTCCTCGCTAATGGAAATTAGCGAGAGAAATGTGTTCCGTCGCTAATTAGCGAGGGACAGTCCCTCGCTAATTCCGTCGCTAATGCTGACAACACGCTTCCCGAGTCTGTTTGGCACGCTTATCAATTTGAATTATTATTATTATTATTATTATTATTAGTATTAGTAGTATTATTATTATTACTGTTGTTATTATTATTAGTATTATTATTATTATTGTTGTTGTTATTATTATTATTATTATTATTATTATTATTTTGAGAGAGGAGTGAGAGTGGTGGTGGTGTGATGGTGGTGGTGGTGGTGGTGGTGTCGTAAAGAGAGAAGAAGAAGGAGAATAGTAAGGGAGAAAAAGAGTGAGATGTATGTGGTGGTGGTGGTGGTGGTGGTGGTTGTGTGGTGGTGGTCGTAGAGAGAGAAGGAGTAAGGGAGAAAGAGAGTGGTGGTGGTGGTGGTGGTGGAAGAAAGAGAGTGAGAGAAAGAGGTATGTGGTTGTGGTGGTGTGGTGGTGGTGTGGAAGAAAGAGAGTGAGAGAGAGAGGAGTGAGAGTGGTTGTGGTGTGGTGGGGGCGTGGTGGTGGTGGTGGTGGTTGTGTGGTGGTGGGTTAGAGTTTGTAGGTGAGAGAGAAGAATGAGGGTGTTGTGAGTGAAAAATAAGAGTGAGTGAGTGGTGGTGGTGGTGGTGGTGGTTGTGTGGTGGTGGGTTAGAGTTTGTAGGTGAGATAGAGAGAGAGAGAGAGAGAGAGAGTAGAGGAAGAGGAAGAGGAAGGGAAGAGGAGTAAGGGTTAAAAGTGAAAGAATGAGAGAAGAGTGAGAGAATCAGATATTTGGTAAAAAAATAACTGGACATTAGCGAGGGCGTGCGCCTGTCGCTAATCGACACTACGGGCATAGTCGAGCGATCTGCAGCAATCAAATCAACGGGGCGTTCGGACATTACACTACAAGAAACACGGTCATTAGCGAGGAATTTTGATGCCGCTAACATGCCCAATTCCGTCGCTAATTGCCATTAGCGAGGAATTAGCGAGACCGATTCGATCGCTAATTCCCTCCTCGCTAGTGGCATTTAGCGAGGGAATTTGTGTCAGTCGCTAATTAGCGAGGGACACGCAACTCAAGTCTGATTGGCACGCTTATCAATTTGAATTTTTTTATTATTATTATTATTAGTATTATTATTATTAGTATTATTATTATTATTATTATTATTATTACTACTACTACTGTTATTATTATTATTATTATTATTATTATTATTATTATTATTATTATTATTATTATTATTATTATTATTATTATTGTTGTTGTTGTTGTTTGGATGTGGTGTGGTGGTGGTGGTGGTGGTGGTGGTGGTGGTGTAAAGAGAGAAGAAGAAGGAGAAGAGTAAGAGAGAAAGAGGGTGGTGGTTTTGTGAAGAAAGAGAGAGAGAGAGAGGTTGTGGTTGTGTGGTTGAAGAGAGAGAGGAGTGAGAGTGGTTGTGGTGTGGTGGGGGCGTGGTGGTGGTGGTGGTGGTGGTGGTTTTGTGAAGAAAGAGAGAGAGTAGAGGAAGAGGAAGAGGAAGAGAAGAAGAGGAGGGTATTGTGAAAGAATGGGTATTGTGAGAGTGGTGGTGGTGGTGGTGGTGGGTTAGAGATTGTAGGTGAGAGAGAGAGAGAGAGAGAGAGAGTAGAGGAAGAGGAAGAGGAAGAGGAAGAGGAAGAGGAAGAGGAAGGGGAAGAGGAAGAGGAGAGGAGTGGGTATTGTGAAAGAATGAGAGAAGAATGAGAGAAGAGTGAGAGAAGGTGGTTCGGTTATTATAATTAAATATATGACGCGTTTATGAGGAATTAGCGAGGGTGTCCCTCGCTAATCCTCGCGTTTCCCAAGCCAACGCCATGGGTGAGAATCTGCAAAAATGTCGATCAATTAACGAGGACTTGAAAGTTCCGTCATTAATCGCCTAAAAAACGTCTTTGCTCGATCAAATCGGCGTAACATCTCATTTCCGTCGCTAATTCCTCGCTAATGGGCACATTAGCGAGGACCTACAATTCCGTCGCTAATGTCGGCTTTTTTTGCGAGGACAAATATTCTCTCGCTAATTAAAGTCGCTAATTCGCGTTTTTTGTAGTGTTAGCGAGGGACTTGAAATTCCGTCGATAATTCCCTCGCTAATGGTCACATTAGCGAGGGACTTGCAGTTCCGTCGCTAATCCTCGTTTTTTGCGAGGGACAAAATTTCCCTCGCTAATTCTGTCGCTAATCCTCGTTTTTTTTTGTAGTGGTAGTAGTTTTATGGTGTTTATTGTCTTGCTCTTGGGTTTGGTAGGGGTATAAAGATGGGTTTTTGTTTTCGGGCGTTTGTCAATTTTTTCTTGCTAGGAGCCCGTAACCAGTAGTTGCCATGCAGTTCTCCCAAATCTCCTCGCCTTTCTCCACCATCCCCCGCCATTTGGTGCATGATGGCCTTGGGGTTTTGGGTTTATGGGAGCGCGTCGTGAAGATAGAGGTTGGGCGTCGGAGATATGGTGGTTCAACGACGCTCTTGTGGTGGTTGGAGTGCTCTTGTGGTTGGTTGTCAGGTTTGCTGATAGCAGCATTTCATAGGCTCTATTGCGTGTTTCATTCGCTCTGTTCCAACCCTTGGCTTAAATATTCCTTGGTTTGCCCTCGGTTAAGGGTTGTGGTGAAGTGCCTTACGTTGGCTAGAAAGGTGTGATGAATTCGTGACCGGGGTCATTTTCCTGATTGGTTTTGGAGGAGTGATCTCTTGGTGCCAATTCCTGATTCCTGATTCCCTAAACTCACCAAAAGCACTAGAAGACATAGAGTACTAAGAAGATAAAGTGTTTTACTTGAAAACATAGTTTACCAATGAAACATTGAGTTTACTTATTTTACTTGAAAACATAGTGTCCTAAGAAGATAAAGTGTTTCATCCTAAAGTGTACATTACAAAAGGATGAAATGAATTAAGATGAGGGTAAAATAGTAAATGTCAAATTTAAGACCATTTTCTTCTCACTTTCTCTCCATTTTTAGAGAGAAAACAAAAAACACTTTAAGGTTCTTCGGTTGCACATAAGAAAATTTGAAATACAAATGGTGTGTAATATCCACCAGCCTTGTCAATGAACTGGCAATGGGGGACAGAGTTACTAATGATGTTTTTTTGTTGCGATGTTATGGTGCGTAATATGTACTGACTTTGTCGGTGACTAATCTATGTCAGTTTTGACTTGCTAGTGTACAATTAGCTTTGCCGATCTGTGTGGTTATCTGCTCTTAATAAAGTTTTAGCTACATCCAGACTCGAACTCGGGACCTTTGGTATGAGATTCAAACCTAATTACCGCTCGAATCAACCCTTGTCTGACGAAGATTTTTTCTCCACAAGAATTGGCGAGTTAAGCAACGTGAGAGAGGTCCAACATTCAAATCCATGAACATGATATTTCCTTAATCCTATAACTAATTACTAACCATTAACATTTACTTATAAAAAATAGAAAGTATTTAATTATAATAATTTTATTAGATAAATATTTAATGGAATTATTTGTCAAAACACACATTTAACACTCTAAAAAATGAATGATCTCTTTTTTTGGTTCGGATTATTGTTGACTACTCACGGAGTGTCCCAACGCTTTCAACAAAAGACTAATATCTATTTATGCTTAAGATCAAATTTCACACCGACTATAAGATCGAGTTTGTCCACTATAAAAATGAAATTCATGAGCACGAAGTCGACTCCAATATCTCAGAGTAGCTTATACGCCGAGCAACAATATTAGTTGTGAATAAATAGATGGCCTCTTTTATGAGTAAGAGATAATTAAATTAAATCATGTAAAAAAAGAATTAAATTATTTAAATAAAAGCAAAAGTTCACCAATAAAAAAAAGCATAAACAATACTGATGGGAGCTCTGCAAATAACAATTAGTTGTAAACTTTTGTCAAAGAATGCCGAATGCAACAAATCAATAAAAGAATGCACATTTGAATTAGAAAAAGTTTGTCATTATTTACATAAATGCCATTAATGAAAATTGCTAGTTTTCCGTGTTTTTTGTTTTCATCACCAAAACCAAAAAGCCAAAACTAAAACAGCTTTAAGGAGTTCTCATTTTTTTAAAAACACTAAAACAAAAACAATTTTTGAAAACAATTTTACAAAACACACTAGGCAAACAAGTTTTTTTGTTTTTAAATTTTTGAAAACTAAAAACTATTTTCAAAACAGAAATCAAACATGCCCTAAATTAATCTTTCCTCTCCCCTTCTTTCCTATTTCTCTCCTTAATCACTCTTTCTTCCCTCACTCTCTCTTCCCTCTTTCACCCCAAACAAACACACCCTTAAAGTGATCGAAGATATGTGTGGCAAAAGTAAGTCATGAGTTAGCTTATAGTTGAAAATCAATCTAATTGAAAATAAAAGTATTTAGGAAATAAACTTAAACGCTAGCTACTTGATATAACACTATCAAAATAAACTACTAATTGATAGTTACTTGGAATGATCGGTACTAAGATGTGATATAAACATCACAATAAAGAAACCAAGAAACTAAACATAAGTCAAATCATAAAAGAATTGGATTGTCTTTGACTTGGCCGCCATCTGAAAAGAGAGACAGAGAGAAAGAGAAAGGTGTGTGCAAAAAGAGGGAAACTAATAGTCAATGTGATTTTTGAGAGAGAGAGAGAGAGAGAGAGAGAGAGGGAGAGGGAGATGAAATGGAGAGGATGGATCATGTAAGTCCAAAAGACTTGTTCTAATCACCTATACACTATCTTTGGATATTTTGAGTCTATTTAGATGAAATGGTAAATAAACATCATCTATACACTATCTTTGTTCACTCTCGGGTTTGAATTCAAGAGCAATAGCCAAGACGATCAACTGAGGAACACTTTGAATATGTATTTGCTTCACCATTGGCCATTAGGGGTCCTACAAAATTTATGGGTAAATTAATCATTGTCTCCTTGTCTCTTTCTTTTATCATTTGTCATTTCAACAATAAATTCATTCAAATTCAACTAACTTGGATATAAATTGTCTACTACAATTGAAGATTCAGCAATGAGCGGTGTGTGTCAACATGAGATTGAAAATTGCAAGTGCCCTCCACTATCAATCAGTCAAAAAAGATTATTTGTCCACAAAGAATTAAAACAAGAGAAACTAACCTACATTGCATGATGCAACCAAAAAAAAAAAGATTATAAACACTTGAACAGAAATTTCTATACACAGTGACCAATTTGGTCACTTTCCTATATGAATTGTGCAACTATAATAATTAACGAGCAAGATTGCCAACTACACTCCAAATGGAGCTAGGAAAGGATGCTCCAGAAGAAGAACTGGATTGTGGAGAGTTTGTTGTCATTTGTTGTTTGACTCTAATGTTTCTGAGATCAGCAACAAATCCTGGTTTTGCAATGTGAACATCTTTCATATCAATAATGTCGTTAGTCAACATATCCACAACCTCTGACATTCTTGGTCGTAGTTTTGCGGTTTCTTGAACGCAAAGCAGCCCCACTTTTAGACATTTTATAGCTTCATCTACACTATACTCCTTACTATTAATCACACAATCCACAAGTCTCAATAGATCATTGCCTTCATAAGCTGCCCACGCCTGAAAAAACACGTTCACATTTAGTTTGTTCACTTAATTTGACCAAATCATAAGTCAATCATACATATCTTTCTTACCTTTTCTACGATGAAACGTTCATTGTCTTGATAAGCATCTACAACAGCAAGACCAGTGACAATTTGTAAAAGTAATACACCAAAGCTATATACATCTGATTTTCTTCTTAATTGTCCTGAACTAGCATACTCTGGTGCTAGATAACCCCTGTTTGTTGAACAAATTGAAGACACCCCATTAATCAATAAAATAAAATAAAAAGAAATTTTTGGATTTTTTTTTGTTAATTAATTATTAGGTGACTGACTTACAATGTGCCAGCAACTCGAGTGCTGATGTAAGATGTTTCATCTCTCATTAATTTGGCAAAACCAAAATCAGAAACTTTGGGTGAAAAATTTCGATCAAGAAGTATATTTTTGGCTTTGATATCTCTATGTACAATATGAGGCCTCAACTCTTCATGAAGATAAACAAGTCCTTTTGCCACACCTATTGATATCTCCTTCCTTGTTTCCCAGCTGAATCTCATCCTTCTCTCCTCCGAACCTTTAATTATTCAATCAAACACAAAATTAGTTACTCTTTCCAGTTAGACAAGATACATGAGTTATTCAACGAAATTATAGTACAAGTTAAGAGATGAATTTACCTAAGAAAGCGTGGTGGAGGCTGTTATTGTCCATGTAATCATAAACCAAATATCTATGTGCTCCTTCAACGCAACACCCTCTAAGTCTCACTAGATTTTGGTGTTTGATATTTCCAAGCGTTGCTAATTCCGCCACAAATTCTCTCTCTCCTCGCATCGATTCTAGCTCAACCGCAAGCACTTTCACTGCCACAAAAGACCCATCGCTCAGCCTCCCCTTTAAAATTCAAAGTCAACTCCATTAATCATAACTAACGACTAAGCTAATTTTCATCACAACGTTAATTTCAATGACGAATATACTAGAATGTAATATAACTAACCTTATAGACAGAGCCAAATCCACCTTCTCCGATTTTATCATTGAAATTACTAGTGGCAGATTTTAATTGGTTACAAGTAAATACACGAAAGCTCCCATCGTTCTCTACCTCTGCAGTAACAGAAACAGATGAAACATGAGGAACAAAAACATAATTATTATTATTATTATTAAACAAATGAAAAGGAACAATAGATACCGTTGATGTTGTCGTCGTTGTTGGTGTTTTGTTCAGTGGTCAAAGAAGAGAAACAATTAAGAAACGAGAATTTCATGGTTGGAGTAATAATAAATCGTAAAACAGTTGGTTGGATTTCAGGTTTTGGTGTGTGAAGAATATATTGGAAATGGAGAGCGTGTGAAGAGAAAATGAGGAAAAAGGTACATTTTAGAAGGAACGGAGAAAACACGGTCTCTATCTCTCTACTATTTTGTATTTTAATTAGCCTTTGACAGTTGACACTGCCTTAGGAATAGGAACTGTTTGCCCGTCAAAAATAAACTTCGGAATTATTCATGTCATTATCCTGTTTCCTAACGTCTTACCTGACGACTTTTTTTTTTTTACCTGACGACTTATTTGCTTTTGTTTTGAACGTTTCTGAGGGTTTAACAAATTAAATGACAATATGTGTTGTAAGAACCAGACCCGTTAGATCAGGAATCGGCCGGTTCCACGGTTGGTCCAACTCCATTTAAACCGCGGTCCAATCGTACTTGTCAAAATCGAGTTGGATAGGAATGAACTGTGGTTCATCCACTTTGAACAAATCAACTGGTTTGAGTTGATGTAAGTCTTGCTTCAAAAATGGGTGAGCCTTCAAAACACAATGATAATGTAAAAATTAAAGCTCCTTTCGAGGGGAGAGTGTCTCTTTTAACAAAATAAAAACTACACTAAACATTCTTTTCATTGATTTGATGATCTCATTCAAATGAGTGAGAGTACATATATAGGTGCTAGAAAAGGGTGACTCGCCCCACTTGAGAACCTTCTAGATTAACTAACAAAAGACAAAATAAAGGAATATAAAAAGGTGACTCATATGCTTCTAAATGCTTCTTATTAGGTCACATAATTTCTTAGGTAATTTGGGCTTGGTCCTCTTGGGTTGAGTCATTACAGTTGAACCACCTGACATGCATTTCTTTTAATATAATTTTTTTCCAAAATTTAATACTTTTTATTTTTTATTTAATTATTACTCATCTAAGTGAACAAATCAAACCATGATCTGGAGGTCTCTGCCGGTTCAATCTCCGATATGGTTTTAAAAAAGACCATAACATTTTTGAAGGTCTTATCTGATGACCTTGTTTTTAATTAATCCACCAAAACAAAAACGTTTTATTGAATGTCAGGGGAGACAAAACCTTGCTTATTAGGTTTCTAAGAAATTTTAATAATGGAAGGAGGGAGATGTGTCTCCTTCACAATTTGAAATAATCAAGTGGCTGCTTACAGTTTACTAGTTGTTATAATCAGATAGACAACCCTGGTCTCTGTGTTTTCAATTTATCATTCTATCCACTATATGATTTTAATTGTAAGTATAATTTGTCATCTGAGAATATAATAAGTATATTAATATTAATATGTATTCTTAAATAACAATGATTATAAGAGCATCTCCAATTAGGGTTTTTATTGGAGAATTTTAGTATTTTTCGTTCAGTGGCCTTTGAGTGGTGGATGGAAGGGGCTTGGATTGTGAAGAGGATGATGTGACAGGGCAAGTACAACCAACAATTGTCTTATGTTTATTAAGTTACACTAATAACAAAATTAGAAATAGCTTAATTAACATGTGGTAATAATTATAGACTACTATATAATTTGAAATGCATATTGAGAAGAAGAGCTGGGTGTGTATAAGGGGTGAACCAAAGGTAAGAATGCAATTGAAGCTGAGAAATTCTTTTTTTGGAAAGGCAATATAATTTATTAACAAATAATGATGAAAAAAGTGAGTCCAACCTAAGCCAAGAAATAGTAGATAGATGTCTCAAATTCTCAATGCCTTCTAACATCACATAGATACACGTCACGCACGCACGCACGCATGCAATGTTAAAGTCAAGTCATCTAGTTAACACCAATACAATGCCATGTGCAATACTTATTGTTCCACATCAGGCAGGTATGAGCAAGGAATTTGAACATAAGCGGAATTTGTCAAAAAAGATAAAGCAGTGATGAGAGAGAGTGGAATTTAGAGGAGATGTATAGAGGGTTGGAACAAGATGATCTTTATCCTCCTAAGTCCTAACTTACACACAGACCTAAATAGGATCACGCTCATAAGCTTGTGCGAATGTGTAAATAATGTGTGATGGAACAAAATATTTAAAATATCGTTGCAATTAAAAAAATATGTCTCACCAAAAAAAATATGTAATATATAATACAACATGTATAATTAGGTTTAACTCTCTAAAATGTTCCTATTGGGCCAGCTGTAGTGATCGAAAAATTCAGATGAGGGGATCCTTCGAGGTTTGAGATGGAACCACCACCAAAGTAATTATAAGAACAAACGTTGTTGATAAGACCTTTGGAAGGATAAAGATTTTTGTAGACCAAATTTAGGTTCGAAAGTCGATTATGCATGGGGAATTTACTGTTAGCATTTGAAGTTGTAAGTAGTAGAAATTAGTTGTGTTGTGGAATATAGTGGAATAATATTGGAGTCTTTAGTAGAAAATGGAGTGCTTACAATTTGAAGCTAGAATGTAGTTTGTATTGCTCTAAAATTGGTTACAAATGACTTGATTACAAATGCACCCAAACTTGCCTATTAATTATAGGTGCTTGAGGTCCGTCAAAAAAATTATAGGTGTTTGAGGATGGTTCTAGAAAATTCTACATTATTAGAAATCTTTATTATATCCTAGATCTATCTTGTACTTGTAACTTCTAAGATTTTCTCTTTTGGTATTTGTGTAGAATATTCTAGAACCTTTCACTTAGTGCATTAATGGCAATTTATAGACTATCCTTGTTCTAGTCTTCAACATAGAAATCTAGAAATTTGCATCGCTTATTTAATACTTCTCCTTGTTGCAAACTTGAAATTCGAGCATATCCTCAATTGGTGAAACTTGTCTCTTGGTAATGCCTTTGTAAATATGTCTACAACTTGATCTTCCGTTGTCCAGTACTCGAGCCGAATCTGCTTAGTCGTCTCTACTTCTCTAATGAAGTGATATTTGATTGTTATGTGCTTTGTTCGGAGATGATGAACTGAATTATTTGCCATTGCTATAACAGACTTTTTGTCGCAATACATTGTGGTATGGCGATCTTGTTGTTCACTCATGGCTTCAAGTATTCTCTGAAGCCATATAGCTTGACTTGTCGCTTCAGGTGCTGCTATGTACTCAGCCTTTGTTGTTGATTGTGCAACTGTTGCTTGCTTCTTTGACACACACAAGAAAAATCCTGATGCCAATGAGAAGGTAAAGCATGATGTAATCAATGCCAATGAGAAGGTAAAGCATGATGTATTTTTCATTTCATCAATTGAACATGCCCAACCACTGTATATGTAGTCAATCAATATTGACTTGGTCGTGGTTTTGTACCATATACCAAATTCCTTTGTGCCATTGAGGCATCTTAGAACTCTTTTTTTTGCTCCATAGTGAAGTTGGCTTGGCTTCTGCATGAATCTTGATAGAAGACTTGTGGCATACATGATGTCTGGGCGTGTAGTAGTAAGATAAAGTAGGCTCCCGATCAAACTTCTATAGCACGACGCATCAGCTTATGGCACTCCGTCTTCCTTTTGTAACTTCTCATTTGTCATGAGCGAGCTATTGGCTTGCATTGATTCATGTTGAACTTCTTTAACAGTGATTCAGTGTATTTCTTTTGACAGATAAATATCCCTTCTTTTTGTTGTTTTACCTCTATGCCGAGGAAGCATTTCATCAAGACAAGATCGGTCATCTCAAACGTCTTCATCATGTCTTCTTTGAATTTAGTCACCATCTTCATGTTGTTTCCCAGGTAGATTAGATCATCTACATTCAAGGAGACAATGAGAGTATCATGCTAACCTAGGGTCTTTAATTACATATAGTGTTGATTCACTCTTGCTCCTCCCAAATTTTTGATCGATGAAGTATTGATCAGTTCAGTTATACCATGCTCGAGGAGCTTGTTTGTTGAGATCATATAGAGCTTTTCTTAGTCTCAATACTTTGTCTTCATTTCCTTTATTGACTAAGCCTTGTGGTTTCTCAACATACATCTCTTCTTCTAGTACTGCATTTAGAAATGCATGCTTGACATCTAGTTGATAAATGCTCCACTTTTTTTGTGTTGTAAGAGTAATTAAAGCACTTATTGTATCTAGACGTGCAACTAGAGCAAATGTCTCATTGTAGTCAACTCCATATTGTTGCATGTATCCTTTGCTACAAGCCTGGCCTTCTACTTTTGTATTGAACCATCAGAGTTAAGCTTTGTCTTATAAATCCATTTGACTCCTATGATATCTTTATCTTTTAGGTACACTACAACATTTTGACTCTATGGCAGCTCCTAAAAATTGTTGCAAAAAGCCCCAAAACTGCTTTCTTTCCTTTGGGCAACAGTTTCAAAATCGAGGTATTTACAGGCGTTGCCTATTCTTTAGGCAATAGTTTTTTTTAAGCAAATGCAACACCTACAAAAACATGTTGTCATTGAGAGGACAAAGAAAGCAGCTTTTTTAACTACTCTTTGAAAGCTTGATGTAAAACCGTTGCAATTAGTGGAAGCGGTTTTTCACCATGGTCTATTATCAACATCAACATATACTACACTTTAAAATCTTTGCCATAGATGATAATAATAATAATAATAATATATATATATATATATATATATATATATATATATATATATATATATATATGATTGACACATATACTATTCAAACCTACCTACACAATTTGTCCTTTATTAATTTCGGTGAAAAAACACCTATAATTGCATTTCACAACAAATTGGAAAAAAGTTTTTTGCAAAATTCTAGAAAACCCTATTACTTAAATGTATCCAATAAACATAAGGAAATGACTAAGTAAAACATAAGAGAAAGTCCATCTTGATGATATAACCGACCACCACTTTGGCCGCCGTCAACCACCACTTTGACCATCATCAAACATTACCACTTTGGTCACCGCTGACCATCACTCTGGCCACCGGTAACCACCTATTTGGAGACCACCACCGTCTACCACTGCCAACCACCAATCACCAACCACCACTCTGACCACTGTCAAACACCACTTTTACGATCAGTATGATCATCACCACCAATCTGACCACCACGGATTACCACTCTAACCTGCGTATGTCGATAATTAGTACTTTCAGCCTTTGTTATTAGTATTATTAAATAATAAATAGATTATATAGTTGTAATTTTTTAATTTTTTCAAACCTAATGTTATATATTGTTTTGATTAAAAAGTTTATGATGAATTTTTATTTTTATGTTCATGTTTGAAAGTGATTTTGATTTTTGAAAATTTCCTAACTGAAAACTGGTTTTGGTTTTTGAAATTTTTAAAACTCAAAACAGAAACTAGTTTGTTTTTTAAAAATTTCAAAACAGAAAACCACCCCGAACGGAGCCTTAGTTATCAAACTGCCCCAAAAATGATTTATAAAATTTGATGGCATATAAAATTAAAAACTTAGAATGTGATGGGTTGTAGAGTTTGAATGAAGTCACGAGAGGCGGAGAAATGAAAGTTGAAGTTTTTTATATGGGAAACTAACTTTTCATTTGTGTAAATAGCCAACGTTTTTTAATAGTTGTTTCCCATATTATCAATAAAAAATTGTTTTTTCCTAAAATTTTATAGCTTTTAACTCTTAGCCTATAAGAAAATATACAATTTAGTTGGTTAAACTAATAAACTAAAAGTGTTCTCTATTATGATTTGAGAGAATAGTTTTTATGGGTCATAGTAATAGGTGTTCTCGTAGGCCAAAAACGTTGTCGTGTGGTATCACAAAACAAAAACATAGTAGTGTTGGATAAATGGATGATAACAGTTAGCCACGGTTTTGGCTTATGTTACTAAGTTTTTTCTTTAGTAACTCATACCAAAGAAATAATAGTCATTAGATGCTTAATCTTTTAATGAAATTTAATCTAATGGTTACTATTGAATAATAAGGGCATTGTTGTAATCTTGAATATTGTTGGTTTTAATAAAATTTAATTGACCATTAAATTAGGCCCTATTTTAATTGGGGCGGATACAAAACTTATTCAAGACATTTTTTTTCAAGTTTCTTCTTTTATCGTTCTTCTTTCTTGACTTAGTAGGCACTGTTTCTCGTTCTTCTCTCTTGCTACAATTTTCGGATTTCACTAGTTTCTCGTTCTTCTTTCTTGTTCAAATTGATTTCAAATCGTGTTTTCGCAAGCCAAATCGTGTTCATCTTGCGAATTCGTTTCTTCATCTTTCAAATCGGGTTTTGTAGGTTAGTTTCTTCTTCTTATTCTTCTTCTTGTTTCCAAACTGGTTTTGTTGCACTTAACCATTGTTATGCAAAACTGCGGTTAGTGGCATCTAACCACAGTTATGCATATTTGTGGTTAGTGGCCACTAAACATTGCTATTGACATTCGTGGTTAGTGACATCTAATTAACCATAGTTATGCATATTTGTGGTTAGTGACCACTAACCATTGATCTGCACATTTGTGGTTAATGACATCTAACCATTGACATCTAATCAAAGTTATGCATATTTGTGGTTAGTGGCCACTAATCGTTGTTACGCACATTTGTGGTTAATGAACGATTTTTTTTTTGTGTGAAAAAAAATCACCCAGATTTTTTTAATCTGAAAGAGAAAAAACAAGGTTGAACGAGGCGTGACTTTCGATTGAAGGAGGAGTGATATTGTGGGTTTTACGATTTTTGGGTTGAAAGAAGCGTGATTTTGTTGATTTTGCCATTAAAATAGGCATTTTTTAGGAAGCATTGAATCTCAATTGATTGTCGTGTTTAAATAATTTTGTTAATTGAGGGCAAATTGACTATTTGATCGTCAAATGCACACACAAAGTGCATTCATAACGCCCAACAATTGCACAATAGCGGTGAACCCTATCACCGAGAGCAAACTCGCTATGTACAATAATTCATCTCGAGCATAACACCGATCGCACATCCGCTAATCCGGTGAACTCTATCATTTGAGCCTAGGTTTAGGGCTCATGACTTCCCCGCCTAGTATCTTCGCGAGCCTGGTCGTCACCGCCTCGAATCCTAATTTCGATATTGATCATATACCGAAATATCCTCTAATCACAAGACACCCGCATTGGGCCGTCTCATATACACGATATAATATATATATATCACGGATTATGTCTCACACCATAATATGTTGCAATAACATATTATTATCCACATAAATTCTTAAAAATCCGTTTAGTCAACATTTAAGTTGTAAGCCATTTGGTCCCTACACGTACTTTATATTTTACGGTTTTTTGAAATACTCATAACATTAATCGTTATTTCAAAACCACTTTGAATTTGTATAAAAATTTCCAACGAAAATTCGGCAGAGTTTCCTCTGTAATGGACATCCCAAAATAATAATCACCGAAAAACCGGTCAGGACATCAATTTGTTCAAAAATCATTAATTTTACACATATACAAAAATTTACGCTTTTTCCAATAGCTTTGAAAATTCAACCGAATCACACCAACGACTTTAAAACACATCCCAACAAACAAGATCCCACATAAATGCTCGTGGTGGTTAGGAAAAGGATTTAGAAGAAGTTTGAAGCCGAACGAGCGTCAAAGCGAAACATTGGATATCGGGGAACATAGGAACTTCTCGACTTAATGCCCAATTCCGTTCCGCTTTAGTTCTCCGATCGATCCCAAATCTTGTATTTCAATCCTAAACAACCACGCATACCATACACACAAATATTCCAAATTGTGCAATACAATTCAACAATCAAAATCATATTGTTTCGTTTCTATGTTCCAAAACACATGATCTTGTAAAATACGGATTTTGACTCTAAAATTCTCGAAACTCCGAATTTTGAAATTATTCAAACATAACACAAATACAAAATTGGAAATTCCTAAACGTGAGTAAAACTCACCTCGTGTGATGAAAATCACACCAAACCGAAGCTCTCCAAGCTCCCGATTTGAAACTTCACTTAACGCGCTCCGGATCCGCTCCAAACCCGAACCGAACACTCCACATCGGTTGTTGAGCTTCCAATCACCAATACCAAGCTTCAATTTTACTTAAATCTCCCTTTTTCTCCATTTGAGCTTCAAAACCCATTAATGGCGAATTGAAAACGAGTAGAAATTAGGGTGTGAAAGTGGTACCAATAGATAGAGGATGAAAAATGGAAGAGAACGGTATAAGAAGCCTTACTGGTGCTAAATCGAAGGAGATCTTGCTCTCCTTCCTCTTTCTCACCTTCGCTCTCTCCTTTCTCTTCTCACTGCCCGCTTTTTTTCTTTGTTTCTCTCTCTGATTTTCTTTCTTTCATTCTTTCCTTCCTTTATTTCTTTCCTTTCTTTATTCCTTTCTTTTAATTCACATAAGTGGGAATGAGAGAGTATTTGGATATTTTGGAGTCTTGAAACTCATTTAACTAAGTGGTATAAATCTCGAAATACCCTTAGAGTTCTAATTTCCACTCGGTTGTGTATTTAAATTATTTTTCTAGCAATTTTAAATTGCTTTCAGAATAACCTCATATCCGTGACTTGATTTATTACCTATTCGAGTAATAAATCACTCGTTAATTTCTTAATTCGAAATTAACGAAATGGGGATGTTACAATCACCCCAACTTGAAAAATTTTGTCCTCAAAATTTGACAAACATACTTCAAGAGAACATATACGAATATCTAATCCGCATATCGTTCTTCAATTCCCACATAACATCATCATCGAAAAACGATTACAAACAACTTAAATAATCGTAATTGTTCTCGTCCCAAGTGTCTACTCTCCATGATCTAAGATATTACTTGGATATGGCTTAAATGAGCGAATTAATCAAAGATCCATCCATTCTAACTCAACTATCTCTTGTTGATTCAAAGATCAAAACACCGCCTAAACTCTTTGGCGCCGCGAGCATTTGAAATCCGAGTGACAGATTCGGAAAGATAAAGATTGAAAAGTAAATCAACTCGCGCTTTTCTACTCTAGAAACATTCTTCACCATCGAAATTTCATTCAAACGATCGACCTTTACAAGTTAAGCGTATGAGTGAAATAACTATCGTGAGAATCTTCCGATAAACCTACTATACAAATCAATTAGTTCCAAATAACTCCTTACCTCTATGACCGAGATAACGGTAACTCCCAATTCATCACAACTTCAACCCTTCTAGAATCCATTGTCACGCTGCACCAGGAATACCACACGTTTCCGATTTCACTACCGCCATCTTGAAATCACACTTCGATGGCTTAGCCCATTACCTCTTTACTCGAGTACATTAGAACAATGCAAAAATGTACACCATGATCCACATGGGTTTTAAATATATACCAAGATGTTATCAGAAAAAAAATTTCAACAACTAGTCTAAGCACGGGTGGAAAAACTCGGTTCATGTAATCCATGAATACCGTAGGAACATTAGTTAGACCAAAGAGCATCACTACTCACTCGTAATGTCCATATCTAGTATGGAAAGTCGTCTTCGAGTAACTACATTTCTAACATTTAATTAAAAGTAACCCGACCTTAAACCAATCTTTGAAAACACTATTGCACCTCGAAGTCGATTAAGCGAGTCATCTATACTTAGCAAGGATACTTATTCCCAAAAGTAACTTTGTCCATCCAAGTAATTCATTCCCGATCTCTGCTCCCATCTTTCCTTTCAACAAGTAACAGGAGCACCCCAACTGTGGGAAAACTAAGTAATATCACGTCCGATTTCACGGGAAATCTTGTGCACTATTAGAACTTGGGTTAAACTCGCTGTCCATCTTGAGTTCATGACTATCTCCCCAGATGGGTAACGGTTTTGTAAAAATTTTCTTGAAAACATTTGGATATGAAATAATTTTCCCACTTACCCATAGGAGTTTGTTTCTTTGCTAACCCGACATACTAATAAGACATATCTTCACCTCGTGACTCATTCTTGAAACTCAATTTAGAGATCCAGGATGATCTCACAAAAATGTATGGCCTTTCAAAACCTATGTCGGGATGACTATTCCAACCAATCATTCCTCGAATGAAATCTACTATTCATTCACTTAGAATCCATCAACAATAGTGATACAAGGATGTACCTATCACAAATATCATAATATTCTTTAGATTAGTGGATCATTAATAATATTATTCAAATGTTACTAACTCAAGAATCATTAATGGTAGTAACTAACAACGATAAGAGTTGATAATGTAGCTTATGAACCGAAAATCTCGGGCATTGCGGATGGATTACGTCAAAGCCCTTTGACTTTGTTTCATTGAATAGAGACGAGTGAGAGAGTGAACCAACTATCTCCCATGAAAAGCAACATTTCTTGATCGATCTGTTTGGAATAGCATCGTCATAAGTTACATTATCTATAGCTAAAGCTTCGTTAAAGTATCACAAACATTCCTCGTGACTCTTTCTTCAAATTTGGAGCACCATACGGTTTCGTTATAACTATTATATACTTCAAGAACCTCATCATCATGGTCCTTATGATCATTAGCTAAGATATGGATCATATGTCAAACGACTTTTCCAAAGCCAACCATTCTCTTGAATGGAGTCTAAAACTCAATTACTCGAGCCTACGAGAATCTAACAACATAGATTCCTTGCTTGAAGCATAACCGCTTTCTAGCTAAGCAAAACTTACTAGAAAATTTTGAGCTTCACAACATCCAAACATAACCATAACTCCCGAGTATCCATTCGGTAGATAAGGTGTCTTGCCTAACGAGGTGTCACGTGTTTACACTTACTGCTTTTCGGTCTTTCTATAGGACAACATTCCTTCCAATACTTTAAGTACTTGGAAGTTTTACTCTTGTGGCATAATGGTGAAACAGTTCTTAGTTATTGGCTTTCAAACTCTACTTCATCGTTGAAAGGCTATACCGCTATCCACCATTTCCGAGGAATAGGTCCATTGGGAAACTTTAATGATTATCATCCTAAACCGTGTCTAGGAATCTCATCTTAACTATTTGGAAGTTCTCTTTCCAATTCCCACGCTCTAATGGGTTTATGTTCTACAACCGCTTCAAGATTTAACAACTTAGGGTAAGGTCGAGTACATTTCGTAATACCATTGAACAATTAGTTCAAATCCTACTCGGATGTGTAGACATTTTCGTTAGCTTTCCAACGCATCCGGAACATAAAAATCTGAGTCCGGATTAAAAGTTATGAATAAAATAAGTTGGAGAACTCGACGAAAATTTCTCACGCGATCGAGATCAAGCTCGCTTTCATACTATCTACCAATCACTTGAATATATTTTCCTCACATGTGACATCTCATTTTCCTTCTGCATCATTTCTTAAAATCAATTAACGGTCCATGAGTGCCATCCATTTATCGATTACCACGCCCATTCCATAACTAGGTTGGAAACGAGTTTTCGGAATAGATTAAAAAGATGTTCCTCAAGTTCCTCATCTAAAAGTTTAACAATATAATCCAATCTAGGTGCGCAGTCTTTCAATAAATAATCACTTCTTTCCAGAAATATTGCCGTGGCGGGAAAATGTTTGAATCAAAGACATGTCACCATCAAAGTCACTCATCGATCTTATCTTAATTAGGACTTGGTCGTAAACCGTAACCAAAACTAATTCGATCCGCGATGGGTTCTCAGAGCCAATTTCGAGATTGCACTACAACTTACTAGATCGGCCATAGCATTTCGCAGATGGCTTTAAGGAAAAAGGAACCTTATCAATACTGCAGCCTATCCGGAGGAAACCTCTAACCGCAATCTAAAGTCGGGTTTATTCTATCCATAAAGTAAGGTTATATATAGGATAATATTTCCATAATCGCTAGATCGACTAATCAACGGCCGGGACCTCGGGTGCATCAATTAATCTTAACAGTCTTACGACATCGTCCGCATTCGCCTAAAGACTTTTCTTAATTGTAGTTCCTGCGCAGACCTACGATAACTTCCACCGCAATTCCACAATTGCACTGGTTCACCGATTGAACATTCGCCCACAAAACTTTCTTCGAACCAACTAGTTGCCCTTTATTTACTTGAGAACACCAACTATAGCCCTTTGCTTTACATTGCGTGCTCGATAAACCGAGAAGGCCAAAATTCCTATGGTGTAGGGTTTGGACATTTTGGGCCGAGGCAACTAATCGTCATAATTCTCGATGAACTCACATGAAACATTGAGTGGATCCCGACTCAATACTTCATATAATATCTTTGAAAGGTTCGACATTTAATTGTCTAAGTCCCTAATGTTGACGACACAATCTAACCTTTTGACCATAAGGTCTCTACGTCCGACTAGTCGAACCGCTCGATACCAAAATGTAACACCTCATATTTCTATCTAATAGAAATACTAAAGTGTACTATTTAGCATACATCAGAGATAAATTTTCTGCTTAGATTTACAATCCTTACAAGAATAGCGGAAAACCAATAAATAACTTAAACAAATTTTAAGTCATAATCGATACTGAAAATAACAAGGAAAACCTAAAGCATGTAAGGAAGACTAAATCTTCAATCTTCTATTCGATCATGCCACCTACTCGTGCCATATGGACCTTCTTCTTTCCTCGTTAACTCAAAAGCAACAACATTTGTAGGGTGAGATAACAAATCTCAGTGAGCCTTACCGTGACCCTCACCTATCACTCTGGCCTATTTATAAAACATTTGTTTACTTCGTGATTCAATTAGTAAACCACGACAATACCGATCGCACACACAAATTGCTAAATACAAACCGCACACACGTCTTTGATCGATCGCCAAATGCACACACGGTGCATTCATAACGCCCAACAATTGCACAATAGCGAGTGAACCCTATCACCGAGAGCAAACTCGCGCTATGTACAATAATTCATCTCGAGCATAACACCGATCGCACATCCGCTAATCCGGTGAACTCTATCATCGGAGAGCCTAGGTTTAGGGGCTCATGACTTCCCCGCCTAGTATGCTGCGAGCTCGGGTCGTCACCCGCTCGAATCCTAATTTCGATATTGATCATATACCGAAATATCCTCTAATCACAAGACACCCGCATTGGGCCGCCTCATATACACGATATAATATATATATCTGGGATTATGTCTCACACCATAATATGTTGCAATAACATATTATTATCCACATAAATTCTTAAAAATCCGTTTAGTCAACATTTAAGTTGTAAGCCATTTGGTCCCCACACACGCATTTATATTTTACGGTTTTTGAAATACTCATAACATTAATCGTTATTTCAAAACCACTTTGAATTTGTATAAAAATTTCCAACGAAAATTCTAGCAGAGTTTCTCTCAGAATACTGGACATCCCAAAAATAATAATCACCAAAAACTAAAGTCAGCACATCAATTTGTTCAAAAATCATTAATTTTACACATATACAAAAATTTACGGTTTTTCCAATAGCTTTGAAAATTCAACCGAATCACACCAACGACTTTAAAACACATCCCAACAAACGAAGATCCCACATAAATGCTCGTGGTGGTTAGGAAAAGGATTTAGAAGAAGTTTAGTTCGAACGGAGCGTCGAAACGAAACATTGGATATTGGGAACATAGGAACTTCTCGACTTAACGCCCAATTGCTCCGCTTCGCTTCTCCGATCGATCCCAAATCGTATTTCAATCCTAAACAACCACGCATGCTGTACCATACACAAATATTATTCCAAATTGAGCAATACAATTCAACAATCAAAATCATATTGTTTCGTTCTATGCTCCAAAACACATAATCTTGTAAAATACCAGTTTTTGACTTAAAATTTTCGAAACTCCGAATTTTCAAATTATTCAAACATAACACAAATACAAAATTGGAAATTCTAACGCGTGAGTAGAAACTCACCTCGTGTGATGAAAATCACACCAAACCGCTCTCCAAGCTCCCGATTTGAAACTTCACGAACGCGCCCGGATCCGCTCCAAACCCGGAACCGAACACTCCACATCAGTTGTTGAGCTTCCAATCACCAATACCAAGCTTCAATTTTACTTAAATCTCCCTTTTTCTCCATTTGAGCTTCAAAACCCATTAATGGCGAATTGAAAACGAGTAGAAATTAGGGTGTGAAAGTGGTACCAATAGATAGAGGATGAAAAATGGAAGAGAACGGTATAAAAGAAGCTACTTACTGGTGCTAAATCGAAGGAGATCTTGCTCTCCTTCCTCTTCTCACCTTCGCCTCTCTCCTTTCTCTTCTCACGGTTCCGTTTTTTTTTTTCTTTGTTTCTCTCTCTCTGATTTTCTTTCTTTCATTCTTTCCTTCCTTTATTTCTTTCCTTTCTTTATTCCTTTCTTTTAATTCACATAAGTGGGAATGAGAGAAAGTATTTGGATATTTTGGAGTCTTCAAACTCATTTAACGGAAGTGGTATAAATCTCGAAATACCCTTGAGTTCTAATTTCCACTCGGTTGTGTATTTAAATTATTTTCTCTAAGAATTTTAAATTCTTTCATGAATAACCTCATATCCGTGACTGATTTATTACCTATTCGAAAGTAATAAATCACTCGTTAATTTCTTAATTCAAATTAACGAAGGTGAGATATTATAACTATTTTACCCTATTTAGTAAGAAATACTAAATATAGGCTTAGTACCATAAATCACACTCGCCACAGTCCTTATTATAAGAAATTTTTTGGAGTTAATTTTGGTCTCAAATATAAGAAACTATTCTAGTTTTTAGTGTATATTTATTGCTTAAATATCAATTTTACCCCTATTGAATGTTTTGTCTTTTCAGTTTTCAAGGCGAGCAAGAGTAGTGGAGTTATTTCACATGTGGAGTGAGTGAAGGGTATTTTGGAGACTTTATTTAAAAAAGACAAGAATTAAATGAACTCATTGGTAGTAGTGATTTTTGTATTTTCTTCTTATAATAAGGACCGAAAAGAGTACTCGTTAGCCACATATTGGCGAGTTGATAATTCCAATTAGGGCATTTATGAGAAATGCGAATATCAGCATTGGGATCAATAGGGTTTTAACATAGTATCAATTTCCTTAACAACTAAGCATTTGGATGAGAGCAATATGTTTATAGTACTCCCTCCATTTATAATTTTTGGTACAATTAAGATACACACAAATTAATGTACAATTAATTTGTATTAGTCAAGTACCAAGAGCATTCACTATGGAGATTTCGGGAAGGATCCTCTAACTTTTTGGAGGGAACTTCCCCCTAACTTTGTATCTATCTCTCTCCTTTAATTCTCTCTCATCTTATTTCTCTCCATTTCCCTCCATTTTTATTTTTCTCTCTCATCAAAAAAACAATAAAGTTAGGGAAATGTTGAGGATGAGAAGTTAGAGGATCCAAATCCGGAGATTTATTATCTCTTTAGAAGTGAACTTTAATAGGTACCCCACTGTGGAGAAAAAAATGGGTACCTATTGGGATAGAGTTCTTGAATAGAAAGTCTTCTCTCTCCTCTTTTGTAGGGACCCACACTTTTACTTTTTAATTATTGTTAATATAAAATGATAAAAAATTACTAGTGAGACCCATTTAGTATATTTTGTTGAAGTTCTGGATTGGAGATATAGAATTCTTATACAAGTATTATATTAAAAAATTATAAATAAATGATGTGTACATGTGAAACCCATTTAAAAACTTAACTGGGGGGTTTCTCCATTGAGGATGCTCTAAATTACCCCATTTGTAATTGTTTTGGGATAATTGAAATCAAAGTATAAGAGTCTTGGAACAATAAATTCATACATTGGACCTCTAAATGACTCAACAAATATAAATGATGTATTTGGAAATTTTTGATGAAATGTACATTGAATTTTTAAAAGTACTATTGTTTTGGAACAAAATAAAATGTCAAAAGATCAAAAGATCGAGAGCGGAGGAGTAATTTAGTGGGATAACTATTATTGGTTTCAACAAGCCAAAAGTAATTGTTCTCGTGGATAACACTCGACATATTTAATTCAAAGATTTAAATATGTTTTTAACCCCTGTAAATATAGGGTCATTTTTCTGTAATTTAATTTTTACAAAAAACTCCCTATAAAATCAAGCTATGCAATTTGTGCACTCCATCATTTACAAAATATTCATTTCGCTTTCATAGAATCAAGGAGATGATAGTAATAAAGAGACAAAAAATAAAAATAAAAAGGCAACCGGAAATAAAATTTAATCTAGTAATTAATAAAATTAAACTAATAAAAATTTATCCCCGACAACGGCGCCAACAACTTGACAGAATCATGACAAGTGTGCCAGATCGAAATATCGAGTGTTGAACTCAGAGACTGTGGTTAATTATCAGTTTAACATTACAAGGATATGGCACAATTAATTAGTGGGCTCGTGAATTACCTGCAGCAAACATTACAAGGAAAACATCCTTATGGTGGCGTGACTTGGTGTTGCTGGGAGGTGGCTTGGAAATGGATAAATCATGGTTTAACAATGTGACTAAGTTGAAGATGGGAAATGGTGATAAGGTGAAGTTCTAGACTGATAAATGGATAAGAACTAAGCCATTAGCAGACGTGTTCCCTTCGGTTCTGGCGGCGTGCGGTGGGAATGATCTAGCGGTGGCGGAAATGGGCCACTGGTCATCATCGGAGTGGAATTGGGACTGGATTGGATTGACTCAGCTGCTGTGTAACAGATGTTGAAAGCGTGATGGATTAAAAGAAATTTTACGTGGAATTCAACCACAAAGGACATATTGGATAGGTGGATATGGCTACCTGATTCAGTTTGTGGGTTCACGGTTAAGTCCTGCTATGCATGGATTAGTAGTCATATCAGAGGGTTCAGTGTGCTGCAAGAAGACCAGGTAACAGATGCGTGCAGTTCCCCGTGGAGAAGTGATCTTCCTTCAAAAGTTATGATTTTTAGCCGGAGGTTATTGTTGAACAAGCTCCCAACAAGGGAGAACATCCACAACTGAGGAATTTTATCACCACCATATGGATTGTGCTGCGTTTTCTGCTTCAATACAGTAGAATCTGTTGATCATATTTTCTGCAGGTGCACGTTTTCGCAGGCGGTATGGCGTCGAGTTCTGGCGTGGCTGAATGAGGATGGAAGCATCAGTGATGATGTGGTGAGTATGTTCAAGAGGGTCAGTGATTTTGTTCTGGGTGGCAACTATATGGCAGGTGTGGATGGCACGAAATAGAACTATTTTCCAAGGTGTTGTTGCAAATGTAAACTATATTGTAAATTCCATCAAACATGTATCTTGGGATGGTTTGTATCTGGGAGGGAGAGAAATAGTGGGGTGACTTTCTCAGATTGGTGTAATTGCCCCATGGGATGTCTATCTTCTTTGTGAACACCCTATTCTATTGGAGGTACTCTTTTTCACAAAGGGTTTTGGCCCAGGGAGGTTTTAATGAGGCCTCTCCCCCTTCCATTACATGTTGTAAGGGTTTGGTGCACCCCTAGTGCCCCTTTCAATAAATTGTTTATCTAAAAAAAATAATTATCAGTTTAACAATTTAACTTCTAATTTGAAAAGGTACTAAATTGGATTTGTTTGACAAGAAATTAGAGCAAAAAAACAGTAAATATTTTTAGTGATTTTAATTTATAATGATAACAAGAACACAAGTTTGAATTTGTATGAATTAAAAGTGCTGGGGACGAGCATCAATTTACTTCACTCTTATATATAACGAATCAAATGTGTTATTGAAGTTGTTTTGTGAGTTATGATCAAATTGCTATAATTATTCTAATCACAATTTCTTAAGGTGGAATCCCTCTGATGTCGACCCTTGGTTTTTCTATTTGTGTGTGTTAGGTCCTGACCCTTGTCAGTCTAACCATCAGACAATAAAAACCTCTATTTCAAATAAAAAATCTTAATTCCTTAAGCGATCTTAAAAAGAAATAAGCAATAATAACAACAACTATCTTATGATTCTAAATACTAACGACTATTCTAGACTAGAGATAAGCATATTTCAATTCTCAAGCATATGTAATTCAAATTTCTATTCACAATCACATATCATAAATCGTCCTAAGAGTGATCAAATCTTAGAAAGCATTAGGACGGAGATTGAAACATAACTCATAACATTCATCCAAATAACATAGGTTTAATTCAAAAACATAAGAGATTCATGAATCATTGCTCATCCCCAACAATGAGAAGTTTAGTTAAACATAGAAATAGAAATAACAAGAGAAAAAGTCAAACTAGAGGGAGAAACTGACAATATTGATGCTTCAATCACTAGGCTACTCGGAGCAAAGCAGCGCATGCGAGAACTCTTTATCAACATCGCCTGGCGAGCAAGCTCCATCGACAGGCTACCTGAAGTACGAAAACGATCAAAACTCAGTCACCATCACTCGGAAAGAAGACCCATCGCCAAACGACCCGAAGCAATTTTTTTTCATTTGCTGAACCACTAGGTGAGCTCATGTCATAGCTAGGCAAGGAGAACACAAAATAAAAGAATTAAAGGTACCAAATATCTCAAAAACTCACAAATGAAAACAAAGCTCAATCTAAAAATTAACAAACAAAAAACCAGATATATAATGCAGAGCAATAAATTACTCTATTCTTGATCTATTTACATTGAAGGGTGCTCTCCATGATTTTCTAATCGGCAATTTTGGCCAACACTTACCCATTAGTGTTGCGCTAAACAGTGTGTTTGAGAGGTACTTTAGAGTCCATAAAAAGTTTTAGATGTTCAAATACACTATGTTTGTTCCTCAATAGACAGTTTGGTAGAAAAAAAATAATTTCGTGACAAAATGTTTAAAGTGCGATGCTAAGCAATGTGTTTTGGAGCACTTCAGAGTCCAGAACAAATTTTTGATATTCAAATATGCGAAGTTCATTTCTCAATAACCGGATTGTAACAACAAATTTGTGACAAAATATGTAAAGTGTGATACTAACAATGTGTTTCTGGGTACTTTAAAAAATCAATTTATAATTGTATTTATTTTCCTTATATTTACATTTTTTTCTTACGTTTATTTTTTGCGAGTAGTCGCCCCAATCCCAATTGTTTTGTTTCTTTAAAGAGTACTCTCGCCGACCTCCCATTTTATGACTCTTATTTTGGTCATTTCTCACCAACAGGTATTAGAAAGATACTTACATTGGTGTTTATATTTTTATTTTAGTCTCACATTTTAGTATTTGATTGTAAATAGTATTTACAAAATCAATTTGTTTTTATACTTCTTCACTTTATATTTTTTAAAGCCATATATTTCTGAGCCTTTAAAAAATTAATTAATTTTTATACTTCTTCTACTTATATTTTTTGCTTAAATATATGATAAGCCTCTGCAAAATTGCGAGAAATCTATTTAAGCCCCTGCAAAAAAAAATTAAAAAAAACCCTTGTAAAATATTGACGTTTTTAAAGAAGCCCTCGCTGTTAGTTTTATATAACAGTGAGGGCTTCTTTAAAAACGTCAATATTTTACAAGGGCTTCTTTAAAAACGTTTCAATCCACGTGTCAATCCACCATGTCATCCACGTCAGCTCCAAGTTAACTTTGTTATGTAAAACTAACAGTGAGAGCTTCTTTAAAAATGTCAATATTTTACAAGGGTTTTTTTTTTAAAAAAAATTGCAGGGGCTTAAATGAATTTCTCGCAATTTTGCAGGGACTTATCATATATTTAAGCCTATTTTTTTTAGAACCATATTCTTCTGAAACTAAAATCCAGCGCTATAATTCTAAAATCTACTTTATTAGTTGTTTTTAGCGGCAATCCCTTATAATCATACATGTATGGAGTGGAAGATGTGAACATGCATCATGTTAGTTGTTTGATTACCATGTTTTGTCCATCTGATGGGTAAAGTACTCTTTTTATATCCATGCACATGTAGATTACTAGGTCTATGGTGTAGTGTGTTATGTTTGGGTTATAGGAAAGATGTATATGTCATTAAATGGCTACATGATGTACATGATATGCTAAAGCAAAACGTGAGAGCAGGTGTCACAATAGGTGATATTACCACCTGTCTCCTATTGATGTGTGACAATTGAGGCTAGGGCGGCGTATTGCCATTTTAGCATCAAAGGGAGTGTCTTTTCGTTGTATGGGGTGTACTTCGAAACAATTAGTACGATGCACATAAAACTTGTACGAGTTCTCAAACTTAAATATCATTTTTTTAAATTGTACATACTTGCAAAAATTCGGGTAATTCCGAACAATATGAGCGTATGCAAATAATAAAAGTGGGGTACTAATTTTTTGTCCTAATTATATTTTTACAAATAAAATTCAAACTTCAATATTTAAATTGTAAATAAGATTTTTCGATAATTAAGGGTAGTAATATTAATCATCATTTAGTTCAAAGATCATTGACACGCGCTCCTCACTTTCTATGAAGTGTTTGAGACGATGTCAAATCATGTCTACAACAAAAGAAACCAAATAGATCAAGTTAATTACAATGAAAAAATGGGGGCAAAGAATAGAAAGTAATGTGGGCTAGGGTAATTATTTTTGGGGCCCTATAAATTTTTTTGGTAGGGGGCCTGTGCAACCTTGAAAAGGGTCGGCCTTGAAAAAGTCATAGAGAACAATGATTTCACGAAAAAAACTTTTATTGACGAAATGAACTTTAGTGTTGTTAGTTCAAATTACTAAATACCTTATTGCAATTGGAATTTTGTATGGTATGCTTTGATCTTAAAAGTGTACAACATATGAAATATAGGGCTTAAAGTCGCTCTGATATTGAATGTTGTGACTATAGACTGTATTCAATTTGCATTCACGTAACTTAAAATGCATGAAATGAATTTTACTACACCAACTGAAACAACATTAGTTTTTTACCTTACTCTCACGTATACACTGCATATTCACATCTTGTGCATAGCACGGGAGTGTGTCCTAGTATCTACTAAGAGAGTAACTAATGAAGAGAAAGTTGCTATGTTATAGTTCTCGAGATCTTGCTGTTGATTTTAGTTTTGCATTTGAGTTGCTTAATTGAACATGCAACTTGAATAAAGTTAAGTGGTTGTCATACTAATGAAACGAAAAAAGTGACATTATATACTACTAGCCTCAATACCCGTCCTCTGGACGGGTTAATACATAAATAATATTAACAGGTGTAACAAATGGGTTCGTTAATATCGCACGAGGTTCGTTAAATTTCATCGTATAATCGAGTAATTAATTTTTTTCGAAAGAATAATATCGCATCGTACTTGAAAGAAAATTTTGTACTGGTCAACATTGAGCTTGTCAACTGTGATATAAAATCTAATAAGTAGTTTATGCCATTAGGCAAATGATGTTACTTTGCAAAATATAAAATCTAATAACTGTGAATAAAAAATTAAACTATAAATATTAATTAAATAACAAATATTATAAATTTGAAAGGAACTTTAATAAAGGCATTTAAATTGAACATCCTTTGTAGATAAAATAAGAAGAAAAAGTCTAAAGAACTTTAATAATTATCAACATTCATTAAATACAAATACAAAAAATGAACCCATAATAAGAAAGAAAAATTGAACATCGTCCGTATATTTTTTTTCTCTCATTGTAAGGGATGGACACTCATTGTGCTCCTTTCAATGAAATTGTTTATTGAAAAAAAAATGACAATACAATGAAAAAGTGAAGCACTCGGGTATCGTGCATGGTTCAAGGAAAACTCATGATAAAATAGGAGCAGTTATACAAAGTTGAAAAAGAATATGGAGGTTTTATTGTAAATGTGACTGTATATCTCGTTGAAAGAAGATGATGAATGTTCTATTGTAAATATGGCTGAAATTCCCACACGGAGCCAATGCAGCAACACTGCATGTACTCAAATATTAAAGAAAGATAAAAATATAAAAACCAATTAAAGAAAAGATTTAATACCCGTTGGTGCAAAATGACCAAAATGAATTTTTTTTACCGAATCGATTATTGAAGAACAAAATTTACATATTTAAGTATCTAAAAATTTTTGAGACAGTAAATCACTCCTTAAAATATAAGAGAAGAAAAAAACTGAAGAAAAAAAAAAAAAAAAACAAAAAAATGGAAAAAAAGAAGAGAAAAATAACAAAAAAAAAACTAAAAAAAAAAAAAAATTGGCAGATCGCAAAAAAAAAGGAAACCAAAAAAAAATTGGCTCAGTTTTTTTTTTAACTATACAAAGTTTGTCCACTGCGGGAATTGAATTCAGGAGCACTAAGTCGACCCCATTTTCCGAGTACCTTATGGCAATGGAACAATGGTGTTGATTTGTAAAATATATAGTCAAATAAATCAGTGAATAAAAATTAAATTATAACTATAAATTTAATAAACTTCACCCAATTGATTATTGAAGAATAAACATCACATATTAAAATATCTTAAATTTTTGTGTGATCGCAATGTACTCCTTAAAATATATAAAAAGAGGTCCCTTAACCATTTGGTCATGGGTTCGATCACTAAGCGATACGTATGAAAAACATTTGTTGAGAGAGAGTTCAACCCTTAAATGGATATCCGATACCTCAAATAGATACTCCACAATCACGCAGAGGATACGTTGATTTACAAAAAAATATATAAAAAAGACAAAACTTTAAAATATAAAAGATAAAAATGGACAAAAAGGACAAAAAACTGAAAAAAAAAAAAAAAAAAGTCAAAAGACAAAACAAAAAAACAAAAAAAAAGGGCATTGGCGAGAAGAGCAAATACCAATTTAATAAACTTCATCCAATTGATTATTGAAGAATAAACATCACATATTAAAATATCTTAAATTTTTTTGGATCGCAATGTCTCTTTAAATATAAAAAGAGGGCCCTTAACCATTTGGTCATGGGTTCAATCACCGATCGACACGTATGAAAAAACATTTGTTTGTGAGTTCAACCCCTTAAATGGATCTCTGATACGTCAAATACATTAGTCTCCACAATCACCTGGAGGATATCTTGTTTTACACAAAAATATATCAAAGAAAAAAAGACTAAACATTAAAATATAAGAGATAAAAAAGGGAAAAAAAAGTGACAAAAACAGGGAAAAAAAAGGAAAAAAGGCATAACAAAACAAAAAAAAACTTGCGAGCATTGGCGGGAGTTACCGCCAAGCCGCATATAATATTAAGATAGCCTCAAATAAACTAAAATATAGCTACTTGAGTTCTGCAATGTAATCTCATTGTAGAGTTGCTTCTTTGGGTTGCAATATATAATATGTCATTGACACTTTATCTATGGATAAAAATATAAATTGGTATTTATATTTTTATAGTTCTTTTATATTTGAGTATCGCATTACAACATTTACTCCCAGGAGAACTTCAGTCACATTTAAAATAGAACACCCTCATCTTCTTTCAACTTTGTATTGCTGCTACTATTTTATTGGTGGTTTTTATCCAACTTTGCATGATACCCACATGTTTTACTTTTTAATTGTGTTATCTTATTTTTTTTATTTTATATTCGAGTACCGCATTGCAACATTCACTCTCGCAGGAACTTCAACCACATTTACAATAGAACCACCTATCATCTTCTTTCATCAAACCATGTATGATACCCACATATTTCACTTTCTAACTGTGTTGTCTTCTTTACAATCATGCAATCACATTCATTGTGTCAACTAAATTGGTGGTCACCTTCCAAGAAGAATCATTCACTTCTCATTCTCTTGTTACAATATCTTTTCTTCCTCTTCCTAAGGCCATCTTTCTTCATTCTTGGGCATTACTTTCTTCTCACTCCCTCTTTACAATCACCATATGCCATGAACAGTTTCTAACTCAGTCCAACGAGAACTTCATCCATATTTACTATAGAACTTCATCATAATGACCTTATGTCACTTTTGCTTAAAACCTGTATGATATGAATTGTCTTGCTTTGCAAATACTAACATTGATTATGTTTATTTTGTTGCTATTGTTTAACGTTTTATTGATTCAATTATAGTAATTTTTAATTATCATGATATTCCCTAATTAAGTCCAATAAACGAAAATAAGGACATCCATAGCAGAGGTATTAAGACTAGTGTTTTTTAGAAACTTTTCTATATAGTAGATTCAAAAGTTTTTCCTTGTTTGACTCAATGTTGACTTTTAATGATGGATCTTTTGCACCTTCACATGGATGGACTCTAACACCTGCTCTGGGAGCATTAAATTTCTTTCAAAATTGATTTATTCGATAAAATTATAATAGTAGTATTTTTGTCAATTACTAAATATACTTATTTCTTTTTATTTTTTTCACTTTCTATTTCATTTCTCTCATACCAAACAACTAAAAGAGGAGAAAACTAACATAGACTCGATTTTAATCGGGTTAGGAGTCTCTCTTGGAGTTGGTGTATTTATTATAAATTGAAGAACAACTCTTCCATGTCCATTTCTTTGTGGGGCTCTAACCCTCTTTCGTGCTTCCAAGGGGGAGAAACTGTAGGTGAATTATAATCCTCACCTGTTTTGAGATACTCTTTTTCCTAATGGGTTTTGGCTCAAGGAGGTTTTAATGACCCCCCCTTTCCTTTCTGTAAATGAGTTGGCGCACTTCTAATGCTCCCGTTAATACATTTATTGTTTATCTAAAAAAAATACCAAACAACTAAAATGATAATCTCTCGTTATCTCCTTTGACAATATTCCCTTTTAATCCATTCCCACGAATTTTTATTTGGTAACCAAACAAAGTGTAAATAATGTTACGAGAAATGACAGATAACAATTAAACAGCTGCTAACTTGTTTGGATTGTTATTTTTCCTGACCCACAAAAAGTTGAAAAACCGGGAAAGCCTTAATTATTGCATATATATATATATATATATAATATAAAAATAAAATAAAGTTAGGCCTTAAATGGCTAATAGACGAATTGCGTGTCTAAAATGATTATCTAGACTAGATTCTGGAATACGAACAATATTTCTTTCAACAGTATATAGAACAATATTATTTTTTTGTTGTGAAAGTCATAATAAATCATTGTATTAGTATATTATTGTTTTTGTTGCAAACATTATAGAAAGATGACAAAGGAAAGAAAAAAAAAAAAAGCGAAACCTTCACATCCCAACAATGGTAATGGTGTTCCTGTAGCTTGGTGGAGCTTTACGCAATCCCATTATACTTTCTTCTCTTCATCATCCATCCAAAACCAATCTAAACAATCTCTCTCTCTCTCTCTCTCTCTCTCTCTATTATGCTCAAACAAACATTCATTCACACCCTTTCAACCACCCCCTTCAAAAACCTTCATTCCCCGAAGTTTTTAACCCCTTTTATTATCAATAACCCCAATTTTTTATTTTTAATCATTTTTCAGTAATATCAATAACCCAGAATATTTAACTCAAAAGAGAAGATTTTTCTGGGGTTTTGATTTTGATGGGTAACTCTGGAAGTAGTGGCTCTAACAACCGTCGGAGACACAGTGGCGGCAGCACCGGCAGGCGTGTTCATCCGCCAGTGACGCCGCCACCTCCACCGCCGGAAATGGCTCCTAACAGATTTGTTTACCCTACCGCCAATACGCAGTATCATAACTATCCTGGTTACTATCCCCCACCGCCGACAACTGTGCCGATGCCTTTGCCGGCACCGTACGATCACCATCACCGTCAACCGATGGACACAATGTGGGGGAGGTATCCACCGCCACCTCTACCACCGGCGCCTTATGTTGAACATCAAAAGGCTGTTACCATAAAGAACGATGTTAACATTAAGAAGGAGACACTGAAGATTGAGCCCGATGAGGAAAATCCTGGTCATTTTCTTGTGTCGTTTACGTTTGATGCTACTGTTTCTGGGAGGTAACAGTGTTTTTTTCCCTCTTATTTGATGATGATCGTGAATGATCATGATGATGATTTAATAAATTAATGTGTTTTGTAGTTGATGTTGCATCATGTGAATGGTAATTGTATTTGTGTGCATGATGCAAGGTTTTGAAGAGCTTATTATCAGATCATGTCCTTGCTTTCTTGATGGACTGCTGTTAGTGTTAATATGCTTGGTTAATGTACAGGATTAAATTACTTAATTTGCTTGTTTGGATTCATATTAGTAAAGGGACGAAGCTACTTACTAACTTTTGCAACTTTATCCATGCTTATTAATCCTATTATTCTCTATTGATTGGCATGCATGAGTTTTGAACTGTGATGGTATTGGTTACTTGTCTGGAATCTGGACTGTAATGAGAGTTTTCTACTAGCTACCAATGGAGAATAGTGTAGGTTCCTATTTACTTCTGGGAACTTGTTATTCTAGCTAGCTTATAAAGGTGGGGAAATGGTGCATGACAAAGATTTGCAGATAGCAGTTTTGGAAGAAAAAAAATATCGAAATTATGCTTTTCCTCTATAGTTTAGATAGCTCAATGGATTTTTATGTATCAGAGTAGCTATTGTTTTTTGTGATTTACTGAATAGAATATATCTATGTGTGCTAGGGTTCAATTTCCTTTGACAATCTGGGGAGCCTGATTGATGAGCAAAGTGAATTGCTGCTAAAGATTGTCAGCATGACAGATTATCGTCATTTGACAATCCTTGCTTATAAACACCATCTTGTGTGTGTTTGTGTATTTTTAATTTTTTTACACTTGATATACTTTGGATTTCAATCTGATCACACACTAGACAGTGTGACACCAAGTTTGCATCTATTTGAGAATCTCCCTAGAGGCTATCAAAAGTGCCTTTAATTTTAATCATATTCCTTTTTTGGGGAGGTGGAGAAGTTACTATTTTGTATGGAGTGTTCCCTTTTAACAATTGAAAGTGAAATTATTTGGTACGCGGTAATGCCAAGTGAGGTGGTTAACTGAGTTGAGAAAATACTTGCCAATGATGCTTTAGTTAGTTTGAAAGTTGTGGAGTTTAGTCTGGCTGGTAGGGAAATAGAATACTTGAAAGCGGACTTTGGTACCACTTCCACTTGCATCATGACCAAGTTAGTTAGCAGCAAGGAAAATGAAAAACTGGTTTCTGTACACACCAAGTACCTGAATAGCTGGTCCAATGCATGTTTTACTTGAGCAATTTAAATTTTGCCAAAACTGAAATTGAATATGAATTTTATTGCACATTTGAATACGTGTTCATAAGTTACTCTCAGTAATATATGTTCATATTGCTTTCCAATGTTAAGGAGCATGTTGTAAGCTATACTATTACCAATATCTGAGATGTGGCTGTCACTGTACTGTAGCAAGGCACTTGAAGGGGTCCGTTTCTTGGCACTGTAGCGAGGCACTGAAAGACCAATGTGAGACTAGAGGGGGGTAAAATAAGTAAGAGTATTAAAAGATTAGTTAGTTGTTGAACTTTTGTACTTAAGGCTTTGTAAATTGAATATCATAATATTTTATTTTTACTATGGTTCTGGCTGACTAGTTTATTCTTATGGAAAAACATTGCAAAATAGACACATATTAGCTATTCTTTGTTCTTATACTAACAACTTTCCTCCGTAAGTCATGAGCTTTTTGGTGCCTCACGCCCCAAGGCGTTAAAATCCCTAGTGCATTCTGGGTGCCTCTAACCTTTAGTTACCTTGGGTCGAGGATAACATAGCCTCAGGAGTCAGGATTTATGAATATGGATATTTTGTGATGCGGTTCTGTTTTTTTGTTTGAGCTAAAGTTTGTTTCCTTTTATCTCCATAACAGCATCACTGTACTTTTCTTTGCAAAAGAAGGTGAAGGTTGTGTCCTTACCCCGATGAAGGAAAATGTTCTTGCACCCATTACTGTAAATTTCCAGCAAGGTCTTGGCCAAAAGTTTAGACAACCAGCTGGAACTGGCATCAAATTTTCAATGTTTGAGGAATCTGAGTTATTGAAAGTGGGTGACATGGATGTCTATCCTGTAGCAGTTAAAGCAGATGCATCTTCTGGTGACCAGGATGGATCAAATGAAACTCCAACACCTGGTAACACAAACTCTCAGATAACTCAAGCAGTGTTTGAGAAGGAGAAAGGAGAATTCCGGGTGAAGGTTGTTAAGCAGATATTGTGGGTGAATGGAATGAGGTATGAGCTGCAGGAGATATACGGTATTGGAAATTCAGTAGAGGGCGACTTGGATGGGAATGACCCAGGAAAAGAATGTGTTATCTGCTTGTCAGAACCTCGGGACACAACTGTCCTTCCCTGTCGCCACATGGTATTTAAGTTTCCCTTTTGCAAATTAATTCTTATTTTGTTGGTTGATAGAATGATGCTGATGTTAGCCGTTGATATCACGATTCACGAGTATTAAATCACTAAGAAATGTTAAATCATATTTCCATGTTTATTGCTTGTTTGTTTCAAGACCCTAAAGTTACTCTGCTGGTGGTCAATCTTCGCAAAGTTTCATTATTTTTGCTCAACTTTAGCAGTTGAAAACTATTTAATCAGGCCTCTGAGTCCTCTTTGATTTACTTTGGCCGGATTTCTTTCCTTGTTGCAGTGCATGTGTAGTGGATGTGCAAAGGTTTTGAGGTTTCAGACAAATAGATGTCCAATCTGCAGACAACCAGTTGAGAGGCTTTTGGAGATCAAAGTCGGGCCTGATCCCGAGCCCGAGCCTGAGGAGTGAGGATACAGTGTTATTGACAACAAGCTTCCTGTACAGTCCAACTGTTATAGTTAATGCTTTTCACTTACTTTCAGGTTTGTCCAATAATAATAAAAAAAAAAATAGAAATTGGAATTTATGCATGACATCCTGTTTGACATGGAGTGGCTGGCTGGCATTGCAACTGTCTGTATAAGCAAATGCCTCCGCCATGCTTGTTGCAGAAAATGAGTAGTTCAAAATTTAACAACTTTGAGTTTGACTCTCTAAATTTATCAAACTGAGCATAGTTGTGTAAATTTAATACTTTGTGTATGAGTAGTAAACTCCTTCAAAGGAGTCAATATGTATGGTTTGCTCATTTCTACTTCACTTTTACTCATAGTTGTGTAAATTTAATATCATCCGAGATCCCTTAATTTATTTTCAGTTTTCAATTAGGTCCTTTATATTTGACCTATTGAATGGGGTTCATTTCACTTTTACTCATTTCTACTTCAACTAAGAAACATTAGAGAAAATATTTTCGAAAGTCCATTATCCCTTGATAGGTCTTTTATCTGCTCTCTACCACAACTGTTCACTATAGGAGTCTTTCATCTTCTTGTTAAGAAAATCAAATCAATACAAATTTTAGAAAATGAATACAGGAAATATTTGTAGGACCCTTATTTTGCTTTCCCAACCTGTTTCATAGCTTTGTGGTGGGGGTTCTTATGAGTATTTTTTACAAAAGGTTCTACTAGATTAGAAAAGCTTTAACCTTGAAAAATTCCTCGCCCCTCACTTACTTTGATGCAAAGTAGTAATTGAATATCACGTTTGTCACTAATTATTAAAATGATTCATGAGTCCACTTTAAAGTCCTTACAGAATTTGGGTGGGTATGTCCGCACAAGTTTCATTATTCAAATTGTAAAGCAGTCCTCAAATTATTCCAATGTGGTGGTGGCCTCTGTTCTGAACCCGAATAATTGATATTCAAAGCATGCATTACAGAGGTTCCACCATCTGCATATATATATATATATATATATATATATATATATATATATATATATATATATATATATATATATATATAAAAATTATCGTAACGTGCACGACATGATCTCCAATGCACATGAACCCAACAATAAGCATATCAATTATCAAACCACATTTGTTATGTACAGTTCAGCTAGACACCCATTGCCAAAACATTCAAAAAAAAAACACACAAGAACTACAATTAACGAGGTTGTTACAACATTTGATGGATCAAGCAAGGCAACAATTCGAATTCTGTTAATGAAAATTGTCCTTCATTTTAATCACTTTCTAATAGTTATAGTCCTGATCTAGACAATTTTTACTTGCCATTACATCTCAAAACATTTTTGGAAAACAATGGAGAAAATGAGAACGCAGCAGCACACAGACACAGTTATTTACAATTACACGCCCAAACTTATACAAAGCATGAGGATGTTCATACTTCATAGAATTAGCACTAGAATCCTACTTCCTTAACAAACTACTAGCTATTTCTTCCGTATCTACTTAAAACATACAAAGCAGACACAATTTCCCACACGCAACAATCGCCACCTTCATCAGGCATGCGACAAATAAGGCCCTTGATTCAATTCAGTATCCCACCATTGATGAACATAAACACCATTGCTTCTGAGGCTCTTGTAAATATCCATGCAGTGCTCCCTCGTGCTCATACTTTCACTATCTTCACTCTCTGAGCAGCTTAGAAACAACTCGTCAGTGTGGCATATAGCCCCACTTTCATATATATCCGAAAGGAACTTCATTTCAACTCTCCCAGCAATATTCATCTTTAGGACCACAAAATCTGCATTCTGCACAGTCTCTTTAAACCATGCCAACAAATCAAACTCTTCCAACTCTCCATCAACACCACCCTCAATCTTTCCAGCCAATCTGGGATGATAAACAAAGGTGACACGAGGTTGTTTCACATGAGACAACAAGATGGAAGTGTTGTGATGAACAAAATAGACACTGAAAGCTTTCTGATCAATTGGATAAGATGGTGGAAACCAATCATTGACACCTTTGTTCCCCACACCAATATTAACATACACCAAATGCTTCTTATTAGAAACATCCACAAACTTAGGCAAATAGGAGATACTTTTCTCATACTCAAAAAATGCTTCTTTTTCCTCCACTAGAGGCTCTATCAGTTTCCTAAAAGGCTTAGTTAAGTTAACACTTGCACAGTCACGTGGCAAGCCACTGTGATAGAACAAGGATGAGGTTATGTCTTCGGATCTTTTCTTGAAAACGACAAGGTTATGCTCATGTTCATTGACATGACCAAGATGCAAAACACTAGAAGATCTCAACAATGATGAAACAGATCTTTTGACCAAGTCAATGTTGTTGTTGGTTGAAGGAACAGTGTCACTGTCACCAACCACAACTATGACACCAATTCCACCGGGCTTAAGGATCCGTTCAACTTCAAGGACGAGGAGCAAGGAAGGGACTGTAACCTTATCTAAATCCTTGGACAACACAAAATCAAAGGACTCATCTTTGTATTCAAGTGAGTACACGATTTTCTTCTTGTTTAGTGAGAAAAAACGGTGGTTATGGACATTGGAAAATCCCAGTTGGTGCATGGCAGAAACAGCTATGTGTGACACTTGTCCAATACAGAGACTTTGTGCTTCACAATGCAAAAGTCGTTTACCCATTAGGCCTTTGACGACACTGGAAATCAAGTTGAGTTCTTTGTTGCAGTTCAATGAGTCAAAGGAACCCCAAAAAGTGTTGAGGATCCGACTTTGGAACAAGTAAGAACCGGGTGTCAAGCTTACGTTTTCGGGTTTTGAAGGTTCGATGATGCAGTCACCGTAGGTTTTGGGAGTTAAGGATCCTAAATCCATGGTGGGTAGGAAACGGATCAGAGAAACGATGGAAATAGCAGAGGCAAGAAACAGTGCACGGAAAAATACATGTCTTGCTATGGACCCACCAGGGATTTGGAATTTTGAGGACTTGGAATCCATGGAAACTCTTACTTGTTTTCAAATTCGATCGAGGTAAGTATGAGAAGAAAGGAAGTTAAGAAGAAGATAGCGGGTGGATATGGGGTACGAGTACACAACACTGACACTCATTCTATGCAGCGCTGAATGGAGATTAATAATATCTATATAATTATTGTTATTATTATTATCTAATATATGCCTTAAGTTCATTGAGTTATAAATTACCTTAATCAAATACTTTCTTTAGAATGAATTTCTAAACTTTGAAAAACAGTCAATCTGATTGAACTGGATCGATGATTTAGTTTAGTTTGGGTTTTGTGACTTTTTGCTGAGATCAGACCAAATCAAACCAACCACTTTTTATAGAGACTATTAGACTATAAAATTTTAGTTATTTTAAAGTCAATGTAAAAAATTAGCCTAACAACTAGTGGTATATTTCGACTCAGTTTGATAAAAAACAGCAGATAGCGGATGAGCTAGCAGATAGTAGATAAGCTAACTAATAGCAAATGATGTATTTGGTAAAATTAAGCGGTTAAATTAGTTGATAAATATAAAATGACATGAAAAGATATTTAATTAATGATTAAATTATTTAATGATGAGAACATGTTTAAGGAGGAAAGAGAAGTAATTTAAGAAAAATAAAAATGGTAAAAATGTCAAAAAAAAAAGTGAGACGCTATCTGCTAGCGTTTGAAAAAACGCTATTTCCACTTGAAGTAGCGTTTGAAAAAACGCTAAATTTTATTCAAAAAACGCTAAACGCTAGTGCTTACCCAACACACATATTTTTCATCCGCTATCCGCTAGCGGATAAGACGCGTCAAAGAGCACATTTGTACGAACTAAAATTAAACTGTCCTAAATAAATAAAAATTATATCTAAATAAAAAAATTAAACTTTCCTTATTAAAATATTGAGGCGTGCGTAAAGTAAACATTTTTGTGTCATTTCGTTGGCCCTTTAAACATATTATAATTATACGATCGTATATATTAAATTAGCCAAGTTGTACTTGTGTATATTTTATATTTATTAGGGAATAGTTGAATACTAATGCCTCAAGTTTTTTCTGAGGGCTAATTAATAATGGCTTATAGAATAGTTATGCGATGAATATGATGTTAGAACTGTATATTCACAATTCTTTACCAAAAAAAAGAACTGTATTCACAATTTTAGGAGGTGCAACTAGTAATTTTGTTTTTTTTTTGTCAGCTGAAAGGTTTCATTAATTGGGCCAAGCCACAAAACCAATACATCATAGGAGATAAGGGCACAAGGCCAGCCAAACACAACATTAAAGTCCTACCTTCTAGGAGAGAAGAAATACAAACAAACTGGAAAGCAGTAAAAATAAACAAGGGGGTGCGAGAATTAGTTGCTCCAATCAACCTCACTAAGCCCAACCCAACCCGGCCCGCTCTACAACTAATACACTCGAAGGAAACCAATGAACGTGACCAGAAGCCTCCAAAATGGGAAACATTCAACGAGCTCTCGCGATCTCGTTCAACCAAAACCCTAATTCAGCAAATCCTTTCCATCTTCAATTTCTCCCACGATTCAGCTTCCAAACCCCGATCTCCTCCTTAACTATCAGGAATCCTTGGTTAACCTTTGAATTCTCCGCTTTGATCAAGAAGGCAAGCAATGAGCGAGAGGGAGAACTTCGATCGGCGAGGAAGAGTAGACCTTCGAGTTAATCGTGTTTCTCTGTCTCTAAAAGCGTGGTGAGCACCGGAGGGGGGGAAGTAGTCCAGTTTTGGTGGAGTTGGCCATGGAGAGCAAGGATCGCGACCAGATCCGCCACTGAGTTAGCCTCTCTAGGGATCCAATTGAAAACTATACAGGTAAATTTCTCACTGATCTCCCAAATATCCTTCAAAATACACTCGATCTCCCAAAAACACCAAAGAGTCCAATTTTCAAAAGGTTTTTTTTGTACCCCCATAATGTTCACATATACCCCCACATATTAGTGAATCCCCAAAATGCCCTTCACTAAACTATTTTTTTTTACAAAAATACACTAATCGTATATATCTTTTTTTGACTTATATACGATGTGTATTTTTTAGACATCGTATATATGTTCATTGTGCGTATATACGATTGATGTGTTTTATTTCAATCGTATATACGCTTTGTGGGGGTATATACGATGCTTAAAAAATGCATCATATATATGTCCCACCAAGGGTATATACGATGGGCTTAGTATTTGTAAACGGCTGTGATTTGATCAACGGTTTTAATTTTAACGGTTGTGATTTAACGGTAGTCGTTTGAGCAACGGTGTAGATATGATTGATTACTAAACGCGTGTAATTACAAAAACGCGGTACAGTAATAAATACACGTGTAATACAAAAAACGTGTGAATCTATAAATCGTCAATAGAATCATTGGCTAAATCAACACATCTAGGCGCATCACCGGGAGTGGGAGGCTGCACGGAAGGACACATAGACTGCCAGAGGGTAAAACGACTGGCATACGGATCCAACCATGAAGCAGACTCTGATGAGTAGTGCTTTGACCATCATGGGCACAGGAGAGATAGGAGACAGGCAGTGTGTGGGAGAGATTGAAACATGCAACCAGTGTAGATTTTGCTTGTTCATAATAGATATGATTTTAAACTTAGACGAACCATAGGTACCTCTCAAAGGCAAATAAGTACAATTCATATTCAAAGACAACTGAACGAGTGCAACATTATATTCAAAGACAAATCGAACCACTTCGAGTCCGGTTGACGTCGTAGGATTCAATTGTTAATGTTTTGTGAAGCTCTAACAGTCTGTTCTTCCCAAACAAGGTCAAATACACTGGCTCCCTTTCCTTCATTTCCTGAATCAAATCTTGCCTAATCAGAGGCCAACAATCCTCACCCATATCAAGACCAACTCCGACTGCTCTAAAACCACAATTGCCGTCACCTTCAACATCGACTATTTTTTGAACATATGAGTGCACGTGAGATGGAAGAAATGACAAATGGATTTTAGTCTCAGCTGTCTGTGATAAAACTCTCGAAGCACCCTGAGATAATTTGGAAGACCGCTGTGTAGTATTTTTGGAAGACCGTTGTGTTGATTTTAAATTAGACGCCCCAGATTCTTCAGTCATTTTTACTTTCTCATCCACATGCTCCCACCCAGAAGGATCACGCTTAGCATCAAATAATTTAAGTTTTTTCTTCTTTGGTGCACCTTTTGTTTTGACTTTAGATTTAGGTGGAACCATTGAAGAAGTAGAAGGGAATGCTATCTCATTAAGTTGCCTCTTAATAAGAAATTTCTCCTCCTCACTCACTTTATTAAATCTTGCCAAGATAGCATCAAACTGATAAGAAATATCACAGTCAGATGATTTATCCTGAGTGGATTTATCATCTACTACATCCAAGCTCAAATGTTTTCAGTGATCATCAACAACATTCAACGGTATAGAATTACCGGAAGCATGAAAAATACCATATCTCACAAGCACAAGGAAGAAGATGTGTCTTCCTTTGAATGCACCGACACCACCCTTTGTTATATCCAACCCCATATTTCGATCTTTCAAACTCTTTAACCATGTGACCCAATGCAGATAAGGAAACAAGACCTTGAAGATTTTTAAACAGTGGAATATTGGATTTGACTTCAATTCTGTTAATGCTTCTTTGAAAAGACTCGATGATTTGATCTAAATGAATTGTCAGCATGTCATCAATAGATATGAAACATTTATATAAATCACCCTTAGAAGTCTTCAATTGTCTCTTCAAACTCCAATGCAAAGATTTCGCTCTTAAATAATAAACAAGTGTCAAAAAATTGTAAACACGTGGCAAAAAAATTCAAGTAACCAATAGAAATAATAAACAAGTGTCAAAGAAATTTAATCGACGATAAAAATTATGTGTGCGTATCAAAAAAATTGGAGTAACCGATAGAAATAATAAACAAGTGCCAAAGAAATTTAATCAACGATAAAAATTATGTGCACGTGTCAAAAAAATTGGAGTAACCGATAGAAATAATAAACAAGTGCCAAAGAAATTTAATCGACAATAAAAATTATGTGCACGTGTCAAAAAAATTCAAGTAACCGATTGAAATACTTGTTCGTCGTCACATTCCCCAAGTGTGGGATATGGTTAGTCCATGTTGAGATAAATCGCTCCCTGTGCGGTGTCAACCATGTGTCATGCAAATATTTAGTATGAGCAGGTTTATCAGAGCAAGAAGCCTCAAAAAATTTTAGATTAGATAAGTACTCCGACTCATCAACAGAATCAATAATACAGAGCCAAAGAGAGGACCTCCTCCAGCCTATCCTTGTGCACCAACTCTTTAATCTTCGCTTTGACATTTTTTGTCACATGCCAATGACACAATAAATTTGTAGCAGAAGAAAATACATCAAGAATACCAGACATACAGCCGAGATCTCTGTCAGTCAAGAAAGCCTGAGGATGATTTGAATGCAAGTCACATATACCTTTCAGCTGCTGCAATACCCAAGAAAAATGAATAGCAAGCTCCTGCCCAATACATGCAAATGCAACGTGGAAACTTATCTCAGTGTTTGTGACTCCCACAATCTGTAGTAGAGGCAAGTTATATCTGTTGGTCTTGTAGGTTGGGTCAAGAATGAGAACTTTCGGAAACAACCTGAGTAACTTTATAGAAGTGGGATGAGCCCACATGATATCACTAACGACATCAGACCCCAGAATCTTTCTACTCCAACATAGATAATTATGTGATGCAATCAATCTCAATACCTCCTGAATGTTAGTTCTAGGATCCCTCTTTGTAGACCGGTGTTTGTGACGCTGCCTATAAACTTGACGAAGAGTAGTCACATTCTCCAGATCTAGCTTCTTCAAAGCAGTAATAGTAGTTTTCGGACAAACATCAAGATCAGAATGCTCATTAACCAGATCTTTTGCGCCTTAGACAGACGCCCAAAAGCATTAGTACCGATGGGGGTTTTAAGCAACTCATGCGTGTGTCGACCACACTTAACCGTCACACCCCAACCCCCATGGCGAAGAGTGCAAGTAGCTTTCAATCTAAAAGGACAACTTCTTCTTTTAGAATCGAAAACCCGTGAATCATTAGTAAACCACCCTTACTTCTCACCCAAAATCAATCCTGTCTCGACTCCCCCTCTTTCCCGCTTTGTCCGATCTCACTTTTTTAACGACTACACCAATACTTTTACCAACAGTTTTCGCCCACTCCTCCACAGTCTCGCGTGTAGCAAATACCTACAAAATAGATAAATGCTATGTACTTAACTAATTAATTAAATATTTATAAAATAATATTAGAATTAAAAATATATCAGATCGGTGGTAAACGCCACGCGAGATCGATATCGAAAGGAGCCAACTGAGAGTCTGCATATGCATCTGGCGGGTCAGTATCTATTCCAACAAAACAGATATTCAGTAAATAAACAAAACTTTAACCCATCATATATACATCGTTCACCATGTATATACGATGGGATAAATTAAAACATCGTATATATAGTAGCCCAGACGTATATACGAGTGAATGTTCAAGGCCCAATCGTATTTACGCTATATACGATGGGTAGTCAACGAAGCATTTAATAATTCAATCGTATATATGTCTCAAAGGACATATATTTTCCAAGTCAACGTTCATTATTTAATGTAATCGTATATACCTTTCATGAGGTATATACGATGGCAGATAAAGTGGGTCCCAGTCAGAGAGAATTCAATGCAAGTCAAAATTGGTAACTTATGGCAGGGGTATTTTGGGAATGACGTAAAAGCGTGGGGGTGGGAGGGGTTGGGGTGGGGGTATAAAAAAACAACCCTTTTCAAAAACCAAATGTGCACTCCGGTTCTTGCGGTGAGGTATGCGACATTGTTGACCTTGTTAGTTCGAGCACTTTGTATCCTCTTCTTCTCTTTTTTCTACATCTCCATTCATTCTCTCTATCTCTCTCTTTTTTTGGTAGACAATGTTAGTGGGGGAGGGGGGAATGTTAGTTTCCGAGTTTGAACTCGAGACCTACTTCTTGCACTCATTTGGTGCACTTCTTCAATATCCCATAACTCTATTATTTCTCTCTCTCTCTCTCTCTCTCTTAATTCTCTCTCTCTCTCATGATTAAAATAATTAAAAGATAATAACGAGGAAGGATGAATAAAGAGAGAGATAGAGAGGAGGGAGGGGGAGATGTAAAAGAAAAGGGGAGGAGAGGATCCAAATCATTTTTCAAAACGAAAAAAAAAGTATGAAAGAATAAAAATACATGATTAAGGTTCACCATTAATAAATAAATAAATCAAATGATCTACTGTGAAAATATAAAATCTAAGATTTTTTTGGTAGATATAAAAATAACTAAAAATCAAAAGTATGCGACATGTTGACCCTATTAGTTTGAGCACTTTGGATCCTCTCATTCTCTTTTTATACATCTCCATTTATTTTCTCAATCTCTCTTTTTTTAAAGGCAATATTAGTGGGGTATGGGGGAATCTTAATTTTCTGGGTTTGAATTCGGAACCTCCATCCTACACTCATTTGGTGCACTCCTTCGATATCCCTTAACTCCATTCATTCTCTCTCTAATGATTAAGGGTATATTTGGGAGGGGGTTTTGAGAGGGGAGTGGAATGCTTAGAAAAGATTAGCCCATATTTTAATATGTTTTTGAGATTTTTAAAAAGTAAAAGAATAGCATGATAGCTAACAATATAACAATTTTAGTCATGCTTCATTTATGCTTATTGACATTTTATTACTTACTTAATTTCAAATTGAAAAAAAAAAGTCCTCCACTCCCTTGCCCTTCCAAAACCCCCTCACAAACATACCTTAAAATAGTTGAAAGATATTGATGAGAGAGGATGAATAAAGAGAGAGATAGAGAGAATGAAAAGAGATGTAGAGGAAAAGGGATGGAGAGGATCTAAATCCTTTTTCAATACGAAATAACGGGTATGAAAGAATAAAAATACATGGTTAATGTTCACTGTTAACAAATAAATAAATCAAATGGTCCACTGCGATAATATAAACTAAGATTTTTTGGTAAATATAAAAATAACCAAGTTGATTGTGTATCATTTTAAAAAAATAAATAAAATATGAATTTAATTAGTATGCAACAATAATATATAAATATTTTACGTCAGTTAATCATGTTTGATTTTTATTTTAATCATCTTGAAAGTTACAGATATATTATGCATATCAATTAAACTCATAAATTATTTATCAATTAAAATTAAATTATTTAGTCATTTGGGTCCACTATCTAAATAGTAAAAAAAAATTAATATTTAATTTCAAATTCAGAAAACTTCAAACAATTTTTGGCTTCTTTACCCTCTACCTGAATTTGGCTTCACATGCCTTTTAAAATACAGAATATACAAACTTTTATTTAAATATTAACCACAAGTAATAATAAGACAATATTTAAATCTTAGTAGTGTACTAGTATACAAACTTCATACGGTAGTGGCCCTTTGAAAAGGAGAGGACACAAGGTTTGGAGTGTCGAGAGATATTTTAACGAAGCGCACGATGTTAAATGTCAATTTTTCAGACTAATATTTCTGCAGCATTCATGCTAAAACTGCGGAGAATTGTAGGTTTGGAGGTTAGCACGTCATTGTAGAGTAGCTGCATAAAAAAAAAAAACAAAAAGAAACCGTCTAGGAAATAAAAGAAATTGGACTCACTTGCTTGTAATAATAAATTTTATAATAAATAATTATTACCAAAAAATTATAATAAATAACAAATGTTATAATTTTATTTTTAAAACAAAATATTCTCTCATTGTGGTTGTCAATGTTCTGTACCTTCCTAGAGTCAAGCCATGTCGAGCGTGCTGAGTTGTGAAGTCGATAGATGAGTGAGTTGAGATGGTTCCTCCTGCCGACACTCTGATGCCAAAGTGTCTTCAGGGATCACAAGATCTAGTCTGTATTCCATGCGGTCTTCAGGGCTAATAGGATTTGGTCCATCAGATAGCTGGGGTCGATCTCGGCCGTCGATTGTCGTGCCCTGTGGAGCGCGATTTATGTCCCGTTGGAGCGCATCTAGAGCCGCTTACAGATTGGGTTTGGCACATGGGTCCGTAATTCAAAGTGACTATTTATCTTTCCCAACAAATGTTTTTCTATTCGCATCGACCAATGATCAAAATGAAAACCAAATAGTTACGAAATCCAAGTAGGGTTTTTTTCGCACCCCCCTCCTTCTCTCCTACACCCCCATAATTACCTAAAACCCGTTTTTACCCCTGTTTTTTAAAAATTACAAAATTAAAAATTTCGGAATTACCTCTAAAAAGTAATTCCGGTTCACAAAAAAAAGGGTATTTCGGATTTACTCAAATCCGAAATGGAATTACCTCTAATCTTAGGAAACTTCTGGCCGTGAGATACAACCTTTAGTTTCCGAGGCTGAAAAAATTAAAATTAAACCATACGTTATTAAAAATAAGTAATTGATTGTTGTTAAGTAAAATTAAAATAAAGAATTAAAATATTACCTCGCTCTATCCATCTGGTAGACGCGCAGTGATGCGTATCCCAGGTGTAACAATAATGGTGGGTGATCCGAACTCCTCCTCCTCCTCCTCCTCCTCCTCCTCCTCCCGATCGACGACCTCATCCTCCCGATCCCAGGCATGGCAACAAAACCCGAACCCGCAGCACTCCACCCGACCCGAATCGAGTTTGACGGGAATACCCGCTGATCGGCGGGGCGGGTTCGGGATGTCGATACCCACCCCGACCCCGCCCAAACTTGTTCAACAACACATTAACTATTTATTTCATTTTATTTTATGCAAATATATTCATTGATTTTGTTTCATAATTTTGTTTATTTTAAGTTTTGATCTATTTTGAAAAGAAAATCTATTTAATATTTTTAACTTTATTTTATCATTGTATAATAGCTATTATTTTATTAAATTAATTTTCGTAAATATAATTTTTTTTTTTTTTGCATAAGTTTTTCGGAAATGGATACCATGGAACTCGACCCGCTTGAGGCGGGATGGGGATATAAAACCCGACCGCGCTAGAGTAGTAGGGGGGGACGGGGATGCAAAACCCGCCCAAACCCGCCGCTGCATGCCATACTACTGCTCCTCCCAAGCTCGCCAACCGTGAGCGGGAATGTCATGATACAACTCGAGTGCTCTGTTGGTGCCCAATATTGTACTCATAGTCCCAGGTGGTCACGGAGGTCGCTCATCTTGGGCCGTGAGGCTCGCGCTCGAGCTCAACCATCTCTATCACTTTGGCGCAGCGCTCTCGCGCCTCGACACTCGTAAGCATGTCCAGCAGCCACGAGCCTCTATAGAGTGTCAGGAGAAGGAGTATCGCTATCGCTTGCCTCCCCAAAGATTTGTCGTCGTCGGCGCGTGGGGGTCTTCGCCCGGAAGACTGTTCGCGCTTACACCGCTCCTGGCCGCCTACTCGCCATTGTTAAAAAAATAATGTAAATAAAAAATATTAATAATTGAAAAAAAATTGAAATTTTCGGAATTACAGGTAATTCCGGAAAGATTTTCGGAATTACTTGTAATTCCGAAAATCTCTCTCCGTATTTAGTTACTTTTTTCGGAATTATGAAATCTGATTTGTGAAATCGATTTTTGTAAGTTTTCAAGGACATTTTCGTCCGTTTGAGTAATTATGGGGTGGAATAGACAAGGAGGGGGTGCGAAAAAAAAAAAAGTCATCCAAGTATCTATCTTGTGCTGCATGATGTTTAATTAAGTCTTATAAAATTGATTACATATAACAACTGAGCATTCTCTAATTAATTAATTAATTAATTAATTCCTTAATTGACTTTGCAGTCCAACTAAAAAAATAAATGTTTTCAGCAAGCCAAGTGCTGAACAATATGATTATTTATATCATATGAAAATATGTCTGTTTCATGCTAATACAATACAACAACCTGTTTCCATGGTGTCTCTCTTCTCTACTCTTTACTACTATATACCTTCTTTTCTTCTTTCCACCCAATTTCAAGTTTCCATGATTGACAAAACTTTCCATCTTCCCTTCCCAATTGAATTTCCATTCCTCACCTCAAACTCGTCTTGCTTTTTCTCTCTCGTTTGTTGGGTTCCCCATTCACTATGCCAACTGATCAACCTGAAGGTTTTTCTAACCAAAGCGCTCCCACCATGGAAGAAAAAGGACCCGATATCCCAATTCATAAGGTTCTTCATTTACTTCTATTCTTCTCTTGTTTTTGGGTTTTCTTATCTGAATTTTGTTCGTTCGTTATATATATATATATATGCACTTACGTCTTACCCTTGTTTACCCATCATTGATCATAACCTAAATTTGTGAATGAATTGAATGGATATGAATTTTTGTTCTACTATAGGTTGGGGATTAGGTTTAGCCAAATTGATACTCTACTCCAGCAATATTAGTATGTTTCAGGCTCTCAAATATGTAACTTAATGTAGAATTTGGGTGAATATCTTTGACATAAAAAATTGTTTGACCCCAAAATGTTCTTTGGAAGAGTCATTTCTCTTCAAGTTTATATGTTGTTGAGTTGAGAGACACTTGTTTGCAGTTGCAGCACTCAGACCAAATTTTTTATTCCTTCACTATTTGTATATATAGGAGGATGTGGCATCATCTGAAATAACCGAAGAACTCCCAAATGGAGAAAATAGAACAAGGCAAAACCTTGTCTTGGAGACACTCACAATAACTCAGGAAGAAGCAAGAGAAGATTTTTTGCGAATAAACATGCCACTAACTCCATCTCCTAGAAGAGTGATGTTTTCTCCCTGTTCAAGTCCTGGTTTCATAAGAAGCAGTGAATCCCCGGGTCCATCGCCTTCAAAATATAGACCAACTATTAAAACTCTTCTTCCCAAACTAAGTTTTAAATTTCGCAACACAACATCGGAGATTGAAAAGGCTGCCTTTCTAGCACTTGAAGGTTCAGCTATAGCGACACCAAAAAAGCCTTTTCTTTCAAGGACATTGTCTCGCATGAAATCTAGAGGGAGGAAAACATCGTCCTTACCCGTAAGCCCAATTTCTCATTCAAATTCAGCATTTGTACATGGAGGGAAAGCAATGGCTAGTGTGAGTAGCTTTCCAACTTTTGCAATATGTTACATTGATTGTAATTATCATCTTTAGTTATTAAGTTACTCTGAAGTCTGCCACACTTGATTGTATATTTGCATCTGATTTATATTTCCCTCATTTTACAGGAGAAAGGACTGCAATTACCAATTCATCGTTCTCAGTCCGTTCCAGCATTTACTGAAGAAGGTAATGCACCTGTTGGTGGCATGTTTCGTATAGTTCGGTCCATACCACAATTGAATGAGAAACCTTCCACCACAACATCTCCAACATTTCCGACTGACGAAACTGGTGAGATTTATTTTTCAAGTCTGTTATAGGAGATCTGTTAACCTTAATTTCTTTAACAATGTCTAACATGTCTTGTCTTAACTTATCTGCTACATAGAGATGCTGTGAATTTTGTTGGTTATAGTCATCATGTGCGTCAACTGCAAATATTGATTAAAGTTTTAAGTTCCCATTAATTCGAAATTCTTTGCCAGTAATTTCAGTGATTCCAACTGAGCATAGTTTATACTATTGTTCTTTTCCTTCTCATCCTACTTGGGCCATCTCAACCTTTTCATCTATTGTGTTTCGCTGTGGACAAGACACAAATAAATTGTGTTCTCTCTCATATTTGAGTTGCTAATTTCCAAATTTGAAGATACCATTTATTGGTTTAGAACCCTAGTTGTTCTTTCAATAACCAACTTATGCATCTGAGTATTATGGTTCAGTTGGAAGTGAGGCTGGTGATGAAGATATTCCTGAAGAAGAAGCTGTTTGTAGAATTTGTATGGTTGAATTGGGAGAAGGTGCTGATACTTTTAAATTGGAGTGCAGCTGCAAAGGTGAGCTTTCATTGGCACACCGAGAATGTGCGATTAAATGGTTTGGTATCAAAGGTAATAGGACATGTGATGTCTGCAAGAATGAAGTTCAGAACCTGCCTGTCACTCTTTTGCGACTTCACCAGGCTCACTTGCAAGGGAGCAGAGGTCAGCTAGATGGGTCTTCTCAATACAGGCAAGGCCAAATTATTGTTGTGCTTGAATAGCTTCTTGTAAGATTCTGGATAATGGTTATGAACTGACAATAATAATTACTGATTATTAGTCGAACTTCTTTACGCCTTATTCTGACCACAAAGTAAGCATTGTTTACTAACATAGCAAAACTTTTACAGGGTCTGGCAGGACGCACCCATTCTTGTCATTGTCAACATGCTGGCTTACTTTTGTTTTCTTGAGCAGCTTCTTGTAAGTTACAATACAAGTTTAACTACTTTTGCATAATATTCCCCTTATCCGATATGAATTCATGCTATTTTCGATGGACAGGTTTCAAGTATGGGATCTAGTGCTATTGCCATGTCTCTCCCCTTTTCTTGTATACTGGGCCTTCTTGCCAGCATGACAGCTACAACAATGGGTGAGACTTCTTCTACTTTCAGTTAACTCAGTACACTTCCTGTGGTATTATATAATCTATATTTATTCCTCCAAAATTTTCTTAGTGCGGAGAAAACATGTCTGGGTTTATGCAACCATGCAGTTTGTTCTGGTGGTTCTTGCTGGACATCTTTTATACAAATTGGTAAGAATTTTTTCATGCAACCTTAGTTCTAGACTTGATTACAGGACAATGGGCTGAAACTGATTATTCAAATGTATTTCAAAGTAGCCTTGTTGTGGATTTCAATATGTTGGTTTTCAATTGTATGCATAAAGAATCTGCATAATCAAAATCTTTCTAATATCATGTAATTCAATACGTGTTTCGGATGGCAGGCTCATATGCAAGCTGTTTTGGCTATACTACTTGCTACATTTGCTGGGTTTGGAGCTGTAATGTGTGGAACTTCTATTCTTATGGAAATTTTGAGCTGGAGGAGAAGAAGGCTTGCTCAGTTGAATCAACAGCGTGGTGGTTCTCAGGATGTGGTACCACCTGATCAATCATCATCGGCAGCCACTCATCAAGCTCAAATTGATTCTCAACATACTGAGAGTAATGTGGAAAACTCTCCTAGGCAAGTGAGCTGACAGAATATATTTTCATATTTTCTTGACGTACATAAGGTTGATATTGTATAGACAAGTTTGAGCAAATTACATTATTGTTTTCTTTTGTGATGCAATTGTACATTCAGGAATAGATATTTATCATGTGTTGCACCTGTTGTGCACTCTTTCATTATACTTAGGATTAAAGGTTGTTATTGAACTGCAATGTGCTTGGAGGAGTGTTGAATAAAACGAAAGATGTGACATTCATGTGAGTGAGTGAGTGATAATGTTTTGTTGCTCTCCTTTAAGTTAACGCCACATAGCACATCCACAATGGACCACCTCCAACTTAGGTGCGTAAGTTAGTCACACACACCAACACATCACACGGTTATAATATTTTGCAGAAAAGAAGGGGTGCATATCATATGAATATATGATAAGGAAGAAAACCATGGAAATACCCCAACCCGAAAGACTTGTGGCTATGATACTATACTGATAGGGAAGGAGCGCCATGTATCATGAGATTAGTCTTTATTGAGAACGCCACATATAGGCACAAAAAAGTCTCAAGCAAATATCAACAATCAAGATCAACTCTACATGAGGAATTCTTCACACACACTTCACAAGTATCTCTATTTATAGGAGAGAACATGACTTCTATACATGTATAACATTTAGTGGATATTTATTGTCTCACCTTTCCAAGCAGCTCCATTTGACTTTACTTCAACATTCTAGATACACCTCTTTAAAATGAATTTTCCACCACAAATAATATTAAATATTGAAAATTATAGTAATTGACTTTCCAAACAAACTGTTTTTTTAGATAAACACTGATTTCATTGAAGGGAGCACAAGGGGTGCCCAACCCTTACAATGGAACAAAAGGAAGGGGGAGGGCCTCCTCAAAACCTCTCTGAGCCAAAATCCATTGGAAAAAAGGCGCGGGAAGGAAAAAGAGTACCTCGTATCGACATCACAATAATGAGAAGGAAAATCCCACTGTTTCTTCCCCTTCGGAACTACATAATGATAGAAATGTTAATGAAATTACAAAGAGGCATAACACCCCATTGGGCAATTATACCAATCCGACCATCCGAGCCCGCAAGCTTTTCCTTTCCTGGCTTTGAACCAGCCCCAAGCACTATCCTTGATACTAGAGATCACCGTTGGAACCGATACTACCTCCCCGTTGAACACAACTTTGTTCCTCATCAACCAAACATTCCATATGACCGCCAACCAGATAAGCTGCTTCACTCCATGTAATTTCTTCCGACGTGTCAACTTCCCGAATTCCACAAAATGAGCCTTTACATCACCAACATCACCTATAGACACCCCCAACCAAGAAAAGATTTGTTGCCATACCAATCTTGTCACTCGACACTGGAGGAATAAATGTGGAGTAGTCTCATCCTCTTCCATACAAAGAGCGCAACATTTATCCACTTGTTCATGTAAGATACCTCTGCGGAACAATGCGTCACGGATAGCAATTTTGTTTAGCATCACCCTCCATCCAAAAATGAGCACTTTTGACGGGATTTCATTGCGCCAAAGTTGCTGCCAAATAACATCACAAATTAAGCCGAACCCGCACGCAAAAACACAAGCAGCCTACATCGGATGAAACAACAATTTGTCTTTGGCAGCAATGCATCGGCTCGACTATTAAAGAAGAAATAAAACAAGAGTGCGCAATAACAAAGATCGCAGAAGAATGCTACATCCTCGCGGTGATAGCATCGCCGCTTCTCCGTGGTGGCACCACCAGTTGCTCCTGCAATTAAATCACATAATTTCGTGTAACATAACTTGACCGAGAACCCCCGAATTAGATCCAGTGTACAAACCCATCCATCCCCAAGTTGTGCATCCGGCTGAACCGATTGTAACAACGAAACTAAATACTCAGCACTTTGATCGTCGACCCGATAAGCCTCTTCAATCCACTCCCGGTTCCATCTCCACACACCACTCGCCCACGACCCCATTTCCTCCACCACCGCTTCTTTTTGGCTGCTACTATTAAATAAATGGGGAAATAAACTAGCAAAACAATCCCTTCCCAACCACTTATCGGTCCAAAAGCGCACCAAATTTCCTCTTTCCAATTTAATTTTGATCAAATCGCTAAACCACCCCTCATGTAATTGTGTAGTATCCCCCAATAAACATAAATCACGCCACCAAATTGAAGATTTCCCCACCCTCTTCTATATTCACACTCCTTCGGCCATCTCTCCTCTAAATTATATCTTGATACCAACACATTTTTCCATAATGGATTACCTTCCTCCGAGAGAATCCTCCATCTCCACTTCGTTAAAAGGGCAATATTGAATACTTCCAAATTTTTTACTCCCAATCCACCATTTGCCTTCGGTTTACAGATAATGACCCAACTCACCCATGCCATCTTCTTGGTCTCTCCATCTCCCCCCAAAGAAATCTCCTCTGGATCTTCGTAATCTCATCTATAACCTTCCTTGGAGCTCTATAAAATGAGAAAAGATAGAGAGGGAGGGAAGCCAAAACTAAGTTAATTAGAGTCACACGCCCACCTATAGACAATTGCTTGCTTCTCCAACTATTCAACCTAGCCTTTATGGTATCGATTATTGGTTGCCACATACTTATTAACCTTGGGATTGCACCAACGGGTACTCCAAGAAATTTAAAAAAACCTATGCCTAAACGACAAGTAAGGAATTGAGAGATGCCCTCCATTACCCTCTCCTCGACATTAATACCAATGACGCTACTTTTCGAGAAGTTCACCTTTAAACCCGATATTAATTCAAAGCACCATAATATGGCCTTCAAACACCACACACTTTTCTCCCCATCATCACAAAAGAAGATAGTGTCATCAGCGAACTGTAGGATATCAATTGCTAATGTCTTATTTACTTTGAATCCTTGCAAGTTGTTAGTTTCCACCCCTTTCTGACTAAACAAACTGTATTTTAGCGTATTTTTTCATTACATCATCATTAATGTTTCCGTTGAATGCCGATATTACAAAGTGACATGAAACGGTCAGTCCCCGGAATAAATAAATATTGGCGAGAAATTTCCACGGCGTCTCTCTTCTCCACTCTTGACTATGTACCTTCTCTGCTTCTTTCCACCAAATTTCCAGCTTCCATAATAATCGAGGAGGGAAAGGGAAGCTTTCATCTTCCATTCTCAAATGCAATATATATTTGATTGAATTTCCATTGCTCAGCTCAAACTCGTATTGCTTTTTCTCTTTCGTTTATTGGGTTCCACATTGACCAAGGCGCTCCAACCATGGAAAAAGGACCGGATATCCCAATTCAAAAGGTGATCCATTCAGCTGCTTCTATTCTTCTCTTGCTTTGTGCTAATGCTTCTGTATATTTTGTTTTCTAACTACAACTTCGTCCTTTGGGTGTTCTTACTATATGATTATGAACTTATTTCCTGTGTTTATCTAGAAATCGATCATAACCTTTATTTACAGTTTTCTCCATCTTTAGTTTTTACCACTAATTAAATCAGCACAAGATATATCATTTTTTTTTGTATAAACCGGTTATTGGCGAGAAATTTCCATGGGCGGCGAAACTCTCCCTCAAGAGATTTAACACTGATGTGTGCATAAGGCTTGACCTTAATTAAACTGAAAGAGACCCCTACCATCTCATCTCATCCAAGTGCTCTTGGCTATAGAAGATATATCAATTGAATTTGTAGAATAGAGCCTTGTTTAGATAAATAGCTTAATTAAGCATTTATCATTGTATAATAAAAGGTAAAATAATGCTTAAATGTTTTTCTATAAGTATAAACCGCTTTTATAAGGTATCCTACACTTGAGGTGTTGGCTCAGTGGAAAGAGCTAGTTTTGTTTTCTCAAGGTGCTGAGTTCAAATCCCTTTGGGGGCAGTTGTAAAATGACCATTAGTGTCACTTTGATTAATAAAATTTTATAAGTATCCTCGAGAGCTTGTAAAAATTAGCTGAAAACAACTTATGAACATGTCATAAGCTCTCTCAAACAATCTCATAAGTACTTATGCCTGTAAATAACCCCAAATAAGATGATCCAAATTGTGTTATATTACAGGTGGGGAATTATTAGGTTTTGCGAAATTGCCCCATGCGAAAATAAGTAGATTTAGGAGTTTGAATATCCCTTTGAGACATGATCACAGCAGACTAGACACTCCAGCAATGTTGGTATGTTTCAGGCTCTCAATTGGGTTTATATGCTGTTGAGTGGCATTAATTTGTAAAATTTGTTTAGAAATTTGGTAGTCATTCTCACCATAGTACCTACTTGTCAAGAATCAAAGCTTCAATTGCTCATCAGCAAATTAGCCACAATATCTTTTAATAATCTTCCGAGGTATAGTGCTTGTGACATTGGGTGATTGGGCTTCTTTTTCAGATTTATGAAAGTTTCTATTACTTTAGTGAATGCCAATTAATTGGAAACTTGTCTGAGGTTCTGCCTCACATGTAAAACTACACAAGTAGTGATATAATTAAAACTAACATTACCTTGATGCCACCTGCTTTCCATATCTCTCTGTGCAGTCAAAAACCTCATGTATTAGCATGAAAACTGTCAACAATGTTGAATCTCATTGAAGATAAGATCAATTCATTAACACAACTTAAAGTACCGTTTAACTATAGTACATGTTTCTGAAATATGTGTGTACTACCTACTAACATAAATATCAATTACTTTACAGCTCTCAGAGCAAAAAAAATCCTTCACTAGTTTTAAGAATTTTTTTCTTCTACTTTTGTACATATAGCGTGTGGCGCCATCTGAAATAACCGAGGAACTCCCAAGTGGACAACATAGAACAAGGCAAAACCTTGTCTTGGAGACACTCACAATAACTCAGGAAGAAGAAAGAGACGGTTTTTTGGGAATAAACATGCCACTAACTCCATCTCCGAGAAGAGAGAACTTTCCCCCTTGTCCAAGTCCTGGTTTCATCAGAGGCAATGAATCCCCTTCAAAAAATAGATCAACTACTGTAACTCTTCTTCCCAAACTTAGTTTTAAATTTCTCAACACAACATCGGAGATTGAAAAGGCTGCCTCCCTAGCACTTGAAGGTTCAGCCACAGTGGCACCAAAAAAGCCTTTTCTTTCATGGACATTGTCTCGCGTGAAATCTAGAGGGAAAGCATATCCAGCAATGGCCAGTGTAAGTAGCTTTCCAACTTTTGCAATATGTTACATTGATTGTAATTATCAATTTTTAGTTATCTAATATATACTAACCGCAAATGCCTTTCTTCAAGAGATGCATCATTTTGATTCCTGTTCAGTTAATGCTATGTGCCTATGTCCCTCTCTTCAAGTTACTATAGTCTGTAACAGTTACTTGATTGCATCTGATTTATATTTACCTCATTTTACAGGAGAATGGGCTGCAATTACCAATTCATCGTTCCTGGTCCGTTCCTGCATCTACTAAAGAAGGTAATGCAACTTTTGGTAGCATGTTTCGTATAGTTCGGCCCATACCACAATCGAATGAGAACATTGCCACCACAACATTTCCAACTGATGAAACTGGTAAGATTTATATTTCACGTCTACTGTAAAAGATCAGCTAACCTTAACCTCTTTAACAATAGCCTACATGTCTTGCCAAAACTTATCTGCTACAAAGTGATGCTGTGAATTTGTATGGTTGTGCATCTGATTATTATGGTTCAGTTGAAAGTGAGGATGGTGGTGAAGATATTCCTGAAGAAGAAGTTGTTTGTAGAATTTGTATGGTTGATTTGGGAGAAGGTACTGATACTTTTAAATTGGAGTGCAGCTGCAAAGGTGAGCTTTCACTAGCACACCATGAATGTGCAGTTAAATGGTTTGGCATCAAAGGTAATAGGACATGTGATGTCTGCAGGCAAGAAGTTCAGAACCTACCTGTCACTCTTTTGCAACTTCACCAGGCTAACTTGCAAGGGAGCAGCGGTCAGCAGGATGAGACTTCTCAATACAGGCAAGGGTGAAGTATTGTTGTCTCATAAGTCAAACTTTTTTATGCCTTACTCTGATCTCAAAGTAATTATTGTTTACCACAGAACTACTAATGCAAAACTCTTACAGGGTCTGGCAGGATGCCCCCATTCTTGTCATTGTCAACATGTTGACTTACTTTTGTTTTCTTGAGAAGCTTCTTGTAAGTTCCAAGTCTAATTAACAACTCTTAGATAATATTCCCCTTATACGATGTGAATTCCTGATATTATCAATGGACAGGTTTTAAGTATGGGATCTAGTGCTATGGCTATGTCTCTCCCCTTTTCTTGTATACTGGGCCTTCTTGCAAGCATGGCGGCTACAACAATGGGTGAGGCTTCTTCTACTTTCACTCAACTCAGTGCACTTCCTATGCTATTATATAATCTATATTAATTACTCCAAATTTTTCTTAGTGAGGAGAAAACATGTCTGGGTTTATGCAACCGTGCAGTTTGGTCTGGTACAGTTTGGTCTGGTGGTTCTCGCTGGACATCTTTTATACTTATTGGTAGGAAATTCTTTTTGCAGCCTTCGTTCTAGATTTAATTACAGGACAATGTCAATGCGCTGAAAGCTGATTTTCAAATGTATTTAAAACTTAAAAGTAGTCTGGTTTTGGATGGCAGGCTCATATGCAAGCTGTTATAGCTACACTACTAGCTACATTTTCTGGGTTTGGAGCTGTAATGTGTGGAATTTCTATTCTTATGGAGATTTTGAGCTGGAGGAGAAGATGGATTGCTCAGTTGAATCAACAGCATGATGGTTCTCAGGATGTGGTACCACCTGATCAATCATTTGCAGCCACTCATCAAGCTCAAATTGATTAATTCTCAACATACTGAGAGTAATTTGGGAAGCTCTAATAGTTAAGTGAGCTAGCTGGCAGAATATAATTACATAAAGTTCTGATTTTGTTAGGATTTACTCCCAGATTACAAAATGAAATTAGTCTCAAAATAAGTTTCAATGTGATACTAATCATTTTTTCCAATTTTATCTATAATAATATGTTTTACAATTTTGTTGTTGTGTTGCATTACTCTCAATGTAATAAGGTTTTTTTTGACACAGTCAATGTAATAAGGTTAATATTGTAAAATTGTTGTTATTATTATTATTATTATTATTATTATTATTATTATTATTATTATTATTATTATTATTATTATTATTATGATGATGATGATGAGTGAAATAAACTACTATAACACTTATAATGGAACAAAGGGAATAAAAAATTAGAATCAAGGTTTATTTTTTAGATTGATTGTTGTTAACACCTGAAAATAATTAACTCAGCTCCTCTTTAGATTATAAATAAAGTAATGTCAGCTATTAAATAAAAGGATTTAGCTCTTTTGAAGTGGATAGAAGGTAAAATGAAAGAATCAAGAGTTGTTATTTTAATCTCATGATTTGTTACGAAGAAAGTGTGTAAAAAGTGAGTGTTGCTAGCATTTCTCATATAAACAATTGCTGATATTACTTACTTTACACTTGAGTTCGCCCACTTTCGAGGAGTAGATCCTAAGAACTTCTAGCATTTCTTGCTTTTCTCATTGATAGTTAAGATTATAGTATTACTCTATCCTCATTTTAGTGAAGGGAAGGAATCACTCCATGACTTTAGCCGGTCAAATACTTCTGAAAATGAACTTCCAAAAACGGGAATTTTGAAAAGATAAAAACACTTTATAAGGAAGCGTATTAGCAAGAGAGAGGGGTATCAATTGAAACTCCCTAAACTCCCATAACCCAGATGAAATATTTTGGGCTTTTTCTTCTATTGGGCATTTCTTTTCCCAATCCCCCTCCTACTTAGCCCACACCCCCTTACCTTGTGCATTGACCAAAATAACCTTACATTTTTTTATATTGCCAACCATATCCTTCATCTCTCTTCTCCTCCAACCCCAAACCTCCCATCTCTCCACTCCAAACCCTACCCTCCTCACTTTCATCATTAAACTTCTACTCAACTTCTAAACATTGCCAACTATAATAAAGTATCATCCCTACCAACCATTCTTCATTTTCGTCCCTGAAACTTTCTGCATTTGTCTTTTTTTTTCCTCTGAAATCGCGCTTGGTCTGGTCCCCCTCTAACTGAACCCGTTTGGTCAAGCACCACCGGACAAATAAAAATGAATTTGGGGTCTTTCTGTTTAAGTTTCTGTTTGATGCAGTATTACGTAAGTTTGGCGACTACCTATCGAACCAATTCGACCGTCCATTGCTAGACGTACAAAAGAGCAAAACACACCCCTTTTTCCAATTTTACAACTCCAGTACTCTTCATTTTTGTGTGTGTGTGTGAGGAAAGTACTCCTCATTCCGCAAGCTTAACACAAAGATAAAAAAAAGGCATATTGTACTTTCAGGGAAGGGAACCAAGGAGTTCAAAGTCCAAAGAGATTTGCTAGGCCCTCAAAAAGCTGGTAATGACAAATACCAATAAAAAGTTGAAATCTCATTAAGCAAGGAAAAAAAGGTTTTGCCTTTTCTCTAGGCTTATGAGCTCTCTTTTTGTGCATTTTCAAGAAAATGTTTTCTAGGCTTACTATCAACTGTCTTTTTGTACAATTTCAAGAATTCTGTTGCTGCGCCCTTGCTATGGCCTACACCCATCGGCCGTTGGATTGACCTTCTATCATTAATTAATTTAATAGTTATAGGAATGTGAAATATTATTCAGACAAAATCGTACTAAGATATGAATACGTATGAAATAAAGAGAAATGCGCATATAAATATTTATTTTGTTATTTTAAATTAAATATGTTATACGAGTATAACATTGAATTTAATTTAAAATAAAAATATAAATATATTATACGTGTATTCTCTCTGTGTCCTATACACATTCATTTTTTGATACATTTTTGGGTTTTTTTTCGCACCCCCTCCTTCTCTCCTACACCCCATAATTAGTTAAAACCCGTTTTAAGCCCTGTTTTTAAAAAAAAAAATCGAATTACATCTAAAAAAGGTAATTCCGGTTCAAAAAATTAAAAATTTCGGAATTACCTCGAAATGGGTGGAGAATGGATCGTCTGTACCTGCCCGAACTGCCAACGCACCCGCTCGGCATGTAGGGAACCAGATCATCGCCCCAAATCAACCACTCTCTGTAAACAGATATGTTCGACAAAGGAACACTCTGCCTGTGGTCATGATAAGGGGTGAGAATGACATCCTGCAGCTGAGTTATCGATCCGCTCCCTAAAGTCCACCAACTTTATTTTATCCAGCTTCTTGTTCCCCCAGCTGGTGGCACGTGGCTGATGCGTCCTAGCCAACATTTTCCGACCAACGATGGTGGGAAAATGCTCGTATATCCAACACTGAAATAAATAATTAAATTAATAAATAAGCAGTTATTAATATATGAGAAATTTAATTAAAAGCTTTAAATTATAAAAATAAATAATTGATTACCTGGAGCAGTGTCGCGTATCCGCCGAACTGCTTCGTCGAATAAAAGACCGCTTTGGTCAACTGAGTGTAGAGGTAAGTGAGAGCAGCTACACCCCAAGACCACTGGCCACACTGTTGAAGATTCTGAAGCAGATACATCCACCTCACTGGCAGTAAATGGTGACTCTTGTCGGCCAGAATGGTGACTCTTGTCGGCCAGAATGGTGGTGCCTAACAAGAAGAGCATGTAGCACCGTGCAGCCTGCTCATAAGCATCCCGTGCCATGTTCTCCTTGTAAGAGTCCTCTACAAAAGAGATCCTCAGATACTGCCTCCTGTTTTCCCTAAGCTCCTCGATGACAGTAGCCTGATCCATGCCCAAACAGTCCACAGCCAAGTGAAGAGCCTCAACAGAATCAAAATCGGGCTTGTGGTCCAATGGGGTGCCTCCGGCAAGTGGAGCAAAGACAACCACATCGTCGGTGGTGACAAGCCATCTCCCCAAACGGCATGTGGAATGAGAGGAGTCTCGGGATGCCACCTCTCCACAAAAACAGATATCAACTCATGGTTGATCGCCTCCGGAGAGGTGTGATGTCCGATCAAAAGCTTAGCCGATTTCCAGGTGGGCTAAAGCTTAGTCTAATCTTAGGAAACTTCGCCGTGAGATACAAACTTTAGTTTAGAAGGTGAAAAAATTAAAATTAAACCATACGTTATTAAAAATAAGTAAATAATTGTTGTTAAGTAAAATTAAAATAAAGGCTCTATCTATCCGGGTGACGCTCAGTGCGTATCCCGGTGTAACAATAATGGTGGGGCAGTAACTTCCTGAACTTCCTCCTCCTGAACCTCCTCCTTCTGCTGAACCTCCTCCTCCTGCTGACCCTCATACTCCTCCTCCTCCCAAGCCTGCCAACCGTGAGCAGGAATGTCATGATACACGGGTGCTCCCTGGTGGTGACGCATATTGTACTCATAACTGGGTGGTCACGGTAGAAGGTCGCTCATACCGGGCCGAGGCCGAGGCTCGTGCTCAACCATCTCTATCACCTGGCGCGGCTCTGGCGCGCCTCGACGCTCGAAGCATGTCCAGCAGACTCCGAGCCTCTCAGAGTGTCCGGAGAAGAGTATCTGCGCATCTTTGGCCTCCCAAAGATGTCTTTGTCGTCGGTCTTTCGCTCCGGAAGACTCGCCGCGCTTACACTATCTGGTCGTCTACTCGCCACTGTTAAAAAACATAATGTAAATAAAAAATATTAAAAATTGAAAAAAAAATTTGAAATTTTCAGAATTATAGGTAATTCCGAAAATCTTTTCGGAATCAGGTAATTCCGAAAATCTCTCTCCGTATTTACTTACTTGTTTCGGTATTATGAAATCTGATTTGTGAAATCTGATTTTTGTAAATTTTCAAGGGCATTTTCGTCCGTTTGGGTAATTATGGGGGTGGGATAGACAATGAGGGGGTGTGAAAAATAAAAGCCTACATTTTTTGGTCCAAATAACATTATTCGAAATGAGAATAGCTTCTTCTTTTTTTATTACAACTTTTTCAAACCATTCTATTTTAAATTTTACACAAATATTGAAAGTTATTAGGAGTGCGTATTTTAATTATAAAGAAATTGTTACACATTTTAATGTATACACATTTAGTTTTATTTTTCCTTAGTTCTTAATAATTTTATTCGCTTAGTTTTTTTTTTTTGCAAAGTATGGTCTGGTCATGGGATGTATGACCTACATTCCATCAGGCGTCTCTTCCCCCATTTTCCTGTTTGGTGGAAGGATCTATGAGTATAGGTTGGCAGGGGAATGAAGGGGGATTGGATCTCAGACAACTCTAGGTTGAGAGTTGGGGATGGTAATACTACCCTTTTTTTTGGTAGGTTGTCTGGTTAGGTGATTCATTTCTTAGGTCTAGGTTCTCCTAGTTATTTTCAGTGGTAGCAGATCCTCCTAATGCCTTAGTTAGTTACTATGGTTCATGGTCTAATGGGATTTGGGTGTGGGTCATTCCTTGGAGACGACATTTGTTTGCTTGGGAGCAGGCTCTCCTTCGGAAGGTTGTCTTGTCTCTTGCTCTAATTACTCTTTCAGAGGCGCCAGATGAGTTGAGATACAATAAATAAGGGTATTTTGGTAAATAGAAATCAAATAATTGAAATCAATACAATTAATCAATTTCTTAAAAATCGTGTACAACTCAAATACGACACTTGACGTAAATCATATGTTATTGGGTCTCTTTAACCATGTTCTGAGTTCGAATCCAGCATTAGAAATGCAGCAACATTAAAACTCTTGAGGGAGTTTTGCATCCATTGTGGTCTTACCTGGCTCGAGAGATTAGTCTCTATAGTTTTTTTTATAAGCAAAAAATTTATAAAAGGAGATGCAAACGGACACCCCAACCGGTACAGATACAAGGGACCTCATTAAAACCTTCTAGGGTCAAAACCCCATAGGAAAAAGACCCAAGGAGAAAAGAGTACCCCAGGAAGAATGAGACAAAAGACTAAACTATATCGAGTTCATACAAACAATAGGATTTCTCCGCCAGTCATAAATTTTCAAATCTGAGTTGCGACCTTCAATGCTAATGAACCAACTCCAAAATATAAATTTAACATGATTAACATTTGAGAATTGAAGACTTGGTCCCGATTTATACCCGATTTATACTAAAAAAATCAAACTATTAAAAAATAAAACAAATATCTATTTAACTGATCAACCGACATGTATAAGGATTTTATTTGGAAAATAGATCCAACCGACATGTTTGTTGCTCCAAGCCTCCAATAGTTGTGCCGGGCTGTCTAATTTGCTAGACTGCTAAGCTAACTAACGATTATTGGTTTTACATTACGCGAGGATTTGCATCATTTTCTTTTGGCCATTGATCCAACATGGAAGTAGTCAAGAAGTAGAGTAGTACATCTATTACAGTTACTACTACAAAACTGTACAGGAAAACCAAGAAGAACTGTCATGCAATGAAGTGTCAATCGATCGATGTTCCATTCAATTGGGGAGTCAAACAACTTTGACCAACAGCTAACGATATGTTCAGCCTTGATTCAAATCACTATATTGCTCACAAATTGGAATTAGCTAGCTATAGCTAGCTACTACTAACACTATCACTTGACAAATGTAACGGCTTTGAAGGGGAAGTTTCACTGTTTAACCCTGGGTAGCTGGAGTCTTTCACTTTGTCATAGTTACAACTTACAAGGGAATCAGGGTCTACCCATAAACCTACGTACTTTGCCCCTAGCTAGCTAGCTAGCTAGATTCTTGCTACTATACTTATCAAGTACTACTACTACTGTGCTGCACTTGATCTCTCTCTACTACCAAAACGATGATCAACAAGACTTACAAGACCATAATACTTTAGTAAAACACATCCATTATAATCAGACTGGGTTAACTTAATTAACATGCAACTAATACTACTACTGATCAAAGACTATATAGTATCTTTTTTATAATTAACAAACCATGTAGCTAGAGGTACCAGAATTTGACGGTCAACAAATATAGTACCTAATACTACGTACTAGTTTTTTCAATTCTTTTTATTTTTCAATATTATTATATTTTATATTATATATCTCCCTCCCTAGTCCCTCCGTTTCTCTCAAGGAAGAGAATAACGAAATTAAAAACGATAACAAGGCTAAGACATAAGATAAAACAACAACAATATTGAACATGCATGACTCGGGGTATGAGCTTCGACATGCAGTGCCACTGCAGTGGGGTCCCCACCCTCACAAAACATCTAGCTACCTACACAAACACGTTCTCACCAAACACCAAACGCTACCTTCAACTTAACTTGATCTTATCATGATCAACAACAATTGCCTCCCTCCCTCAACTCAACTCAACCCCATTGTTGAGAAGCAAATTTTGCCAGCTCATGAGGCAAGAACTGATGAGGTCCACCACCACCACCTCTTCCTTCTCCACTAACACCAAGAAAATCTCTTGTATGTTGATCTGAACCAGGATGGAAAATCTTCATCTTATTAACTTGCTCATGATCATCACTTTGATGTCCATTATTACTTTGCATCATAAGTTGTTCAAAACTGTTTGATGAATGCGTCAATGAGTTATTAAAGTTAGTAGCACTAGTAGTATTCCCCAACAAACCTGCTGCACTGCTACTAGCTGCAAAATTCTCTGATAATTGCTTCATACCTTGAAAAGCATTACTAGTTTGAGAACTAGAAGGTGAAGTCATTGCTCCAAAACTAGCACTAAAAATAGAAGCAACGTTGTTGTTGTTGTTGTTGTTAACGTTGTTGCTTCTAGTGGAACCCATCTGAGCTGCTTTCTGCAGAAGTGCAGTAGCTGACATAGGTAAAACAGGCTTTGAAGAATTTAATTGCTTGTTTTGACCATCACAATAAATAGAAGCCAATTCCACATTTCCACTTTGATCTCCTCTTTTTCCAATAGGCAGTGATGATGATATGGAAAGGTTAGCAGCTGCTGAGTTTGTAGCAGGAACAGTTACTCCAAAATTAGACATCATTGATGAAGCTGAACCAATCAAGGCACTATTACCATTCATTTGAACAATCTCAGAAGATGAACCATAAATTCCAGAATCAGTAATCTGTTGATTCCCTTGGTTCAACCATAGTGATAAGCTTGGTCTTTGAGTTTCTGAACTCATCATTCCAATTCCATTGAAATTAAATCCATGTGGATTAAACTGCTGAACATTTTGAAGTCCATGCACTAAACCAGCTTGTGAATGTGAACTACCCTCTTCGTTTTTGAAATTTAGATTTGTTGAAGTAACTGAGGTTAACCTTGCACTTTCTTCTGCCAACGCATCACAGAAAGCTCTGTGAGTAATGAAACTATCCTTCCTGTTCAAAAATTCAACAAAATTTGAAACACCATTAATTGTCTCATCCTTTAAAATTAAAGAAAGCATTAAATTTTTGAAACCTAACACGAATGAAAAAACCTCGTACATGTTACAAAAATGAATAAATTAAAGAAGCATTTATTCATCTACTGAATGAAATGAAAGTTGTGTATATTAAATATTAATTATTATACCTGGAAAAAAGGGTACCACAATCACACTTGTATTCTCTAGTACCACAAGTTTTGGAGTGAGCTTTCCAATCAGATTGAACTGCATATTTCTTAGAGCATTTCTCACACTTCCACTTCTTCTCACCGTGCTTTCTGCTAAAGTGCTTTTTTATACCAGTGAGATCACCTAGTGCTCTTGCAGGATCATGGTGAACACAACTCTTCTCTGGACAGATGTAAACCTTCTTTCTTATTACCTCTTGTTTGGATCTCTGTCTTAGCTTCCATGGAAGGTTATGACCTCTTCGATGTAGCTGAAGATTTTGGTCTCTTTGGAAACCTTTGTTGCATATTTCACATATGAACCTGTTAGTTGCCATAAGTGTCTTTGGCGAAAGAGCAATAACCTCAGCATCTGGATCTGGTGTTCCTGGAAGATTTCTCTTCTTTTTAGGAACTGGAGGGGCATTAGGTTTAGGGTTAGGGTTTGTGTTTTGTTCTTGAGTAAAAGCTCCGATGGAAGTGGATAGTGAAAAAGGGTCACTGGACATCATTTGGATATTGGAAAAAGTGTGAAGAAGATATATAGTATTGGGGTGCAGAAGCAAACAGGTAAGTTTTCAAAGTTTTATTTGTTTTGAGAGAGAGTAGTACAATACAAGGAAGAAAACAATGGTTTAGGAGTAGCAAAAGCCAAGAAAATGAACATAAATTCTTTTGGAGGGTACCCCCAAATTCTTTAAAGAGAGAGTTTGGTTTGGTTTGGTTATGTGTTATCGTTCTGCCAAAAGACAAGAAAAAGCCATAAACGAAAACTTGAATCAAACCAAAAGTATTTAAAGCCTGAAAAAGAAACTATATTCTAAACTAATATTATGCATGAGTTTTTTTTTTTTTCAACTGGTGGTGGTGGTGATCTGCTTTCATATATTTCTCTCTGAAGATAATAAAACCAAAAGCCATAACATTATAAACATGTTTGAGCTCTCTTTCTCTCTCTTGATTCTCTCTGGCTGTTTTGGTCTTGGGAGTAGTCTCTTTCTCATTTTATTTACTTGGATATATCTTCAAAGACGGTGAGCCATATATATTTTAATGGGCCACCACACATACACAAGTCACAAACAGACACATAAAAACGGACATGTACAAGTGACACGCACAATATTGTGGAATAGTGTGTGTCTTGTGTTTGAGGGTTGTGTTTTGCAAAACAAAAAAAAATTGATTGAGCACAAACTCCAATTATTAATTTGCATAAAAAGCTGAATTTGTATTTAAAACAGTTTCCAAGTACTACTTACCTTTTCAAAGAAGTGAATAAAAATATTCTGATGAATGAATATATCGAGATAGGTGCACTATTACTAGCTATAGATATAGATATAGTAGTAGTTGTGCTTGACTACTGTTAGTGTGTAGTGGAACTGCATGCAACAGTAGATAGGAAATCAAGGTTAAAAAAGATTGAAAAGTTGATGACATGGTTGTTGTCTAGATAACAGAAGAAATGAAAAGTGGTTTACCTTTATGAGGTGTAGAATGATTAAGCCATAATTACAGTGATGAGGAATAGTCTTTTTTTAGCATGCGAGAGGAGAGATTAAAATGAAGGATGATGGTATGGTAGATGAGAATGAGAGACAACACGGACATTGATGAGATTGTATGTGAAATTGTGGGGTCCAATATACAGTGGTGTAGGGAAGGGTTATCTTTTCCCAATGCAATGCATGGTGATAGGACCGTCCGTGATACCTCTGTCAATGTCAGAGTCATGGTGTGGGACCCAAAATATTGGACCATTTGATGAGCCTGTACCCTTCCTTCCTTCATCTCCTAAAAAGTGTCACTGATCTATACCTCTCTCTAGCCTACAGGGAACTTACAGCTACTAGTCCATAAGAAGTCACATGGAAGAGCTACTACATAGAACTGTACAGTAGTTTTTTTTTATATATCAGATATCTTTTGTGCGTAATTACAGAGACTAATTTGTTTAATTCGAATAAGACTACACAGACGACAAAATTCTCATTCAAAGATATTTCACTATAGAACTCTATAGTTATGTTAGATAAATTTTAACACTTACTATCACATTTTTATCTTGAGCTAAATATGTTTTGGGGCTCATAAAATTGAGACCTTTATTCTTACTAGTAAATTTTAATAAGTAATTTTGTCTCACAAATTCATTGTCACCAAGTTTAGTTAATTGTAGTTTTTAATAGCACTTGCAATTAATATTAAAATAAAATATCCAAAAGAATAGTTTGTTTTGGTCCCAACTGCGTGACTAAAGTTCCCATTAAAAAAAATTGCGTGGCTCAAGTAGGCGCAGCGGAGCTGCATCGAACGATCCGTGCACGGCTTATCAATAACAGAGATTGCGTGTTTTGATCTAACGGCACGGAACCGACCCTTTCTCTTACGTGCCATAGCGCACCTGACACCACCTGACACCTACAAATACTTATTGCATCAAGTAAACTTTCTCTCTCTACCTCACACCAAATTCTTTGAGTTGATTTAAGCGTTGGAGTCTATACAGGTACTGAGGTACACCCGCGTCAGATCAACATGTGGTGCATCTTTCATACAAGAGCGAAGTCGACCTACCAAGCCGACATTGAGTTCGACCTCAAGACAATAATTAAACCATAAATTTTTTTAACCATGGCCGGATTATATATAAGTTAGTATAATTAGAGTATACATGTGGGTAAAGGTTAAAAAAAAAATAGTCTGACATTATTCTAGGTTAGATTGGAAGGAATCATTGTCTGATTGTTTGGTCATCACGACGACGATGTTTCTTCATAAAGCTTAAGTTTGCTGGGCTGGCCCTGCCTAGTTTGTTGCTCGCACCAGTATCCCTGAAGTTGATGTGATTGCCAAAGTTTAGTAACATCTATTGGGGTATATGGGTAAAAGAACATTAAAAGTTTCATTGGAAATCTAAAACAACAATCAATTTGGGACAATTTGATTTTCCTAAAACAACAAACAATTTGGGACAGATGGAGTATATAAGACTCTGCTATTCTCTTTACGATTCTTTTTTTTCACCTCAGAACCCGTAGAGTTGTTTCTTTCACTCATCTTTTATTGTGCACAACAAATTGCACATGTTATAAGTGGATCATCGATTATTTGTTGAAAATAAATGAAGAATATTCAAAAATCGGGTAATTCAATTAGTTAATTTGTTTCACTCTCCATTAGTTTCACAGTACTAGAAAAATCTGAGAAAACCAAAAAAATAAAAATGTAAATGGTGAAAGGAATATTCGCAACTAAACACGATATTTAGATAGGTCTGGGGATTACTTGAGTGACAAAGACACCTCACCTTACTACAATCACCCTCCCATAATTAATGAGATGCACAATGCCAACACAATCATTCAACAATCTCTTTCTTTTATTGACATTAAATTCTTATTTCATCCAATCCACATTTAAATTGAGATTTTCTATTTTTAGTTACACTATACCCAATATTTATTACACATTCCACTTTTCTAGTGTGAAAAGAAATCTAAGAATCTATCATATCTTTACACTCACATGTATAATTATTTTTTCCAAGTAGATATAGGGATCATAGTTTCTACCCATAAATGGTGATCTCCATGGGGATTCTCCCATTTACGAGTGGAGAATTTTTCTCCGCAAGGATCGGACGGGGGAGAAAATTCCCTTATATGATCAATTCGGGGATTGAGACAAGAACCATACCCCCAAGCCCCGCGGAGATGGGGGCCAAATTGGGAGGCAGAAACGGGAGCAGAGGTGTACTTGCCACCCCGCCCCGCCCTATTGCAATCCTTAGATAGATAGTTTTTTTTTATAAGCAACTGTTAGTGGGGTGGGGAAATGTTAGTTTCTGGGGTTTGAACCCTTGACCTCCTTCTTACAACTCCTTCATGTCCCTAGCTCGCCAATTGAGCTACCTTCCTAGGACCTTAGATAGATAGTAGGAGGTTTCAAAGCTCGAAGAAATTTAAGTAGGAGGTTTCAAAGGTCAAATCCTAAAAAATCATAATTCCATCACATTTAATTAATTAACCATTAACATTTACCGATAAAAAATGTGTATGAGTTGCACAATTCCTCTACATGCATGCCTACTTATTTTAGATTAAAATAATTATCTAAATAAGCCAATAATATATCAGATATAGGTGAATAACAAATGTAGTCCACGTGATTAAGATTTCTAAGCTTTGAAAATTAATTATATATTCTTCATTCTCGTCCTAACTCTTTAAGTCCATTTCCAACAACCCTACGTGTGTTTTATGTATAAACAAATTTTGCCATCACAAGTAAACAATATTAGCCTTTTTCTATATTTTCTACCTCTCAACTAACCACAACCACTCATAACTATTGCTCCTACATAGTAATAGAGGGCACCAACTGTCTCAAAAGATGTTATAAATTTTCTTCCAAAAATGGTTATTTAGAGACTCTACACGCATCCATTAGCTTGGTCCATTTTTATATATATGTATAGACTCACTAGCTTGTTGACTATATACCCTTGCAATGAAATTTATCATCCTATTAATTACAAGCATAAAGCTACGTGTATTTATATATTCATGCAATATTTAATAGGAGGACCATCCTACGTTATTGATACACCATTTTCATCAATCCAATTGCTTATAGGAAGAATACGATCACATATATATATAGCTATAGCTAGTTCAAGTATAGTGCTTAATTAGTTTCTCATAATCCCAATTTTAAGGGCATGTTGTTAACAATATTATATTTCTAAATTATTACCTCATTTGTTGTTAGTTATTTAATTGTGGTAATTAAAGAAAAGATGCACCCACATCCACATAGTTGAAAGTTGTTACTTTTGATACCAATTGTAATTATAAAATATATGAAGCTGGTGGAGAATCTACTAAATTTGTAGTATTAATAGAGAAAGACTTTTACTTTCACAATTGCAACTTGTCTCAGATATTAAAGATTTACTATGTGATTACGATTGTATTTGTATCATTGGCTGGTAGAATTGGTTATTAAGAACAGAATTAGGTGAAAATTAGCTATCAAACCAAGAAATAATTAATTACTTAGGATAAACTATAGTATTAGTAGGTGTAGGACCAACCTATTGAGGGGCTACATCTTTTGTTGTTCTTTACACTATAATTTAATGGGAATTGGGAAATAAAATAAATTATACTAATAATAATTAAGGGAATACGTAATGTATAATAATGTTATAAAAATATATGAGACAACTCAACTGCTTATGGATTCTTGCATTTGGAGAGCTTCCTTCCAATTTATATTATTTGTTTCCTTCATCCTCCTTTTGGTATCCTATGATAAATTCTTTCAGACACTCAGTACCAACATGAACAAACATCAAAGCCCCATGTGCAATTTAATAAGTATAAAATACTAATAGACAGACACCGTAAATGATTTTACACGGTCAAAAAAGATTACGTACATCGTTAAAGTAAAGTGTTTAACTGTTACGTATTGTGGGTGTAAATTTTTTTACACATATAACCAATCAAAACTCGTATATAGATTATGTACACGGTTAAAGTAAAGTCTTTAACTGTTACTTATTTTTAATGACTTGACAATTTGAAATTGTTCAATGTGTAAAACAACTATATATATCGACAGTGTATATAAATTAAAGAGTATCATAGATTTCTTCTAATTAAAATCCTAAAGTAAACCAAAAACGCTGAAGATATATTTTCTTATTTAATTTTTTTTTAATTTTTATTAATGTAAACAAGATAAATCGCTTATGAATGTCTTGTATCTAGTATTTTTTTAGTGACTATCTTCACAAATCAATTAATTAGTTTAATTAACTAACTATAGAAATCCAATTTGATATATATGCACGTAGGCATCATGGGTCATGGATGCCACACAAAAATGCATATATCAGTCCCCATTATGATAACGACATCCCTCGCATACACCAATTCAATATAGATTCCTCATCTTTTTTTTTTTTTGCAATTGATAGAGATCGAAGGCCCCATCATTCTTGTTAATTAATAAATGATACTATAAAATTCTCTTCAACTTATATATGCTTTGGTCTTGGATCGCTTGCTATCTCCTGGATTTCATTTCCAAAATTAAACAAATATCCGCGTTTTCTTATCCCAAAACGCGTTTTAGTGCTAGATTTTCAAAGACATTGGTATAATTATATAGAACAATATGTATACGCATCACAGAGAAAGCATTAATAATATATATTCACAAGTTGATCTAAAAAATTAAGCATTCCAAAACCTAAACTCTTTTAAAGTTGAGGTTTGTTCCGGATCGAGCTCGAACTAATTGACCCGGTTTAGCAACAACTTCACCGAAACTTCGACACAACCCTGGCGACGCCAGAACCATTGTTCGACCAAAAGATATGGAAAACGTCCCACGACCTAAAAGCGAATCGCGATCCGTGTGATACTAGTATCAAAGGCCAGGATCGTCCATCCCGATCCAACGACGCACAAAAGTATGAGGACACTTGCGACATCTATAAATACCCTAATGGCCATCACAACAGGTTCACACCTACTTCTCTCTACTAACTTGAGCGTTAGAGTGTATGCAGATACCCCACCCACGTCGGTCCACCACATGGGGGCACAACTTGCAGGGCACATTGACAGCAAAATCGGCTACAACTCATGTCCAACTTCTAGACATTGGCGACCACACAAAGAAACAATCCCACATCTACTCCCTTCATTCAGCCGACGTGACCTTTGATGACATGCCACCTCGCGATAGACATCTGACGAGATCACGCGTCCCAAACAATCGAAGCACCAGGTCAACTCTCCCCCCATCCTAGAGGAAGCTATATATCTCAATTCCACTGCCCCCAACTCAAGAACCGGTCAAGTCGGTCCAAGTCCCGGCAGGCGTCGTACAGCAAATACTCGACGCCCTCAAGGCTCACCAAACATGCCCTATTTCTTCTCTTGTGAATTGTACTATATATTGTAGATCCGCTTATGAATTCTAAATTGGACAGTTGTTTTAATATCCATTTCACACAAATATACTATACAAACATATTTTCAAATTCCAGAGATCTAATTATCCACCAACTTGACCTTATTGATCTGATAATTTGAGAGGGGAAAAAGAAACAGTTGCGAAGAACTGTTGGAAGTGGGGCTTCTTCATGGACTAATGGTTCACTGATTGAAATACAGAACCATATTGTAAACCATAAACAGCCTGTCCATTAATAAGGGAATAAAGAAAATTGATTACTATAGTTGATTAATTCCAAGAAGAAGAAACCAAATAACAGAATCAAGTCGGTCTTATTATGTCTCTTTAGGTTGAATTCATACATGTTCTATTTCTTTGGAGTTTTGTGCAATAGGATTATGGTAGGGAAAAACGCCAAATACAAGCAACATATTTCATCCATGCCCATCATTCTTTTCTTTTCAAGCCAAATAGCTCGATTATTTATTTTCTTATGTTAATCTTCCGGTTGGTATACATATGGTATAATAGTGAAACATAAGTTTTATGTTTTGAGGTTTGCTCAGAAGTGTAACATATCAAGAGACTGTTAACTTTTCATTTCATGTTAGCGGATTCTACAGAAATACAACAGATAACTTTTATTACTCTAGAGGTTCTTAGATAATTAAGAAATGTTTTAGTAGGTCCGTAAATAAAATTTAGAAATTTTTGTGGTTTGGTTTGTGAATGTTAAGGGATTACTATGATTGTGATCAAGAGTGTAACAAGTTTTACTCCAAGGGGCTCAAATGAACTTTTCTTTTACTTAATTATTTTTTTGTGAAAAGTTTCATACTACAATTTATTCAACAAATTCCATACAACAATTCACGTGGACTCCAATGTCCAGCCTAAAGATTTTAAGTTCTTAACAGCTTGGCAATTATACGATGTATGCAAAGATCAATTCATAGTAGAACTCTTCTTTTGAGAAAGGATAGATCTGAAGGCTACATTGTAGACAAAATGTGCACAAAGACCCGATAAGGAGAAGCATGAGTTAATGCAAATATGCAATAGCAAAAATCAATCCTGCAGTTGCACGATCTAGGTCGTCCAATCTTGATCAAACGTCTAACTTTACAAGATGAGAAAAACGGACTCAAAAGTCAACGTTGGGATGTGATCCATCCATTGAATCAAATAGTCAGGATCATGCAATCGCATCATTCATGAAAAAGGAGAGGTAGGGTGACAATGGTGAGAGAAAAAAAGCAGGGGTGTTCGTAGATTGAATCGCATATATTAGATCTAATCCAATCAACCAATTTTTTCCAGATTGGGTTTTTGCTTTTCGATTTTTCTATAAACTTTTATTATAGTAATTCCTGTTTTTAGTAAAGAGGGAAATCTACGGACTTAAGGTGTGTTTGGGACTTGAGGTGTGTTTGAGAGTTTAGAGGGTAGGGGTTGGAACTAATCTAATAATTGTATGTGGCTTGTCAAGTTGCCGCCAAAACTTCCATTTTTTTTTACGGTTATTAAAAAAAATCCGATTCCTTCACAAGCTGTGAATAAATGACGTGTCCATGCATTCTATTTTCCTTACAATTTGTTTCACATTTTCACTCTTTTCGGCTGTTTCACATATTTGCAGCATTTAACTTCACTTTTTTTTTTGACTATTCTTCCATTTTTGTTTCAGTTTTTTTTATTTGTTTCAGTTTTTGTTTTTTTTCTTTTATTTGTTATCATGTTATTGATGTGCAGTTTTTATTGACTTTGCGATAACTAATCTAATCTACACTATGGAATCTGATTGGTCACACAAGATGTAATTCTGTGATTCTCCCTCCCAACAGAGCTTTTTATTACACACACAATTCTTTTTATATTTTAAGGTTTTGCATTTTTCCTTTTTTACATTTTAAATGGTACTTTACAGTCTCAAAAAAATTTACATGTTTAAATATGCATATATTCAGTGAAAAGAAATTAATTTCATGACAAAATACGTAAAGTGAGATCCTAAACAGTGTGTTTTGGTGTACTTGATGGGGAAAAATTCTTTTGTAACAAAATACGTAAAGTGAAATGTTAAGCAATGTATTTTGGGGTACTTTAGGATTCAGAATTTTTTTAACTCTTCAAATACCATAAGTTTCTTCGTAAATAACCGGTTTGGTAAAAATAATAATAAGTTTGTGACAAAATACGTAAAGTGCGATGCTGACAATATATTTTGGACTGCTTTAGGGGCGCGGAAAATTTTTAGATGTTCAAAGACGCGAAGTTCATTCCTCAATAACCTGTTTGATGAAAATCAAAAAAATAATCGTGACAAAATACGTAAAGTGTGATGCTAGGCAGTATGTTTTCAGGTATTTTAGGTTGCAGGAACAAATTCACATGTCTAAATTAGTGTTCTCTTATTTATTTTTATAAGTTCAGACCAACGAGTATTAGACTTAAACTGATGTTTAGTTTTAAATCAAACTTTGCATGATACCTATGTATGTGTTTCATTTTCTAATTGTATTATTTTCTTCTCTCTTTAATTATAGGTTAAGTTTTTATATTTACATTTGATGAATATATATAACGTTATTAAAAGTTTTTAGACTTTTTTTCTTCTTATTATTAGTGAATGTTCAATTCCAATATCTTTGCTAAAATTTATTTTTAATTTTATAATATTGTTATTTAATTTATAGTTATAAGTTAACTCTTCCTACGAGAACTAATTTGACCTCATTTAATTTACAATAGAACTCGCCAGCATTTTCTTTCAACTTTATATAGATACTTTTATTTTATTTGTGGCTTTTTTCAACCCTACATGATTTATGTATTGATGTACTCTCTCTGGACATAATTATAAACAAAAAATAACTACCTTTACACGTATTAAGAATAATAGTTTTATGCATTTAATTTTCTTTGATTCATGTCAGAAATAAATAGATTTATTAAACTATCTCACAATATTAACGAGTTGAATTAATATTCATCGATACTAACTCACCCCGTGCATCACATGAGTAATGAGGCTAGTAATAGTACAATCCATTATTATTCAAACATTAAAAGCAAAGTCAAGCACCGTCGATTAGATTTGGGTCACATACCAGACTGAGTTTAGAGAAACTTAAAAGGGCTAATCTTATTGACTGACATTGCCTTAAAAATATAAAAAGAAAAAATATCTCAACATTTTTTTCATCCCTACAAATATATAACATGCACTTTTTGGCCCTGCAAAACTTTGTTTGATTTTAGTCCTCACAAATATACTACTTTATGCTTTGGTCCTTGTTTTGTCTTTTAATCTTTATATAACCCATATTTCATAAACTAAAATCAATATGGTCCAGATATTACATAGACTAATTTCATCAAACAAATATTACAAAAGATTAAAACAAAACAAGGACCAGAATCAAATATTTCTAATACGAGAACTAAAAACAAACAAAATTCAACAAGGACTAAAAGTGAAAAGTGATATCTATGCAGAGATGAAAAATGTATCTAAACTAATAAAAATGATCTATATTTGTTAGTGTTAAACTCACTTCTCCCCCAAATGTCATCTTAATCCTAATGGCAAGATACTTCACCAAGTATTAAATCTCTACCTTGCAACTTGAATTCCATACGAGTTAGAGCAACCTAATTCACTAGTATCAATATATATATATATATATATAAAGCAAGAACTATGCATATAAAACAAGTACATCTCAGCAGTCAGAGCAACCCTCACAAATCATAATTCATCAAGTATAACAATAAATAGAGTTGTGTAAAAAAACAATAAAAATAAAAGAGTTGTGATATATTGACATCAGGTGTCAAACTTAGCGACTTACACCAATTAATAACTTCATATAGAAAATAAAGTTTATCAAATATATAGAGATAGCTTCATATAGAAAACAAATTTATAAAACAAGCCGCGACTATTTAACAAACTACCAGCATGTAACATGACAGCATACACACGGTTGTTTATAAAGGACAGTGTATCTCTCAAGTGGATGGAAATTATCACAATGAAAGAAATTTGAAGGAAGAAAAAAATCATACAAAATGTTCTCAAATACAAGCAAACCATAGGAATGCATCCACAGCCTCGTGTACCAAATCATTTCTTTAGCACACTGCAGAATGAGCACGATAAGTCAGAAAGTTATCTCGAGAAGTAAAGAAAGCATGTGAGATAGGTAAAGGCCACCCCAAAACACATACTTTGATAATAAAACTTAAGCCATAAATGTTAAGTGACAAGCAGCCTCAAGTTCAGTAAGATGAAGCAATCAAGTAGAAGCATGACATAATTTATTTTAACACCATATATATTATATTATAATAATGGAATTGTTTTAACACCATAATTTATTTTAACACCATAAATGTTAAGTGACAAGCAGCCTCAAGTTCAGTAAGATGAAGCAATCAAGTAGAAGCGTGACATAATTTATCAAGTAGAAGCAAAGAAAGCAAATTAGGGAGATGAAAAATACAAGCACTTATAAATCATTAACAAGACTATCATCTCAAACAGATATGGCCAAACTTTCTTTTATGTGGTAATGGTGTCATCATTTCATATTTTCCAGAAATTCTTTAGGCTAGAGTAGTTTGCAAATAAGCATTTAAGGGAGACGTACTGGTTTTATTAGATAACCCTATTCTTTAAATTTCAAATGGATGTCTTAATCACTTTGCCTAAACATCCACTAATTATATCAAAGTTCACTAGTTCAGTAGTGCACTGTTAGGGAAGGATATTATGATTACTCATTACTGTAAGGAGAAAATAAAGGATACGCAAAAATGGATCGTGAAGAATATAGACCATGAGAATACACGTCAGGAACAAAGCTATATAAGAAATAGGCTAGAGAGGAAAGAAAACTTGATTATGTTCCGCAGCAAAGGCTGCATAAAAATGTCTAATATCAGGGGTATGAGGTAAAATCTTTACTCACAAACCATTTAGGCAGTTTTAGATTTAAAATGCAGCTTGGGATTAGCGTATAATATTTAAGTATTACATTTTACTTGAAAATTTGAAATTCAATAAAGAAGAATTATCGCTGAGCAATTTCAAGTTTAAGAAAATTGAAAAGATATGGGAAACTTACTTATATAAGTAGGCAGCAATTCCAAGAATTATAATCAACAAAACAATATCAATACAGAAGTTTCGACTGGATCGAAGCTGTAGAATAACCAAAAATCATAAAAGATACCGGATTAAACGTGTCACTGATAAAACTGAAAATTGATGGAAATCTAAGACCAAAAACTGTAGCAGTTAGCTAACCTGATTCACTGTGTGTTTAAGTCTAACATTAGTATTCTTGAGATCAGAGGATGCCTTGTCCACCTGTAAAGATGACAAACAATTGCATCATATTAATTTCAACTTCGTAATTTAAATTCCAAAAGCCCACATTTCTAAGCTTGTAGTGTTTGAGGTACAGCCAGATATTGATTATTCTCACCTTAGTGTCAATCTCATCCATCAGTGGAACTTGTCTATCCAGTTCCTGTATTCAGCACATAAATGACAGACAAAGAAAGTATTAGAAACACAACCATACCCACGTGAGGGAAGATAATAAAAAAATAAGGCAGCTGACCTCATTCATATCATGTGCCATGTCTTTCAATGTATCTAATCCTTCTGCAATCACATCCAAACCTTGATCCTAAAATGTTACATAACATTAATCTAATTAGATTTGCGAGTTGAAACCATTGCAGGAGCCACAATATACATAGCAAACCTTTCAAAACTGTTAAAAGATACTTGCCTGTTTTATTCTGCGCATTTCATATTCCTGCCTGAATTGGTTTGATTGCTCGGTTGACTGGAAGTATTCATCATCAAATCGCCATCTGTAATTGAGATGATTCAATAACTCACAGATATATGAATGGAGCTGGTCAACTAAAAATCCCCCCACGGATGAAATACTATAGTTGCATTGCATCACCCAGATGAGACATGGATAAATCCAATTACCCGAATCAAATTTAATTTCAGGGCGTGAGCCAGAAGCTGCCCAGCCTCCTCCGGTTTGTTTTGGCGCAACAGGAGTCCCATCTGGAATAGCTTGGATTCTTTCCGGCAACGCAAGGACCAGATCATTACGCGCTGCAAATTCTTGTGACGAAAGCCCCTTTACCTGTGGATACATTGGATCATGCACCATACAAAGCTTACTGTCAGATGATTTTGAAATTCAGTATGTCACTAAGTTACTTTGTGTAAATAAACAAATAATTACGCTTCGCATAAAACCCTCACACTAAACAGAATAAGTCAGTAACAGACTGAAATAATCAGAACTATATGTAGGGAAAAAAAAACAAGTCTGGACTCTAGATCTTTCAAAGATAGATAGTTGCACCAGTAAGCATGGATGTCTTACAAATACAGAAGTTGGGTTTGTTTTTCTTGTCTTTTCTCAGTTCAAACTTTGTAAAGAAATCTGATTGTACACATTATCTTAGCTGCTAACAAGTTATTCGTTAGATCAATGTGACCAAACTGTCCATTCTTCGTTACCACTGAATTTCTCTAGCCATAAGATTGCTGAGAATACATAATATCAATTAACACTCCAGCCTAAACTAAATTAAAAAAAAACAACATGAAGAAGAATAAAAAAACAACCTTTTTCACAGCCAACCTCTGCAACTTAGGGACCTCCTCCAATAAACGAGCCTTGGTACGACGGATCTCCGCATTGATCGCTACAGCAGATGCCTTACCTTTCTCCTTGGAAGCGGTTTCTGCTTTCTACAAAAAAAAATTCAAAAATTAAACACCATGAAGAAATCCCCAATTTCGTAACTATAAAACCAATTAAGGCACAAATTGACTAGCAACCCTCCACCTACGCAAATTAATTTGTACCTGATTGAGGGTTTCGATGTCGGCGTCGACAGAGGCATAGAGTCTAGCAAAGGCATCATCGCCGGAGATATTGCCATCCCTGTGCTTTTCGACGTCGTATTTATCGTACTTTTTGCAGATTGTATCGACTCGGGTTAGAATCTCGATGACGCTCATACTGTCGTTGTTTTGAAGTTGAAAGATTGAATCTTTGTGAGGCGTATGTTACCGCTGTTAACAACGACTGAATAGCCGTGTAGTAAAGTTGGATCTGGTAGTTTCAGTAGCGGAAAAACTTAACAAGGGATTTCAAAGGGGAGAGAGAGACCTTCGACAGCTGTAGCAACTAGCAACTAGCAACTGTGAACAAGAAGCAGTTTATTTTTAATTTTTAATTAAAAAAAATTGAAAGATTTATATTTAGGTTTAAATATCATTTTGGTCCTTACAAATAAACTAATATCCAATTTGGTCCCAAACAATTTTATTTTTTAAAATAACCCTTGTAAAATTTAAAATTATTCACTCTGATCTTGCAAAAAGATTTTTTAAAATATTCCTTCTAAAATTTAAAGTTATTTATTTTAGTCTCTGGGGTCATTTTAAAGATGATTAGTATTTTCTTGTTGCGACTCAAAGTCAAAATGTTAATTTATAAAGAAACTAGTATGTATGACCCGTGCGATGCACGGGTATACATCATCTTTATTTAAAAGTTTTGAATATTCTTAAAAAAAGTATATCTTAAAATTTATGTAAAACTGCTTAATGTTTCGATTATATTCAGAAAATTTAGAATTTTAAATAGATATATATATATATATATATTGAATACATATTATTAGTTGTCGAACGTTAATATCTATATCTATGTTAACATACTTATTTAAATAGTAAAAGTAAAAATATGTATTAAATATATTTATTATTTTTCACTATGTAGTTAATTTTATTACACTGTTAATAAAAAGCTACATTTTATTGTAGTCGGTATTAGATTTAGAAATGGAAATAGCCGGGGTGGGGCGAAGATAGGTAGGTTTCCCGTCATATTTCCCAATCCCTGATTCCTCCTGCAGGGGAATTCACATCCCCTTCCTCGTCACCACAGATTCCCATAGGTGTTGTCGGGACCCTAATAAATCATTAAAATTTATCAAAAACATAAGTTAGGGCATAGTAAAATTTAATGGTATTGAGGGATAGTAAAATTTAATGGTATTGAGGGATAGTAAAATAATTTATTGTTGTGTTGGCTAGGAGGGAAGGACATGTAGGATTTTTTTGGCATACGTGGACCAATCAGATTTCATTTTTAAGCCTAGTCATAATGGAGTATTGTATGGTAACGGTTGTTATGAAATTTTATTTTCATATAAATGTGATTATTAAATTTTAATTTCAACTTTTTTAAAATTTAATGGTATTGAGGGATAGTAAAATAATTTATTGTTGTGTTGGCTAGGAGGGAAGGACATGTAGGATTTTTTTGGCATACGTGGACCAATCAGATTTCATTTTTAAGCCTAGTCATAATGGAGTATATTCGTGAATGTATTATATATAGATAGATATAGATATAGATATAGATTAAAGAAATCGTACCAACAACATGTATTGTTTACCCGTATGAAATCATACATAGTGATGTATTGTTACCATTAGATTAATTCCAAATCAATAGTTAGATATGGAGTAACTCTATAAAAGTTACTCTTAGAGTAACTTGAACCCTATTCGAAGGAAAAAAAAGGAAGAAACATAATAGTAAGGTTTTGTTCGGCAAACTAAACTGCTAGCTTATAGCGGATAAGCTAATTGTACCTGTTTGTCATGACTAGCTTATAGCATTTTTTCACTAGCTCATGACATTTTTTGAAACGCTACTTGCTTATAACTTTTCATTTTTTCCCCACTGTTTTATTGTTATTATTTTAATTAAATTCATCATTTATCCTCCATGGTGCCCAATTCAGTGGTAAATCATGGATCAACCAATAACAAGGGTTCCAATTCTATGCAACTAAACTTACTTCATCAATGGTCAGGATCCAACTGCACGATCCAACGAGCCATAAAACACCTACACCTGATGCCTATAAATGTGGGTCCCACTCTGAAAAAAGGTACACATCTCTCATTTCCTGCATCACTCTTATTCTCTAGTAATGACTCGAGCGTCGAAGTATCATTGTAGGTCCCACACTTGGGGTTGACTTTGAGACTCGACCTTGCACAGGAGCCGTACCAACTGCAACCTCAGATCTACCCAAGGCCAGACAAGGTATTGAACAAGTTGTAAAAGTCACCGGCTAAACATGACATTGAGAATTTTAGAGAGTAAATTGTATTATGTTTGGTATTATCAAAACGAATTACAAATATTATAATATTTGGTACTCTTGCATATTGCACACAAATTAAGGTACAATTAATTTGTGTTAATTAAGTACCAAAATATCCTCTTTGTAGTTATATTGAGATAATTGAAATCAAATAAAAGAGATAATAGTAGTTGTCTTCAAAATCTAAAAGACTCGATAAATATAAATGATATATTTAGAAAAACTTTTATTTTGACGCAATATATTTAGAAAAACTTAGTTAATTGTACATTGAGTTTTTTATAGTACTATTGTTTCTGAACAAAACTAATGGCCCGTTTGGATCGGTTTATTTGAGTTTTTCTACTGACATGAGTACTTATGAAACTGTTTGAAAGACCTTATGCGAACAACTTAGGACATGTTCATAAGCTATTTTCAGCTTATTTCCATAAGCTCCAAAAGATAGCTTATAAAATCAGCTTATGGCTTATAAAAAAATAATTTAACATTATTTTATCTTTTATAATATAAACAATTTATTCATAAGTATTTATATGATAAGTACTTATCTAATAAACACTTAATTAAACTATTTATCGAAACGGCCCCTAAAAGGTCAAAAAAGTACAAAAAAATTATTCTACTTTCTCTTTCTTTCTCACTCAATCTCTTTCAATATCACATTTCGCAATATTTCTTACTTTTTACACATCTATTATTAGTGACCCCACACCATTTATTTAAAAATATTTATTTTCCCAATTTTTTAACTTTCCACTAAAAAATTCAAATTCAAATCAAATCTACTAATAAACTAAAATAATCAATTAAAAATAACACTAATATATAAAAATACGGGATAAACTTCAATATATAAAAAGCGATATTCTATATATATATATATATATATATATATATATATATATATATATATATATATATATATATATATATATATATATATATATATATAAGGAAAACTTATTGACTATTTCAACTACTGATTAATATTTAAAACAGCAGGGATAATTCATCCGATATAAAACAACACGGGATAACTATACTATATATAAAAAAACACGGGATAATCATGACCGATATATAAAAACACTTCTTAAATATTTGATAATCTACCATCTATCGTTCTTTGTCTACTATAATCTTTTAATTTTAAAAATAATCATTCAAAACTATGAGATAACTTCATTGATATATTAAAAAATATTGATAACTTTATTGAAATATAAAAACACGGGATAATTCGTGAATGATGTATGTAAAAACACGAGAGATTGCGACTAATATATAAAAACACGGGATAAAACACGGGATAATATGAAAGAACACTGGATAAATGCATGCATTTATTCATAAGTATTTATATGATAAGTACTTATCTAATAAATACTTAATTAAACTATTTATCGAAACGGCCCCTAAAAGGTCAAAAGTACAAAAAAATTAGGTAGGGAGGGAGTAATAATTTATAATTTAGAAACATTATTAATTATTAATGTAACAGATTAAAGTGGACTTTTCTTAAATTTGAGGGAAGAACTCATGTTTCTTATTTAAGGGTTATAACAACAGCTCAATTCTCTTGTCCCGTCGTTCATCTGCAAGTCTTCTTTCTCTCTCTCTCCTGCTCCCTCCGGCGTGAGAGAGATCGTCGCTCCGCCCGCTCCGGTCCTTAACCGACTCCAAGGCACGTTTATCTCGCCTATTACATGTTATATTCCGATTACGTTTGGTTATAATGGACGATCGAACTGTTTTTCCTCTCTCTATTTGTTATTTTTTCATGCTGCGCATAGACACCACAATCCCTTGGTCGCTTGGTTTCGAGTTACTTTTTTATTCTTGTTCTCGTCGTTGATCGTATCTGAAGTATCATCGGCGTCTCCATCGTTTGTTAATTTTTAATTTTGTTTTTCAAAGTGAGCGAATAATTTTTTTTTTTTTTTTTTTTTGCGGTTTTGATGATGAGACTGTTTCCTTGTTCTCGTCGTTGATTGTTTATTTGATTCTAACTAGTCTTAAATATTAGTTGTTTATCACATGCAATATGGTTTTGTAAATTGGTTTATTTAGCCTATGTTGTTGTTCTTGTTAAGATTTCCTTTAGGTTTAGATGATTGATTGATTTCTTTATCATGCAGGTTTCTTGGTGCTGTTGGTGCAATTTACATCTACAAGTGCCGGTGAGATGTGTTTGCTTTGGAAATTCTCCTTCATTCTATCTCTACCTCACTTTTCTTAAGTTTACACTTAATACGTATAGATTTTAGTTATATGATTCTTATATAATGATAAAACAAAATTATGATTATGGATATTTTGCCAGTAAAAACTTGTATTACCCTAGAATTTGCATTTGTAGGTATTGGAAGTGTGTAAATTTCTTCATTTGGTTTTTTGCCTGAGTTACAAAATGATGTTGCAATGCAGGAACTTTTGAATCTTAGGTTTATGACGTGAATGCTGAACTGATTACTTTGGCATGTTATGCTTTGTCAGGATTTATTAGCCTGATGATGTGCAGCTGTTATGGATTGTTAAAAAAACAACTCTCACATAGGAAGAAGAAAGTGTATTGTACCAAATTCAACTAAACTGTGGCCTTTAGATCAAATTCGTCCATCTTTTAGGCCTAGATGCTTGTTTGGTGTGAGGTGGCTTAGCAATTATGTTGAGTACATTGTACCAATAGATACGTCGCATTCCAATGTCTAGTGAAGAAATGTGTTACTGTCTGACTGTTGTTAGTCTGTTACCTGCAATCTAGGGAAAGGTGTCGAATACATAATAATGTTATTAATGTTATAGTCCTAAAGGGGACTCTGAAGCTCTGAGATATAAATGATTGTAAACTTGATACTATTCTCCCCGAGATATAAATGATTGTAAACTTGATACTATTCTCCCTGTGACTCGTATTGATTGTAATTATAATTATTAGTTATTATTTCTTTTTTATCTTTTTATCACTTGATATAGTTTCCTTAAGTAGTTTGAAATGTGAGAGTTTCTCGTATATATAATTTTGAGTAGTTTAAAGACTTTGGTGGTGACTCTTTTCCACATATTAATCACTAATGATGATTTCTCTTCCCGTCGACGATCATACTGATTGTGACTTATGTTGGTTATGACTCACAAATATCCAATGCCAGATTTAGTTTCATGCTTTGTGGGAAAATGCTTTGTTAATGTAACAAGCTTAAAAATTTAGTAAGCTTTAGCTTGAGGGGGAGTGTTAGAATATCAATTATGATTTTCCATATCAATTAGGTTTAATTAGTATTAATTGTAATTGATTCCTATTTACGTTATAAATAGAAATGAGTGTGCCCTATTGTAGACGCACAAAGACATACAAATTCAACCGTAAGAATGGCATAATGCTTTGGAAGTATGATTTTCTAACCAACAAAGGTAGTTTGAGCATCTGACTAAGAGAAGGCTACCGAATTTGATAACTCTAAGAAAGCTGGTTGACATCTTCACTAAATCTCTACAAGGGCATCAGAAAGATTATTTATGTAACAAGTTGGATGCAAATGACTAGATGTATATGATATATAATTATTAAGAGTTGTTCTTCCTCTTTATTATCTCTTTAGTTGACTATCTGATTCTAGAGAAATCTGAATGTAATTCCCAAGTGAAAAGACAAGTTAAGTTTGGATTTTTTCTGCTTACTTCTTGCTCTAACAATATAATAATGCTTCACTTTGATTGGGCCTTTGTCATCTTTGCTATTCATCAGTCTATAATCAATATCTATGTATATAGAGCTGATATCTATTTGCCATCTTATGTGTATTAGAGCTGATATTTGTTTGCCATCAATGAGACGGCAAGTTGGAACTTCCTGATTGAGGTTAAGCAAACTTTCTTTTAACAAATCTATTTGACTTATGGTGGCATACTAAAGTAGAGCCTTGTTGCAATGGTTAGAGTTTCTGTCCAATAATTAGAGGTCACGTGAGATCATGGATTTGAGCCTTCGAGTCAATCTCTTGCAAATGTAAGGTAAGAAAGAAAGTACACACTAGATCTGTAATGTGTCTGCACCCTGCCGTGGTTGGAGCTTAATATTAGCACCAAATGCCAGAAGAACAAATGGATTAAGGTAAAATGACTCCTTGTGGTAAACTGCTGTCAATATTTGGTAGGTTTCTTTTTTTTTTTTTACCAATACGAGTATACAACCACCCTTTAGCTTTTCTGGTAAGGTCTAAATCATTTTTATTAAAAAAAACCTCCGCTTTTGCTCCTTATGCATAGCTGACTCTGCGGCAGGCTTTTTCCTTCCCTGTTTTCCCCTTCAAAAACAAATTGTCTTTGTAGTTTCATTATTCTATCTTTCTTAGCTGGTACGTCGGAAGTACTTAAATAATTTGTTCCATTAATCTTGTCTTAACTACTTGTTAGAAGGCACATATTGGAGTCTTTCCCTTATGTGCCTGGGTGTGTGGATAGTTCATTATCTTTTTCAGGTTCCGGAAAAGAATAGAAAATGCTAATACTTGCTGAGTGATCCTTTGTAAACCCTGCCAGGTAAGTCTGTTGCTAGAGTCATCTTATTTCTCATAGGTCCTCTTTTTATGCCATATCAAAACTCGCTGCTAGGCTCAATAAGCCAGAGTGAGGAACCATCATCCATCTAATTTAGATATCTGCTATGTCATGTCATCTTTTCTCTCTTGCATGGGCTCACTACTTCTATCTATGGGTTTGGCTTCAAGTGATTGGAATTATTAGGGTTCTTGGTATATATAGGAGGGTTAAGGAGATTATGAAAGGCACTGTTTAGTATTTTAAAGGCTAGTTTCCGTCTGTTTATTGTGAATTCCCTATCTTTGATAATCTGAAGCATATTTTTCATGCTCTTCATAAATTATTGTCAGTGGTTATCCTCCTCCTTTGGTCAAATGGATTAGTGGCTTCTAGTCATGCTTCTTTTTTTGTGGTTTCCTGTTGATGACGTTCTGATTCACCAGAGCCATACTTCTCATCTTTCATGCAATTTTGGTTGTAACTGGAACAGTAACAGAAATATAGTTTATTCTGTGGGTATTGTGCTCTTGGGGGATTGCACACATCATCAGTGGCGGATCTAGGACCCGGGGTCAAGGAGGGTCAAAACATTTTAAAATCTCGCATCACAAATATATATTTAAAATATAAGTTCAGTACATTTAATTATATAAATTACACAACTCATAATCATCCTCCTATGCACTCGGGAGGAAGAGGAATTGATGTGAATGATTGTGTGAGTCTGGTATAGTATGGAATGGGCACAAAATTAGGAGCTTGGGTGCAAATTCTTTTTTAGGGTGTGCATTTTTTTATAAGGTGGGAAGTTTAATTTATATTTTGAGAGTGTGCAATGACCCCCCTCAGTTGGTTACTTATTATTTTTCCCTTCCATCTTTTCTTTGTTGTTCTTGGCAGCTGGACATGAAATTTCAAGCTAGGTGATCTTCTGTAGGCCTAGATCCTTTTTCTATGTAAAGGATTGAATGGCCAATGATGAAAACGGATGAATAGTATATCGGTAATCTAAGGACTTTTGTGGAAGTTCCAGTGATGGTTGTATATGCTCTAAGTGGAAGAGGAAGGTCAGGCTAGCTGTAATTTTAGGAGTGTTTTTCTCTAATGCTAGTTAGAAGACTGTAATTATAGTAAATGGTAAACTTTGGTTTAGTTTTTTCATCCTTTGCCTTACAAGACCATCTGGATTATCCCCAGGATTCAATCCCTTGTTACTTTCAATGTATGGTTATTTAAGATAATTATATTTTCTCCTAAAAAGGTTAAATTGTCTGTTTTTTTTTTATTGCAATTCATTTCACTTCCGTTTGCATAAGCATATCTGTTGTCTTTGTCTTCCCTCCTTTTCCCATGATTGCGCAATATCTCCAAATTACTAGTACATGGGATTCATTCTCAAGTCTTGGCTGTACATATTGCCACGTGCTCTTGTTGGTTTTCCACCTGAAGTGTTTAAATTGACTTTAGCATCCAAGCAAGTATTTAGACTATGCAGCTTCACATAAATATTTTGACGGGTAATGCAGGGATCTACAGTTTCTATTCATTGTGCCAGAATTGATCTCTTATAAATGTTAATGCTATGAGGCAGCGTTGCTTGATTGTTTTGAGATGATTTTGCATTTTGATATTGAATTCTTCAGATGTTCTTTTTCCTTGCAGGTTATAAGTAATTTGCCGGTCTAACTTTACCACACTGTCAATTTGGACTTCTGAGGTTGCAAGCAAGTTATGGGACACCAACATTTATATAGCACACCTCAAATGTCTGAGAGTGAACCTGATCAGAACTGGAATCATATGCATACTGAACAACGTAATATACACTTTGGTATTGCTACTCTAATTGCCAAATTCCCGTTGTGTTTTGATACATTTGCCACTTTTTAAAGTTAAATATTTATTTTATTGCATCGGCATCAAATCAATAATATTGGACCTCTATTGCAGGTAGAGCCAGCACTTCATATAATGGTTCTTTTGTATGTCCTGTGGAGGAAAATATGTCTATAAGTAGCACTTCTTTTCCACATCATTGGAACTCTGCAACAAGGTCAAATGGATATGCATCTTCAAGTCACAACATTGAAGCACCCCCTCATCATTCAAATACATCAGGCACTTATCACAATCATTTGCTGCATTCATCAACTGCTGGAACGGTGTCTGAAAGTTACGTACCCCAGCCTTCTAATTCTAATTTTGACAGACAATCATATCCTGTTGTTAATGGTGGCCTTAATAATCTTACAATGGCAAATGGACAAGGGCCTCACAAGCGGAAGAGCTTTGAAGTTCCTTCAGTCTATGAGCGAGGCAGCACAAGCAGATATGTTGGTAGTGGTAGTGCATCTGATTTTCCTTCATCTTCAGAATTACAGATGGTGAAGCCAAATATGGCTTCTCTACATATGCCTGGGGATTATGGTACTATGACACCCACATTTAGAGGTAGTGAACTTTTACTAAGGGGTGAGGGTTCTTTACGGAATGTGAGGAGGCGCTCTGCACTTAGCTTGGAATCTAACCTGTCGAGAACCCCTTTGTTGAGTAATCATGGTCAAAACTCATACTCTACTGGCTTACCAATTTACCATTCTACTCCGATCGATCTTTCAAGTCAAACTTCTAGCACTATGACAAGGGATTGGAGCCAAATGAGTATGTTTCCTGCTCATGGAAGGGTGTTATCATCAGGTTAGTTAGTAGTTGATAATAGTACCAACACTCACGTTCCACTCTCCTTTACTTTATATCTGACTTGATTGTTGAATTAAAATGTAGTTTCAAGTGCTTTTAATAATGAGACAAGTCATTTCCTTGTTCTCCTTTACTTTATATCTGACTTGATTGTTGAATTAAAATGCAGTTTCAAGTGCTTTTAATCATGAGACAAGTCATTTCCTTGTTGGAAGTGGTTCCAGTAATGCTTCTGTAGATGTTGGGCGTTTCCATCATGATTTTGGTACTAGCAGAAATCCCGTGGCTCCTCAAAGTTTTCATAGCAACTTTTCTCAAAGACCCACTCCAGCTTTTAGGGCTTCTTCAAGCTCGCGCTTCGGACATGTGGCACCTTCTAATGGTGGATTGCACATGATGGCTGAAAGTTATTCTACCAGACATCCAAGGCCATTGACCTCCGCTGGCTGGCGTAGTAGTGATAGAAATGGCAGGTCGAGGACATATGGTAGTAGATATCGATCGTCAACTAATGAGGTTGGTCTTGAAGATCGATTTTCTTCTGATAGATCTCAACTCTCTGAAGTTTTGTTTTTTTGTGTGTAATGATTGGCTATACAACTCAAATTTTGGTTGTATCATTCTTGCAGGGTTTCATGATTGTTGACCGTGCTTCCCTGTATGGCTCTAGGAATATACATGATCAACATAGGGACATGAGGATGGAGATAGATAACATGAGCTATGAGGTAATTATTATTATTTCTTGTGTGCTAATTAATAATATCACTACCAACTTGTTTATTATTTTGGATGCTTTGGACTAGGAATTACTTGAACTTGGAGAGAGGATTGGCCATGTAAGCACCGGATTATCTGAGGATTTGATTGCCAAGTATTTGACCGAAACAATATACTATTCAGCTGAGCAAAGTCAAGAAGAAGGAACTTGTGCAATCTGTCTGGTATATTTCCTTCTATCTTCCAGAATAATCCTTCTACCATTCAAGAATTAATAATATAGAGTGATAATGACAAGACAACTTATCACTAAAATATTAAATATGTAAACTATGATGCACAGATACCATACGAGTATCGGATACGATACGAATCTGATACGACAATACAAACTTGATTGAAAAATATAGGAGACAATATGTCTACGATTCATTGATAAAAAAAATAAAAATTCACAAAATAATAGAAAAGATACGGACATGTAGACCCAAAAAACATAGGTTAGCACAATAAAATAGAGAGACACATAGAAACTAGCGAGTTGCACTTGTAAAACAAGCTTTTATGAATTTGTATTGGATTGATGTGCGACTAAACAGTTATCCCACATCGAAATTGGATTTTCGTGTTTAAACTAAAATAATTCTTGATAGAGTTTAAGGATTTGAGGAAGATAATTGATTTGATGTTAAAATCCATGTCTTTTTCTGTTGTGTAGAGTCAAACATGTTATTTTGGGATAATTGATTTATCTGTCATCTGGGTTTTTCTCTGTTCTATTAACCTCGACATCTATTACTTTTAAATTTCATTGTGTTTTTTTTTACCTTTGAAAAACTTTTGGTGCTTTGGAATTGTAATAATGCGGTGCTTATTGATCTTTTATTGAAAATTACAGGAAGAGTACAAGAACATGGACAATGTTGGGACACTTGAAACTTGTGGACATGACTACCATGTAAGCTGCATTAAGAAGTGGTTATCTGTGAAGAACGTATGTCCCATCTGCAAAGCTTCTCCTTTGCCTGATCATATGAAGGATAAATAAATAATTCTTTCATTCTACTTTAGTTTAACGAACATCATTTTGTACATATATTTTGGATATCCCTCAAAGTGGATAAAACACACTTCCTTCTCAATATGTTGCAATAGGAATGCTACTTTATGTGAATAGTTTTGTTGAATTTTGCTTCAATCTCAATTGCTATATTTTGTATACCCCTAAGGGTATGTTTGGGAGGGAGTTTTAAGAGGGGAAGGGAAGGGAGGAGAGGGTTTATTTTTCAATTCTAAATTGATTAAAATGTTTTATCATCTAAATATGTTTTAGAGCCCTATTTTTTTTTTTTAAAGTAAAATAAGCGTGTTTATGCTACGAATTCCAACATTTCAGGTTATATGGTGGTGAAGAGATGAAGAAGAGAGAAAGGAAGGGAATGAAGGTTGAAGGTTGGAGGTTGAAGATGAAGAAGTGATAAAGAATAAAAATTAATTAAAATTAAAAATAATGACTTGACATTACAAGTAACATTAAAAATAAATTAGAAAAAATAAATTAATGACAACTCTTATATCAAAACAAGTGATTTTGCGAGGGTTTTTACTAAAGTCTAAACTTAAAATGTCAATAAGCAAAAATGAAGTGACTAAAATTGTTATATAATTATCTATCATGTTATTCTTTTACTTTTTTAAAATATCAAATATATATTAAAATATTTATTAATCTTTTCTAAGCCTTCCCCTCCTAAAATCTCTCTCAAAATGGTCTGGATAAAGTGTTTCAAAAAGTAAAATTCTAAAAATAGGAAGAAAAAAAATTAAGAACAAGGTTTTTGAGAAAAAATGTTTCCAAAATAAGAATGAAATTTTCAAAGACCAGTTAAAAAGGAATATACAAAGTTAAGTTTCAAATATCGTTTCTCAAAAACTTAATATAAACAAAGTGTTTGCAAAAAAGAATTAAAATTAAATAAAGATTTCAAAAGGATCTAAGGCAACATATTTTTCAAAATAAAAAATGAAAAAGTTTCAAAGACAAATTGGAAAGAGTAGAAAAAATAAGTCTTCAAAACTTATTCTAGACAGTGTTGCAGTCACAAAATAACCTTTTAGAAAATATCTAGGACCACAAAATAATGCACGGTTTATAGTTGTAGTGGTAAGTAGTAGTTTCTTTGTGAGTATAATTAACTCCACTAATGTATAACAATGAGGCGTACGTGAGCGTGACATGGTACTCCAATTTGAGAGGCTAGTATTTCCCTGACATTACTTCTTAAATTGTTTTCTTTTATTTATCTAGCACACTAGGCAGTTGCAATTATTTTAAATTGTACAAGTTGAATGAATTATGGTTATTTTAAATTGTATTTTAATCCAACTCCTAATTTTGATTAATATTTCTCATGTTTCAACTATAAGTTTATAATTCAAAGTAATCATGTACGTATATATAATATTAAAAAATTCTTTATTTTAGCATTATCCCCCCTCAATAAATTTTTAAATTATCCATTTTAGCATTACGTCGGTGTTAATGAAGTGTCCCATTGACACCCTTTGGCAATTGGCACAATTATCTATTTTTAGTTGTCGTAATGTATTGTTAAATTGGAGAAAAGTGGTATCAATTGGTTTGATAAAGGAGAAGAACAATACTACAATATACTATCAAACTCATTACAAACTAGATTTTTGGAGCAACACAATCCTATCTTTTTTCCTTTAAGAACTATATATCTTAATTACTACTATTTTAGTTCATTATAATTATAATGAACATGTTATTAGAGTTTAAAAATATCAATTTAATGCAATTCGTGTATCGCACATGTGTGCATTGTAGTGCCCTATCTATAATTCTGGATATGATCTTTAGCCATGTTGAGATATCAATTCTCCATGGATTTGAGTGAAAGGAATTGAACAAGAATTGAAAACAGAGAATGAAGGAAGAAGGAAAGGAAACCCAAATTCATTCAATGTGATGAAATGTTCAACTGAGTATTACATTTTACAAATGAGTACTTATATCTAACTACTAGTTAGGATACAACCTAACTAACTGAACTAAACTCTAACTGATTAACTAAAGACAGCAACTAATTCTCAACTACTTTACCAATAGTAACTACACACAGTAACTGCAGTAATTCTATTAAAGGTGAAACAATAAACCTTGGTTTACTTCAATACTCCCCTCGAGTTGGGAGATATATGTCTTTTAACCCCAACTTGAAGAGCAAGTCTTTGAAATTGAGTCTTGTGAAGTGCCTTGGTCGATGAAAGTCTGCGAGTGCGATTGGGACTTCACGTGTATGAGTTTGAGAACCCATTTTGAACATATTCACGGATGAAATGGCGATCGATATCGATGTGTTTGGAGCGCTCATGTGTTGTTGGGTTTTCACCATTGGATGGCCGATTCTTTGTCCGATAGCACCATTGTGGAGGTGATTGTTACTTGAAAATCACGAAGTATCTGCTTGTATCCTGGCGTTAGTTCACGTAATGCTGAGAGGCTATCGCTCAGTACTGCCTTACTGCAGAGGATCTAGCAACGATTGTTTGCTTCTTTGACTTCAAGCAACTAAGGGTCACCAAAATAAATGCAAAAACACGTTGTAGACTTTACGCTTACTCACACGATCCCCAATCAAGCATCAACATATGCGTGAGTTGGAAGGAAGCCTCGGCGAGGGAAGAAAACACCTTGACGAAGTTCCTTTGAGGTATTGTAGCAAATGATGAGCGACTTGCAAGTGAGGTGTTCTTGGCTTGGACATGATGGCCCGACTCAATTTATTCACGGTGTATGTGATGTCAGTGCGAAATTGTGAGATAAATCGGCCTCCCAACAAGCCTTACGTATTGAACATCATCCTCGAGGCGTGCCATCGGTTTCATTCATCTTGCGGCTAGGATCCATAGGTATGTTTCTTGGTTTACGAGGAAGTAAAACCGGTGTCAAGTAACAATTAAGCGTGTACTTTCTACGACATAGGTGTATTCCATGCTTTGATCTAGCTACCTCAAGCCCCAAGAAGTACTTTAGATCACCAATGACTTTCAACTTGAAGCACTTAGCTAGGTGAGCTTGAACTTCATTAATTAGTGACTTGTTGGGACCGCGGAACTATGTCATCAACGTAAACCAAAGAATGCCACAAATTTATGTCCCGATCCTTTAGTAAATAATGAATGATCGGCAGGACTTTTTGTGAACCCCAAAGCGATGATAGTGGAGCTTAATTTGGCAAACCATTGCACAGAAGCTTGTCTTAGTCCATATAAGGACTTGTGCGGTTTACAAACTCGGTTCTCCCCTGTTTGGGGTAACCTAAAGGCAAGTCCATGTAGACTTCCTCCTTTAATTCTCCATTCAGAAGGCATTATTTATGTCGAGTTGTAAGAGGTGCCAATTCGGTTGAGCAAATTAATGACAAAGAAAATCCTAAGCGAGGTTAACTTGGCAATGGTGAGAGAAGGTGTCTAGAAAATCAATCCCGAGTTGTTGAGTGAAACCTTGGGCAACCAACCTTGCTTTGCACCTATCCAGGAACCATCCGCATTGTACTTAGCCTTATAGACCCATTTACATCCAACGGTTCTCTTGTCTATTGGTTTTGGGACAATGGTCCAAGTATTGTTAGACTCGAGGGCGCCTATTTCTTCCTCCATGGCTTTACGCGGATGGGGTGTTTGATGGCACAGTGATAATATCGTGGCTCAAACATCTTTGTGGAAACATTGTGAATAAAGTTCTTGAAAGATGAGGAAAGATTGCTATAGGTAGTAAATGTTTGTATGGGATAGGGAACACTATTGCGATCCCATACGAATCAAGGTGTGCAGTGGCTTGTGGGGTCTTGTGGATCTACGCAGGCCAATATCATGAATTTGTTACGTGTCGGCAGGACGGGAATGTCTCATTATTGCAGGAAGATTTTCGATGAGGTATTTACAGTCTTTGCAGGAAGGTCTTGAGTAGAAGGGTTAGCTGGTTGAGTATTTGTAGTGTTTGTGTTTGTTTCAACTGGGTGTTCAGTAGGAAAGGGGTCTGTTACATGATCATCCACCGAAAGAGGCACCACAGGACATGTAGTGGCATCTAAGGCATCTTGCGATCCCCCAATGTTTGGCAAGAGAGATTGTGGAAAAAGGGATTGTGAAGGACGATGTGGAGAAGCTTGGTGAAAGGGAAGGTGGTCTCATGGAAGGACACATCTCTAGAAATTATGAATTTGTTTGTGGTGGGATCAAGAAGTTTGTACCCTTTAACCCCAATAGGATATCCCATGAAAATGCAAGGGGTGGCTCTAGGGGAAAATTTGTGTCTTTGGGATGGGATGGTAGATGCAAGGGCCAAGCAACCAAACACTCTTAACAATGAGTAATCAGGCTCCTTCTTGTAGAGCAAGGCATAAGGAGAGTTACCTTTTAATGCTTTGCAGGTCGTCATTATTGATCGGATGAGTGCGGTTGATACACACTCTCCCCGATAGGCAAGAGGAACCTTGGATTGGAAGTACTGAGCCACCGCAACGTTGAGAAGATGTTGATGCTTCCTTTCAACTCACCGAAGTTCTGTTGAGGCCTATGGGGACATGAAAGTTGATGCAAGGTCCCTTGTTCTTGGAGGAAACTCTGGAGTGCAAGTTCTCTCGCATTGTCAGTACGTATTGCCTTGATTTGTTTCCCAAACTGAGTCTTGGCAAACTTAAAGAAACATTGAATGAGGTTGGCGGCTTCCACGATTTGGTCCTCATGAGGTGGATCCAAGTGAATCTTGTGTTATCATCCACCATTGTTAAGAAATAGAACTTGTTGTCATGAGTCGGTTTGTGAAAGGGTCCCCAAACATCACAATGCAACAAATCAAAAGGAGAATCGAATAATTGTTATTAGCGAGAAAATGGCGATCTATGTAGTTTGGACAATGGACAAAGCAGAACATAAGCTATTATCACAATCAACTTGTTTTATTACGGGTAACTTGTTACACATATTTTTCAAAATAGAATCGAAGGATGCCACTAGCCTAGCGTGCCACAAGTGTGCACTAGTTACATTTGATATAGAACTAGAAATGCTAGGTGCAGAATTAGAAATAGAGTGAATTTTATTACATGAAGAATCTGATACAGTGTTACAAGTGTCAGGTGAAGCATGAAAATATAACCCATCATGATAATCACTCCTGCCAATCACCTTCAGATGGTGAGCATCCTGGACCAAGAATACATTATCAGTGAAAGAAACATGATAATTAGGATCTTGGTTTAAGGAACCCACAGAAATGATGTTGATGTGAAAGGTAGGAATGCACAAAACATTATGAAGGATCAAATTTGGTGAGAGTCTAACAGAACCAGTTGCTAGAACAGAAACTTTTTGTTTATTTGGAAGTGTAACAAATGTATTAACTAATAATGTATAGGTAAGAAAAGATGCTAAAGAGATGCATATATGAGCAGTAGCTCCAGAATCATAAATCCAGTCATGTAGGAACAAGCAAGAAAAGACCAAATGAGATAAAGAACAAGTAAAATGGAGTATAACATCACCTTTGCCCTCTGTAGCATCAGAATTTGTTGATGCTTTAGCCATTTGGCTCTGCATAAATTGTATCAGTTGTTGATACTGCTGAGTGTCAAGATGAGGCTCGGTGGAGACACCATTGCTTGCAGTCACCTGATTCACATTCTGGGATGCTGCAGCCTTTTGTTTCTTATACCCAGGAGGGAAACCATGTAGTTTGAAGCACTTGTCTTTAATATGGCCACTCATGCCACAATGAGAGCATTGAGGACGATCCTTCCTGCCATTCTTGGCGTTGATGGCAAAGGCAAGCTGGGGGGTGGATTCAAGAGATGATTGACCAATTTCACGCTGTTTTTCATCTTGAATAACAAGTGAAAAAGCTCTGCTAATGTCGGGTAATGGATCCATGAGGAGAATTTGTCCTCTAACATTGCTAAAGCTCTCATTCAAACCCATCAAGAAGACATAAAGGTGTTGACGATTCAAATAGGCAACGAGGGCGTCAGAACCACCACACGTGCAGGTGTTCTTAGGGTTGTGCTCGGCTAAACTATCCCATAATCCCTTGAATCTCTTTGTAATAAGCACTTACCGAGAGGCTACCTGAGAGCAATTTAGGACTTCTTTGTTCAATTGGAAGATCGTGGCCCGTTGCTTTGCTCGAAAGCGATTCTTTAGCTCTTTCCAAATCGCCGCCGCCGAATCGGAGTATAAAACGCTGTTGTGAAGTTCTTTGGAGATCGAATTAAGGAGCCACGATGTCGTCATGTGGTTGCTACGAACCCAGGCAGCAGTAGTAGTAGCAGTTGATGGTTTTGGGATTGAACCATCAATGAATCCCAACTTGTTCTTGCGCAGGGCTATGGTCATGGCGGGACCAAGAACCATAGTTATCGCGAGAATCGGAGAAGATTGGAAACTAGCACCGCCGGGATTGTCAGGGGTGGATATAGTATGGACTCGATGTTGAAAGCAGGATCCGCCATGAAAGAATGGCGGCAAGAAGATGAAGAAGACGCTTGAACTCGTGAGGAACAGACGAGGAATCAAGGAAGGATCGCAAAGTTGAAGACGACGGTTAATGCGATCGAGGGAAGGAAGACGAAGCGGAAGATCTGTGCTCTGATACCATGTTGAGATATCAATTCTCCATGGATTTGAGTGAAAGGAATTGAACAAGAATTGAAAACAGAGAATGAAGGAAGAAGGAAAGGAAACCCAAATTCATTCAATGTGATGAAATGTTCAACTGAGTATTACATTTTACAAATGAGTACTTATATCTAACTACTAGTTAGGATACAACCTAACTAACTGAACTAAACTCTAACTGATTAACTAAAGACAGCAACTAATTCTCAACTACTTTACCAATAGTAACTACACACAGTAACTGCAGTAATTCTATTAAAGGTGAAACAATAAACCTTGGTTTACTTCAATAAGCCAAATAACCTAATGAATAAATAGAAATGTTAATAAAGTTTTAAGAGATAATACCAATCTTCTTAAATCATATAGAAGATGTCGGTAAGGTCTAGCAAATTGGCAAAACCCAAACAACTATGTTCGTTGGTGCTAGTGCTAGTGGCGGACTTGTGTGTAGTTGAAGATGTTCACTTAAAATTGTACTAGTACTCATAAGTTTGCACCCAAATGTATCCAAGACATAATTTTGAACCTCGGATCCCAGATTCTAGATTCGCCACACAAGTCCGAGCGATAATTGGGTTTGGATCCCATCTCAAGGTCTTAAGTTTGAATCTTGGGTTTTGCAAAAACTTTATTGGGAGGGGAGAATCACGAGACTGGCAAAGCCGAGTACACGTGGCCAGTCAGATTCCCTGACATAGATTATTCACCGGAAAAGTCGGCAGATATTGCGCACCAATAACACATAACAAATATTTTTCACAAAACCAACGTTGTTAGGATAAACATTTTTCGTGTTACCCGAGTTCAAACTCGAGATCTCCATGTTGCGTGTGTGAGTTTATGAGTAGTGCTTGTCACTCCGTCTTTAGACCAAAACAAAATCATATAGATGATAAAACCACCTCCTTATTATAGTTTAATTGGTTCATTTGGTTAAATTTTCGTTGAATTGGATTACTAATAAATACATATTATAATTAGGGTTGTTCAACTAGACTTTAGTTAAAATGAGGTTGAACCAATCGCTGAATCAGACAATTATTGGCTTAAATAAATATATCTTTTTATGTCATTTTATATTTATCAGCAAGTTCAACCGCTAGTTTTACCAAACACATCAATTACTACCAGCTAACTCATCCGTTATCCGCTATCCGCGGGCTTGCATAAGTTATTGGTTTTCCATAATTCCATTTTGTTTAGCTCGTGCTTTTTTTATTTTATCGGTTGATGTTTATAACTTTTACTTATCTTTGCTTTTTCCCTCATATGCCCTTATATTATATCCACATACTAGCAGGATACTCGTGCATACATACGGGTGTTGTCCTATTCTTTGAACTTAGACCGTATTTAAATAATCTGAATATTACCCCGTTAAAATAAAGACAAATTTAAAGTAGATAAAAAGAAGTTTTAAATAAAAGATAAATAAATATTGAAATCTAAAAATGTAAAAGTATCATTTAAAAATAATTGTGCATTTATCCCGTGTTTTTTATATAACAGTGCAGTATCAGTGTTGTTATCCCATGTTTTTTTATATATCAGTGCGACTATCCCATGTTTTTATATATATATATATCAGTTATCCGCATAGTTTTTTATATATCGGTGTAACTATCCCGTGTTTTTTTATGTATCAGTGCAGTTATCTTATAGTTTCAATTGATTATTTGAGTTGATTAGTAGATTATTGTAGATCGATAGTAAAAGATAGATATTAGATTACCAATAAGAAACATTTATCCCGTGTTTTTTTATTTATCTGTGACAATTATTTGTCACGTGTGTTTTAAATATTAATCAATTTAAATAGTCATTAAGTTTTCTTGTTTTTCTAGATAGTTGGTTTATAGTAGTCTTCAAAAATTATAATTATCAATGGAAAATATTAATCCTGTGTTTTTTATATATCATTGCAGTTATCCCATATTTTTTATATATCAGTTTAGTTATGTCGTAGTTTTAATTGATTATTTTAGTTGATTGGTAGATTATAGTATATAGTAAAAGTTAGATAGTAAATTATAAATAAGAAATATTTGTTTTATATTTTAATTAGTAGTTTAAATAGCCATTGATCAATAAATGTGTACACAGATGTTGGAGAAAAAATAAAGATAATTTTAGTAGAGTAGTGTTTGTATAAATTTAGAAATTTAGTTAAAAAAAACTAAAGTGAAGTGATAAGAAAAATAGAATAATTGTTTATGGGGTAAATAACAATAAAGTAAAAAGAAAGAAAAAAAGATGAAAGAAAGTGTAAGGAGGAAAGAGAGTGTAAGAAGAAAGAGATAAAAGGAAGAAATAGAGCGTAAGAGAAAAATAAAAATGAGGAAAGAGAGTGTAAGAGAAAAGTGAAAAAGTGGAAAGAGAGAACAATAAAATAGACCAATTTGCCCTTAATAAATTGAGGTGTCAAGGTTATAAAATGAGTCATTTGGTATTTTCATATGTGGTTAATTTGTTTAGATATAGTGTAGAATATAGTGTAGATAAATTTCGAAATTTAGTTAAAAAACTAAAGTGAAGTGATAAGAGAAAAAAAATAATTGTTTATGGGGTAAATAAAAATAAAGTAAAAAGAAAGAAAAAAAAGAAGAAAGAGAGTGTAAGGAGGAAATAGAGTGTAAGAAGAAAAAAAAGGAAGAAAGAGAGTGTAAGAGAAAAATAAAAATGAGGAAAGAGAGTGTAAGAGAAAAGTGAAAATGAGGAAATAGAGAAAAAAGATAGATAAATTTGCTCTTAATAAATTGAGGTGTCAAGGTTATAAAATGAGTCATTTGGTATTTTAATAAGTGGTTAATTATTGTTTAGATATTAGATTAGATTAAATTAGATTAGATCGGTATATAGTGTAGATTTCTAATAGCTTTGTCTGCTATTTACTCACACATGTAAAAGCTGCATGTAAATTTTTTGAATGTCAGTAGTTACGCATTGAAACATATGTATGACAAGCCTTGAATTATTTTTTGCAATTTTCTCTTTGCCTTATTAAATTAATTATGGAGTCCATAGCAGCTAGCATATGCCTATATATATATATATATATACCATTATTAGCAGTATATCTGTACAAACGTACGGGTACTATCATGTTCTTTATATTTTTTGACTATATATTGACTAAGTTGGAAATTAATTAGTTCAAGTATATTAAAAACAAATAAATATAAAAAACCAAAATATAAAATTATCATTTTTTATAACAATATATATAAGTTCTCCCGTAGGAATTATGGACTATAAATAAGCAACTATATATATATACACACACACATACACTAGTGCAATTATCCCGCGTTTCTTATATATTAGTGCAATTATCTAGTGTTTTTTATATATCAGTACTGTTATCCCGTGTTTTTTATATCAGTGTAAGTATCTCGTATTTTTTTATATATCAGTCCAATTATCCCTTGTTTTTTAGATATTAGTGTCGTTACCTCGTGTTTTTTATATATATTAGTGCAGTTATTTCGTGTTTTTTATATATCAGTGCAGTTATCCCGTGTTTTATTATGTATTAGTACAGTTATCCCGTGTTTTTTTAAATATCAGTGCAGTTATCCAATTTATTTTTTACAAAAGTTATCCCCTTTTTTTGAATAATAATTAGATTAAATAGTCATTAAATCTTCTTTTTTAGATACAATTACCAGTATTTTAAATAGTCGTCAAGTTTTCTCGTTATTTTCTAAGAGACTACAAAGTTTTTTTTTTCATATTTTTTATGGTGGTTCAGTTGATTAGTTTTAGTACATCAGTAAATTATAGCGGTTAGTAAAAAATAGACCAAATATTGAGTTAAAGAAAAATAGACCAAATATTTTTCACATGTTATTTTGAAGATTTTCCTAGTGGTTAAGTTGCTTAGTTTTAGTAGATTAGTATATGATAGTAGATAGTGGAAGATAGATAGTACATTTACAATGCTATTCAAAAATTATAATTATCAATGATAAATATTTCTCTCGCGTTTTTATATATCAGTAACAATTATTTGTCATTTTTTAAGTATCAGGGACACATATTTGTCGTGTGGATTTTTAATATTTATTAGTATTTTAAATAGCCATTAAATCTTGTTTTTTTTCTAAGACAATAAAAAATTAGTTTGAAGTCAAAAACAAACTGACCAAATATTTTTCACTTGTTATTTCGGCTCCAGCTGAGCGGAAAATGAGGTCTCAATAGGGTTCCTCCCGCCATCTCGACAATGGATTTCTTGGGCGCCCGGTTCACCGCATGCACGAAAAAGTAGTTTTCTTTGAAGTTCCGGTTGGAGTCGTTCGCCGGTAAGAAGTATGATCGGTCTGGTTTGTTCTGAAAACTGATATGCCTGTATCTCGTACCCCCTGCGCAAGGCTCTGTTTTCCGAGTAACGGTAAAGAGGGAAAAGAATACCCTAGCACTCGGCCTCCTTCCAAGGTACTTCATTGTCAACTCGAATCCTCTCAAAAAGCTCCAGCAGTTCGGCATCATCTACGACGGCGCCACCCTCAGGTATCTCAGCACCTGTTGTTGGAAAGAGTTCAATGGCAACTGGACGTTCATGGCTTCAAGGGCCGCTCCATAAAAGAAATATCCAATGTAGCAATGCTCGCTACAGACCGGAACCCCTGACACCAAGGTGATCCTCCATTTCTCACCCTCGGGTGAGTCCAGGTAATATCTTTCATAATACTCTGCAGAAAACTTCCAGATCTCAGTCGATACCCAGTTATAAACATTCTCGAAGCACTCAGAGTGGTTCTCCATGACTACTTCAGCAGCGGCAAGGCGAGATGTTGCTTCGTTGTCGTCCTCGAAGTTCGGGGTCGGCGGCCTCTGCCAACCTGACTTAAGCACTCAAAAGCTTGACTTCGTCGACATATTGTGGTAAGTTGTTTTGAGCAGGGATCGCGAGCCTGTTGACGCCGGCATCGGGTGGCCATCTGCCCTCCTCTTGAGATTCGGTTTTCCCGGCGGCACAGAGCTTTTCCGCTCTTCACTCTTCGTCCGCACCATCTGCAATAGGAGGCACGCTGCTACATCACTCTCCCTCTGAGTTGCTATTTACATGCCTCGGGCCGAGCAGAGCCATGATAAGGCGAATAGAAGCAAATCTCCCCGACAGGAGATCGCCTCGGTTCAGCTACCCTACGATATTCTACAGGTACTCATCTCTAAAAGTATTGATAGAATAAAGTTGCTCGGAACTAACCTGTATGCAGGAAAGTGAATTCGGTATGTGACTCGGACCTGGCACGAATAGAGCTTGAACTCGCGCGGTGAGGGTGAACTCGTACGGTGGCCTAGAACTTTCTCTCTCAAGAATTATGTGCTCCTTCTCTCTCTAAGACAGCGTTCGCCAATTAACAAATGACGGGAGCCTACTTTCTTCCCTTTTATATATGCTCGCTCTTCACGCCTGCAAGCGGTGTGCCATCCTGCTAGTCACAACGATTCAACTTCCTCCGACAAGAATTCCTCGAGCAGTCCAAACGACGTACTCTTGTCGCACTGACCCCCATGTGACACGTGGCTCAGCACAGGCGAAAAGGAAACTTAAGCCGATGCCGAGCTCCACGCTCGTCCCCGACTTGGTGGCCAGTGTTTCGACCGGGGCTGCAACGCCCCAGTGAGCATTGGGCCGGCCCAACTCTTTGGTCCATTCTGCCTTTCATCGCTTCAGTAAGGCCGACGGATAGGATCCTCCCGCCCGATCCGACGGCTACAGTACGCCTTCTTTCCCTATAAATAGAGGTCTGCCCCTCTACCCCGGTACGTTTTTCTCATTTGCTACATCGCTCCCTCTGAGCCCTTCCTTCCTCCTCTCTCTTTTCATTCTCTGCATGCTTATCTTATTCGCCTGCATATACTTGGACATACACTGACTTTAGCGTCAGAGTGTTTTGCAGGTACCCCCCACCCGACGTGGGCACGCTCGGACCTCCACCACTTGAGCCTAGATTCCGGGCACCAAACAGCAACAAGATGATCTCGGGACAGCTAAGTACCCTTGGCCAGAGAGTTTCTTCAAAGCCTAGGTACCGAACACATGTGTTGCTTCATAGGTGCTCGTTTTCGTAACATCTTCCTTTATACTTTGCTCCGTTAATTTTGACATGACTGTGTATCACTCTCAGAGCAATGAGCATGGTTGTCTTCATTGCAGCGAGCGCGTTAGCTTCGCTTTTTATCTAAGAGGACTTCTCATGGGTGGCAAACGCGTTGGCTTTACTTTTTCCCATGAGGTTCCCCTGAGGGTACTTCGAGGCGTTGCTCGGTTTTTACCAATCGGAACTTTGTTTTCGGCACATACTATGTCAAACTATTGGAGGAAAGTAGCGAGGAATCTGTCCATTTCAGAGACACCTTTTGTTTGGTTGGTTTATAACTTAGTTTCTGATCTGCCAGTCTTCTTTGCTCGACTAGTCCCTGTTTGAATGGTATCTGAGACTTACTCAAAGTAGAGCATTAGTAACTTCAACAAACATATATTTTCTTACATTTTTTTATAAGCATATATTTTCTTACTTGAGATTTTGATCTCTATTCCCAACAGTTTACATTTCTTAAGAAATAAAAGTGATCGGTTATGTTTCCTTATGCATGAAGAATCATGATGAGACATTAAGGCTTTCATGCTAAAATGTAATAACCGAGTGTATGATATTTTAATTGCTCACAACAAGTTTACTTGTATGGAGCCGAGAGATTAAGTAGCAAAAAACACATGCATTTACTTACCCACTCTCCAAACAATTTTAAGTCAAAACAATTTATCCATGTCTCAGAACCGAACATGTCATAGTTTAAACATAATAAAAAGAGAGCTTTTATGAAGAAGCATTCACATCAGATAATTTCAAAATTCAAAATAGCACCGAGATGGATAGCACCAAGATGGAAGGTTTACGTTTCAACATTTTAATGAGAATAAGGGGAAAAAATACTTTTAAACCTTAAGTCATTGCAACTGCATCGTCAGATCCTCAAGCCATCATCGGTGCTCTGTTTACTTCATCAACCGGCATCGTTAGATCTTCTGGCGGCAATTTTTAATTTTACCGAAACAACTTTTGGAACTTTGCACCTCTTTTCTTCATCTGATCCGAGTCTATAAGAATAAACGGAGCGAATCACACGGGGACTTCTATTTTTATGATCTAGCGTTTGATCTTTCCCGTGCATGATATGTTGGGTTACGAGCGAGATCTGGAGGAGATCGAAGGACTTCCCGGTTTTGAAGAAAAACACAAGGAAGAAGAAGATGGTGGTGTCGTCCCATCATGATAACCGGTGAGATCCATGTTACTGGTATGATCTACATGGTTTTGAGTTTTTCTAAAGGTGGTGGCCAGGGAAGAGTTTTACCAGGCCCCACGGTGGGCGCCAATGTTCCTAACTATTTCCCGGAGTAGGATTTATTCAGAACAAGAGTCACTACAAAAAAAATGCGAATTAGCGACGGAATTAGCGAGGGAATATTTGTCCCTCGCAAAAAACTGACATTAGCGACGGAATTGTAGGTCCCTCGCTAATGGTCACATTAGCGAGGGAATTAGCGACGGAATTGGCACGTCCTGGCTGATTTGACAGCTGCAGACTGCTCTGACTATGCAGACTGACAGTTAGCGACGGAATTGGCACGTCCCTCGCTAATGTCCAGTTATTTTTTGACCGAATACCCCATTATCTCACTCTTCTCTCATTCTTTCACAATACCCACTCCTCTCCTCTTCCTCTTCCTCTTCCTCTTCCTCTACTCTCTCTCTCTCTCTCACCTACAAACTCTAACCCACCACCACCACCACCACCACCACCACTCACAATACCCATTCTTTCACAATACCCACTCCTCTTCCTCTTCCTCTTCCTCTACTCTCTCTCTCCTTCTTCACAACCACCACCACCACCACCACCACCACCACGCCCCCACCACACCACAACCACTCTCACTCCTCTCTCTCTTCAACCACACAACCACAACCTCTCTCTCTCTCACTCTCTTTCTTCCACACCACCACAACCACATACCCCTTTCTCTCACTGTCTTTCTTCCACCACCACCACCACCACCACCACCACACCACCACCACCACCACCCTCTTTCTCCCTTACTCTTCTCCTTCTTCTTCTCTCTTCACTTACCACCACCACCACCACCACCACACCACCACCACCACCACCACCACCACACCACAACAACAACAACAACAACAATAATAATAATAATAATAATAATAATAATAACAATAAGATAGTAGTAGTAATAATAATAATAATAATAATACTAATACTACTACTAATAATAATAATAATAATAAAAAAAAAAATTCAAATTGATAAGTGTGCCAATCAGACTGGGGTTGCGTGCTGTCAGCATTAGCGAGGGAATTAGCGAGGGACTGGTCCCTCGCTAATTAGCGACTGACACAAATTCCCTCGCTAAATGCCACTAGCGAGGAGGGAATTAGCGACCCAATCGGTCCTCGCTAATTCCCTCGCTAATGGCAATTAGCGACGGAATTGGGCATGTTAGCGACCGAAAATTCCCTCGCTAATGACCGTGTTTCTTGTAGTGAGTGTAGAGAATAAGAGTATAGAATTATGAGAATGAGTAAGATATCTGAATCCAGAGAATGTTGTCATTTTCATTGGCCTCTAAGGGCTGTTTATATAGTACAATTAGAGTTTAATGTTAATCAATACAATAAATGACTGTTGCGATATCTATGGAGGAATTATAGGGATTCCCTTAATTACATGTCTAGAGTCACGGATAGGCCGACCGATGGTTAGGCCGACCGATGGATAGGCCGACCGAACGATGTAGGTGGTCGAACATATAGGCCGAACTGATGACCGAATGGAGGTAAGAGCCGGTCGTCTGGGGAATGTGGTCGACCTCATGATAGCTCCTATTGTGTTCTTCTTCCATTGAGTACATTATGTCCGACCGAGCCTTCTAGATACCGGTCAGTCCGGTTGGGAACAAAAACATTGACGTGATTGTTTTATCACCCGTGGACTGTCGTGTCACTTAAAACAAATGTTAAATTCCTATTATACCTACCCAACTTCAATTTGAGATAACTTCATTAATTTATGGCATAATAAGAGTTTAACATTTGTTTTAGATCACATGGAAGTGCACGCGCGCTAAAACATCCATGTCAATATTGCCAGCTGTCTTAAAATGTGCCAAATCAACTTAAAAATCAAGCTAGAGACCAAAATGAATTAAAAAATATTTTGCAAAGACTTTTTTAGAAAATAAATTTTTGCAGGGACTAAAATAAATTTTCGCTCATTTTGCAGGGACCAAAATAATATTTTAGCCTTTTGAAAAATTCTAGTAGTGTCGTTATAAGAGATAAGGGAGGGATTTTAGGATTCTACTAAATACTTGTTTGTCATTACAAATAATCTTTCAACAGAGGATGAGGAAGGTCTCCCCTGAGTGGTATGAGCCGATCAATCAGAAAATTAGAATGGTTCGGCGGTTGGGAACAGTTTTAATTTATGTAAACCTTGAAAAAAAAATATAAACGAATCAGTATAAAAAAATTCACAATAAATATAATATACTAAATTTATTTATACCTTTTTTTACAATAAAGTTTATTTATAACTTGAAATAATGTAATAATTTTTTTTCACAAAAAATAATGTATTAATATGGTTACTAACAACGTTTTATTTGGTTTTGTCAAAAAAAAAAAAACAGCGTTTTATTTGGAAAAAAATAACATTTCAATTAAACGACATAATGAATGAATAATTTTTTTGAAATGAACATAAAGAATGAATATATGTCACCGTAAACTAATTAAATAGCATTGATATCATTCAAAAGTATAGTTTTAATCATATTTATATAAATTTCAGATTAAATCAATTGGTTTGAAATTAATTTAAACACCCACAATGGTTAATCCGGCCGGAAATTGAGTTCAGATCTCACTTTAAGGTCTTAGGTTCGAGTTTTGAGTGGGCCGGGCAAAAACACTATTAGGATGAGAGATCACACAGATCGGCAAAATCGGATACACGTGGTCAGCTAATTAAGTTTCAAGACTTAGATTACTCATCAACAAAGTCGGTAGATACTGCGTACAGTAAAAAAAAAAAATTAAACCTTGTATCCAAAGGAAATAATTCAAACCAATCAGTATAAAAAAAGAGATTTCACAATAAATATAATATATTAAATGTGTTAATAACTTGAAATAATGTAATAATAATATAGATAACGGTCATAACATATCTAATACATATACAAAAGAAAATGAAACAAATGGCCTAATTGCTTACATGTCAATCACCTAGCGTATCCACCTAATAAGCAGATTAATAGCCACCTCATTATAATTAAAATGACTTGTACCTCATTGAGGTCCCATGTCATCTGTTTTTAAGATGGTCAACACCACCATTAAATCGCAATTAACATCAATTTTGAAATTTCTAACATCAATTTTTCAAATCAGTATTATTACCAAATCACCTTTAATTCATCCTCTTAAATACAATTTATTCCCAATCAATTGTTATACAATTATAAAAGAAAGAATAATTACAAATTCTATCTCTCAAATTACAAATCAAACTATTTTTGTATTAGTTTGCCGTAATGTTTTTCATGGACAATTTCTTTTTCTATTTTTTTTATGTTGGACAATTTATTTTTCTATTGAAAATTCCCAAACAGATTTTTTCTTCGTATTCATCTGTGATATATGTTTTTAACAAGGCCCTTTTAGTGCTTTAATTCCCAAATTTAATAATTCCCAAATCCCAATCTAACAAAAAAATAATTGGTGAGAGTTATCGCCATGTAGGTGTCATTGCAACAGAGGCAATTTGATACTGCAATGGAGTTAACGGAAGTAAAGCCGTAACGTTCGGCCTAACGTGAGTACTACTAATCCAAGTGTCAAACTATTAGTGGTCAACAGTTTGAACAGTACATATTGTACTATTCCTAACTTTTCTCCTATCCAAAATTAACATACCGTGATACAGTTAATGTTGACTCTTTAACTTTGAAATCAAAATGAGATATTTAGAATTAAAGTCATTAATATTAATATCAAAAATTTACAAAATCATTCAAATTTCTCTTTTCTAAACACTAATTAAAATCATAACCGAAATTGGAGGTATTAAATCCAATTGATTTTCCCTCTTTAATTCTATAAACAAAAACTTTTGAAATTGAATTTTCCCTCCTTTGTTTTTCGAAACCAAATTTATTTGCAATTTTAATTTTGAAATACAAATGTTCTAACACAAATAATCAATTTATCCAGTGATTTTCAAAAAAATAAATAAATTTTCATTGAAAAAAATCAATGCATTTCAAGATTGAATAATTTAAAATTGAAGCATGCCTGCGAATACTAAATAAATATTTGTTGCTCCTTTTCCTATTTATTTTTTTAGTTATCATAAAAAGTAATACCAATATTGCGTCAAAAAAAATACGTAATCACGTAATTAAAATATTAAAATCGTATTAAACGTCATGACAACCATAAAATATACAGTCAAATTTATATTTTGATGTCTCACATAATGTGAATTTTTTTAAAAAATAAGTAAACCCAAAAAATAAAATATATATACATATTTTTATTCGCACAGTTAATCTTCCCCAACACTGATGTTGAATGAATAAATTCAAATTCAAATTTTTTGAATCACATCACAATTCAATTCTATGATCAATTTACAATTTAATTTCATTAATACAACTTCTATTTATACTGCTTGTTGGCGCTTTTCCAAAATAAATATTTGCATATGCATGTGGACATATATTTTTCCTTTAAGCATTCTTTTTTTTTGTTGACAAATTTAAGCATTCTTTTTCGTAAGTATTTCTTTAACCATAGCATTCTATTTCGTGTTCATACTTACGAAAAAAGCACCTAAAGGTAAGGATTGACATAAGTGGAATTGACATAAACTCTTGCGAATGCATGCACCAACTTGACTTTACTGTGTAATAGCTTACTTTAGGAAATTTGATTACGTGTTTTCATGCCGTTATAAGCATTACATTTGCTATACAAGGTCAAACCCCATTTCCTATATCTACTTTTAACTATACTGGCAATATACAATTTTCATGATAAAAAATCTAAATTTTGGGTATAAAATAATGACTTTATTCATATTGACACACTTGATTGTTTCTTTAGCATGATGATTTTCGTCTAGAGAAGACATTGTATTTCTATGTGTCTAGCCCAACAATCAAAAGTTTCACAAAATCAATTGCTTTAAAATGATGTGAAAGATCTTTTTTTTGACAAAAAATGATGTGAAAGTTAATTGCTTTAACCAAATCTGTTAATTGCTTTCATGATGTGAAAGTTAATTGCTTTAACCAAATCTTTTAAGAAAAAAACATAACCTAAAATTAGGGAAACAAAACTCTCCTGATTACGAATTTGTAATTTGCTATAACGAATCTTTTAAATTGAGTGATTGAATATAATCTGGACGAAGTTAAAGATATTATATATTCTATTTGTAATATTAATTATCAATTCCTAAATGTCAGTGATTTAAAATTCAAACGATCGATTGGTTCAATTGATTAAACCACGACCCCATGTTGTGTACATTTTGATTATTTCAACAGTTCGACCATAACTTTATCCGAGTTTGAGCGCTTTAATACAACTCAACCAAGACCTAGAGGTATCACCAGTTCAATTTTCAAAACATTACTAAATGTGTCCATATAATAAATATGGTTAAATATATCTTTAGTCCCTCAAAAAAATTCACCTACTATTGGTCCTCATTTATTTTTAAATCAGTTTTAGTCTGCATAACTTTTAATAGCACTTACATAAGGTCAAAAAAGCGCTATTAAAAGTCATAAGTGATTAAAACTGATAAAAATAAAATGTTGTGACCAAAAGTAGGTGAAAATAAAATGTAGTGACCAAAAGCATAAGTGAAATTTTTTTTCAATGACTAAAATCAAAAATCAAAAGCACTAACAACTCAACAAACAAAATAAGGAAAATATGGTCTTAGAAATCAAATTTTGAGCTTATTTTTTCATAGACTTATATCATAACACATTGAGTGTATATTCAAAAATTTGAAGGATATACATGAGTAACATTTTATAGGGACTAAATCTGCAAACGAAAGATATTGTGGGGACTAAATGTTGTTGAAAAATTTGATAGAGACTGAAAACAAATTTGTGAAAGTTTATAGCGACTAAAAATATATATAACCTTATTTAAAATGCCAACCTGTGATCGTTATCATATGATATGATATATTATTATCGCATTTCACTAAATTTAGATACACTTTTGTTGACTACTCTTATTTATTAATTATGTTAATTATTTTCACAAAATTATTTAAGTTTAGTATAATACAAAAATTGTTGCCCGTGCATCGCACGGGTTTCATACTAGTTATTGATAGTCCATAACCATAACCATTATCCATAATAGTCTAAGCACTACTACATTATAGATGGTGTGAGTGCATGTGTAACGTCTGAGTAGGGCCACGAGCGTGGGATATTAAGGTCAAAGAAAGTTGCGTAGTGGAGATTTTATTTTACCGACCCCTTCTCTTCTACTCTAATTCCCTTCCCACAGACACCCCATTATTGAGTAGTACTAGTAGTGGTAGTGCACCCAAAACCATCTCTATATAAGCCTTCCAAACTCCCTCTTCTACATCACATCACACATCACATTCACCACACAATATTTCAACTATGGCCAATGCCTGTTATTTCCTCCTTCTATTGTTTCTCTTACATTTCCATTTTGGTACATTATTATTTAGCATCTTTCCTAGTGACAATATAATAATAATAATATTGTATTTCATTAAAATTAATTCAACTGTGTCATTCATCTCTAATAATTGATTTATATGTGTGTATAGGCAAAAGCCAGCTTGAGGTGAACTACTACGCCAAGAGCTGTCCAAAAGCAGAAGAGATTATTAAGCAACGAGTGACCCAACTATACAAAAAACAAGGAAGCACTGCGGTTTCATGGGTTAGAAATCTCTTCCATGATTGCATAGTCAAGTCATGCGATGCATCCCTATTATTAGAGACGGTGCGCGGCGTAGTACTGTCCGAGCAGAGATCGGTGAGAAGTTTTGGAATGAGAAACTTCAGGTACGTGAAGACCATTAAAGATGCTGTTGAGAAAGAATGCCCCTTGACAGTCTCATGCGCTGACATTGTCGCTCTTTCTGCTAGAGATGGCATTCTCATGGTATATACACACACGTCTCTTGCATCTATCCTTAGCGTTAAACTCTCTACCATGCATATATTATTCTTTTGAACATACTCTCTCTTATTCTTGTCAAAATCATAAAACTCATTTGAAATTTAACAAATAGAAGAACTAGCGTTGTTGAAAAATGAGTGTTAGAGAAAGTACTAGTATACATGCCGGTTATATTTAAAAGAGTGTGACGCTACGTACTCTTTCTCTAATTTATTTGTTTCTGACCTAGTAGAAAACTTTATAACAAATTTATATGGGTGCATATGTACGTAGTTGGGAGGTCCAAACATGGAAATGAAGACAGGGCGAAGGGATAGCAGAGAAAGCCACATAATGGAGGTGGAAGACTTCATTCCAAACCATAATGACTCCATATCCTTAGTGCTCTCTCGTTTTCAACCTATTGGCATTGATGTTGAAGCTACAGTTGCTCTTTTAGGTATGTATGTTACACATGATCAACTGATGTAACTGAAAGCATTTCAACCCCTTAATTATATTCAATCAATCAAAAGTCAAACATTAAAATAAGCACCTTTCATTACATAAACGCAATTATCGCTAGCTTAATTCCTTAAGCAATGGATGGAAGGATATATGCCTAACCGTTTTTTGGCAGAAAACCAAACAAACATCCCACTTGAATGAGTCTGCTTCCACCTAGCTATATACATATACTAGACTCTCACCTGTGCTCTGAACGGGGATAATTGACGACAATAAATTGTTTGTATGAATACTACATATGTATAGTAAACAAATAGTGAAATAAGAGACACAAAAGATGTCATCAACAAAAATGCATAGAAGCAAGTGAAACACCGGATAAGGGTTCAACGCAGAAGAAAATAAATTCTTTAATGATATTAAAAGTTATATAAATTAATGATGTTTTGTGCTTAAGAGATCAACTAAGACATCTTTATTAGCCGAAAAATGTGCATTGAATATGATATTTTGTTTCACCAATACATATTTTTATCTTTATCCCAAAATGATTGCACTCAATTGTTTATCAAAACTACAAAAATCTCATTATAAATTTTTGTATTTTTCTTGAAAAGATTGCTGTAATTTTTTTTATCAAAACTATAAAAATGTAATTACTTTTTTTTGTCTTATTCGTGAAATAGTTGTCCTAATTTTTTTATCAAAACTAAAAAAATGTCACTACTTTTTTTTGTCTCCTCAAATGCCCTCATTTTTTAGCAAAACTACATAAATACCATTACGGTTTTTGTATTATTCCCAAATTGATAGCCCTTACTTTTTAGCAAAACTACACAAATGTCATTACCATTTTTTGTCTTATTTACAAACATACCATAAAAATGTAGAAGTGAAATGAATTTTTTTTTATTATTTTATATACAAATACGGAATACGTAGAAGAAAATGTTGAGTTTATACTGAATTTTGCTACTTAGCCTTATATAAGGGGAGATAATCTCATTAAAGAATATAGCATAACATTATAGCATCTATGAAATAATTAGTTGGATCCATAATAAGAAATACGACTAGCCTTTGGTACACTAGAATATTTTTATATAGTTACAACTTGTTATCTTTGACTTTTATTTTTAAGTGAAATAAAATATAACCATTTATCTATAATATTTGATAGTTGATCTTTTATCTTCTTATACTTTTATAAACTCAAGGCTAAATTAATTATTTTCTTCCAATTACATTGAGCAAGGATAATTTTGTGGTGCATGTTATTTTTATAGGAAATGTTGATTACGACTATCTTGTATTCTTGGTAATTAAAAAAAAAAAAACTATCTTGTATTCTTTTACTAACGTATGCTCTTTTTCTTAGCAATATCTTTTGTCTAAAATGTGAACAAAATACTTTTGTTGGATAACAATAACATTTTATCGATAAAAATGAGAATCAACCTTAAAATGTAAACAACAAGAAGATTTGGAAAAATGAATTATAAGAATCAACCTTATGTTATGGGAAATGTGGTATAAATATCTCACAAGTGGATATGACAGCTTATATATAAGACATATGAAGTACCTAACCCAGCTGATTAACTAACTAATATTAAGTCTAGTAAACTAACTTTGCTAACAATTCTATGAACTATTCATTCGGTGCTATAGTTCATTATCAACCATATGCATGTTGTGCTTGAGAGAATTAATCACCGTTTAACAATTTGATTCAAAATCAACTCAATCAGAGCCTAAATAAATTAAGTTGAAGATATTATATATATATATCAGTAATGCAAATGCTTTCGGAGATTTAGATATAGGTCATGTTTGGATAAACAATTTAGATATAGTCCCATCATGGCTTATACATTCTATTGTGTTGTGGACTATAATAATCTAATATCTTTATCAAACACGTGTGACGTTGATTCATTAGGTGCACACTCGGTGGGAAGAGTTCACTGCACGAACATGGTAGAAAGGCTATACCCCGATGTGGACCAAACATTGAACCCAACACATGCTGCCTACCTAAAACGTAGGTGTCCAACACCCAATCCAGGTCCAAATGATGTCCTATATGCGAGGAACGACTTGATAACTCCAATGACTATTGACAACAACTACTACAAAAACATCTTGCAACATAAGGGTCTTCTCACTGTGGATGAAGAACTTGCTACTGATCCAAGAACTGCACCTTATGTCCAAAAGATGGCCGATGATAATGGATACTTCAATGAACAATTCTCAAGGGCCATTCTCTTGTTATCGGAGAATAACCCTCTAACTGGAGATCAAGGTGAAATCAGAAAGGATTGTCGCTATCTCAATGCCAATTAAATATTTTTATTTTATTTTATGTTTGTTGTATTTGTATTAATATTGCATAGAATAAAGCACAAGTGAAACTTAACGTGCTTCTTATTTCAGCCAACATGAACAAGGTCAATCAATAGTTAACCACTTCCTTGATCAACCTTTGAAGTTAAACACCTTGAAGTTTATGAGTTTTTCTTCCTCTCGCCAAGAGCGCGCCAAAAATAATTTAATGGAGGATTACACTTAATAAAAAATACAAAAGGGAGAATTTTATCATACTCATTGAGTTTTCTGGGTATGATACCCTCTAAGCAAAAGTAGTGTAATATTTAAATTTATTTTAAATATAAAAAAATGAGGTGTTATTAGGTGATTGGATGTTGGATATTATACCCAATAAAATTCAATGGGTAAGAGAGTGTTCACCGTTTCTCATTTTTTAACGGGTGCTTCTAGGGTGAGGGAACAAATCAAATTCCTCATTGGTGAATCGCTAAAATTGACTGTAGGATATTGTGAAATTGTTAGAGTGGTTAAGATTGAATCAACCAGTATTAAATCTCAATCGTTGATGAATTTTATAATATATCCTACGATCATATTTAATGATTCACACGTGAGAGATTTGATTTGCTCATTCATCCTAAAAGCACTCTTTTTTTTAGTTTATAAATTATTTATTCAAAATTTGTTTAAAATAAATTCAAAAAAAATTTGGAAAGAATAAATCTTATACCATATATAGATGTTTCAAAAAAAATCTTATACCACAGTCAGTCTTAAAAAAATAAGCTTCTTAACAAAGCTGGTCGTATAACGCTAGTGAAGTTAGTCTTGACGTCTATTCTTACTTACTACATATGCAAATAGCATGACTCCCTCAATGTATTTGTAATTAGATTGATCATTGGTTTAAGCATAAGAAAAATGGGGGCCTGGGCGTTAGGCGCACTCAGGAAGCTAACATAGCCATGTTGCGTAAATTGGTTTAAGATGTTCACTGTCAGAAAGATAAGTTTTGGGCGCACCTTATCACGAATAAATGCAATCATGAGGGGACTTTCTTATACGCTCCAAAGACTCAAGGATCACCGATTTGGAATGCTGCCTATCTAAAAAAAACCGATTTGGAATGCTATAACAAAGGCTAGATTAAAATTGCAAGATGGATTTGACTTCTTGCTTGGAAATGGCAACACATCTTTCTGGTATACTCTCCTTGATATCCACAATGTAGAACATAGGCTCAAAGATCTTCTTGTTAATAACGAGTGGAGCCTAAACAAACTTTATACTATGATCCCATCGGAATCCAAACAGTACTATTTGCGCAGCATGATCACCTATAATTAACAATGTTGTTAGTGATTGCTTCATCTGGAAGAACAACATTGACGGTATATACACGGCCAAGTCTGGTTATAACTGGCCAACAAGCCAAATCACAGATAACAACGCTATGACCACCTCTCAGCCTTGGAGTTGGATTTGGAAAGCTTTTGCATGGGGAAAAAAATTAAAGTTCTTATTTGGAGGGCTTGTCATGAATCGCTCCCAACTACTTGCATGCTCCACCATAGAAACATATTGGCCTCTCCTCAATGCATGTGTTGCAATGCACCAACTGAGTCAACCCTTCATATCCTCTGTGGCTGTCCTCTCTCCAAACAACTTTGTCTCTCTCTCTTAACTTCGATTCTTCGCGCAACATAATACGGCTGCCTGGCTTAGTACGAGTGTTTCAGGGACTAATTCGTCTATCTGTGTTTCATCTGTTTGGTGGAATTGGATGGCGAGAAATTCCATTTGTATAGCACAAGAACCCTTCCCTTTGTACAAGTTGCATATTGAAGTACAAAAGCTTGCTCAGGTGATTACAGCTGCGAAGCAAGTAAATACAAGACAAATTGTCAACACCGAAGTGAGATGGATATCTTGGCACCCTTCTCGTGAGGAGAGTATTGTCCTATCAAATCCCATACGCTCCATCATGTACTCCAGATACCCTCAAGAGACTGAATCAAAAGCTTTTTCAAAATCAACTTTGAATAACAAACACCCTCTTTTCTTCTCTTAGCAAGGTCTACCATTTCATTAAGCAAAAGAATTCCATCTTGGATATATCTTCTAAGTAAAAAAGCCGACTGACATTGGGAAATCAGATGTGGTAAGATATTTTTCAACCTAGCATCCAGTATTTTGGCAAGAATCTTATAAAGATACCTAATCAAACAAATAGAATAGTATTCATGAGGGCCTCGTGGATTATCCAGTTTTGGAATCAAAGTCAAAAAGAAATTTGTGATATAACTTTAGGTGACACACCGTTGTCCTGAATTTACTAAATAAAACTCCCCACATTATCTTTCACCACTTCCCAAAACTCTTTAATGAAGTGGAAGTTGAAACCATCTGAGGCCTAGACCCTTATTCCCATCACAACCCCACACCTCATCTTTAATCTCTTCTTCGACAATTGGAGCTGTCAAGAACAAGTTATCATCTCTACATAATTGTTTAAACTCAAGACCACATAGAGTGGGGTGATTGAAATTGTCTTCTGTAAAGATGCATAATATTAATTTGGGGGACTATAATTGTACTATTATGACACTTAGAGAATAGTTTCGTACAATTGAAAATCAAGATCAAAATTGCACAACCAAAATATCTGAAAAACCCAATTTACTCGATTTAGGGTCGTGCGAGCACAACCTCGCAAGCAAAGTATTCTTTTTGTCTCATTTTGTTGGTTGTTTTAACAAAATCAATGTGTCCCAAATTGATTGTTTTTTACAATTTTCAATGAAGTATTTAATACTTTTTTTTCACTCGTGCCCTTCTCTATTATGATAATTTTTTCATTTAATAAATAATTCACATTTATCTCTATAGAGAGATAAAGGGCTAAAAAGCCAGGGGTGTAGTTGAGCAGTTGGGGCTCATTCTCCCTTAACTAAGTGTCGATGGCTCGATCCTCGCCTTTGGTATGGAGCAACTTTAAATTTCTGGGCCAGCTGTCCCACCCTTCGAGGTGCCTCCAATCCACCAAGAGGATTAGTCACTACATTCGGCGGTGGATACCCTGGTCTCGACAAAAAAAAAGAGATAAATGACTAGCTACGAACTAAAATTGTGTCGAATGTCATCTATTCTAGTTTAATCAATGTCTTGAATTTGAATTCAGCCGTGTAAATTGAGTAGTGTTAAATCTCTAGAGGGAGAGTTTTACCACTCATTATAATCTTAACCGGCTCGGTTATTAGTGTATGCAATTGTGCGCAGAAGATAGCGGTTTAAAAAAAAAGGACCGGTGAATTAAATTACTACCAAAAAGTCAAAAGTGCTTTTGTCAAAAATAAAAAAAGTCAAGTGCAATTAAGAAGTTGAATAGGACATAATGAAAAATTAGCATATTAAAGAAAATGTGAAAAAGGTAAAATAAATAAGCGTTGGTAATTTAATTCTGTCTGATTTGTGTTCTGGCGACCTTGAAAATCACCGGTGGCCGTCTGACGTAAACAAACACCACCTAACGGCGCAGCTACAGCTTCTCCTCCATGGCTGACGACTTCGATCCCGTGGTACCTTCCTCAATTTCCCTTCTTATTTACTTCCACATTTCATTTCCCAAATCAAAACTCAAAACCCTCTTTTTTTTTTCTTTTTTCTATTTTCTTTTCTGTTTTGAATCACAAATTGAAATCGTGGACCAAATTTTACTTGCATGAGAATCACCACGTTTTCTGAAACTTAAATCGTTGTATTCAAATTATCGATACTCTAAATTCTTTGTTTCTTTCTCTATTAAATGTATAAGCATGTTGATCGTTTTTATGTTTGACAATTTAGTCGTGATTAACTGATTATATATGCTTGTTTGTGAATTGTGATAATGGATACTCCCTGATTGTTTTATCGGGATTATTTTCGGTTTAATTTGTTGGATTTGTGGGTTGAAAGTTTTCCATTTGTTCAATGCATTTTTATTTTAGTTTATGCCAATCTATCAATGCTTTAGATGCAAATGTGAATATAGAGCAGAGAAGGTCATTGACATGATTTTTGAATAGAATGGAAATGGTTCTGATAATTTGTTGTGTTGCTGTTTATTGTTTCAACCAATAAGATTTGATTAAGACCAATTTGGACCTTTAAATTAAGGTGTAATATTCTGAACAATATATTTGTAATGACTTTGTTTTTGAGCCTTCTAATCTGCAATTAAAATTTCCTTCAATTTGAGTTTACCTTTCCATAAGGCTTAGTTGGAAGAGCTTGCAATTTTATGAACACACTGAGTATCAAAGTAGTCTTTTCAAATATTCAAATATCATAAACCTTTCACACCATTCTCAAGTTAGGGCAATCATAAATTAGTTCTATGGAAATATTCTTTTGTTTTCTTTTTAAGATAAAGCTATACCTCTAAGTTCTGTTGTCATTCCTTGCTTGCAAGTTGCAATAAACAGAGGTTTACCTTTCAAGAAAACTATAGCTCATGTTATCATAATCATATGCGAATCTGGAGTCCCTGTAGTCAGGGATGCCCTACCAGTTAGTAGATTCTCGACACTGTCCGATCTTTATCATGTGCTCAGATTTCGGGCAGCTTTTAAGATATTCTTAAACCTGATTTTATCAGGTTTGGGCTCAATAATCAGAGCCGTCCCATTTTGAAAATTAGACAATGTGTATCTGTTGACTGCATAAATGCATGGGATCCTGACTGCAATCCATTTCATCATATGCTTAGATGACTTTTGACATTTGTGGTGAATTGCACTTTTCTTTTATAATATAAATGCCTTGATTACAATCTCAAAAATAAATAAATGCCTTCATTACAATTAATTTTGCAGCATTTTTTTGCCATATCTTTTTGTGCTCTTTGATGTGGTCTTACGTAAGTGTCTTGTTTTTTTTATACTTAGGATTCTGATTCAAAAGGATTCAACCCCGGATTAATTGTACTCCTGCTTGTTGCTGGGTTGCTGTTGACATTCCTCATTAGTAATTATGTACTCTACATATATGCACAGAAGACCCTGCCTCCTAGAAAAAAGAAGCCAGTCTCAAAGAAGAAGCTGAAAAAGGAGAGACTGAAGCAAGGTGTCTCTGCACCTGGAGAGTAGAGAGGTTTTTTACTTCCTATATATTCTGTGGTGTTAACTTAAAACAGTTTAGAAAGTTATTCTCGTTCTGTAGTAGAGATGCTTTTTACTCACTATATATTCTGTGGTGTTAACTTACACACTTTAGAAAATTATTCTGCTTGTGGTCTCTGTAGTCATGTTAAATTTAATCTTTCTATCTTATGTGCTACTGATTGAAATTTGAAACCTTCGCCGCATAAATTAGTGAGAAATGATTTTTGAACAGCAAAATTTGACAACTCTTGCGACGACAATTTAAGTAATTATCAAAGTTCAAATAAGTGGTTGATTACGCCAAGGATTTCGAGTCTAAACATATCGCGATTGATCTCTCTCCTTGCAAGGAGACTTTCTTTCGCCTCACTGAGAGCTCTGTAAAGTTTTCCATGTGTGTTGATGTGAGAGCCTCTATTGGCTCTTTTTGGTGCAGGTGTAATTTTAACTGTGTTAAGTTTTCTTTAAAGATGCTTGACAAAAAGTCTCAATTGAGACTTGTGTTTCAATCTGATTTTTAAAGCATATTATATGCAGATTTTTGTCCCCTGATATCAATTATATATATATATATGAGTAAACGATGATACAATATGCAGACCAAAAAAAATATGATACAAATACAACCATTAATTACGGAAGTATTTCTTCGTGAGTGCACGAGATCAATCCATTTTATTTGAAACGCTTCCTCATCCATGGATTTTCCTAACCTGCAGTAAAGAATAAAATTAGAATGCTGCAGCAATTGCCTGAGAACCTTGTAACAAAAAAAAATGCCTTAGAACCCAATTAAATGTAGAAGTAGAACTATAAGTGGTTCAAATGCATGGTAACTTCATTATTATTTTACATAAAAAGAGCTAGAGCGGATCTGACCGTACATTACAGAGGTTGTAAGTTGTAACTGTCGTGTTTCAATTGCAAAAAATGGGGGTTTATACTCCGTCGTTATACACTGTATAAAGTGGCGGTTTAAATGAACTCACTATTACAAAAAGTGAAAATAAAGAGAAAAAGTTGGTGACAAAAAATTTGAAATTTGTCTCTAAGTTGGTGATGCTGACCGCAAGAGCGACAATGAAATAAAATTTATTAAAATTAAGATGAATTTTCTTTTTATTTTAAGATGTAATAGTTATACTTTAATTAGGATTATGTTTTACTTTATGATTGAAATTAGGGTATTTTGGTATTTGTGTATATGCACCTTTGGCCTAGGCACCATGGTGTGCAAGGTGTGTAGCTTAGGCACAACCCTAGTAGGTATTTAAGCAACTTTTGTAAGTTTATTTCCCAACTTTGATGAAATAGAATTGTGAGATTAGAGAGTGTTTCTCTAGGGTTCTTCTTAGAACCAAATTTGAGTCTTATCAAGAGCCTCTTACTCTTGTGGTGATTCTACCTTAATCTTATCATCCTCTTGGATGTGGCGATTTCTCCATCTTTTTGCCTTATCCGTTTGTATGTTTATTTTCCTTTTTATCTTTTAGTCTTCTTTCCTATTTTTGATTCAAGAAATCACTTGGTTAGATCCCTCATCTAACATGAAATTAGTTGGATCGTCATCAGGTGGTATCAGTTGGTGAGGCAGAATTGGTGAGGTATTTCAATTTTTTGTCACTAATTTAGCCTTTTTATAGCGGTGATTGCCATTTTAAAACCATCATTTTTTACCCGATTTTTGGTAGTGACATGGGGGCTTTGGATTACATCACTAAACCTTTGGTTTAGTGATGATCACTAAATGAATTCTAACCATTGGATGAGTAATTTATTACCTAAATCTGATCCAATGAGTGTTATTATAGGGGGTATATATGTACTTTCCAATTTCAATTATATAAATTAATTAATTGGAATTAACCATGCGATCCAATATTATGCCTATCTTTAAGGCAATTATTTCTAACGGTTATGGGACAATAAAAATCCCTTTATTTTTGTTATTTAATCTCATCTAATTAATAACCAATTTTTTCGGAATTAATAACAATAAACCGTAAACATTTTTCTTCCTTCTAAACATATTTCATCTCCTTCTTACCTTCAAGCTTCATTACGGAAGAACTAGCCACACTTTGGAAGAAGTTTGGTTAGTAAATTGACTAACCACATGAATATGTTAGATTGGTTATTGAAGAACTAGCCACACTTTGGAAGAAGTTTGGTTAGTAGACATTCTTGGAAAGAGATTTCCTTTCTTTGCTGGTTTCGTTCTTTGCTGGGAAGAGATTTTCTTTCTAATTTTGAGGAGCTATGTACTAATATACACAAGTTGCCCATAGGGGGCTCAATAATCGCTTAGAGACACCACATTCAGCAAATCTACCCATTTGTTGTTGACAATCAGTGTGGTAGATAGAAAGAAATCTACCCATTTAGTGATGGTCACTTGTGTATATTAGTACATAGCTCCTCAAAAAGACACCTATCTACCACACTGATTTTTATTGAGCTATGTACTAATATACACAAGTTGCCCATAGGGGGCTCAATAATAGCTTAGAGACACCACATTCAGCACAACCGGCCCAAACCAAGCAATGTCCAACCCGTCTACGTATACTTCCAAGCTCGCCCTCCTAGGGCTAAAGCTCAGCCTAGGCAACCTTCATTGCAAGGCGCCAATATTCACTCTGAGGCGGACACTCTCACCCCATTAAAAGTGCTTTATAGAAAAATCATAGCTTGCTAAGGAGTCGGTCTCTCCACTTCTATGCAATTACAAATATGTATGCAGCAGAAGAATTGTAGATTTGGTGAATAGATTAGAGGTAGAGGAAGATCAAACAAAACTATAGGTTAAACTAATAAAAAAGACTTAGAAGTTAGAAGTCATTGGTTTTACTACATACCTAATTTATGGATTATGACAGACCAGTATCATGAGTAATCTATCTAGCCAACCTCATTCAATGAGATATAAGACTTTTAGAACCCACACCCCCATGTATAGGTGAAAATCCTAGTGTGACATTTCATAATCCTTAGTAGTTCCGTGTCGTATAGGCAATGAAATCCTAGATCATTGTACTAGTAATAAAGAGACAGATTCATTAATTTTGAAGGATCATAAAAGACTTGCCTTATTTTGCGTACGAGTAGCACCCATTAAGCCTGAGCTTTTTTGACGAGGTGAATGATGTCTATGAGGAGGAGGAACCGACGAGTGAGTCTCAGGACCTTTATAATCAATCTCGTATATCTCTGATGAATGCCATCCTTCCAATTCCCCTGTACCAACACAAGCTCTAAGATTATTACTTATTAAATTAATGCATACAATTAAAAGAAAACATGTGTTGCATGTGTTTAAATACAAACCTCTTGAGAAATAAGGGAGAGCTAGGATGAGAAAGAGAAAGAAGCAGGTGGTGAAAGTAGACCTATGCTCCATATATGGCATACTCAAATTTCTCTTGAGACTTTTTGTTAATTAGAACTTAAACTACCACACAGAATTTTAGAAGAGTAAGCTAAACTTTGGATCATTTATTTATAAGGAAAGAAAAATAAAGAGGAAAGGTTTCAATGAATTATTAGAGTATAGTGGTGGGGACTTTGTAGCAAGATCACAGCTAAGGCTCAGTGAGCCATTGTCTATGATCTGTATATATTTTTCTCAGCTTTAATATTTGGCAATATTACATTGAAATCATCGCCATCCACACAGCAATAACTTGCCAGAGATGTGTCGGTTTGGGATATTAATGCTTTCATTCCATAACATACCCAAATTTCTCACACACATTAACTCATGCATCCAAGTGAAAGAGACATCGTTAGTGAAATATTAGTATACAGGATTTGAACTCTGCTCCTCCTCTAACAACTGACACACTAATTACTAACCACTTTACTTATAAAAAAAAACTCTTGCATGGAAGTAGCAGCTCTCTAGAGCCGTTAGATCGTGAATCTTGAATTTTAATTTTTAGATCCAACGGTTTGGTCAACAAATATAGTAGTAGTCAAGAGATGAAGTGTGGTGGGACAAGTACATGTGTGAATAATTGAAATCTGTCATGATAAGGGACATGGACAAGTTGTGTGTTGCCTTCCTGCAGAGTCACACACTAGATGTATTAAGACTTAACTCTGAAACCCATGTAATGTATTGAGATGTTGCCACTTTACCAAACATGCATGTGATTACCTGTAGTTAACGTAACATGAAAAATATTCAACATTGCTTGCTTCTGTGTTTTCTGTTCTTACTCAAATTAGGTCATGCAGGCAGGCGCATGTTTTAAAAGATTTCCCTGCTTAATTCCTTTCTAGCTGCTTGTGTACGTGTATATATATTCATGTAACCCCAGAAATTTTCAGTTAGTGTAATGTCAATTTTGTATTGGAATAATTGGTTCTGAAGTTTAATAGCCTCGTGACTATATGAGTGCATGTTGTTATATCCATTTGGTTATGAATATATGTAAAAAGGAGACCTGTACATAATCAACTGATGACGTGTAAGACCCGTGGAAAAGTGGGTGAAGACTAAGTAGGTTTCAAGAATGATATTAGCAAAGCTTATGATAGAGTAAATTGGCAATATTTACAAGCTCTAGCAAAGTTGGGATTCAAGGAGAAATGGGTTGAATGGATGACTATGTGTATGGAGTATGTACAATATTATATATTTGTGAATGGTGACAATACTTGCCAATTAATCCATATACAGAGGCCTAAGACAAGGGGACCCCCCTATCCCCTTACCTTTTTCTTAGTTGTGCTTAAGGTCTCTTAACTCTCCTCAAGAGAGCTGAAGCTAGAGGAGACATCCATGGTACCGAAGTGTGTAGAGGAGCCTCTATTCTAATACAACTGTTATTTGCTAACAGTTGCTAACATATAAATATATGGCATTTATATGTTGTGTTTTAATAACGACTTTGTTATGTTGTGTTCATTTCAGACGTGGATATATATATGAGTCCACGTAGTGGGACCGATGACTTGCTCGCTGACGGTCCACATAGTGGGAGGTGGAGGAGGAAGAAGTCTGATGCTGTTAAGATTGACAAGTATCGAGCCAGGATAGATGATTTGACTCTAGAGGACGTCATTTGGAGACCCTTTGAGGACCATCGGCATGTTAGATTGTTGGATCCTTTCTGTTTATACAGGGGGTTCATTAGCTGGGGTAACATCACTGTTAGGTACATGCCTGATAGAGTACCAGGGTTGCAGAGACTCTCAGCGCTACCAGGGTAGCTGAGTATCCAGGTGAGATGCATGAGCTTTACCTGCAATGATTTAGGTCTATATCAGTTCATAGGGAACTCCTCATAAAAATCCAAAAATCAAACTGATCTATCTTTTAGAATTATAGTTTTTAATAGTTATCTTTGTCATTTCTTGCGGACAAGCAATGGTTTAAGTTTGGGGGTGTGATAACTCTATTTTATATAGAGTATTTCATATGTTTAAACTTAGTATTTGCTCTCTTTCAAGTAATAATAAAGAGTTTATATAGTATTTAGTGTGATATATGATATCTTGAGTGATTTGAATGATTATAGTTATTATTAGGCCATTTTGGATATATTGTGGTATGTTTGATGTTTTTGTTCAGTGCAGTCTTAATGCTATCTGCATCAAATGCTCATGCACTGATCCTGCATCAAATCTGCACTACTTGGTGAATGAGCAGTCTGTTTCATATGCATCCACTTGCAATTGATGACCTCATGCCTGGTTCTCTGATGCCATCCCACCTTGTATAGTAGGCGCCTACCATTCACACATAGCTATAGACATAGCTTTGAAGAGTCACCAACATAGGGACACATGTTCTATCACCATGGAACCGCCCTATGTGATTAGTCAAAGATTTCAACTTGGGATTAACCTCTGAAAAGCAACTACAGCTATGATCCACTCAAGATTACTTCAACATGAAGGAAGGAAGCACCTCTCTTGAAGGCTATAAAAGGACCTCACATCTTCATTTGGAAAGATATCACAATCCATAAGTTAGATCAAAATTTCAATATACATAGTTAGTTTCTATATTTTTAGAGGAAGATGAAGGAATTGACAAATCCTCCTTAACTCGTTTTCATAGTGTTTGTATAGTGCTAAGGAGTAATGCTAGTGCATTGCTAGAAGATTTCATACAAAAGTTTTCAACATTTGTAACTTTTCTCTTGTTGTTTCTCTTTTGTGATTTCTATTATATAAACATGGTCTATTCAGTTTATATATATCTTGCAATGTCTATAGTTAGCTAAACCTCTCTTAGTTGGAATGTTTTAATCATTTAATGAGCTTTTAAGTAAGTATGATGCATGTATGTATGTTTGTACTTTAGTTCTTGCTTGATAATCTTTTCAAATACTTATTTTGAACTTGATCACTTAGAATAAGTAAGATTTGTAAATTACCAGAAATGGCTTACAATTAAGAACTCAAGAACTAATATGGGTGAGTGTTTTACATAAAGAAAACTTTGTGAAAACCATGCTAAGTCCTAGAGATTGGATAGTATAGTCCATAGGATAATTGTGGGTACTTTAAATACAAGAGTGAATTTATTTAAGCAAATTGGATAATTGTTAGGAGGCAAGATAGGCATTGACAACCCTTTCTTTACTGCATAGAACAAGGATCATAAAAGCTGGTAATGATACTCTGAAGAAAGTGACCGAAAGGCACATAGCTAATGCAACAACATTCAGTGCAGCTGCATCACATACTGCATCAAACACTTATAAGTAAATTACTTGATGAAGACATTCCAACTAGCTTTTCTCTTTTACACTATCAACATTTTTTACCTTGCTTTCTATTAGTTGTGATCATCAAACAAAATCCAAAATTATTTTGTTACTTAGTTACTTTACATTTTATTACTTTATATTGATTTTAAAAGTGAGTTTTTCAATCTCTGTGGGTTCGATCTTTTTACTACTTGTTTTTGGACAGTGTATACTTGCACACAAGTGTATGTGATTTCCATGCACCAAGTTTTTGGCGCCGTTGCCGGGGATTGAAGTAAATTCTTTTTAAAATTCTGATATATAGTAATTTAGTGTTATATATAAATTCTGGTATTTGAAGTTTCTGTCAAAAACAGTACATGGTACTTAGTATATGTACAGAACCAGAAACAGAACACCAGAATATAGCTTAGATCCAGAAATAGAAAGAAGATTCAGGAGATTGCTAAGACTCCAAAAGCAAAATCAACAAGTCTGCAACATGTCTTTCAGTGAAGAACAAAGCTCAAGGCCACACTCAGTGAGAGGAGGCCCTGGTTCACAGCATGCTACTGAAGAAGAAGTTCATAGAGAAAATCTCATCCACATGGATCACATAGGTATGATTAATGATAGAGATAGACCTATGAGGGATTATGCTCAGTTTGATCATCAAAACATGCAAACTAGCATAAATAGACCTCATATTGATGTCATGCATTTTGAATTTAAGCCTATGATGTTTCAAATGCTTCAAACTATTGGTCAATTTGGAGGATCTCCTCATGAAGATCCTCATTTGCATTTAAGGCAATTTCTAGAAGTATGTAGTAATTTTATTATACCTGGTGTAAGTGAAAATGCATTTAGATTAAGGTTATTTCCATATTCTTTGAAAGATAGAGCCAATGCTTGGCTAAATTCTTTAGAGTCTAACTCTATTCATTCATGGAATGAAATGGCTGAAAAAAATTTAGGAAAATATTTCCCACCTATCAAAAATGCCAGGTTAAGGAATGATATTACATCTTTTAGACAAAAAGAGTTTGAGGAGTGTGTACTGTGGAGGAGGTCACTTGTATGAGGAGTGTTCTAGCAACCCTATCTCTGTAAATTATGTAGGTTATAATAGGAATAACAACCCTTATTCCAACACTTATAATCCTGGTTGGAAAGATCACCCAAATTTTAGATGGAGCAACAATAGTGCACCTGCACCTAGAACTGCACCAATTACACCAACTACCCCACCATGATTCCCAGCTCAAAATAACCAAAGAAACTCTCAACCTACCACTGATAATTCTCTAGAATCCATGCTCAAAGCATTCATAGGTGAATCTAGAACTGCTAGACAAACCCAAGATGCTTCCATTAAGAACTTAGAGAATCAAGTTGGTCAATTAGCCAAGATGCTTCCATTAAGAACTTAGAGAATCAAGTTGGTCAATTAGCCACAACTCTGTATCAAAGGCCACAAGGTGCCTTACCTTCAAATACAGAAGCTACTCCTTCCCAAAACAAAGGAAAGGAGCAGGTCAAGGCTATTTCATTAAGAAGTGGTAAGGATTTGGTAGAATTAACTGAGAAGGAAGGTGTAGAAAAGGGAGAAAAAGCCAAAAATAAAAAAGAAACCAATGCAGAAGCATCTAGTGCTCCTGAATACCCTCCTCCTCCTTACCCTCAAAGACTGAAAAAAGCACATGAGGAGAAGCAGTTTGGTAAATTTTTAGAGGCACTAAAACAATTACACATCAATGTTCCCTTAGTAGAAGCACTCCAACAAATGCCAAACTATGCAAAGTTTATGAAGGATGTGCTTACTAAGAGAAGAAGATTAGGAGAGTTTGAAACAGTTGCCATGACAAAATATTGTAGTTTGCTTATGTAAAATAAGATTCCTAGGAAATTGAAGGATCCAGGTAGTTTTACAATTCCATTTTCTATAGGAAAATCCTATAATGGTAAAGCTTTATGTGATTTAGGTGCAAGCATCAACTTGATGCCTAAATCTATTTTTGACCAGTTAGAAATTGGAAATGCAAAACCAACCACTGTGACACTTCAATTAGCTGACAGATCAATAGTCTATCATGAAGGTATCATAGAAGACATCTTAGTTAAGGTAGATAAATTTGTATTCCCTGTAGATTTTGTTCTCCTTGACTTTGATGCAGATAAGGAAGTGCCTATTATCTTAGGTAGACCATTTTTAGCAACTGGTAAAACCATAATTGATGTGCAGAAAGGTGAACTCACTATGAGAGTGAATGATCAAGAGATAAAATTCAATGTAATGAATGCTATGAAGTATCCTGCAGAGGATACAGAAGAGTGTTAATCCTTATTCTCTCTAGATCAATTGGTAGAAAAACAGTTTTACAAGCAGTATGATCACTTAGCCAATGCAAATGCATTAGATGCAGCTGCATTGCTAGATGATGAAATACTAGAAAAAGGAAATCTGCCAATAGAAAATTCTTGTAAGGAAGTATGGGCTAGAACTTATGAACCACTCAATCTTGAGGATCCAATTCTCAAGAAGAACTTACCCTCAATAGAACAACCTCCTAAGTTAGGATTGAAGATATTGCCTGAACACCTTAAATATGCTTTCTTAGGAACAAATGAGACTTTACCTGTTATTATTGCTTCTGATTTAACATCAAAACAGGAGAGTGATCTCATTAGTACTCTAAAGAAGCATACCAAAGCTATAGGTTGGCAAATGGAAGATATCAAAGGAATTAGTCCTTCTATATGGGAAAGAAGACTAAATCCTATTATGAAAGAGGTTGTGAAAAAGGAAATCATAAAGTGGCTAGATGCTGGAATCATATACCCATATCGCAAAGGCGGTTGGGTAAGCCCTGCCCAATGTGTACCAAAGAAAGGGGGTGTGACAAGAATAGCCAATGAAAAGAATGAGTTGATACCAACTAGAATCATCACAGGTGGAGAATCTGTATGGATTACAGAAAACTCAACAAAGCTACCAAAAAGGATCACTTTCATTTACCATTCATAGACCAAATGTTAGATAGACTAGCAGGGAAAGAATTTTATTGTTTCCTACATGGCTATTCAGGCTATAATCAAATAGCCATTGAGCCTAAGGATCAACACAAAACCACCTTTACATGCCCTTATGGAACCTTTGCTTTTAGAAGGATGCCATTTAGCTTATGTAATGCACCGCTACATTCCAAAGATGCATGATGTCTATATTCTCGATTTCATTGAGCAATCAATGGAGGTATTCATGGATGATTTCTCTATCTTTGGAGAAACATTTCAAGTTTGCTTAACAAACTTGGAACAAATTCTCAAGAGATGTGAAGAAACAAATTTAGTCTTAAACTGGGAAAAGTGTCATTTCATGGTACAAGAGGGCATAGTGCTAGGACATAGAATTTCAAAGAAAGGTCTAGAGGTAGACAAAGCTAAAGTTGATGTCATTGAGAATCTACCACCACCAAATACAGTTAAAGGTATCAGGAGCTTCTTAGGCCATGCTGGTTTCTATAGAAGATTTATCAAAGATTTTTCAAAAATCTCAAAACCATTATGTATGCTTTTGCAACATGATGTAGAATTCAACTTTGATGAGTCTTGTATAGAAGCTTTTGACAAGCTTAAAAAGGCATTGGTGACAGCACCAATTATAGTAACTCCAGATTGGAGCAGGCCATTTGAATTAATGTGTGATGCTAGTGACTTTGCAGTAGGAGCAGTCCTAGGGCAAAGGTATGACAAGGTTTTTCATTCTATTCATTATGCTAGCAAGACATTAATTGAAGCTCAGGTTAACTACACAGTTACTGAAAAGGAATTGTTAGTTGTGGTATTTGCATTTGAAAAATTTAGATCTTACTTAGTTGGCACTAAAATTATTGTTTACACTGATCACTCTGCCATTAAGTATCTAATTTCAAAGAAGGATGCAAAGCCAAGGCTGATAAGGTGGATTATACTCCTACAAGAATTTGATCTTGAAATAAGAGACAAGAAAGGAGTAAAGAATCAAGTAGCAGACCATTTATCAAGGATTGAAGAAGAATCACTTGGTACACAAAGAGAAAAAATCAAGGAAAGCTTTCCAGATGAGAAACTATTGACAATCACAGTCAATGCAAAACATGAAACTGCATTTGCTATAAGCAATGCAGGAGCATCAAATGCATCTGCACCATGGTTTGCTGATATTGTAAATTTCCTTGCAAGCAAAGTAGTACCAGTGAATATGATATATCAACAAAGGAGAAAATTCTTCCACATAGTCAAGCAATACTATTGGGATGATCCATTCCTTTACAAGATGTGCCCTGATCAATTAATGAGGAAATGCATACCTGAAGAGGAGCAACAAGCGATTATTTCCGCATTGCCATTACGCACCTTATGGAGGACACTTTGGGAGCACTAACAAAGGCTAAGGTATTCTGATCTGGTTATTTTTGGCCTACTTTATTTAAAGATGCTTACTTTATGGTCAAATACTGTGATAAATGTCAAAGAGCAGGAAATACCTCTGATAAGCATGAAATGCCTAGAACAAATATTTTAGAAATTGAATTATTTGATGTTTGGGGCATGGATTTCATGGGACCTTTTCCACCCTCTTTTGGAAATTTATATATCTTAGTAGCTGTTGATTATGTATCCAAATGGGTAGAGCGAAGAGCATTACCTAATAATGATGCTAAATCAGTGAGTAAGTTTCTGCAAAGAAATATATTCACTAGATTTGGAACTCCTAGAGCTATCATTAATGATGAAGGTTCACACTTTTGCAATAAGATCATAGAAAACCTTCTATCTAAGTATGGAGTCAAGCATAAGATAGCTACAGCCTACCATCCTCAAACTAGTGGACAAGCAGAATTATCCAATAGGGAAATCAAGAGAATGCTAGAAAAAATGGTAAGTCCAAATAGAAAAGATTGGTCTTTACATTTGGATGATGCTTTATGGGCATATAGAACAACATTCAAAACACCCTTAGGAATGTCCCCTTACAAATTAGTCTATGGAAAAGCATGCCATTTACCTGTAGAATTGGAAAACAAATCCTATTGGGCTATCAAGAAGCTCAATTTTAACCTAAACAAGGCAGGTAAAAAGAGAATGTTAGAGCTTGATGAGCTAGAAGAAATTAGGCAAACCTCTTATGAGAATGCTGAAATTTACAAAGCTAGGACTAAGAAATGGCATGACAAGAAAATTCACAGAAGAGAACTAAGAGAAGGAGGACTAGTTCTGCTATACAACTCTAGGTTGAAACTATTTCCTGGAAAACTTAGATCAAGGTGGTCAGGACCATATAAGTTGATAAAGGTTTATCCACATGGAGTAGTAGATTTATTTGATAAAACCTCAAATAATGTCTTCAAAGTGAATGGTCAGAGAGTCAAGATGTACTATGGTGAACATGTGGTGAGAGACAAAACCACCACCCATTTGCAAAATCTCTAAGTGAAAAGAGGTAGTCAGGCTGACAAGACTCTTAAAACAAGCGCTTGATGGGAGGCAACCCATTGTTTTTAATTATTTTTGTGCAAATTTATGTTTTTAGTTGTTTTGCAGAAATGCAGGAAACTAATGCAGCTGCATCAAATGCACCTGCATTGAAGAAAAACATGCCCTGCATCAGAAATTTAAAAACTTGAAGAAATTGATTAAGTGTGAGTTATAAGGCTTCAAGAAGATCAAAGGGAGGTTAAGCAAGATTAATGAAGCATTGGTAGCCTAAGATGACACATGGCAAGATGCATGCGCAGCACGCAATGCATAACGGCTACCTAATACGTCCACTAACTTCCTTCTTCCTGAAACATAAAGCCTTAAACTTGTTACCGTTACCCCTTCATTCGCAAAATCTCACAAATTTCTCTCATCTGAAACACAAACTACCCTTCACATTCTCATCTCTAAAATTTTCTCAATCACAAAACAATAAAAAAAAACCTAGAAATTGAAAGCAATCAAACTGGTGAAGAAGCAATCAGCACAGAAATCATCAGGCAAGCAGGCCAAAACTCTCCAGAAAGAGAAGAAAGTCATGCATGCAGGATCATCATCAACCAAGAAAGGCAAAGCCAAGGAATCAACAGCAAGAACCGATGAAAATGTTCATTTCTGGAACATGCATTTGCTACCCGAGAGAGGGTATGATTTGAAGAAGGCTAGCCCATCATTCATGTCAACAGTGGCCAATCTCAATTTGGACCACTTTGTGCTACCAAGAGGAGGCTACATTGAAGACATAGTGAGAGAATTCTATGTTGGAATCACACCACAAGAAGGAACAGAGCATTCCTACACTTCCATGGTGAGAGGTAAACTTGTACACTTCTATGCCAAGAAATTGAATGAACATTATATGCTGAAGTATAATGGGAATGAATTTGAAAACAAAGTGGCCAAGGCCTTTAAGAAAGAAATGGAAGAACTGAGAAATAGGATTGTTATACCAGGGTCTGTTTGGGAAAAAATTTCACCAAATGAAATTAAGCTTAGAAGCAATTATTTAATTGATGCATTAGGAAATTGGCATTTATTTGTAGCAACTTCAATTCTGCCCACATCACACACATATTCAATGACCAAAGAGAGATTGATCTTGTTAGATACAATTCTCTCCGAAGGAAATGTTGATATAGGTAGATTGGTTGCTAGAGAGATTCTTGCATGCTCAACAAAATCAAAGGGATTTCTGTTTTTCCCTTGTCTCATTACTGAATTATGCATGAAAGAAGGTGTCCCAATAGCTTATAATGAACAAAGGAAATTCCCACCTGGTAATTTGAATGCTGAAATGAAGGAGAGATTGAGAAATGTAAGAGGCCCTGCACCTGCAATGCAAGAGCATTACATGCAGAAGCAGAGGGCAGTCTGGAAGTTTATGAATGATCAACATGATTGGCTTCAATTGGTTTTTGACAAGATATTTGATCTTGTGGGCCAAGTGAATGCCCCTGAATTCCCAAGTTGGGTATTGAGAGCTGAAGGAGAGGAAGAAGAAGAGAAAGAGGCTGAGGAGGAAGGGAAAGGAAAGGAGAAAGTAGAGGAACCTAGTACCAAGAAGAAGGTACCTAGGAAGCAATCAAAAGGAAAGAAAAAGGTTGTAATAGAACACATTGTGGAGGAAATGTATGACATGGACTACGAGGATGAGAAGTTAGAGAAACAAATGGATGAGGAAATAGAAGAAGTTGAAGAAGAAGAGAGTGATGAGGAAATTGATGAACAAGAGGAGGAACAAGCTAGAGGTGTGATCCTAGAAGAAATTGCTAGACAAAAATATGCCAAACAAACACCACAAGCCCGAGTAAAGAAACCCTCATACTTCACCAATTACCAAAACACCTATCATCTCACCAAACCAAGAATCATCCTCCATCCCAAAATCACCATTACCCTCCTCAATGATCCACGGTCCTATCACCACCACAAACAACCCCTCCACCACCCTCTCCAAGAAATGAACCAGAGAAAACAACTCACACAGAACAAACCATCTCTGAACCACCACCTGTTATGCCAGAAACACAAACAGAACAAACAGTACCTTCTGACCCAAGTAACATTACTTCTAATGTTGTTTCGCTCTTGAGAAAGAGATTGTGCGGGAAAGAGAAGAAGAAGGACTCAACAAAGAAGACAAAGGAGAAGAATCATCGCAAAGGAGCACGTAGCTCAATCTATAGAGATGCAGTGAGTGATGCTCTGCATCACTTCTTTGCATCACAACAACAGCAACAACTATGCATGATGAGGCAACAATCAAACCGGGTTCGGAACAAATGGCTCAACAGAAGAGGATGCTTTGCACAACACACAGAAATTCTTCAAGACACCTGCAGGCAGGCAAGCAAAGTTGACACCTAAGAGGAAGAAACCTGATGCAGTCAGCACTGATGCACCTGCATCAGTTCAAGAAAAAATTCCTGCAACAACACCAGAAGTAGGAGGTGCATCTGCACCTACAGAAACACCAAGCAAGCCACCCAAGGAGAAGAAGCGGAAGGTGAAACACACTCCTCCATCCAGCAAAGCTTACGAATCAGGAGTGGAGCAAAGAAATGAGTATCAATTTACAAGTTTTCACATAAACTGCTATAAGCTTGTTTTGTTTCTATCTGACTACTTCCTTGGTTGTATTAATCCCTCTCCCCTATTTTGAACAACATATGGTTTGTATTTTCTGAACAAACCAAAGCGGTGAGGACTTCGCTACCCCCTTAAGTTTGGGGGGGATTTGCATGTTATGTTATGTTTTAATATGTTTTTATCTAATATGTTGTGTGTTTTATTAATATGTTTTATTTAGTAAATATATATGTTTTTAAGTAGTTTATAGTTTGTTTTAATATTAGATGTACTTAACAAAGTAGTATCTAAATATTTTAGTAGAAAAGATCAGTTTTTCAAAAATATGGTGAAAGCCCTATGGATGGAATTTTTATGATAAAAAAAGAAGCCTTATTTCTTAGAAAAACCAAAATTATTTTTACTTCAACACTTCAAAACTGAGTTTGTGAAAAGAACCTTGCTATTTAAAGATCAATCTGATGCAAGGGGAATTTTTGGTAAGCTTAGGTCAAACCAAAGCTTTACTAAAAAGAAAGAAGAGCTTAAAGAATTAAGTTTGGGGGTGTTTTATGAAAACAAATGCTGAATTTCAAAAGTATAAAGAGTAAACAATGTAGAAAAAGAATACAAAAATGTGGACAAAGTCATATCCTGAATCTTTTGAAACTATACCTGTGCCTAAGTACATGAATGCATCTGGAGGTCAAAGACATGTGTCATGCAGGAATAAATGTATCTGGAGGATAGTTCAAAAACTGAACCTGTGCCAAAGTGCAAAGAAAAAATATATGCATCACGGAGGTCAAAGACACGTGCGCAAAGTGCATTTGCATCCGGAGGTCGGTGAGGAAGGTAATATGAGCTAGAAAAGAAAAAGCATCATCGGTCAGGAAGCATCAATGCAAATCAGATCAAGAAAAAGCAAAATGCAGAAAAAAAAATCAATGCACAAATCACTTCAAAGAAGTATTGCATCTGCTCAAAAGATCCACACAAAAAAATAGAAAAATGCATTGGCTCAAAAGCTTTGAAAGATTCAATCAAGCCCTTTGATTTTAGAACTCCCCAACACTTGAGAAAATGTTGTGAGTCTAATCTCTCTTTTGAAAAATATTTTGGTGTGACCAAAGATGAACCAATCCTTTCAAAGGCTAGGAGGAAATTTTTTCACTTAGTCTTGGAACCAATCTCAATTCATTGGGTTCACAAACACACAAAAGAGTTTGAATAGCTTTGGTAGTTTTGAAGAAATAAAGGCACAAGAAAGATTGTTAAGAAATGAAGTTCATAGGGAACTCCTCATAAAAATCCAAAAATCAAACTGATCTATCTTTTAGAATTATAGTTTTTAATAGTTATCTTTGTCATTTCTTGCGGACAAGCAATGGTTTAAGTTTGGGGGTGTGATAACTCTATTTTATATAGAGTATTTCATATGTTTAAACTTAGTATTTGCTCTCTTTCAAGTAATAATAAAGAGTTTATATAGTATTTAGTGTGATATATGATATCTTGAGTGATTTGAATGGTTATAGTTATTATTAGGCCATTTTGGATATATTGTGGTATGTTTGATGTTTTTGTTCAGTGCAGTCTCAATGCTATCTGCATCAAATGCTCATGCACTGATCCTGCATCAAATCTGCACTACTTGGTGAATGAGCAGTTTGTTTCATATGCATCCACTTGCAATTGATGACCTCATGCCTGGTTCTCTGATGCCATCCCACCTTGTATAGTAGGCGCCTACCATTCACATATAGCTATAGACATAGCTTTGAAGAGTCACCAACATAGGGACACATGTTCTATCACCATGGAACCGCCCTATGTGATTAGTCAAAGATTTCAACTTGGGATTAACCTCTGAAAAGCAACTACAGCTATGATCCACTCAAGATTACTTCAACATGAAGGAAGGAAGCACCTCTCTTGAAGGCTATAAAAGGACCTCACATCTTCATTTGGAAAGATATCACAATCCATAAGTTAGATCAAAATTTCAATATACATAGTTAGTTTCTATATTTTTAGAGGAAGAGGAAGGAATTGACAAATCCTCTTTAACTCGTTTTCATAGTGTTTGTATAGTGCTAAGGAGTAATGCTAGTGCATTGCTAGAAGATTTCATACAAAGGTTTTCAACATTTGTAACTTTTCTCTTGTTGTTTCTCTTTTGTGATTTCTATTATATAAACATGGTCTATTCAGTTTATATATATCTTGCAATGTCTATAGTTAGCTAAACCTCTCTTAGTTGGAATGTTCTAATCATTTAATGAGCTTTTAAGTAAGTATGATGCATGTATGTATGTTTGTACTTTAGTTCTTGCTTGATAATCTTTTCAAATACTTATTTTGAACTTGATCACTTAGAATAAGTAAGATTTGTAAATTACCAGAAATGGCTTACAATTAAGAACTCAAGAACTAATATGGGTGAGTGTTTTACATAAAGAAAACTTTGTGAAAACCATGTTAAGTCCTAGAGATAGGATAGTATAGTCCATAGGATAATTGTGGGTACTTAAAATACAAGAGTGAATTTATTTAAGCAAATTGGATAATTGTTAGGAGGCAAGATAGGCATTGACAACCCTTTCTTTACTGCATAGAACAAGGATCATAAGAGCTGGTAATGATACTCTGAAGAAAGTGACCGAAATGCACATAGCTAATGCAACAAAGATTCGGTGCAAATTTGCATCACATATCTTGCATCAAACACTTATAAGTAAATTACTTGATGAAGACATTCCAACTAGCTTTTCTCTTTTACACTATCAACATTTTTTACCTTGATTTCTAACTTAGTTGTGATCATCAAACAAAACCCAAAATTATTTTGTTACTTAGTTACTTTACATTTTATTACTTTATATTGATTTTAAAAGTGAGTTTTTCAATCTCTGTGGGTTCGATCTTTTTACTACTTGTTTTTGGACAGTGTATACTTGCACACAAGTGTATGTGATTTCCATGCACCAAGTTTTTGGCGCCGTTTGGGATTGAAGTAAATTCTTTTTAAAATTCTGATATATAGTAATTTAGTGTTATATATAAATTCTGGTATTTGAAGTTTCTGTCAAAAACAGTACATGGTACTTAGTATATGTACAGAACCAGAAACAGAACACCAGAATATAGCTTAGATCCAGAAATAGAAAGGAGATTCAGGAGATTGCTAAGACTCCAAAAGCAAAATCAACAAGTCTGCAATATGTCTTTCAGTGAAGAACAAAGCTCAAGGTCACACTCAGTGAGAGGAGGCCCTGATTCACAGCATGCTACTGAAGAAGAAGTTCATAGAAAAAATCTCATCCACATGGAATTTGGGATTTTGAGGCCGTAGTCCCGTAGAAGGAAACGGGAGTCTTGATTCTTGATTTTTTTCGGATTTAATGGTTGTGTTTTCATTACGATCGGAGTATGTTGCCCGAAAACCGATTTTTTAGCCTAAATTATTCGTTCAACGTATAACATCGTCACGTTTTAATGAACTACACACTAAACCTATTTTCAGGGCTTAATTAATTTTTATTTGACTTAAAAAAAAAAAAAAATACCATAGGGATCGTATATACGCCTGGGGGTGTATATACGACCCTTACATTTGGCCATCGTATATACATCCCCCAAGGCGTATATACGATTATGATGGGGGTTTGCCAATCGTATATACGCCTTGGGGGGTGTATATACGATGACCAAATGTAAGGGTCGTATATATACCCCCCCCCCAAGTGTATATACGATTGGCCAATTTTTTTAAAAATAATACGTTTTTAAAAGGGCATTTTGGGATTTCACTTTTGGGTGGGGATATATGGGGAAGGGTGGGGGTAAAAAAAACCCTTTTTTAAAATCTCCCTTTTTACTTTTGATTTCTGTTGGGCTTGGGGTCCATAGTGCTTGGCCCTTTAATAGTGTTCATTCAGGGTTTTACTTTCCCCACTCCCCCTCCTACTCAAACACACCTCTTAACAAATTTTATTCCAAAAATAACCTCGCGTGAAATGTTGTGAGGACGTGTTTAATGACGGTTCGAACGACCTTGTTCGAACACGAGCATTCGAACGCAATAAAATTTGTGAATGTGGTGTGAGAGTCCATTATTGTTGCATCGGTAAACAGCATAGGAACGAAAATAAACTAGAGTGTTCGCACAAGGTTGTTCGAACAGGTTCGCATGACCCCATTCGAACAGGTGAAATAACGCATAAGAGGGTGTGATTCAATATTTAACACACTCGAACAGCCTTGTTCGAACCTGTTCCAAGGGCCGTGTTCGAACACGTGAAATTTCTTGGAAAAAAAAGACGTTTTGGCTGGCCTTTTGGTCTTTTCACACCCTTATGGGGTGTGTTTTGAGTAGGAGGGAGAGTGGGAAAAGCAAGACCCTTCACTCAAGCACATTTGTCCCTTTTCGTGAAAGCCGATACTAGTTGGGCCTCAGTTTGTTCTATCATTTACTTGTACTCTTTGCACCCCCTATTTTGCTTATGTTATGTTGAACCTTGTATGTTTAATTTGAACTCTCCTGGTCTTGAGCCCACAATGTTGTGTGACGCCTTGCAATGGGGTTTTTTTTTTGTACCCCCACCCCATCCCCATAAACCCCCACCCACACTGAAAACCCCAAAATGCCCTTCTGAAAACGTATTTTTTTTTACAAATCTTTGACCAATCGTATATACACACAGGGTATATATATACGACTTATGCATTTAGGCATCGTATATATACACCCCCAAGGCGTATATACGATTGGCAAACCCTCACTCATAATCGTATATACGCCTTGGGAGGTGTATATACGATGCCTAAAAATAGGGTCGTATATATACCCCCTCGGTGTATATCGACATTCATTATTTTTTAAATTTTTTTAAGTCAAATAAAAATTATATAAGTCCTGAAAATAGGTTTTGTGTGTAGTTCGTTAAAACGTGACGATGTTATACGTCGAACGAATAATTTAGGCTAAAAAATCGGTTTTCGGGCAACATACTCCGATCGTAATGAAACCACAGCCAAAAATCACATAATCTTCACCAAAAAAAAGCACATTTGTCGCTTGTTCGTGTGCCTCTCTTTGTTGATGTTATAGCACTAGTTCGTCCTTTACTGATTCTGACAACATTAATTATGTTATCAATCTGTTTAACAATTAATTCTGTTAGAGTTTTGATAACAGAAGTTAGTTGATTGTATTGGGTAAATGGATGTGTAATAAAGCCATTTAAGCCTTTGGTTTGGGCACAATGATTGTGATCAGTTTGAGAGCTCTAGAAAAGCAATACGTTAGAGAATATTGAGGGCAAAACACTCTGAGGAACTTGTTGAAAATTGAACAAGTTCTTGTGTGATCATTTGTAATCTTTTCTCTAAATAGTGAAGAATTCTCAACTCGAATCCAATCCCTCAGACGAAGGAGTTAATCTCTGAACAGTGTTATCAAATCCCGATTTTCTTCTTTCTTTCTTACCCTTATATATTTACTGTTATATTGATTTTCGGTGTTTTAGTTTCGATTCTGCACTTTAGTTGTTGTGGTTGGTTAATTTTCAGGATCTTGAGAAAACCTAATATTAAGATTAGGTTCAAACAATTTCAAATCAGTTTCACTTCAAATTTTAAAATTATATTTGACAATTCATTTCATTTACACATTCAGGCTACACATGATTGCATTAAATAAATCCCCCTCTAAAAAAATAATTGCATTAAAACTGTAATAAAATTAATGAGAATATTGTGATATAAATAGTTATTATGTTATTTTGTAATGATGGGATAAAAAAAGAACTTTATACTTAAAGACTCATTTTTTTTTCACTTAGTTATTAATTTTGTGATGAGATCCTATATTTTTTGTGATGAGTTCTTAAATATATATTTTTTGAATACTATATTTTACATACCAAATCACCCCAAATATTAATTTTTATTTAGTATAGTTTTATTTTGTGTAATATGGGTTAATCTATCCAAAAATAAAATCTGTGGAACACAAGTTTTTGGCTCATGTGCCAGCCCATTTGACTCACAACTCACATAGGATTGCCGGTAAATAGTGACTTGAAATAATTCTGTCACGACTTAATCCAGCCCAAAATTGTCTTTGGCCCAAACAGGCTGACTCAAATGGGCCGGATTGGGCTAAATTGACAGCCCTACTCATAGGTACACAATTTTCTTGCACTCCCATCTTTATTTTTTTTGCTCTAAACATCAATAAAAAGCTGAATAAGGAAACTGTAATACACCGATAAAAACTTACGATACTTTTATTCAACCATTCATGCATTTGCTAGCTACTGCTTCACAGAGTTGATCTAGATGCAGTCACAATTGCATGCAGTTAGACGCATCAAGATCACAGTCATTTTTATGTTTTATTTAAACTATAATTTGTGTAATTAAAAAATAAATCAGTGTTAGTTTGATGGGACAATGCAGATGCATCAGTATGTTGCACCAAACCCAATCATCCATCCCCTTTGAACCTAGTTGAGCAAGCAACAACCAGAAAAAGTAAATAGACATAGCAAAGTAGTTTGGTACCTAATCCATGCTGGATGTTAGGCCTATGTGTTTCTTAGCCAATTTGTGTTGACAATGGCCACATACCTACCTACCTACCTTGTCCAATAACACAAATGCTCATATCAAACCAAACCATTATTAAGAAATACTAAATCATTATTATTATTATTACTATTAGCTGCTCAGAACCATGGAAAGTGGACATATCTACACATCTAATAATTGTTTAATCAGTTAAACGCATTTCATTTTGATGTCAGAATTAAAAATACTATAATTGAACACATCAAGGAGCTGACAAATCCATCAAAACTATGGTGCGATTCACCTCAAAGTCATAAAACATAAATTAATTAACTCTCAACTTCTTCTTAGTTTCTAGTATCCAGTAAGAAAGTTAGTCAGAGTATCCAAAGATGCTCAAACTCAACGATACAGACTCCACTCCCATGACCAAAACCAACACACGAAGCAAAGTGCACCCCGACAAAAACAGCAAAGCAGAGAAAAATCAACACTTCAAAGTTCTATTCAACTCACCTAAATAACACCCAAGACAATAACATGTTATCACTCACAACAAGTTTCCATGTTTGTTTGTTTTTTCTATGTATATGCGCCATCAGTTACTTTTTTTAAATTGTTTTATATTACCATTATTACCATAGAGCCATAAAGATTCTCTCGTACAGCTCCAGATGTCAAAACAAGAAAATAGATCAAGACACATGAAAAACAGAACAAAACAAAACAAAACATTTTACTATTTAGACCTATAAGATTTAATATTTCAATAATCAAAAGGGGTGTGATAAGTAAAAATCGTGAGAGGAGGGGGGGTGTGATCAGTAAATCCCAACCTTGTCAGGATCAAGTTTCTGTACGGTTCTCGCCCGTTCCGATTTGCACCTAGTGAGAGTTACAGGACGTGATGCAGAGTCTCCCTCTGTTTCTTCTCTTCTCTTCAATTCACGAACTTTTTCTGATTTCGTTATTCTTTCATTAAGTGAATCCTCAAGTTCTTTAAGAAATCGCAATTTTAACTCCAACTTTGGGTCCTTAATCGCTTCTTGTTCCGAAACGGACTCATTGATTCTCTGGTTTTCAGAGGGTTGCTCTGTTTCTTCACTCCTTAATGGAGAACCCCAAAACCTGCTTGCGAGAGATGAAGAACTGTAAGGTGTGGATTTACTTCTCATAAGTAATAAAGCGTTTCTCGGTGGTGTAGAAGGAGATGATGAGTTAGAAACAAAAGCATTCGAGTTAACTCTGTTTTCTTCTTCACGTTCACATTCTCTCTCTGACTCGTTGTTAGGTTTTGACCTTTCACTGAAACTAGAAGTTTCTGTGACTTTCGAGGCTTTACCTTTTCTTCGAAATCGAAAGCATTCCCAATTAGGTCGAAACGATTGGTAGCAAGAACGGGATTTCTTTCTGTGGCAAAACAGAGCATGTGGGACCCACCAACAGCAGCGGCATTTGGTCGGAGCTCCGTTGCCTCCCGTTTTGGCGGTGGAGGAGCGTTTGACACGTACTTGACCCATGCATGTGACTTTAGGGGAAGAGGGTTCTTTGGTTTCAATGGCGGTGGTGTTTTTCTTCCTTAGGAATAATGAGCTGCTTCTTGACCTTCCCCTGCTTCTGTTTCCTGCATTGGCTCTTAAGAATCTCATCAATGGTGGTGGGAACTTGTCAGTTCTACCTGGACTAGAAATGGGTTTGGTGTATAGCTTCATGTCTTTGTGTTTGAAGAGGAAGAGCGAGAGAATTTAGACAAGATATACTATGCTTTTTGTTCTCTCTGTCTCTCTTTCTCTCTCTCTCTGTTTTCCTCTCTCTGTTTTTGTGAAACTTGGTTCACTTGACTTTTGTTGTTGTTGTGTGGTAAGGTTTCAGCTCACTCTTGTCTTTCTGTGTTTTGTTTTTAAGGAATTCGATTCGATGTCGTCTTTTCTTTCTTCGCATCGCACGGATGGATGAGTGAATCTAATGTTAAGATTTATTTTAGGATGTGTTTTTGTAACGTGATGAGGTATACATTAATAAAAGAGGCTAACATGCATTTTTGGTTCTTTAATTATTTATTTGTTTCGTTATGGTTCTTTAAGTCCTTTTTTTTATCGGTTTGGTTCTTCAAGTCTTAAAACCCTTTCACTTAAATCCCTTCTGTCCGTATGAGTTAACGGTTGATGGCGTGTCAGTTATTTGATGATATGACACTTATTGACATGGAATATATATAATGATGTGTACCAGGGCTAAGGAAATTTTCTCCACCTTCTGGTACAAAAGTCTATGGCCGTCTTCGGTTTCTCGGATCAAAACGGTGCTTAGAGATTCTTTGGAGACAGAAAGGTATAAGTACAAAATCTCCCCTTCCACAAGTCGGGTCAATACCGGAGGTTCCAAGAGCAAAGGCTAAAGATGGGTTAGGGCCTAGTCACATTTTTCTGACCATTGGAACTTGACACCTTTCTTGACTAGGTTGAAGAACGACAAAGATCGATTTGCGGCTTGGGACACAAATCATGAAAGGGCGGTGATCATCCGAGTGAGTTTTTGGATCTCCTTCTTGGTGGTTGGAGGCCTCATCTTGGTCACTGCCCTGCACTTGTTCGAGTTGGCTTCAACTCATCGCTTGGTTAGATAGAACACAAGAAACTTCTCGGCCCGTACTCCAAAGGTGCATTTTTTTGGATTGAGTCTCATAGTGTGTTTGTGTACCTTGGCGAATATTTCTTTGGGGTCGGGTCAGCAATATGGTCTACATCAAATTTGGTTTTGACAATCATATTATCCATATATAACTGCAATATCCGACCGATTTGAGACTTGAAAACTTTGTTCATCATCCTTTGGTACGTCACTTTAGTGTTTTTGAGCCCAAAAGGCATAACTATGTAGCAATAATTCCCCTTGTGAGCCATGAAAGCAGGTTTCTCTTGATTTGGCGGGTACATCGATATCTAGTTGTATCTAGAGTAGGCATCCATGAAGGACATGAGCCGGAACCCGGATGAGTTGTCCACCAGCTTATCGACACTGGGAATGGGGAAGGCATCCTTTGGACATACTTTGTTGAGATTAGTGTAAGCCACACACATCCTCCACCTCTCGTAGAACTTTCCACTCCTCTTTATTGGTTTCCTAGCAGGCTGTCGACTATCCGCTAGGTCGAACTTTGAATAACAGATTTGAGCTGATTCCAAGTTGGTGCCTACGGTGACAACCTCGCCACTATGAGAGTGGAACTTCGTCTTCAAGTGGATTGTAGATGCAACTGCTCCCAAACGCCCTAGAGTCGATTTGTCGATTATGCAATTGTAGGTCGACCGACATTAGAGTACTAGAAATTGGGTTGCGGCAGTCCAAGCCAGCTAGCTCAACACATCCAAGGTGCGTAGTTGTCACACCATCAAACCTGGCAAGGTCTGGCCAGCTCACTCTTCGAGATGCCCAGCTTGATCAACAGGTTGAGGAACATGACATCGGTTGAACTTCATTGGTCTACCAAAATTCTTCGAACTAGGTGAAGTACTTCACTAACGTAGCTCAAATGATGAGCTATTATCTTTTTAGTTTTTGGAACAATTTCATTGCAATTACTTGTTGTTTAGGATTTATTATGGTTACGCCTGATTACATACTTTTAGATGTCGCTTTTGTTATTGGTGTTTGGCTTGATCGACTATTGAATTTTAATTTGTCAAATGATCATCAGAGTATGAGTCAAATTTCCATTCAACAAAATACTGGGAGATGAAATTTTAATCAAGTTAGAGCCCTAGGCCTACTGCTATTCTTATGGATCATGGAATCATACTCAATGATTCTGAGGGTGAGTTCCTTGTTGATGTATTTGAGTATCGTAGGTTGATTGAAAAATTAACCTATCTAACCATTTCCAAACCGACAATTGCTTATTCACCATTTACTGTATTAAGATACATCAAAGGAACTCCGGGTCAAGAGATTTTTTTCATTTAACATCCTTATTCCAAGGAGTTTTAATGTGTACAGTTTGAAAAGAAAAAAAATGTGTTTACTTGAGCCGTCCGGTGACAATTAATAAAGATCATTTTGTGCAATTAAAGTGGCACAGTACATGTTTGGACTGCATAACAGGTGAGGACTTGAGGTGTTATTTTGGTTAGGATTCATAGAGAGAGAGAGAAGAGAGAGAGGAGAGAAGAGAGTGAAACTCTGTTTCTATTCTGAGATTTATTTCACTGAATGAAGACTGTTACAGTGATGAGTATTTATACTCTTTGTTAACCTGTGCACACCAACTAGCTAACGTGTGCACTCTTACAACTAATCTTTACAATTCTGTTGAATTAGAAACTAATCTAAACTGTTTTTCCTTCTAGAAGATTTGATTGCAGTGATATGCTGTAAGCTAGTGCACTATGGTGCACCCTAAGCTAGACTATTTACACAATTAATTGCTACTCTTACACACCCCACAAGCTGAGGGTGGGTTAGCCAGAGGACACACACGAAGCTTGTTCCTGTAATCTACAAGAGTGGCAGTAGGTGAGGTTGAAGGTGATGGAGTGGTTGGTGTGGTAGCATTAGCAGTAGGCAATGGACTGAGTGTAATAGGAGTATTTAAGGAGGGAGTAGAGGAAGGTTTGGAATCAAAGAGATCAACATAAGGGAACCTAGACTCATTGAAGATGACATCTTTGGAGACAATGAGTTTGCCACTAGGTGAGAGACACTTGTAACCTTTGTGAGAAGTAGAATATCCTAAGAAGAGACACTCATGAGACCTAAAGTCGAATTTGTGTGCATTGTATGGACGTAAAAGAGGAAAACAAGCACAACCAAATACTTTGAGAAAGTTATAATCCGGATCTTTGTTGAAGAGAGAAGCGGTAGTAGGAGGTACATGGTTAAGAGGGTGAAGGTTGTCTGTTGATCAAATAGGATGTTTTGGACTGCAAAATCCTAATTTTAAAGGCAAAGAGGCGTGGCTGAGGAGAGAGAGGCTAAGATCAACAATGTGAAGATGTTTACGTTCCACCACACCATTTTAGTGATGAGTGTGAGGACAACTGACACGGTGTATGATGCCGTTGGCAGCTAGGTATGTACTAAAGGGTCTAAATTCCCCACCCCAGTCCGTTTGAGCAGATTTTATAGGAAGACCAAATTGAAGTTCAACTAAGGTTTTGAATTGTTTAAAGATGTCAAGTGTTTCTGATTTGCTTTTTAAGAGATACAACCAAGTAAATCAGAGTGGTGATCAACAAAGGTGACATAATACAGGGCTTTGTTGGTAGATTCAGTTGGTGCAGGGCCCCAAAGGTCACTGAAAATGAGTTCAAGAGGAGTTGTGTAAAGGGTTTGAGATGGTGGAGAGTATAATTTGTGAGCTTTACCCATACAACATGCGACCTGAGAACTCAGATATATCTTTATTAGAAATAGGAATATTACATTTGGTGAATACATTGTTCATAGAGGCATGATTAGGATGGCCTAGCCTTAAATGCCAAAGAGTTCTAAGATTGGGGGATGGGGGAGTTACAGAAACAGAGTAAACACTAGGAATACGAATGTAAATCTTTGGACTAGTAGAGAGGCAAAGCAGCAGTGTTTGTGAGGACTTTGAACTCAAGGGGGGGCGGTGGAGGAGCATTGTGAGGCATGTGATGAAACTTGAAATTTGGAACTCATATAGACCATCAAGACGAGCGGGACCATGAAGCAAGAGTTCATTGGTGTCCCGGGAGAATACAAGACAATGTTTAGCATGAAACCGAAAGTAAACATTATTATCACCGCAAAACGACTCACACTAATCGATTTTTGGTAATTGAAGGAACATGAACAAGATTCTTTAAACACAATGACACTTGAGGATTTATAGGAGAGGAAAAAGTAGAGGAACCACAAGTTTTAACGGGCAAACCTTGTCCATTGCCTATGTAGAGATCGATCGGGACCTTCAAAGTGGAGACTGTTGGTGAATGTTTTGAGACTCTAACGTGGTGCTGCGATGGAGGCTGCGGTGTCCGGGTGCCATGGCATTTGAGTTTGGTTAGTGGTGGTGGAGGTGTGGCGGTGGTCATCATGGCTCGAGGGTAGGGAATTGTTCTTTGGTTATGTTGTGGTTGAGGCGGATCTTGGTGCATACATAGGTTTGTTCCAAGTGTTTTGGTAGAGTGGTGGAGGTTGAAGGTAGGCATATGAATTAGGGTTTTGGTTAGGATATGTATTGGAAGGGTATGGATTAGAAAAACCTTGGTAATCTACAAGTATTTGAGCACGAAAATGCCGATTATCTGGGTGAAAACACATTGATGCAAGATGACCAAATTTAAAGCATACTTGGCATTAGATGTTGCCAAAACGGCCACGCCCACGGCCACCACGTCCACCACGGGCACCACAGCCTCCACGTCCACCATTGAAGGTGTTTTGTGGTAAAGAATTATAAAAGCCATCAGTAGAGTTAGAGCAAGATACCGGAGTTGAATTGTTGGAGTCGATGAGATCGTGATGATACTGAGGCGCAAGCGGTGTGCGTAACGTTGACGGAGAGAGTGTATCACCGCAACTTCTTCTTGAACTTGCTCGTCCTCATCTCATGTGCTAGAAGAAGAGCTTCGACCTCCTCCAACCGATTTGCTTCAAATTTGCTTTCGATATGAGACACCACCGGGTGCATACTCTTCCGGTAGTCCTCGAGAATGACATCAATATCTTTGCTCGGTGGAACTGGATCGCCGGCCAAGCGAGAGCGTCTACGAGAGATTTTATGCGAAGGAGATACTCTTCAGCGCCGCGACTCAAGATTTGTTGTTCGCAACTCGCCAGTAGTTGACGCGCCGCACGCAGTGAGTTTTTGAAAGTGATCGTTGATTCGATCCCATAGTTGAAAGGAGTGAGCGCAACCGAGGACTCTTGGCATAATTGCGCTCGAAAGCGTAGATTGTAACCATGATAACAACCATTGATCTTGTTGAATCCAATTCCGATACAGAGGATTTTCACGATGACTTTCGCGATCGCCAGAGGTGAGGAATTGCTCAGAATGTCGTGGAAATGAATAAAACTTTGAAGATTGTGGCGTTTATCATCGGCTCTACCTGTTGTCTCCATACTAAGAAGTTCTTTTCATCGAGTTTATCGATCTTCAACGTGAACGCGATCGGCGGTGGGAGCGGAAGAGAGTGGAATAGCGAGTGGTCGTCGCGGCGCGTTCCGCGACGATTCTTGTTCGGTCGCGGGCCCTTTATTATGTCACCTTTGTTGATGCAAACCAACACCATCTCAAACCCTTTACACAACTCCTCTTGAACTCATTTTCGGTGACCTTTGGGGACTGCACTAACCGAATCTACCAACAAAGCCAGTATTATGTCACCTTTGTTGATGCGACCACTCGATTTACTTGGTTGTATCTCTTAAAAGCAAATCGAAACACTTGACATCTTTAAACAATTCAAAACTTTAGTTGAACTTCAATTTGGTCTTCCTATAAAATCTGTTCAAACGGATTTGGGGTGGGAATTTAGACCCTTTAGTACATACCTACCGCCAAGCGGCATCATACACCGTGTCATTTGTCCTCACACTCATCACCAAAATGGTGTGGTGGAGCGTAAGCATCGTCACATTGTTGATCTTAGCCTCTCTCTCCTCACCACGCCTCTTTGCCTTTAAAATTCGGGATTTTGCAAGTTCAAAGCTAGCATCTATTTGATCAAGCATGACCTTCAATTTCTTAGCAGTGTACCTCCCTACACTGCTCTCTTCAACAAAGATTGGGATTATAACTTTCTCAAAGTATTTGGTTGTGCTTGTTTTCCTCTTTTACGTCCATACAATGCACACAAATTCGACTTTAGGTCTCATGAGTGTCTCTTCTTAGGATATTCTACTTCTCACAAAGGTTACAAGTGTCTCTCACCTAGTGGCAAACTCATTGTCTCCAAAGATGTCAATATGCTGCTCCGGTGGAACTGGATCGCCGACCGAAGCGAGAGCGTCTACGAGAGATTTTATGCGAAGGAGATACTCTTCAACGCTTCGCGACTCAAGATTTGTTGTTCGCAACTCAGTTCGTAGTTGACGCGCCTTCGCACAAGTGAGTTTTTGAAAGTGATCGTTGATTCGATCCCATAGTTGAAAGGAGTGAGCGCAACTGAGGACTCTTGGCATAATTGCGCTTGAAAGCGTAGATTGTAACCATGATAACAACCATTGATCTTGTTGAATCCAATTCCGATACAGAGGATTTTCACGATGACTTTCGCGATCAGCAGAGGTGAGGAATTGCTCAGGAATGTCAGGGAAATGAACAAAACTTTGAAGATTGTGAGCGTTTATCATCGGCTCTACCTATTGTCTCCATACTAAGAAGTTCTTTTCATCGAGTTTATCGCTGATCTTCAACGTGAACGTGATCAGCGGTGGAGCGGAAGAGAGTGGAATAGCAGTGGTCGCCGGCGGCGTTTCCGGCGACGATTCTTGTTCCGGTGCGGGCCCTTTATTATGTCACCTTTGTTGATGCAGCCAACACCATCTCAAACCCTTTACACAACTCCTCTTGAACTCATTTTCAGTGACCTTTGGGGCCCTGCACCAACTGAATCTACCAACAAAGCCCTGTATTATGTCACCTTTGTTGATGCAGCCACTCGATTTACTTGGTTGTATCTCTTAAAAAGCAAATCAGAAACACTTGACATCTTTAAACAATTCAAAACTTTAGTTGAACTTCAATTTGGTCTTCCTATAAAATCTGTTCAAACGGACTGGGGTGGGGAATTTAGACCCTTTAGTACATACCTAGCTGCCAACGGCATCATACACCGTGTCATTTGTCCTCACACTCATCACCAAAATGGTGTGGTGGAACGTAAGCATCGTCACATTGTTGATCCTAGCCTCTCTCTCCTCAGCCACGCCTCTTTGCCTTTAAAATTTGCGGGATTTTGCGGTTCAAGCTACTGTCTATTTGATCAGCAGATGACCTTGACCCCTCTTAACCATGTACCTCCCTACACTGCTCTCTTCAACAAAGATTGGGATTATAACTTTCTCAAAGTATTTGGTTGTGCTTGTTTTCCTCTTTTACGTCCATACAATGCACACAAATTCGACTTTAGGTCTCATGAGTGTCTCTTCTTAGGATATTCTACTTCTCACAAAGGTTACAAGTGTCTCTCACCTAGTGGCAAACTCATTGTCTCCAAAGATGTCATCTTCAATGAGTCTAGGTTCCCTTATGTTGATCTCTTTGATCCCAAACCTTCCTCCACTCCCTCCTTAAATACTCCTATTACACTCAGTCCATTGCCTACTGCCAATGCTACCACACCAACCACTCCGGCGGCGTTTCCGGCGACGATTCTTAATGGAGGGTTCAAATCCTCTCCAGCACGGGAGAGTTCCACTAGGAGAGAAATTGAGAACTGAATAAAATATTATTTTAAAATATTCCTTCATTGTATTTTTCTTTCTCTTATTGAAACCATCCAGTAACCGGAGAAGATCCCATTCCATTAATAGAAAGAAGGTCCAACTGAAACATAGGTCCTGAATTACAACAGTCATAAGAGTTACCTTAGGAGTCAGTTCTGGGACTAAACAACAGTCAAAGGTTACTGGCATCTTTTTCAGTACTGAATTACAGTGTAACCAAAAGCTAAATAAAAGTCACACCAACATACGTACTCACAGAAAAAAGAGGCCGATGAAAAGAGTATAACCAAAAGCTGCGGAATATTTTGCCAAACACCTCAATCCAATACACTTTTTTTTTTTCAGATTCTGTTGACCTTTTCTGATAAAGAATGTTCAGCCACGTACGTCAGTTACTTAAATTGCTCGATTTGACTTGGAGCCGAGGCAAGGCAATGAATGTATCACAAGGAAAAAAACGATTGTCTTATGACCCCTACAACTCATCAAGCCCATAGTCTTCTCCAAAATACTTGTCAACTAGACTATTTGCCATAGTTCTCAAATCTTCATTTTCGTGAAACTGAAATCTCTCCATGGCTTCAATCCCATCTTCTTGTTCTACAAGCTTTGGGCCGTTTGGGACCCTCAGGACCTACAAACACGATTTTCATAAACAACCAAGGGTTTATTTAGATCTCAAAGAACATGGCATTTGCCATAAGATAGAATTTTTAACATTTACTCAACCATCAAGATCTCTTACCAGCTCTATGAACTGAAGTCCTAGCCTAGCAGCTTCAGTATCAGCAGATCGAATCAAATCAATAAAACCTGGCAAGCATCCTCTTTCAACAAGTGAAACCAGGTGCTCCAGGATCAGACTTGGCTTCTCATCACCTTTAGCTGGGGCAACACAAAGGTTGCCCAATACGTAAGCTACTTCCTTTCTTATATCAAACGGAGCGGCAGAAAGAAGGCGCAATAGCAAAGGCACTGCCTCACTAGCATATATCAACTGCTTGTGCTCAACAGAACCAGCAGCTATATTAGACAGCACCCATGCTGCTTCCTGCATAGATAACAAAGCTCACATCAAGATTGATCCAAAATAATAGAATCAAAGATTAAATTTTATACCTTCTTTAAGACCCTGTGTTCACTATTCAGACATTTTACCAGGACTTGTATGGCATTATCTGAAAATGACATTATATAATCAGATGTTAAAATTCAATCCATACTGTTTGATCAACATGCAACATGTAGTTAGCTTAGCAAGTATAAAAAATTACTAGCCTGTAACTTCAAGTCCGGGTACAAGAACAACATATGTTGCATGGGAATCACCAGCAATGAGGTTACCTAAACTTCGCAAAACCTATAAGGATTTCCCTTTGTAATTAGAAATGACCGATCAACGTGAAAATAAGCATTGCGATTTGTGTGCACTGGTGTGTGCTAATCATTACATATGTAGATAGGTACATTTTTACAACAAATCAACCGAAAGTTCTGGAGCTCATTACCGGAATCATTAATTGCAAATTGTCCGATGTCACTAATCTGTTTACAAGCAATTGAAGCACATCACTCTTCACTAGCAAGCTGGTAGCTATATTTGAAAGCGCCGATAGATAAACAACTACCCATGCTATTTCAGTTGCTGACTCATCATCCCTGAGGTGATAAAGAAATTAATGTGACAATAATCAGGGTAGCCTTTCAGGGATATAAATTCAATGAATAAAAGAGCTGAGCTGGATAATATGTAATGCTTCAAGGAAATAAGATTTCCAAATAGTCAAAATACTATAAGACGATTTGCACTTCATCATTTTTTATTTGAAGCTCACAAACCTATAGGAAAGTGAACATTATGATTATAGTAGTTACAGGCACGCAGATCAGGGACTACATCCAACATAAGTTTAAAAATCATATAGACATTGGGTTAAAATAAATAAGAATTAGTTTAATTGAGGGAGATAAATGGCAGAGTACATAAGGTTTTATTCATTGAGAAAAAAGAGCTGGCCAAAGTCATCATGACGTTACACTCAAATTGTTCTCTACTTCATTTTTTAAATATATGTACAACATCAACACTGACATAATTTGGTAATTGTCAGATTGGCTGATTAGGGTGGTTATCTTAGGCAAATTGCTAGTATTTCTAGTGGTTCAATTAGCGATTGCATTCTGAATAGGTTTTTCGTAAGTTTGGGCAATTGCGTGTCTTTTATTGGGAAAAGAAAAACCTGATTCATCAGAAACCATGAAATTTTGTTAAAGTCAAAACATCAATTAAGTAGTATGCAACATATTCTTTTGTAGTTTTAATAATATAAACTCCTGGCTTGTTCAACTAATTTCGAATTCAACTCATTCGAACTCAAAAGTTTGGGAACCCAACTGTTAGTTCTTCGATGGAAACAATACCATCATTGTCCCTAATTCTCTCATAGAACATACATTGATGTCTCCAACAATTTATCCAAATATATTTCAGAAAATTGATACGTATGTAAATTTCATCTTTTCAATGATATACATTGTTCTTTTTCTACCGAAATAAAAAAGAACAACATAGTATAAATATATAAAATATATTAAATGTAGTACCAATTTTAAACAACTGAAGATATGAATCATCCATGTACAATAAACCAGCATTTCAATATCGAGCATGCATGTCAGAAGGTAAATGAGTCTAAAGCAGCACTGAAACTCACGCTAGGATATATTACAAGTAATTCTGGAGCAATACTCACGCTTTCTTCAAGTGTCGAACGATTGCATCCAAGACTCCGTCAACACGAATGAGTTCAGTAGCAGCTTTAGGATTTGGACCCTACATGCAAACGTACAGTGATCATATAAAAACAAATGCATATGCAAATATCCATATTCCAAACATGATGCACAAGCGATCATAAAAGTTGATGAGTACATAAACACCTAAAAATATATTGATCACACCAAACAAGAAAGGTGATATGAATAGAGTTGTGGAATGACAGAAATTATTAAAGAACTGATACCAAAATATCAAACACTAACACAGACAGTATATTCACGGATTTGAAACCTTGATTAGGTTTGACAAAGCCCAAGCAGCTGTCCTAACAGTTGAGCGTCTGTTTGGTAGCATCATTCTTGCAAGAGGTGTTAAGGCCCCTTGAATTAGCAGAATATTTCTCAACTCTTCATCTTCACCAGCCACATTTCCTAGTGCCCAAGCACACTGTTCGGCAACGGGTGAGGAGCTCTTTTCTGCAGAACAGGATCAAAGGATCATTCATTAAAATTTAAAGGCAATTGCAAAAACTAAAATCATTGAAATGTTTTAATCTTCAAGAACAACTTTTTTATTAATGCTGAATATAGTTGCAGAATCCATGAAACACATTTAGAAAAAAGAATGATATGCCAGTAGGTCAAACTGTCTAAGTTCCCTCCCTCCCATTCTTTCCTTTAGATAATAAATATCTCATAACACCTTAACAATGGAGGCTATAAGAACTCCTATAAATATTTTTATACAAATATCAATAAAAAAGATCAATTGATTTCTTGACATGCAAAAGGAATGTCAAAGTAATCACTCACCTCCAAGATGAGCAATAAGCAAAGGCAATGCAGGCAGCAGGGCTTTTGTTTCCTCTGGATTCCCTGCAGCAATATTTGTAAGACACCAAGCAGCCTCGAGCAACTGCAGGAAACATTCACGACACAAAATAAAGTAGTAAGTAACTTTATTGCCACTAATGATTCCATATGATCTGTGTAACATGCACGAAGATATGTGTGCTCAGGTATTTGTGGAGTACAAGACATTCATAGAAGAAATTGATGATATTCAAAGGAAATGAAATTTCAGACCTGTTCATCTGGGGAACCAAATGAAAGACACTGCTCTAGTATGGGTACAGCTCCAGCTTTAAGAGCAGACTCAATAGGAGGAAATTCAGATCGTGACAGTAAACGCCTTAGTTCTTGAAGGCTGCTTACTCTTTTCTGCACTGCACCCTTCCCCCTATCAATTGCAAACATATATAGTGTAAAGCTTATGCCAAAGACAATGAATATGTGAACTTGCAGTTGACAATTTTGAACATTTTCTCAGTCTGTACAAAAAATATTGCCAATACATTACTAAAGATTAAGGGAAAACACCATTCAAGATGATCAAAAAAGAAAACAATACAACATCAATCTTAGTGCCTCATTGGAAGATTCATCATCTGAAAGCACACAAAATTCTCCATAAAAACCTTTCCCTCTAAGTGATAAGATTTGGAACACTCAGTGACTTCTAGTTAATCTACTTACCACATGTCAAACATGGATGTAAGAAAGAAATTGATATGAATTGCATAATTTCAATTAAACAATTTTCACAGGATTGCAAGTATTTTGCCTCCATTTTCTTGCTACAGAATTCTGTGTTCATCATAAACTAAATTATTTTTACTGGAAATCCATTTCACCCACAACAACCTAGTAGTCATGAAGTCCAGATTGCAGTGGCGCTTTACATGCTAGACTTCCAGCATTTATTCAAAAGACCTAAACTACCAGAAAGATAAACAGGCAAACATGGAGACCCAGGATATGATCAATTCAAATAAGACAGTTCCTTGATTTTTGCATGAAACAAAGAGCATGTAGTTGTTGTGTCTTGTTAAGGTACTTATTAAATACATGAACAAATGGCACGGAAAGCAACAGCTGTAGCAGCAAGTGAATTGAACAATAGATTATCAGCTATTAGAGTTCAAATTCAAGGGTATTATGGAAGTGAGGGAACCTAAGAGAATAGCGAAAGAATATGTCTATGATTTTACTAGAATGAGAATCATAAGTTAGATGAACCCTGAACCGTATTTATAGTGATACAAAAGCTTGATTAACACACTAACAAAACTGAACTCCGACAGAATGATTCAAGTAACAGAGTTGATTAAACCTACTATCTGTGTCAAATACATGAGCAGCTCTACAGCAGTAACACAGACTATGGCCAGGTTTAGATTAACTTCCAGCTTATAGTAGCATCTCAATTAAAATAATTATATGGTTCTGCACTTAACAGATAAAGTCCAAATAAGCTTATAAATGTTCATGGAGAAGTGAAGCCAATTATTTTGAACAGAACAGGACAACTTACTGATAAGCAAGAGCAGATTTCAAATTTTCCACTGCCAAGGAAGTTTGAGACTCCAAAATGGACTGTTCTTCATCAACCATCATCTCACCATCAACATCAACGGGAACTTCACCTTCGCTATCAGCAATTCCAACCCTACATAGTCGTTTCGCACGTACCAGCGATTCCCTCCTTTCTTTTCCAACTGTGACTGCATGCTCTCTTCTCCTACTAGCCGCAGCATTCCCAACTGAAAACAAAATGCGCTATTGAATCCCGCAGCCAATGAAGCAAATAAACCTAAAGCTATATGTTCTATCAAATAAAATATATAGTTTTCTTTTTTACCTTAGTCGAAACTAATTATTATTGTTAGAAATTAAAAGAGCAGTGTAAGAAAATTCAGTGCTGAATAAAAGCGAACCTGATGATTTAATAGGATCCCTTTTGGTACTAGCGAAGCCAGGATCGGCCATGGAAGAGAAGCAGCCGCGCTGAGACGAGAAGCAGAAACAAATATAACTGTTCGTTCGGAGTCGCTGAAAGAAGTTCTAGCGGTGGTCCTCTTATTTGTGATAGAAGACGAAAATGGTAGTATCAACGGCGGCAAATTCATCGGTTCACAGGCTTTTTTTTTAGAGTAAGGTTATTTAGAGAAAAAAAAACTCAAAAAATAGTCAAAAACCAATTTACAACATCAATTCACAATTTTTTATTGGTTAATTGTGACTTGGTTAATGGTCTAACAAACTTGGTTGATTAGTGTTGTAAATTGATTTTTAACTATTTTTGGCTGAAACTTTTTTGGCTAAATAACATTGCTCTTTTATTTTGGTTCGTATTTTTGGGTGCTTATAGGGTGAGTGACCAATTATGTCTCTCACGGGGTGCTACTAAAATTGTCATAGGATATTGTGTAAAATATTATGAATGGTTAAAAAAATTATCAAAATTATGAATAGTTAAAAATAAATCAACCAATACAAAATCTCATTCATTGATGAAATTTTATAGTGTATAATATGGTCAATTTTAGTGATTCACCGATGAGTGACTAAGTTGATCCCTCGTCATGGAAATATTTTTTATCTAAAAGTAATATGTTTTATTTAAACTTTTAACATCGTCTTTTTTTCTATATAAACCAAGTATCCTCTGCATGCAATTGGAGAGACTAATCCCTCGAGCCGGGTAGGACCACAATGGACGAGAAAACTCTCCTTCAAGAGATTTAACATTGTTGCATGCCCAAACTTGGATTCAAATTTAAAGGAATTTAACATTGTTTAACTAAAAGAAAGATTTTAGATTATTTAAAAAAATTGAAATAAAAAGGCAAATTAGAAACTTTTTTTTAATAATGTTATTGGTGTGATTCTTTACGGATTTGATCGATAATTAATCTTTGTTGGAAAACCAGACTAGCAACCTTTACTAGGGCCTCTCTCTCAACCAAGTGTTTCATCCACAAAGCTCAAATATGAGACCCCCCTTAAAGGGATTTGAGTACATTTCCACCTGGAGAACTGTAATATTATGTTGGTAAAAAAGTTTTAAAATCTAAAATATTAGTTTGTAGATTTAATTTATATACATTATTGGTGTAAGAGATATTTTACAACGCCAATCAATTACGAAATGACTTGTCATATAGATATTTAACTTTATCTTGACTACCTTAAAAGTTATCTATGCAATGATTTTTAAGTGGTTAATGGTGTAAAAAAAAATTAAATCGACTATGTATGTCAATTTAACTCTTACTTTATCACTCGCAGTTCTTTTATCCCTTCTTTATTAATAGAGTATCCACTTTATCAGCCGATTTAAGCGGCAAATATAAGTGTTACTGTGGATGGCACGAAAGTAATTAAAGCCAAATTGAAGTGCAATTCTCAACCCACCTAAAATGAAAACCTACGCTCCAACCTCTTCCTTTCCTCTTCTATCTTCACTCGTCTTTCTCTTCTCCCCTCCTCTTCTCCTCTCCCTGCGTCCTCTCATCTTCCTCGGACCTCCTCCTTTCCTCTTCTCCTTTCAAATGTCCAACCTCCTCCTTAATCGTCTTCTCCTTTAAATACGGATCTACTTCAAACTTGTCTTCTCCTTCAAAAACTTGTGGCTAAATAGAGATCGCTGAAGCCGAACGACATTTCGTTTGGTGGTGATAGTTTAGCGATCGATCTATTTGGTTTTGCTTGATCGCGTCTTTGTGTTGAAAATCTAAATTAGAGTTTTTGCGAAAATGTGGTGGATGATGGCGAAAATGGAGGAAGTTATTGTTCTAAGAAATGTGATGATTTATGCAAAGAATATTTGTGGCTGTGTATAAAATCGAATTAGTATTTCATTTTTAAAACTTAAACTACTTTCAATTTATGTGATTTGAGGTTTGAACGATATCTACATTTTTGTTTTTATGAGTTTTGTGAATCAAAACGTAAAATGAAAACTCATTTTTTAAGGAGATGAAGTATAGTTTAATACAACTTAGTAATTAGTAATTGATTGATCTCTTAATGGGGTCATGGAAATTTCTATAGATTAGTATATGAGCTATTTGTGATTTGAGTTTCCCCATTTTTTGGTGAACGACATATTTGTGATCCGAATTTCAGTTCGGAAATAAGAATGCATTTTTAGGTTCATCATCGATTTTTCTATTTATTGCTAATTTGTTGATAATTTGTGTCGTTTCTTTCTTTTCAAATCACACTTTATTATTCTGTGTTGGGTGAAATTGATTATTGATGTATGCCTTGCTAAATCACGAGTGTAAGTCTATACATGTTGGTACCTATCCACAAAGTGATGTGAGAATTTCACCTAATCATAGAGTGTGTGTTAGAAATAGTGGGTTGAAGAATGTGATTTTGGTATTTTGCAGAATGTGATAGAGTGCGTGTTAGAAATAGTGGGTTGAAGTTGAACAAATCTTGTATTAACAAATACTACTTAGTTTTAGATATTATTGAACCAGATTTTGAAAAGGTTAATGTGCTCATGATATCATTCAATTGAAAAATGAAATCTGATTACATTACTTGTGTGTATCTCTCTATATAGACTTTAGTATACACATGTACAACTGCAGTAGCCATAAAGTCAAGCTAACTGTTGTGACTATTTTGAACTGAATTATAACTAACTTAACTAAACCCTTTACTCCCCCTCAAGTTTGCAGAATGTGATAGAGTGTGTGTTAGCCATTAAAGCCATTGAACTTGCCGCAGCTCTTGGAGGACGTGCGCAAAGGCAAAGACGGGGAAATTCAAGGACATGAATCCGAAAAGTTTTTGTCATACTCTAAGCCTTGTATAATACCATTAGAGGGGGGTGTTGCATCTGGATTTAGAAAACCAGAAGAGGAGGAGTTTGAAACACGTCTGTATATATGCAGAGGGAAACGAGTTGTCAGATTGAAACAGGTATTGTGTTCTCCATTCATGAACTTCTTTAATTCAGTTGGCATGTAATTCAACATTATGCTTTGGCGGAGTCCCTTTTGCAAGATCTTCATTGAACCATGATGATGTGTTCATCCTTGACACCGAATACGATTTATCAATTCAATGGTGCAACTTCCAACATTCGGGGAAAGAGCAAAGGCTTTGGAAGTTATACGAGTTTACGAAAGAAAAATATCATGAAAGGAAAAGTGATGTTGCCACTTATTGGTAGCGAACCTATTATATAGTTCTACATATCTTCTTTCGGATGCGTGCGATTGTGGTTAATTATTTTTCTTTGCATCAAAGACAATGAATAAGGTGTTGAAAAAATAAGGGATATGTACCACAAGTCTAAATTGTTAGTCATAACCTTTTCTTTGTTGTTCTATTTATTTTGTCTAGCTTTTAATTTATAAAATATGCATGTAGTAGCATGATAATCTACATGGAGTATGACAGAACACAACTAGGCAATGCATGGTCTTTAATCCTTCCTAGCTATGAGTTTCAATTCATTTGACAAATGTATATTCTACGTTTTTGAGGTGGAGACAACAAAACTCCAACAAGTGCGGGAAGGGAAGGTGGATTCTTGCCAACTCTCATTATATCCCGTGGATGCAAGCGAGGGAAGTTGTGTGGTGTTGTCGTGTGCTTGAGAGACACAATCATCGTGTACCACAATGACGTGTTGGACGCGAAGGTGAATGCAAGATTGGATGTAGGAGAAATCGATTATGAGATTATTATATCGGTGGTGGTACGATGAAGAAAATCTAGATGCAAAGTTGGCATCACATAGTCACATTTTAGCTATGAAATGAAAAATTGCTTCAAAATCCACTAACTACCCTAGAGCCAATCTAGCACTTATGTAGAAACAAAATTGTACTAAATATAATGATGGAAAGTTTTTTTTTTCTTTTTCTAGAACAAATCTTGTATTCTTTTTATTTATGTTACATATAAACAAACTTAAATAGAATGTGTTTTCTTTCAATTCTCTTATGTTATAGAATATCTAAACATTGTTTTTATTCAGGTAGCTTTAAACCCGTGCTTTGCTTTATCATATTTTGTGTGAGTGGATAAAATCACATTCATTTACTACCAAATATCTGCCTCATGTGGTTGTATGAAGCTTTTATTTATTCGTGTATGGTTGGTAGTTGATCTTTATTAAGCCAAGTTGTTCTTCCATTATGGTAACCATACATGATAGACACCTCCTGTGCACACCACTGAATACTGTAACACCATCTCATCACCTGGTTTACCAAGACATATTTTGCGGTTGAAGATTGGTGTCCCAGTTATGTTACTACCTAATTTGTCATTTGTCATTGAAGGGAAGGTGATATCCAGTAATCATATAGGCCAAAAAGTTACACAAACGGACCCTATTTCTGTTTGCATTCCACGTTTATCATATATAGGTTGATTATCATTTTCTGATTTACCTCATCCAAGCATCATACCATTTTGCATTTTTAACGGTATTTTCATGTGTAACACCAAAGCCAGACGTTGACTATTCCATTACAAGTTTATTAATTTTTTTTGGCCGCCCCGTGCATAGGCACGGGTGTGTGTCCTAGTGTAAGTTAATATCAAAAGGATTTTTTTTGGGTACCCCCTCCTTTATCTCTCACACCCCCATAATTTGTTTAAACCCAAAAATACCCCTGCCATTTTTTAAAAACTCACCTCAGACCCCACCACTATATAGGATTCCCGGATTTACTGCTAAAAAAGGTAAATCCGGGATTTGAGTGAACCGAATTTAAGTGATTTCGAGGTAAATCCGGATTTTGTTTGTTTAATTTTCCCGGAAATACCATATTTAACGGTAAATACAGTTCGTAATACCTTTAAATTTGGTAAATCCAGAGGGGGTTTTTAGAATTTCCGGATTTACCAAAAACTCAGGTAAATTCGGTTCACAAAACACGAACCGGATTTACCTGCGTTTTTGGTAAATACGGAAATTCTAAAAAAACCCCTCCGGATTTACCAAATTATAAGCTATTTCCGAAAATTTTATTGAAATTAGGGGTATTTTTGTCCAAAAACGGTATTTATGGGAGTGCGAGAGATAACCGGGGGGGTACGAAAAAAATCCATATCAAAAAAGTTTTTTAATCTCTATATATAAAGAGTATATCGACTTTTAGAGGCACTTTTGGTGGGAAATTTTTTTTTCCACCATTTATTTATATACCCCTCATTTTGTACCCCACTGTTTACCAATATATCCCCACTCTATATTTTTGGACCAACATACCCCTGACAATTTTTTTTTGTCCAACACTTTTTTTTTTTTCAAAATGTACCCCTCATTTTGTACCCCACTGTTTACCAATATACCCCTACTCTATATTTTTGGACCGACATACCCCTGACAAATTTTTTATTTGTCCAACACTTTTTATTTATTATTATCTCTCTTAATTAATACACAATCGCTGACTTCTCCACATTTGGTTGGAAAATTTTATTCCCACCATTTACCAATATACCCCTCATTTTGTACCCAACTGTTTACCAATATACCCCCACTCTATATTTTTGGACCAACATACCCCCACTCTATATTTTGTGCCCCACCATTTACCAATATACCCCTCATTTTCTACCTCACTGTTTACCAATATACCCCCACTCTATATTTTTGGACCGACATACCCCTGACAATTTTTTTTTTGTCCAACACTTTTTTTTATCCACTTTTGGTGGGAAAATTTTATTCCCACCATTTACCAATATACCCCTCATTTTGTACCCCACTCCATTATACCCCCCACTCTATATTTTTGGACCGACATACCCCTGACAATTTTTTTTTGTCCAACACTCTTTTTTTTATCCACTTTTGGTGGGAAAATTTTATTCCCACCATTTACCAATATACCCTCATTTGTACCCCTTTGTTTACCAATATACCCTCACTCTATATTTTTGGACCGACATAACCCCACTCTATATTTTGTACCCCACCATTTACCAATATACCCCTCATTTTGTACCTCACTATTTACCAATATACCCCCACTCTATATTTTTGGACCGACATACCCCTGACAATTTTTTTTTGTCCAACACTTTTTTTATTATCAAAATGTACCCCTCATTTTGTACCCATCGCTTACCAATATACCCACACTCTCTATATTTTGGACCGACATTGTTGCCTCATCCCACCAAGGGCTATTGTTGCCTCTTCGTCTTATATATATGTTGCGTATTTTTATACCCCCTTATAAAATGTTGATGTTTTTGAAACTTGTAGGCACATTAATCACCTCCCGTGCATCGCGATTTTTATGGTTTTTTTGTCCAACACTCTTTTTTTAGCTGTTTACCAATATACCCCACTCTATATTTTTGGACGGACATACCCTTGACAAAAATTGAACCAATCGATTTATGTTTGTAATAGGTAAATACAATTTATATTTTTCGGATCGTATTTACCTATATACGTTTTCACTGACGAAAACCAAATAAATTAAAAAAAAAGAATCTTATTTATCTCAGAATATGGTAAATACGATGCGATTTTTTATGGAAAATCGAATTTATGTTTTATGAAGATAAATACGACTTACTATTTTTTTAAGTTTATGGGAGGAAATCGTATCTAGATAAATACGATGCGAAATGTGCTGAAAATCGTATTTATCTCCTGGAAGGTAAATACGATGAGCTTTAAAATATTTCTGGTCAAATCATATGTAAGTGAGAATGGTCAATATTTTGTAAAGGGTTTAGGATCAATGACTAAATTAAAATACTTTTGAAAAAGTCAATGACTAAATTGATATATTAGAACGCTTTTAACACCAATAATACACAATTATTTTTAGTGAATTATCTTTATCATATTATTTTTAGGCCATAGCTTGTATCCAATAACATTCTATGCGCATACATTTTGGAAAACTTAGATAAGAGGCAAAATATACTACGTAGATCAGTCTTAAATTACTAATCAGATATATTAACAAATTATTCTTGTCGCCCCGTGTATATATCTTGGGAGAAAATAATTGTTTACAGTTTCATGGCCGCCCGTAGGCACGGGTTTGTGTCCTAGTGAACTATAACTATCTTTTTTTATAGTCAAATGCTAGTGGTTAATTAATTAGGGGGAAGGAGAAATGTTAATTTTGAAGGTTTGAACCATAGATATAATTCCTTGTTTATTCCATGTTGCATACTTGTATGTAGTGTGAATTAGAAAATTTCCCTGTATCTATTATACTATTTCCATACATATTGTGATTACAAGATTGGGTATGCAAATACTGATGAGTGATGACTGTCCTTTTTGGTTATAAAATAGCTGCATTTAATTTCCAAAGCCGGTGGGTTTGTGCTCGCATTAGGGGATATTATTTATTCCTGGCATGCAAGTTTCTAATCACTGCAGTTTAAATATTTGAATGTCTCTCACGTGAGATATCACCTTTTACCATTCAATTAAGAAGAACTACATGATAATATCATTGCCGATGATTCTCGATTAGTAGAAGTTCGCACTCGTACTTTGAGCATGCAAGCTTGCTGAGTTTCTTCACGGACAACACCATGCATAAGGGGTCACGTAATTTATTTTCCAAAGCTTTTGTTATTCTAAACTTGGCTTGGGAATCTGTTAGCTTTGAGCTCCTGAATTAAGGCATCAATCTCAGTATAAGAAGTTCCTCCACCTTTTTCAACAGCTCTTCGCGCATTCCCTGCAATGAGTTTGACTCGCCTTCTCATCTCATCTGCCTCTTCACTCTTCGCCATCAGCTTCTTCACCACCAACTCCACCTTCTCTCTCCCAACAACCTGTTTCCATTCTGCATTCCATGACCACCACTCCCTGCTACCCACTTGGACCCCAATCCTTAACACATCCGTTATCAATTTCTCATTGAAAAATTGCTCGGCCGTTAGTGGCCATGTAATCATTGGCACTCCTGCTCCTGCACACACTCCTTCCAAAGTCGAGTTCCATCCACAGTGCGTCACAAACCCTCCAACCGCACCATGCTCCAGTATCAACAATTGGGGAGCCCAACCCTTTAGGATCAACCCTTTATTTGTTTCTTTCATCCTCTCTTCAAACCCATCAGGAAGCAATTTTTGATCACCGCAAGTTTCTTCTTTTTCGGATGAGTGGAGAACCTTTCCCACTACCCAAATAAAAGATTGCTCAGAATTAGCTTCTAGGCCATAAGCAATTTCCCAAAGCTGCTCAGGGGGTAAGCGAACCAAGCTTCCAAAACTGACATAAAGAACTGAATTTGGTTTCTTAGAGTTCAACCAATTCAAGCAACTCTGTTCATCTACCGAGGGTTGTTTCCCTCTCTCTCTCTTATCTTCAACACTCATGTTGCAAAGGGAAACTGGTCCTACAAGCCATGCTTTCTTTCCCAACACGTTTCTGATGTAATCAGCATAAGCTGGTTCGAAGTCATAGAAGCTGTTGATGACAGTGCCAAAACTCTTGTCCTCCATTTGCCTCATCCTGTTAGGAAACTGAGATGGTTTTCTCGCGAAAATCGGAAGCTGGGACCTTGTCATTTCAATTCTGTCGGGAAGATCAGGGACAAGAAAAGGTTCTGAATCTGAACTTAGATCATCAAGGACGACATGTCTTGAAATATTTTCAATGACACATCGAGGGAAACAGCCATTACCAGTGAAGATAATTCTTGGGATTTTGAGGTCGTCAATAACTTCGCTTGCCCAATGATGAAACATGTCAACCACTATGCAATCCGGTGTGTGTTGAAGGAGGAACTGTCTCAGAGGTTCGAGGAGAACCGAGGTGTCTATCATGGGACCCGCAGACATGTCTGTGTCAGTTATGTCGACAGTGGTGGTGAGAATGTGAATGGTGATGGGAAGAGATGATTGTTGGTCACGAGTGATTGATTTTTGGAAATGGAGAGCGTTGGAGGGTGTGGTTAGAATGGTTGAGGTGCCTCCATGTGCTGCGAATACTCTTGCGGTGTCTATCATTGGAATTTGATGACCTCCCCCTACGAAGGGGAAGAAGAACATTTTGACTGAATCAGCTGTTTTAGGATCCATGAGTTGAAAAATGGAAAATGGAGATGTTCAGTTGCTTAGTGATATAGGGGATCGGGATCGAGATGTAAGTGCAAAGATCCAATCACAACTTCTATTTAATGTTTCTTTCTTCACTAATGGGAGTTCATTTCGATCATACATTCGTTTCTGACTGACAGATGAGAAAAGTTGACGCAAAAACGTCATGACACTACTGTGAGAATGGCTTAAAAGAAGTACATACCCATACTGGCGTTTTTAATAAACGCTGCAGCATGAGTATAGAAGGAAGAGATTGCACATAATAAGCGTTTTTAATAAACGCAGCTGCGATAGAGAAGGGCGAGATAGGAAAATACCCAAGCGTTTTTCAAAGCAAACGCTGCGTATAGAGAGGGAGAAAGCCAAATAATCGGCGTTTTTGAGGAAGCGCTACACGTATAGAGAGGAGGAGAAAGCCAAATAATCAGCGTTTTTGAGGAAGCGCTGCGTATAGAGAAGGGCGAAAAAGCCAAATAATCAGCGTTTTTTAGAAAACGCTGCGTATATTAGAACGAAAAACTACATATTCAGCGTTTTTTTAGAAACGCTGAATATTTGTTTTAATTTTTTTTTGTCTTCCATCCTTCGTCTTCCATCCTCTTCGTCTTCCATCCTTCGTCTTCCATCCTCTCTTCCCCTCTCGTCTTCCATCCTCTTCGTCTTCCATCCTCCGTCTTCCATCCTCTTCGTCTTCCATCCTCTCTTCCCCCTCTTCGTCTTCCATCCTCTCTTCCCCCTCTTCGTCTTCCATCCTCTTCGTCTTCCATCCTTCGTCTTCCATCCTCTTCGTCTTCCATCCTCTCTCTCCCTCTCGTCTTCCATCCTCGCGAATCCAATCAATCAAACAAGGAAAGGAAAGAAAAGAAAGAGAGAAACTACCGATCGGAGAAGAAGAACGAGAAAAGCAGATCCAAAAAATGGCTCCTTCAGTAATGACGATTTAAATCGCTTCCCTTCTTGGCTTCTGAGCGCGCGCGCTCTCGTTTTCTCATGTAAAATCTCATCCAACACAACGATCTCTTATTTTCATTTAATTTTATTTTCGTTGAATTTCATTTTCGATATGAAACGATGTTGTTTTGGTGGTTCTGGGTATGGGAGCGGCTTATGGAACGCCAAGAGCGGTGTAGGTGTTGCATCGATGGGTGTGATGAGACTGAACTTGTGATGCGGTGTTAGGTACTTCACTTCTTTGCATCGTTTATCTTTTCAATTTTTTTATTTACTTTGTCTATTTTTCTCTTTGGTTTAAGCTTTTAGGAAGTAGGAGAGTTGGTTTTTAAGGACTGGGGATCTAGATGGAGTGAAATGGAATTTGTTGTTGTTTGATTGGTTTTTAAGGGTGGGGATATATTTGCTTTTAGGTGAATGAATTATTATTGAGCTTTACTAGATTGACCCGACTCCATTGATTAGGGTTAGAATCCAATTTTGATTAACTTTTAGATTGATTTAATTAATTAATTAATGGGTTCTTTCCATTTTGTTGTAGCTAGTACTCATCCATCCGACTTTGTTTATTGTTGTTGTTTTGTTGCATGCGACCTTGAATACAAAGTTACCAAATATTTTGGAACTACTAACTCATTGCGGATCAATTTCTTAACAATGTAGTTTGTTCACTTGAATCATCTTTTATTGAATTGCGGGCTCATTTGCAGAACAATAAGCTAGATCAACTTTCATTCGTTGCTTTCCTTTTGAATTTTGACCAAATTAGACCTATTTCTAGACTTTGATTCTTACAAAGCTTTACTTATGGTGGATGCTTCCCTTGAAGGTTATGTTTCAAGGTGGGGAATTGAAGGCTCAAGATTGCACTACAACATTTCTAATACATAATATATAGGAACGCCTCGTATTTTACTCATTGAAAAAAGCATTAAAGAACACCTAAACAGTAACATTCTTCCTTCTTTCGTTTCAAGAGAATTTGGATTTTTATATTTTTAATATGCAATCCTATAAAATCATTGTCTGATACTTTAGTTTGAATGACATTAATCTGATATTATTTTAATCTGATATTTTTCCGGAACAAATTTCAACTGCACTCGTTATATTTCTAAATTGATTAATATACATCTTATCTTATATTTCAAACAGAGTACCAAATATTTGGTTAATTCCTAATTCTGGATTGAAGTTTCAGCAAAACCAAATACATAGAGAATAGAGTGATTGAAGTTTCAAAGAACTGATACTGTTATGCTTGTGGGCGGCAGACAGATACTGTTAGTGTGTTGCCAGTATCTGTCATGCTTTAAATTTAATCCACTTTAAGTAATATCAGGGTGTAGTGATTATATAATTGGATTGGATGTATGAATGACTCAACTAATGATTTCTGTTGTTGTTTTTGATAGGTTCCTATAATGCTTAGGTCTAGTTATTGCACATTGTATCGTAATTCGGAGAAGGATTTGGTGAGCTTGAGAGTGTCCGTATGATCAAGGTGGATATTTCATTATTAATGGGAGTGAAAAGGTTACGATTGCTCAGAAAAGATGAGCACCAATCATGTCTATGTCTTCAAGAAGAAATGACCTAATAAGTATGCTTATGTGGTGAAGTTCGATCCATGGCGAGTCCCGCAAGCAGACCTCCCAAGACTATGTTTGTGCGCATGCTCGCTCGAACAAGTTCAAAAGGGTAAATACAATGCATTGTGTGTTTGTATCCTTTTTCTGCGATTTGTGTTGTGTTATGTTAAATCACATTTTGCAGATTGCTTGATATCTTGAGGATGTTTAAGTTTATGCCTTTTACTCTTTACTAGGGTTCTTCAGACAATATATACGTGCTACTCTTCCATATATTGAACAGAAATTCCTATCATTATTGTGTTTTGAAAGATTGGGATTTGTCGCGAAGACAAGGATATACTTGAACATATATGCTACGACTTCTCGGATACTCAAATGATGGAGTTGCTTCGTCCTTCCTGGAAGAAGCATTTGTAATTCAAAATCAACGGTGGGGTTACGCTATTGCTACATATTATTTGTGAATTGTGATCGCCAAATTGACGATTTATTTATCGTCTAGATTTTTTACTAGTTTCAAATGATATTGTGGAGAAGTTTATGAGAGAGCTTTTGCAATACAATTGAGATGCAGAAGGAATTAATTTCAACTCATGGTTATTGCAAGATTTTTTCAACTTTTTTTTTGCTATAAATACTTTTGTAATGTAATTACTCCATTAGCGACATTGCCCTTCCATATTGTGTCATCGATTTTGCGGATGAATTTTCATCTCTTTTAAGTTGTTTAGATGATTCGAACTCTTGTCACTTGTGAAATATTGCATCATTTGATACACACTTTTCTTGATACTCCATGTATTTGGTATTATGAAATTGTTTGAATACCTTATATATTTATCCCCACTTCAGGTTGCACTTGACTACATTGGGAAAAGAGGAGCAACTGTAGGTGTAACCAAGGAAAAGAGAATTAAGTGAGTTGAATTGTATTTCAGTAATGCCCGATGATGATTTGCACACATGACCCTAATTGAGTAAGGTTAAACTTGTATCATAATTTGTAGGTATGCTAAGGAGATTCTTCAAAAGGAGATGCTTCCTCATGTCGGTGTTGGAGAATATTGCGAGACAAAGAAAGCATACTATTTTGGGTAAGTTTGTTCCTTGTTTGATCTTGCTTTTTCATTTTGATGACATGGTGTTTATTATGCCTATCATTACCTTGCCCCTACGATATATCATTCATGAAATTACTACTGTGTGCACTTGGGCGGAGGGGTGAAGATGATAGAGATCATTACGGCAACAAGAGGTGGACTCGCGGGTCCTCTACTTGGTGGTCTGTTTAGAATGGTTTGTTTCTCTAGTCATTGATATTGTTTTACATATTTGGTCGTGTTATGTGGTACTTTCTTATTTCTCAATTCCTGGTTGCCATAATCTGTGATGCAGCTTCATGGTTGCCAACTTCATCAAAGTTAGCTCATACTGATTTAATCCACTTTAAGTTATGTTGTTTTTACGTGCACTACTCTGTATTTGTAATTTTCATATATGTTGTGGGTATTATCTTGAAATAATATGATGTATCAGTTTGTTTCAACATTTTTAGCGGTCATTCGTGTATCTTATTTGATATGCACTATATTTAAATTGGCTTGAAATATATTCAGTTAATGACTTTGTGTAATTGTGTTATTGTTTTTTGATTTTTGAGAAGAGCCCAACCAAGGTCAAGAACTATGGGATATGGTTGAGGTACCAGAGTAGAACTGGCTATCACAACATGTACAAGGAGTTTTTGTATTAAAGTCCTTGGCCCTTGAGGAACAGTTACTAACTGTAAATTATAGTTGGTTTTGACTTATGTTGTTGTTTGTTATATATTACATTCATTTGCAAATCCATAATTAGTTATTGTGTTGCAGTTGAATTTGGTAATCTTCTTATTTATTACTTAATCAATATTTAGTTTGGTGACAGATGCCAGTGAGTGACTAACATGGATAATGTACATATTGAGTAGTAGTTCAATTGTATCAAGTAAACTAACTTAGTATTCTTGTACCAAGAGATTATAACTTATTAATTTGGATGTATGATTTAATTTTAGATGTATGATTTAATTTTTTGGATGTATTTTGGATGTATAATTTAATTTTTTATGATGTATGATTTAGTTAGGAGTTTAAATACAACAAATTCATAGATATCACTATTAAAAAATATTTTGGATGTATGATTTAATTTTTTTTGTTGCAAATATAAAATAGAAAATACACAAAAACTGAAAAAAATTAAAAAAAAAAAATTAGACAATATTAGTAGCTTTTAATGAAAGTCATTTGGGTATTTAGTAACACAAATAGCAATATTAGCGCTTTTAGTGAAGCGCAGCTTGCGTATAGGAAATATTCAGCCGCTTTTTTTTACAAACGCTGCGTATCTGGGAAGGCAATGGGGATATATTAGTACGCTTTTAAAAAGCGGCTGCACAGATATCTGGGGAGGACTTTGCAAATATTGTGCGCTTTTTAAAAAGCTGCTGCTGCGTATCTGGGAGGACGCTTTGCAAATATTGGCGCTTTTTAAAAAGCTGCACGCGATCTGGGAGGGCGTGTTTTGCAATGGGTGGCGCTTTTTGGAAGTCACGCCATTGTTGGAGTGAATCTTGTGCGCTCGTATTATTCCAAAAACGCGCTTACGTGGATGAAAAAAAGCGCCATCTATCTAGATGCATTTGTAGAATGAATGACATATTATAAGTAGACACGAGGTTGACAAGTTGCATTGTTTGACGGGTGTCTCCTTTAAAGTGAACCACTAATTATGATGAGATGATTAGGCGTGGAGGAAGATATTTTACCCACCAGGGCATAAAGTATGGTTCGTGTGGTGTACTAGTATTCATTCATACTTGTCGATTGATGAACAACAAGTGGAGTTTGAAAAAGAGATTCAAGAATAATAGGAATCGTGCAAGCAGGTAGTATTTTGACAATGTTTGCTGTAAATTTGGCTCATGAGATTAATTTTTTTTTAAAAAAGAGAAAATATGGATAGATATCAAATAAAACACAACAAAGATTCACAACAAACAAAAAAGAATAGATGGTTGAACAATGAAAGAATAAGGAGAGATTCAGAAAATATAGAGAATGAAACAACAGATAAAGATCGGATATGAAAGAATTAAGAGGATGAGATGGGAGACTCAAGACAAAGAGGTTACCTAGAACAACCAGAATCGTCATTTCCTAGAGGTGGCTAGTTCACCGGGTATGTTACCATATTGATGCTCAACTGATAACACCAAGCTCTAGCCAGGGAATCCAATGGAAGAATGGTGTTTGATAGGAAAGAGCAATATCAAGCACAGAGAAATGAATGAGAATAAGAGGAAAGTTTTGAAATGCAGTTTTATTTCATTTAATGTCGTAGCGAATGAACATATAGGGCAAAGGTGGGCTACAATGATTAGCCACAAATTTCCTAACCTTGGGAATATTTTGACCAAAAGGAATCACCAACTTCTAGAGCTAGGGTGAGTCATGAAAAATACAGAAACAACAAATAAACCTAGGACAAAAAACAGTAAAGTCGAGCAAAAGCATAAATATGACCGCTAGCATTAAGTTGTCATAGAATTTGATTTTAAGGCGCCATAGGAACAAGTCATATTGGCACAATGTTGTAAAGAATAAAATAGAAAAAAAAATGATGCAAGATAGTTGCAAGGTTTTATGTGCTAGTAGTTAGCCAATCTACCACCATGCTACCATTGTGATTATGAGAGCATTGAAATCAAGAAGCATACAAATTAAATGAAGCATGTTCAAGTGGTCTCTATAGAAAATTAATGTACGAAATGATTGATCCAGACTATATCAAATAATAATGTACGGAAAATTTAATAAAACACATAATACTTAAAACTTTCAGGACCGATGGCTTCATTCCCAATTCCAAACTTGAGGTATACTAATCCATAACATCATTATTGTTAAAGAGTTTTTTTATCAACGTTTTTATGAATTAGGTTTCTCACATTCAAAATCACCACCCTGCATTTGCTACGTATCTTCGGAAATATATCATATATAAACACAACCCTGTTAATATAAAAAGGGTTTTATTTTTCTCACCCCCTCCTTCCCTATCTCACCCCCATATTTCAAAAAATGCCAAGAATACCCCTGCGTTTTAAAAAAATTAAATTTTTCGGAATTACCTCAAAATAAGGTAATTCAAAAAAAAATTAAACTTCGGAATTACCTATAAAAAGGTAATTCCGGTTCATAAAATAAAAATTTTGAATTACCTCTAAAAAGGTAATTCAAAATTTTTTTTTTTTTTTAAAAGTTTATATTTTGGTCTTAAGATTTAAACGCGTTTTATTGGAAATATGATACTAACGATTTACGATTTAATAACAATACGTCAAAATATATAAAATGACCAACATAAAATAGGAGTACAAATACAACTATGGGTCCAAAATGTCTAAAAATGACGGAAATTAGCATGTGAAGTAGGTGAGCAGGCGCGATATCTAGGCATCCCGCCAATCCAGGGGCAAGCGATGCGATATATACGATTTGTTTTAATTTTTATTACTAAAAGGCTACTAAAAATAGTCAAAACTACTCTAAAAAAATATAAAAACACCACTAAAAATCTAACAAAACCAAAATAAGGCTATACAAATTTTTTAGATTTTTGGAGACTATAAAAATTAAAAAAATCGTAAAAAATAGTGCTTGATGAAATTTGAGATTTTGAGGCCGTACTCTCGTAAGAAGTCCCTTCTACGGAGTCTTGATTCTTGATTTTTTTCGCTTCTAATGACCGTGGTTTCATTACGATCGAGTATGTTGTCCAAAATCGATTTTTAGCCTAAATTATTCGCGTTCAAATAAAAATATTAATAATTGAAAAAAATATATTTTTTTTGAATTACCTCAAAAATAGGTAATTCGGTTCACAAATGAAACGGAATTACCTCATTTCGAGTAATTCGAAATTTTTTCTAATTACAGGTAAATCCAAATTCCATTATTTTTTGAACCGGAATTACCTTTTTTAGAGGTAATTCCGAAATTTTTAATTTTTTTTTTTAACAAACCATGTAATTTTTGTAAATTTGCAGGGGTATTTTTGTCCGTTTGGGTATTTATGGGGGTGAGATTGATGTTGAGGGGGGTGAGAAAAATAAAGCCCATATAAAAATTCCATTCTATGTTGGGTTGTAAATTATCAATTCATATCAACCACTAACTTTGCAATACATAATTTTTTAACATTTTTTACAGAATTCCTTATAATCATGTCCTGTGCATCGCACAGGTGTATGTCCTAGGACACTAACCCGTGCCTACGCACGGGCGGCCATGAAACTATAAACAATTATTTTCTCCCAAGATATATACACGGGGCGACAAAAATAATTTGTTAGCCATATAGATTAGTAATTTAGTACTCTGATCTACGTAGTATATTTTGCCCTCTTATCTAAGTTTTCCAAAATGTGTAGGCCTAGAATGTTATTTGATACAAGCTATGGCCTCAAAATAATATGATAAAGATAATTCACTAAAAAATAACTGTGTATTATTGGTGTTAAAAGCGTTTACAATATATCAATTTAGTCATTGACTTTTTCAAAAGTATTTTAATTTAGTCATTGATCCTAAACTCTAAACCCTTTACAAAATATTGACCATTTCTCACTTACATATGATTTGACCAGAAATATTTTAAAGCTCATCGTATTTACCTTCCAGGAGATAGATACAATTTTCAGCACATTTCGCATCGTATTTATCTAGATACGATTTCCTCCCATAAACTTCAAAAAATAGTAAGTCGTATTTATCTTCATAAATCATAAATTCGATTTTCCATAAAAAATCGCATCGTATTTACCATATTTTGAGATAAATAAGATTCTTTTTTTTTTAATTTATTTTGTTTTCGTCAGTGAAAACGTATATAGGTAAATACGATCTTAAAAAATATAAATTGTATTTACCTATTACAAACATAAATTAGATTGGTTCAATTTTTGTCAAGGGTATGCCCGTCCAAAAATATAGAGTGGGGGTATATTGGTAAACAGTTAAAAAAAAGAGTGTTGGACAAAAAAAAAAACCAAGTATAAATAATATAGTGATACTATCTTTTAAATTTTATTGAAGTAGAAAAAATATTTTAAATATTTCTTTGTTTGAAATTGACACTAGAAACTCACGCACACAACTGTGAAATTCCGGGTTTGAGCCCAAAACATGATATTCAGCCTAACAATTTTGGCATTTGCCAATTGATCTAGGCTTTACGGATGAAAAAAATATTTTAAATCTAATTATCAATATAATTGCCAATAATAGTGTACAACAAAATTTATTACCAATATAATTTAATTGCATGTGTTTAGCTAAAAATATATATAAAGATAAATAATTTGATTAAGCCCTTAGATATATATAACATTTTTTACCGTGTTATTGGTCAATGCACCAATAATGCGATAAAAAGCCAGTCTCTGTGGTAGATATACTCTCTTTGTCTCATAATATAATATCACATTGCATTTTTTGTGCATATCAATGTTAATTTTACCACTTTATTATGACTATTTTTTGGGTTGAAAGAGGATTTTCGTCCAAGAAACTACACAACAACTACACGCAGAGTAGAAACTCCAATAACATCATGAGTAACTAAGTGCTCCACAGAAGGAGGAGCTCTACCAAAAAAAGGCAATGTCCTGATTGAGGCTGCTACTTATATTAGCTAGCGCATCAGCACATCCATTTGCTTTCCGATAAATGTGACAAATGTTAAGCTCTGTATCATTAACCATAACATAACAAATTCTTATGATCGGGAGAGCCCCTCACCACCCCAATGCAACTGGTTCAAAAAAGTCTGAGCCACAACTACTAAGTCCACTTCCAACTTTACTCTATTATAACCACTCCTTCTAGCAAGTAATAAACCTTCGTAGACACCCCCAAAGTTCAGCTACATAAGCATTACATTGACCCCCCAAAGTTCAGCTACATAAGCATTACATTGACCTCTTGGCTTAGCAAAACCCTTGATCTAGTTACCATCAGTGTCGCGAAGCAAACCTCCACCGCCAGCTCCATCATCATCCATCTTAGAGGCTCCATCGATATTCAACTTAACCCATCTCGAAGATGGCAGTTTTCACGCAACATTAATAACTTGTCTTGATTTCCACACAAAACTCTTTATTATGACTATTACTATTATCCTTTGAGTTAACAATACGTTTTTACCGATATCATTAGCAATAGTGTATACTGGTGTACTATAGTACAGTACTCCCTCCGGTCCACATATAAAAGAAAAAACACAACATTACAAAAACCAAGGAAATACATTGAAATTAGCTATTGTCATTTAATAAAGCTAAAAATTTATCTACTTTTCAATCTTGCATTTACATTAAATGATAATTTACACTTATAATTAATGATATCATTTTTAACTACACAATTTAAATAGGGGTATTGGCAATGATTATTTAATACGCTTTAAAAATTGTGTTTATTTCTTATATTGTACTACTAGATCACTAAATCTTACTTTTTTTCTCTTACTCCCTCCGGACCTAAATATAAGCAAAATAAACCACTTTCACACAGATTAAGAATGGTAGTTAACTTCTTGATTTCCTCTAATTCACAAGTCTAATTTACAGAAATACCCTTAATTATCTCACCTAATTTTAATTAAGGTAATTACTTCAGCTTGCAACCATAAATGTGTTAAACCATTTAATATACTTCAGCTGCAACCACAAGTGTGCATTTAATATGTTAAACCATTTAATATGCATAACTTCTCGGTTAAAATTTTGAAAGGCTCCAACTCCAAATATAATTTTCATTTGAATTTCACATTTCCCTCCTTAATTTTCTATAAATTCAAGATTGAAACATCAGTAAAATACTCTTAACATCAAAGAAAATTGTTTCGGTTAAATATTTGGTTCCACCAAGTTCATTGATCCAGCAAAGTGATTTTACTTGATTTAATATTTTTAAACATTTTATTATTTAAATAAATAACATTAACAAATGAATCTGGAACAATAAGATTTGAAATATCCTCTTGATTTCTATGCCTAATGAAAATGAAGGTCCATCATATGCTGCCATTTTTTGTTTAAAGGAGGATGGAAGAGTCCTATTCATCCCATATATGAAGAAGGACGTGTTGCTTAGTGAAGGTGTTAACAACAGTAAGGGACATTAGCATTGGGAAGATTAAAGGATAGGAGAATAGCCGTAATAGTATTAACTCCTTATTTCCATCAGCCATTGATTATTGGGAGTGCACTTCTTTATTGAAAAAAGAAAATAGAGTTAATACAAGGGGTATTTTTGGAACATTAGTATTTTGTTGGTTAAGTTTTGCTTATATTTGAGTCCAAATTTTTTGGTGGTTTTTTGCTTATATTTAGATCCAGAGGGAGTATATATTATGGACCGGAGGGAGTATTAATTAAACCCGGTTAGTTATCTAGTCCCGAAATAAATAGGTTACACATAAAGTCATAAAAACAATTACTACTAGTTAGTATGGTAATTAAATCCAATTACTAATACTTAATGCTATCGAAATTGTCGTTCTGTTTTGACTTTTGACCATCATCACTTGAAAATCTCTGGGATCTCATCTCTAATCATTCACCTGAGCTCAGATCTTAGAACCCGCGCGACGACGACGATGACGCTACCGTCGCCACTGAAAGCCGTAACACTAACCCACGTCCGTTATCAAAGAGGCGACCGTCTCGGTCACTTCCTAGCATGGATATCCCTAGTCCCCGTCTTCATCAGCCTCGGCGGTTTCGTCTCCCACTTTATCTTCCGCCGTGAACTCCAAGGAATTTTCTTCGCTACAGGACTAATCGTTTCCCAATTCATCAACGAAATCATCAAAACCTCCGTCCAACAAGCTCGTCCTGAAACCTGTGCCCTCCTCGAAATGTGCGATTCCCATGGCTGGCCTTCTAGCCATTGCCAATACATGTTCTTCTTCGCAACTTATCTTTCTCTCTTGGCTGCCAAAGGAGTCGGTTTCTCTAAAAACATTGGGCTTAATGTATCTACATGGTCTCTCGCTTTGCTTACTATGTACTCTCGGGTTTATTTGGGTTATCATACGGTTGCTCAGGTTTTTGCTGGAACTGCTTTGGGAATTTTTCTTGGTGCGGTTTGGTATTGGGTGGTTAACTCTCTTTTGTCCCCTTATTTTCCTATTATTGAAGAAAGTGTTTTTGGAAGGTTCTTCTATGTCAAGGATACGTCACATATTCCCAACGTGTTTAAGTTTGAGTATGATCAGGCCAGAGCTTTTAGAAAAAACATGTCCTCCAATTCTAAGTCTGATTGATGGGTATGTTTGGAATCCCTTCCTTCTTAATCTGTTTATTGCCTTGCGTTTTGTGTTTTATTGTTGTTTTTGTGATGCAACTTCTTAGGATTAGACAAAGAATACTGAGTGCAATCTTGTGTTTGAATATATAATTTGACTCTGAGGTTTTCTCTGGTTTTCATTTCAATGTGTCGGCGGAGGAATCGAGTAATGTGTGCTTTATGTTCATGGCAATTTATTTGTTAGTGATAGAAGAAGAGAATTCTGTTCTCCATTTCTTTTCAGTGAAATTTATGAAATGGTCTGAATATGTAACTTAAGCAACTAGCTCAGTATTTATACAATGTGGTGTGTAACAGATTTGTTACACACTTGTAACTGAACTCTAACAATTTACTAACAGAACTAACTAAGCTTTGAATCAGAATTAATGCCTTGGAAAAGTAAACTAGCAGCTAATTACAAACTGACTAGTGCTATCTCTATTACTCCCCCTCAAACTCATGGGGAGAGTTTAAGAAGCATCTGCCCATGGAGTTTGTCATGAAGATAGTAGAATGCAGTCTTTGCCAAGGGCTTAGTTAGAATATCTGCCAATTGGGCTTCAGCGGGAACATAGGTGACCACCGGTGACTTGCTAAGCACCTTTTCCTGGACAAAAAATATCTCTAATTCCATATGCTTAGTCCTGGAATGTAGGACAGGATTATGACTCAAAGCAACTGTGCCTTGATTATCACAATAGATAACAGGGGTATGTTAGGCACCTTTAGCTCTTGCAAAAGAAACTGAACCCACAGAACCTCTTACAAACTAGCTAGTGATATCTCTATTAGTGAGCTTCATTCAGGCGTAGGTATTAGAGGTATTTTTATTGAGTGATGTTAATGTAGAAAATAAAGAAAAAAATGTTCAGGCCCGTCATTCTGCTTTAGTTGTGTGACAGGATTCATTCCTCTTGTGAGTGTTGTACATTTTAATTTAATTGAAGTTACTTTTAATTTTGTTGATACTGAAATGGTATTCGAAGTAATTGCTATTGTGCTGGCTTTATATTGGCTAACTGGTCTTTGAGGTATTAACCGATATGTACTGAGTTATTCAAGTATAATGTGATCTGTAAATTGAGTAAATTAAGATTATTAGCATATTGAAGCTGTCAAAATAAAGCTTGGAAATCTTGTAAACTGAAGCTCTAGGTTATTTGATTACAATCCCTCTTCCCATTTAATTCTGTGATGCTAACAACACCTTCTTTAGTTGATGTCGTGCTCCTTGTTGAAACAATAGTTCATGGCACAAAATATGATCATCAAGTGGTGGTTTTTGACAATTCATTGTCCATACTTACTATCCCCTTTTCTAATTTGCGTATTATACCCCTCATTTGCTCATCAGACCAAAACGCCGAACAGAGTAGGCATACATCTTTTAGGGTTTGTTTGGGAGGGGAATGAAGAGGAGTGGTTTGTGGAGAAAGAAGGGGGGGGGGGAGCGAGGGAAAGGGGGAGTCTTTCACCAAAAAAATAATGAGAAGAGGATCGAAGGATAGTCCCCCACTTTGCATAGGGGTTTATTTTTCTCTAGAGGACTAAACCCCCTAATTTGGGGAACCCAAAAAATGAATTAGGAGATTTCTTTGGAGCTATGAATAACGGACACAGTGGACATGACAAGGACACAAAGACACCGCTAAGATCCAAAATATGAGACACCAATATGGATATATATCTGTCTCTCTTTCTGTGTGTTAGGTTGGGGATGGTGGTTACTACCTATTTAACTTCAATGTTCCTTCTAATGCTATTACCCTGGCTAAACTTAATATTGAATTCTTGAGTGTAAAAAACGTGATGTGCAATGTGCTTACTCTTGTGCTAATAAAGAAGCCATATTTTCCTTTTATCATAACATTTTGACCTGAAATCTACTTCCTTTGGGATCTATTTTCATTTACACTTATTTTATTTTGTTCAAGAGAATATAAGAATGATGGTTCATTCAGGTGTAATGTTTAGCAATATTTTAGTCCTCCCCTGCCCCTGGGGAAAAATGTTAATCTAGTTGAAAAAAGTATATCTATATTTCTTGATTCTTCCACCTCAGTTTTCGGTAGGCTCTTATCAGCTCAAGAATGAAAGCGGCCAATAAGTCCATATTTATTTTGTTTTCTTTTGGAAAAGCGGGAAGTGTGGGGTTGATACATGCGTTAAGCTGATAGCTGCAATCGCCATTTTATTCATGAACATAAAAGTAAAATTAATAAGATGTACTCAAGATCCTTTTGTCGATGTCGAATGCTGAGGGTGGAAGAGAGACTATGAAGATGCATCAGGACTAATGAAGTATATCTGGTGTGATTCATGATTGTCCCTTGTATGTAATGCAATGCCTAATGAAATACTGGCACAGGGGGGTCAATTAGGGTGGCCATGAATTGCAGCTGCACCCATGCTGCTTGTGTAGGTATTATTATTGATCTTGGCAGAGGATTGGTTTAAAAGGTGGAACAGAATACCTTAACTGTGAACGGAATTATAAAGGGTAACCAAATGAATGCATAGGGCGTAGATTTCAGAAAGAAACAACAGACAAACTTATGTAAACTGATTGCTTGGTACAACCTAAGAATTCCATCGATGAAGACTGTATTGTTCTTTATCAATAGCTGCCTTGCACGTTAATCTTGAATTCTCTTGGCAGCCCTGCCACGCTGGAGTTAGATACTATATGATACCACTGGTGATACAACAGTTTCATATGTATGCTGATGCTAGCCCCACCCAGCCTCAGTTTTTTCGCTTGCTAGTCTATATGCAACTGTAATAATCAATCCTGACGGCAGCAGTAGTTGTAGAACACAAAATTATTGGTTGGGTGCTAACTTGCATGGACAATGTTATTCTGGGCTTGTTGTTTCCCAAATTATTGTCAATAATGCATCCATATGGAGAAATTATTTCCAATTTTATACATTGTCTTTTTAATTCAATATCCTCCATAAATTCAGTATTTGAATTTTTATCTTATGCGGAAGGAAGACATGTTTGAAGTTATCTCTATTAACTATGAGGTTTACATATTCTTTGGTATGATTAGTTTTAATTGATCTTGCTCTTCTTCTTTTTTCAGGCATATTGCTCTGAATTTCTTTCAAGATTGTTGTTACAAGTATTTATGACAATTTTATGTACTAGATTTCTTCTCAGGAGCACTCCACTTTAGAAGCCAGTTGGCTCAGGTACAAATGGCATATGTGAAGAGAGCAGCAGAGCGCACACTGATGTTTCAGGCCTATGATGCCTATAAAATTGAAATGGTGCAACAATAGAAGGTTACTACGTTGCTATAGAGTATAGATATAAACTTCAATATTTATTGTTTTCTATTCCGATTTAGATGAAGATACAATAATACAAACACAACTAAGGGAATGATTTCCCCCCGAAGTTGATCAGGGAAATATCTAACAATAGCATGTTTTATATAAAAAATGGTTGGTAAAAATATTTTGTGCTCCATCTTAGATGCACCACCATGAAAGTGATACACCGTGAGGCTCGTGTTAATTATCATTTATTTTTTGTTATCGTGTTAATGGTGCGCGATATCTATATGTGCACAAATGCACTTGCAAATATAGTGCCCTTCTAATGTTAGAGTTGAATGTGCTATCCATACAATTGTTGTACTTTGGCTCATCAAATTTAGGAAATTTGTTAGGAACATGTAATATCCTTTCTTAAGTACCCAAAATCTCGTCCCACGGATCAAGCCCAAGAAACCTAACACCGAGTTACAATCCCAACTAAGTTCACAATCCAACTCGGTCAGTTGACAAATGGAGATAATGGAAAGGCCTTTAAACCCCTAAAACGGAGAGCGCTTACCATCCCGCCCAAGTCAAACTAATTGTAGTAGGAAATCCTACTAGCATGTATGAGCTAATAGAACTCCAAGAAAGGTACTGAGAATCCCTACCAACGTATGTGAACCAATAAGAGCCAAGAAGGGTACTAAGAATCTGTGCTAAACAAGAACAAACCCATGGGAATGAGGAAAGAATGATAAGGTCAAACAAGTACTTGGATCCCACGAAAGAAGGGAGGGGAAGACAAGAAAGCTACAATAGGGCAACGAACCTCAAGGAAACTATCTCATTTTCGACTACCAAATAGGCTTAGAATCTCTCCATTTTATTGATTTGTGCCTTCAGCAAACATTATTGTATTGTTGGGTTTTGTCCTCCATATTTTGGTAATAACATATTTTTATGACTAAATTGCTCTCGAGGTAAATAAAATAAAACGGCAAAATGTCTATAAATGTGACAAAATAAAAGTCATTAGAATGCCTTGTCAAAAAAGTCACCGGAATACCATTGCCTCCGGATTTGTAACTTTGAGGTCGTAGTCATTGGTTGAATTTGAAATGCATTGAAGTTGATCTGTCGATCTGAACAAACAAACACGACAACAAGATTGGAAATCAAAAACACCGCACCAAGACGACGAACAACAATAGTGTTGCATTCAGATGAAGAAATCAAGGAAAAATACAAAATAAAAGTTAGATCTACGTGGGAACCACTTATTTATATAGAGAGAGAGAGAGAGAGGCAAATCCAAGCTAGTAAAATTGACTCAACCACTTATCTCTAGTGGGTGAGCAAGAAAAAAGAGAGGTGGAAAGAAGATTGACAGATGGCAAGAAGATTGACAGATGGCTCGGGTTTCTAATAACCTCAAGTTGATAAAACTTAATATAACATAAATGTTGTCATGTGCATATATAGATTTTTGACAAGTGTGCATATATAGATTAATATGTGTAGAAACAAATATCGTATTTGTTCTATAATGGAATTCAAATATAAATATGGCATGTCCTACCTTTTCCTTGGGTTGTTCATTTGTCAACTTTTAATGCATACACATGTGATGAAATCACTACCTTGGGGCCACAAAATTGATGGTGTGGATAATAACCAGACAACTTTGCTGCATTCAAATTCAATACCAATTTTTTTTATTTTAGGACAATCACAATATGCATACACGTACACATACTATCACTGAGAAATCCTAGTTCAACTTATAACTTACTCCTTCACATGTGTTGTTTCTGCTGCATTTTGCATCGCAAAACTCTCCATCATGACCATTAATTTGTTGAATATATGGTTTGTTTTTTACTTATTTAATGAGCAGTTGAACTTTTTTTTTGGGTATAAATCGGTATCCTTTGTGTGTAATTGTAGAAATTAATCCTTCCAGCCGGGTAGGACCATAATGGACGGCAAAACTCTCATTTAGGAGATTTAACATTACTGCATGCCCAAAGCTGGATTCGAACTGAAGACATTGATTAAGTTAAAATAGACTCCTACCATCTCATCCAAGTACTCTTGGTTATGAGCGGTTGAACTTAAAATCACTGTTTAATAGGGAAATCATTATTATTATTATTGGAAAGACTGGACCAATCACCACCACAAAACAAGTCTTAGACGTGAAGGTAATAGTTTTGGGTTAGAGTATCAGTATGCCTTAAATATTTGGCAACTTGATGCCACCGCCCAGGCTCAGGACTGTGATTACTGATTAATCATCATTTAGTAATTTAGTATCTTTATTATGCTAACATTTATCACAATCAGAAAAAAGGGAAATAGAATACTCATACTCATAATTAGGATTTGTCACGACTTAGTTAGGTCTTAAAAAACAAGTGAACTTGTTCAATAAGAGGATACGATGCGAGAGTATGTTAACGTTGGACGTTTAGTGTTATTAAAAACAAGTACCAGTATTATTAGTTAAAATCAAGTCATCGTACCTAAAAATAAAATAATTAGTTAAAATCAAGTCTAATAAAAAATCTACCTCATAATTTTGATGATGTCTTATTATTTCTATTATCTAACTAATCTTTCATCTCCTTTCTATAATATTTGTCAAAAAAATAATAATTATAAAGTTAGTTTGGACGTACCTTATCAACTCTACCTAATTATATTTACTAATTTTAGTTAGATGTTAGTTAGATATCTAGTTAGTTCTCAACTAGGCTTAGTTAGATGCTGACTATGGTCAGTTTGTTTTTGACCCTTGTATTTATATTTATATCTCTAGTTAAACTCATTGTAACTAACTTTTCACTTTGAATGAAAATATACTTTCCCATTTCTCTCTGTTCTGATTGACATGCCTACCTTTTATTACGTCACTGCATATAAATGTTATAAATCTTTTGGTAATTTGGCTTTCTTATCGTTGATTATGGGAGGTTGTTGAATGCATTGTTATTAATTAGAGTGGCAATCATGTTGTCGCCAGGTCTATAATTTTAATCTGTTATTAAGAACAAGAAATGAAATAGAATAGCCACCCTGTCTCGGATGGTGTATGAGAAAATTTTCAATAAGTGGAAATTGCATATAATACCAATTTTTTCATTGTGTAACGTTCTAAGTAATGACTATTGACTAATGAGATATTCAATGTACTTAACACCGGTGTTGTCAAATCAGTGGTTATTTATAGTTGCACTGTCGCTCTATAGTGTAGTAGAATTTGAACGAATTGATATGAAAACTGCAATGTTATCCCTCAATGTTATCCCTCTTTCCCCCTATTAGGGTTTAGTCGCCGATATTCTAGGGGAAGGAATTTGGTGCCTATTAGAGAGAGTCAAAGATATCACATATGGCAAGTCAAAGAACAACTCAATAGACACCTCACCAAGTGCAACCTGCAACAACAAGTCACCAGGTGCTAAGTGACCTGCTAGTGTTGAATCAGTTACAACTAATTCAACAATCTCATTTCATTGTATATATACACTCTTGTATCATTTTGACAATTCAATGAAAATATCAAGAACTTAGTTCCTTTATGGTATCAGTCGCAGCGTTCGATTCTGGAATCGTCCTCTCTGCGTAACTCTGTGAAGCTCCGTCAATGGCCGATTCATCGCCGAAACAAGCTATCATCACCGGTGAGCCTTCCAATAACGTGTTCAACATGAACAATGTTTCGCATCACGGATTCACCTCGGCTCCCAAACTGTCAATCAAATTAGAAGATAAAAATTTTCTTCTATGGAACCAGCAGGTTGAAGGTATCATCACGTCCTTCAAACTCCATCGGTTTCTTGTGAATCCAGAAATACCGCAACAATACGCGTCGGAGACCGATCGCGCAGCAAAGAAATTCACCGACGACTACGAAAAATGGCTCGTCCAAGACCAGATGCTCTTTACTTGGCTTCTTTCCACGCTCTCGAAGGCCGTTCTTCCCAGGGTTTTGACATGCAAGCACTCGTATCAGGTTTGGGATAGGATTCACCAACACTATTATGCTCACCTTAAAGCCAAGATTCGGCAACTCAGGTCAGAACTGAAGAACACAAAGAAAGGGGAAAGATCTATCTCTGAGTATCTTGCTCGCATTCATGCACTTGCTGACTCGCTCCTCTCCATCGGTGACAACATCTCCGATCAGGATAAAATTGACATCATTCTTGATGGATTGCCGGAAGACTACAACGCATTTGTAATGATGGTGTACGGAAGACCTACTGATTATGCTACTCTTTCTGACATTGAAGCTCTGCTTTTGGTTCAAGAGGCACAATTTGCCAAACACCGTCAAGAACTCACCACTGCTTCGGTAAGCGCAAATCTTGCTCACGCCGCCTATGGCAATCGTGGACGCAACAACAACTATCGTGGGCGTGGCCACAACAACAACAATCTTCGAGGTCGTGGACGTGGCCGCACTAGCAACACTGCAAATTCCTCTTTGCGCAACACTGGTTCTCGGCCAACTTGCCAATTGTGTGGCAAGTATGGTCACCCTGCAGCTGAGTGTTGGCACCGATTTGATGAAACCTTCACTCCAACTTCTGTTGCTAGTTCCTCTCAATCTGCACAGCACACAACTGATGAGCACTCAAAGGACTCTCGCTCCTCTCAGACAGAATCAGCTCAACCAAAGGTGAATTTTGCTTCCACTGGTGAAGAACTTCCATCAAGCTCATTGGAAGAAGATTGGTACAAGGATACAGGTGCGTCACATCATGTAACTCCCTTTCTTCACAATCTTGACACTCACATGCCCTATCGAGGCTCCACAAAAGTCTCTATGGGCAATGGTCACCAAGTTCCAATCAATGCCATTGGAACTGCTAGTTTCAAATCACCCCTTAATCCTAGTGTAGTTTTCAAACTAAACAAACTACTACATGTCCATTCTATTTCCAGAAATTTACTCTCTGTTTCTAGATTCTCTAGGGATAATAAGTATTTTGAGTTTCACACATCTTATTGTCTTGTCAAATCCCAGGTCACTAAACAAACACTGCTCAAGGGAGTAAAGGGCTCAGATGGGTTGTATACTTTCAAAAAAACACCCTTTCAAGTTTCTGTTAAACCTAGACTGCACATTAGGGGTTTGAATTCTAATCTCTGTAAAAATTCAGCTACTGTAAACACTGCTTCTGCTACACGTTCACATCATCACACTGATAGCATCCTACACTTAGTAGATATAATCTTTGGCACCATCGTTTAGGTCATGCTCATGTGAATGCTGTAAACTCAGTCCTCAAATTGTATAAATTTCCTTTACCTAATAAAGCTGATATTTCACTTTGTAAATCATGCTGCATTGGTAAATCACATAGGGTTCATGCACCTGCATCTTTAACTGAATACTCTAGACCTTTTGAGCTCATTCATTCTGATCTTTGGGGGCCTTCACCTTCCCCATCTATTACTGGTTATAGATATTATATCACCTTTGTGGATACTTTTACTAAATTTACTTGGATATACTTCCTTAAAGCTAAGTCAGATGCTTTAGTAGCCTTTAGCAAGTTTTATGCTCTCATCCAAACACAATTCAACACCACCCTCAAAGCTGTCCAAACTGATTTTGGTGGGGAATTTCGACCTTTTACAGATCTACTAACCTCTAAAAGAATCCTTCATAGACTTACATGCCCTCACACCTCCCACCAAAATGGCACTGTGGAGCGAAAACATAGGCAAATAGTTGAAATGGGGCTTACCATACTTCACCATGCTTCTCTCCCTACCTCCTTTTGGGATCATGCCTTCACCACTTCTACTCACCTTATCAATAGACTGCCCACATCTAGTCACTCCACCTATATCTCTCCTTATGAAGCCTTATACAATAAACCACCCAATTACACCCTTTTTAAGGTATTTGGATGCACATGTTACCCACTGCTTCGGCCTTACAATAAACACAAACTAGAAAACAGAAGCACTGAGTGTATTAATCTAGGAATTTCCCCACAACACAAGGGCTACAAGTGTCTCAGTGCTGATGGTAGGATCTACATCAGTAAAGATGTACTCTTTGATGAAACAAAATTCCCCTATTCTACACTCTTTCCAGACAATCCTCATTCTCCATCCAATTTTATATACTCAGCTACTGATACACCTACCACTATGCTGCTGCCTGTGCCCTCCTCACTCCCTCCACCACCCACTACTGATTCACCTTCCCCCAACATAAATACTCATCAACCCTCCTCAGACACTGTATCTACATCTACAAATCCTCCTTCCACAACTACTATACCACAACCTGCAACTGAGACTACTACACATGCCCCATTCACTCCTACCCAATCCCAAGTCACTCAAACAGCACCTCCCAACACCTCAAACCACCCTATGCTAACCAGATTCAAAACTGGGAAACTTAAACCTAAGGTTTTATTAGCTGTCACTGAACCAATATCTGTTAAAAATGCCATTAATGATCCTGTTTGGCATAAGGCTATGCAAGAAGAATATGACACCCTCATTCAAAATGGAACATGGACCCTTACATCTCTACCTCCACAAAGGAAAGCTATTGGCTGCAAATGGGTGTTTCGTGTGAAACAAAACCCGGATGGTAGCCTTAACAAATGCAAAGCCCGCTTAGTTGCCAAGGGTTTTCATCAAATCCATGGCAAGGACTATAAAGAAACTTTCTCCCCAGTAGTTAAGCCTGCAACAATCCGTATTATCTTCACTCTAGCCCTTACTCACAAATGGACCATGCAACAAATAGATATAAATAATGCTTTCATTAATGGTCACTTAACTGAAGACATCTATATGAAACAACCCCCTAGCTTTATATCCTCTGACAAAAACCTAGTTTGCAAGCTCAATCGTGCTCTGTATGGCCTTAAGCAGGCTCCCCGAGCCTAGAGCTGTCAATGGGCCGGGTTTGGGCCGGCCCGCCCAGGCCCATCGGGCCAAACGAGGTATATGGGCAGGGTCGGGCCAGCCCAATATTCGGATGGGCTGCACATGTTAGGCCCAAGCCCGCCCAACACCAGCCCATGGGCCAATGGGCCACAAATCATTGACTTTTTAAAATTTTGTATAAATCAAAATTAGAATTTCCAACCACTATGTCTAGAACTTCAAACACAAATGTTTGAACTTGCATATCAAGTTGATTTCATATATATGAAAAAAAAGGTGGAAAGTTGATATACTGTGATTAAATTCTCATGATATTACCGACTCAAAATTTGAGTTACCAAATCTTATTCGTTTTGCCTCTAATTTATTTGTTTCTTGAGTGTGATTCATTAGGATTAGGATTAGGTTAAGATTAGATTAGGATGTTGGTTGCCTTTATACCGAATTGGTATTTTTTTTGAAATAAGACAATTTCAATAGAGAAGAAGACAAAGGCATCTCGAACAGTTATGGATCGGTATTTGGTGGTGGTGTTTTTTTTTGAATCGAATCGCTTCAAGAATTTATGAATGGAGTTGCAGAACGGATTGAAGAGAAGACGAAAGACGATCCGTTAAGCTCCAAAATTGAAGGCGTGGAATAAATAATTGATTTGTCATATTTCGATTGGATAACAGTAAAAACAGCATGTATAACACTTGTCATATATTAAAATTAAAATTAAAAAATAAAAAACAAACGGGCCGGCCCAATAACATCTCGGGCCAATCGGGCCGGGCCAAAAAACATACCGTTGATTTTGGGCTACTATTTTTAGAGCCCAAGCCCGCCCAAAAAACCGGGCCATTGGGCCGGCCCATTGGGCCGGGCCCAAATTGACAGCTCTACCCGAGCCTGGTATGATAAACTCAAGTCTGTTTTTCTCAGTTTTGGCTTTCACTCTAGCAAATGTGATGCAAGTCTGTTTGTTTATACTAGGAAAGGTGTTACTCTGTATGCTCTAGTTTATGTAGATGATATAATCATCACTGGCACATCAAACACTTTAATTTCTGATCTAATTACCAAGTTGAATCACACATTTGCCCTCAAAGAACTAGGTCCACCAGATTACTTTTTTGGTCTAGAGGTTAAGAATCTTCCTGATGGCTCTTTATTAATGACTCAAACCAAATACATTCTGGACCTATTAGAAAGAGTGAATATGAGTAACTGTAATGGTGTATCCACCCCTATGATTGCCAATCAGAAATTAAGCAAACATGGTGTTGACATTTTACAAGATCCACATCTTTATAGATCAACAGTAGGTGCACTTCAGTATATCACATTAACTAGACCAGACATAGCTTTCACTGTTAATAAACTCTGTCAATTCTTATCTTCACCTTTGGAATCACACTGGTTTGCTGTGAAACGATTACTAAGGTACCTCAGTGGTACTATGCACCTTGGTCTTCACTTACAACTTGCTTTACCTGATACTAAATACTCCCTCCGAGTCTACTGTGATAGTGACTGGGGAAGTGACATTGATGACAGAAGATCCACCACAGGTATTTGTGTTTTTTTGGGACCTAATCTTATCTCTTGGAGTGCTAAGAAACAATCTTTAGTGGCTCGATCAAGTGCAGAATCTGAGTACAGGGGTATGGCACAGGGCACTACAGAACTTCTATGGATACAATCCTTGCTTACTGAATTACAGGTTCCTCATCAACTTCCTACTCTGCTATGTGACAATCTGTCAGCTGTTATGCTTGCTCACAATCCTATTCTCCACTCAAGAACAAAACACATTGAGATGGATCTTCACTTTGTCCGAGAGAAAGTTGCTGCAAAAACTCTGCACATCAAACATGTTCCAGCTGCAGCTCAAGTTGCTGATGTTCTAACTAAGGCACTTGGAACCTCTGCATTTCTCATTCTCAGAGACAAGCTCAAGGTGAAATCCCTACTTGAGCTTGACGGGGGAGTATTAGAGAGAGTCAAAGATATCACATATGGCAAGTCAAAGAACAACTCAATAGACACCTCACCAAGTGCAACCTGCAACAACAAGTCACCAGGTGCTAAGTGACCTGCTAGTGCAAGTCACGGCCTCTCCACCTGCTCGGTTGTAACCTTTGTTCAAATTGATTAACAATTAGGTTAGATAGAAGTTAGGGTTTTTCCAAATCAAGATTAGTTACATTTTCTGTTGAAGAGTGTTGAATCAGTTACAACTAATCTCATTTCATTGTATATATACACTCTTGTATCATTTTGACAATTCAATGAAAATATCAAGAACTTAGTTTCTTTAGTGCCTTTAGTCTTTTGAATATCTCTCACATTAATTATTTTTTCTCTCATTTTATACAATTTCTTTCTTATCATTTTTCCTCCAAAATAAGCCTAAAGGTACCAAATGCGTCTAAAATCATTTTTCTTTCTTATCATCTATCTTCTTTTTATTCCCTTTTATTTCCTTTACTTTCTCTTCCCCTATTTGATTCATTTCTTCTCCTTCTATCACTTTTTCTTTTGGTACTAGGGGTTTTAGATTCGATCTTCAAAACCCTAACCTTGTCTTATCCCAGCGTTTTCATATGGTCTCTTTGCCATGGATCCGACAAGGAGACATTCCCATTAACTACAAGCCACGTGAGTTTCCTACCAAAAAGGGAGAGATTGTTTTTTAGTTATACACACAAAAATAGAAATAAATGCACTAATAAAATATTTATGACCACTTAAAAATGAACTAAAATTCTATACAGCAATTTGTCCAATCAGGGGCAGAGGGTAGTTGTAGGATAGGGTAGCCTTTGCTACCCCAAATTTTTTCAAACTTCTTATATCACATATGATGATTTACCGAAAGAGAGAAAGTAAATGCACCACACATAATAAAAAAATCTGTCAAAGGAAACAATCGGACATGGGGACTCAAAATATTACTAATGGAGTTAAGTAAAAGCCAAGTAGATTTAAGACAATTTTTAATAATTTTATAGTGTTATTGGAATGAATATTGCTAATAATTATTGGAATCATTCTATTGACTCGTCATCCACTGCTAAGTTAGGTTCACTAAATGACTTAGTGTCTGATGCTACTTTTAACCTAGTGGCAGTTTCTGACATGAGAGTTTTATGAAAGTTTTTAGGTGATGTGTTAGATAATGTTGTTGATCCTAGGTTCTGTCTCTATCTCTTCCTGAGGTGGCTGATCTGATTAGTCCTTTTAGTTGTCTTTTAATTTGTCTCTATGATGTGATTAGTCTTATTATTTGCTTTGATTTAAATTTCTTTTCTTTCCAAGGATAATGGTCTAGTCCCATTGAGCTCTTTTTTGTTTGCTTTCTTTTTTATCTTTTTTAATTAAATCAGTGGAATCACTCTTTTTCCTTTTGATGCTTTTTGCATCAAAAAATTTAATGAGTGAGACTTCATTCCTTTTCTTTGCCAAAACTTATTAGATATTTTCAACATAAAAGTATGATTCTACTTTTTTTACGAGTGCATATTAACACCAATCGAATTTTATATAGTTACGAAATGTATAAAAAGTATTTTAAAACTATTATACCTCATTAAACATATGCTACTTCTATAGAACTTTCAAAAGAAAATATTTCTATACATATATAGGATCTAAAGTTTAATCACAACTAGGACGTAAACCTGTGCGATGCACAGGACGTAGTTATAAAGAGTTCTGTAGAAAATGTTAAAACCAAATTAGTCATTGATACAAATTTATTGCAAAGTTAGTCATTGATACAAATTGATAATTTACAACCAAACATAGAATGAATTTTTCATGTTAACAGGGTTGTGTTTATATATGATATATTTGCAAAGATACGTACCAATGCGGAGTGGTGATTTAGAATGTGAGAAACTTAATTCATAAAAAATTTGATAAAAACATTTTTTTAACAATAATGAGGGTAAGATAGTTCAAAAAAATGGATGTGTGTACTATTGGTTAAAAAAATGGCTCTGAAATTTTCTTGTAGATATTAACTAACGAACGGTTATGTTATATGGGCTGAACCATTCTCATAAAAATAAAGGGTTTTTTTGTACTCCACCATTTGACTCCAAACCCCCCACGCATACGGTGAAAAGACTAAAATACCCCTAAAAAATTATAAATTAATTTACAGAATATTGACCATTTCTCACTTACATATGATTTAACCAGAAATATTTTAGAGCTCATCGTATTTAACTTCTAGGAGATAGATACGCTTTCCAGCAAATTTCGCATTGTATTTATCTAGATACGATTTCCTCCTAGAAGCTTCAAAAATCGTAATTCGTATTTACATTTATCAAACATAAATCTGATTTTCCTTAAAAAATCGCATCGTATTTACATTATTCTGAGATAAATAGGATTTTTTTTTTTTTAATTTATTTGGTTTTTGTCAGGGAAATCGTATATAGGTAAACAAGACTTGAAAAAATATAAATCGTATTTACCTATTACAAACATAAATCTGATTGGTTCAATTTTTGTCAGGGATATGTCCGTCCAAAAATATAGAGTGGGGGTACAAAAAAAACCCAAAATAATAACAATGAGGGGTACATTTTGATAATAAAAAAATGAGTGTTGGACAAAAAAGAACAATGAATGGGGTCTTAATTTTTGCTAGATTAATAATGGACATAAAATTTACATTATTTACAACTAATAATTGGCTAATAAAGTAGATATATAGTGTATTATACAAGAGGGATATTGTGAATGGTAGGTTATCCAATTGCATATCGGCTTTTTTTTTCCCACCCCCCTCCTTCTCTATCTCACCCCCATATTTCAAAAAAACCCAATACTACCCCTGTCTTTTAAAAAAAAAATTAAAATTTTCGGAGTTACCTCTAAATAAGGTAATTCCGGTTCAAAAAAAATTAAATTTCATAATTACCTCTAAAAAAGGTAATTCCGGTTCATAAAACGTTAAAAATTTCGGAATTACCTCTAAAAAATGTAATTCCGGATTTTTTTTAAAGTTTGTATATTAAATTAATATTTAAACGTGTTTTATTTTGGAAATATGCTACGAACGATTTACGATTTAAATAACAATACGTCAAAATATATAAAATGACCAACAAAAAATAGGAGTACAAATACAACTATGAGTCCAAAATGTCTAAAAATGACTGAAAATAATTACGTGAAGTAGGTGAACGGGCGACATCTAGGCCATCCCGGGCCAATGCAGCTGCTCTTTGCACCCTCTCCTCTAATGTCTCGGGACAACAGCTCTCGATGATATGGTGGATCATGAGCCGCTCTACCGCGTGGCTCGCACAGGAGTAAGACGCACCTCGTTACCGATCGTACAAGGAAGGTAATCAGGATCGCACTCGTCGTGGTAGCCCGCCTGTCTACTAGTCTGCCAAAAAGTCGCGTCAATCGATACGATACATCAAGCAACCCTCGTATGATCCTCGTCGCGAGAGGAGGATTACCCGAAATGGGTGCTCTAGGGATCCTCTCAGAAGTTGCCCGAATCGCCAACGCACTGCATCGGCATGTAGGAGCAGCGTCATCGCCTAAAGCAACCGACCTCAGAAATGAGATATGTTCGACAAAGGAACATACTGCCCGTGGTCTGCATAAGGGGTGAGGATGACATCATCCAGCTGCAGAGCATCTATTCGCTCCCTAAAGTCCACCAACTTTATTTTATCCAGCTTCTTGTTCCCCCAGCTGGTGGCACGTGGCTGATGCGTCCTAGCTAACACTTTCCGACCAATGACGGTGAGAAAATGCTCGTAGATCCAACACTGAAATAATTAAATTAAAAAATAATCAGTTATTAATATATGAGTAATTTAATTAAAAGCTTTAAGTTAAAAAAAAAAATAAATGATTACCGAGCAATTGTCGCGTAGATCCGCCGAATCGCTTCGTCGAATAAAAGACCGCTTTGGTCAATCGAGTGTGTGTAATCGAGAGCGAGGCGGCTATACCCCAAGACCGCGCCACTGGCCTTGAAGATCTCGGCGGATACATCCACCTCACTGGCACTAATGTGTGACTCTTGTCAGCCAGAATGGTGGTGCCTAACAAGAAGAGCATGTAGCACCGTGCAGCCTGCTCATAAGCACCCCGTGCCATGTTCTCCTTGTAAGAGTCATCTACAAAGGAGATCTCGATCATCGCCCTGTTATCCCTAAGCTCCTGGATGGCGAGTAGCACGATCCATGCCCAAACAGTCCACAGCCAACTGAAGAGCCTCAACAGAATCAAAATCTGGCCTGTGGTCCAATGGGGTGCCATCCAGCGGCAAGTGGAGTAGCACGACCACATCGTCCAGGGTGACCGACATCTCCCCAAAGGGCATGTGGAATGAGCGGTCTCGAGGATGCCACCTCTCCACAAAAGCAAATATCAACTCATGGTTGATTGCCCTGCAGGTGTGATGTCCAACTCGTAAAGCTTTAGACGCAACGACGTGTCGAGACACAGTGAGTGGTCTACACGTGGGTGGTGCTCGACAAAGTCTAAGTCTAGGAAACTTACGCCGTGAGATACAACCTTTAGTTTCGAGAAAAATTAAAATTAAACCATACGTTATTAAAAATAATTAATTAATTGTTGTTAAGTAAAATTAAAATAAAGAATTAAAATATTACCTCGCCTCTATCTATACAGGGCCAGCGCGGTCCCATCGGTGTAAATATAATGGTGTGTGATCCACAGTGGGCAAAGTGAACCTCCCTGAACCTCCTCCTCCCGATGTTGACCTCATCCTCCTCCTGCTCCTCAAAGCTCTCCCCCCTGTCCAAGAACGTCATGATCTGACTACAGGTGCTCCTGTTGGTGCCGCATATTGTACTCATAATGTCAGGTGGTCACAGAAATTTTCATCATCTGGGTTGAGGCTCGGGCTCGTGCTCGAGCTCGACCTCAACCATCTCTATCACTCTGGCGCGGGCTCTCTGGCGCCTCGACGCTCGAAGCATGCCCAACGACCTCCGAGCCTCTGAGAGTGTCCGAGAAGGAGTATCGCGCCTGCCTGCCTCCAATGCTCGCGCTGCCGTCGTCGTCAGGTGCGAGTCTTGCTCGAAGACTCTGCTCGCGCTACATTGTCTGATCGTCTACTCGCCACTGTTAAAAAAATAAATGTAATTAAAAAATATTAAAAATTGAAAAAAAAAATTGGATTTTCGGAATTACCCAAGAATTTCGAAAAATTTCGAATTACCTCGATGTGAGGTAATTCCTGGTTCATATTTTGAAGGAATTACCTCACTTTTGAGGAATTCAAAATCCCAAAATCCCAACGAATTTACTTTTTTTGAAATTATGATTTCTGAATTGTGAAATGTGATTTTTGTAAATTTTCAGGGGCATTTTTGTCTGTTTGGGTAATTATGAGGGTGGAAAAAAAAACCATTATATTCACTTAATTTATAATTGTGTCATCCAAAAAGGTAAAAAATGATTTGGCGCTTAAAATGGTCCAAAAAGTAGATGTTCTATTTATAAAGACGGATTATGTGTGATTAAATATAATTTTGAGTGTATTATTTAAATTAGTTTAGCCCCTCATAAATATTTGTCCAGCTCCGCCACTTTGTCCAATCAAAATAATCTATGGAGCAACACCAGGTAAGACAAGGAAAGCAGTTGAGTAACAGTAATTTAGTGAAGAGGAAAAGAAAGACAGAGTAGCAACCAACAGCAACAAAGTGAATGGAATGGGAATCGGCAACTACCGCCGTCAGCGGGACCAACATCAACATCAACATCAACGGAGGGGGCATCATGGGACACCGTTAATACGGGAGTAACTAAACACTACAACAACCACATTGGATGACTCACTCATCTCATGATAATTGGGTGGGTCCCACTATCAGTCTTCGCATAACCAGCTGGTTCTCTCTCTCTCTCTCTCTCTCTCTCTTCTTATCATTTGAAAGAAAGCCATTTGTCCCCTCCCTCCTCAAGATCTGATCGCATTTCCCTTCTTTACAGGCTTCCATTGGCCTAACGTAATCTTCAAGTTCCCTTCTTTTTGCTTTTCTTTTGAGGGCCATAACAACTACCAACATACTCCTTCAGATCTATCATTTTCTTTCACTTCAGGTACATACTTTCCTTTTCTATCTTCATTTCACACTCTTTTTTCTTCTATTTTTCCCATTTACCTCTTCGCTCGCTGTCGGCGAAATGTTGTTGAGTCTGTTTTGTGTTTGCTGAAATGAGTGAGACATGAAAGATAGTTCAATTCTTCATTATTTGGAAATGAAAATCCTAATTTTCCAAATAATGAGGATTGACAAATTATACTTTGGTTTTTCAATTGTTATGTGCATTCCTTTACTAATACGTGATTATTGATATAGGTATTTAGGGATTAGAATTGAATAACTCATAAATTTAGTTAAAGTTTCAAACTAAGGCTTACTAATTTGGGAGATTCTTTCCTTTTCAGTATCAAATCAAATTTCACACTTCTAATGGCATTTATAAATTATAATATCAGCAGATATTTTTTTTTTCTTCTTTTCTATTCAATTAGAAAGTTAAATCAATGAACTATTTTGGGTTGTGAGGGATGAGATCTTGAAATATACATGTTTTCTGGTATAAAGGTTGAAGTTGAGGAATGCAAAGAAAATGGGAAGGAAGGGAAATTGGTTTTCCTCTGTGAAGAAAGCTCTCAGCCCTGAGTCAAAAGAGAAGAAAGACCAGGTTTGGATTTGAAATTATTAATAATTAACCTATTTCGGAAATCTGGAATGTTTCTTACCGTGTTAGCAATCACGTTTGCAGAAATCGAGTGGATCAAAGAAGAAATGGTTTGGGAAGCAAAAATTGCAGACTCCACACTCACACTCACACTTGGAAACTGATAAAACACCTCCTCTTCCTCCACCTGAGGATGAGATTATTTTAACTCATGTTGAGAATGTAAACAATCATGAACATGTTGAAGTTGCAACTGATGTGGAGGTTGAGATACCTGTTCCTGCTGTTCAAACAGAAGTTCCTGAGGTTCAAGCCACTTCAGTTGTTCAGCTTTCCAGTAAAGAAAAGGATGAAGTGGCAGTAATCAAAATACAAACAGCTTTTCGAGGATACTTGGTAATTCTTACAACTTTTTCTTAAATCTTTAAAAGTTTTTACTGCTAATGAAAAACCTCGGTCATAATAATGGAATGATATGCCATTTCCTTGTTTGCTGCACACTAACAGTGGGTCAATTTAAACTCTTCTTTAAAATTTGAATCCATAAAAAAGAAACTGCTTAACTGAATTATGAACTATCAAGCTGAATTTTATTTTGAATTCAGGCAAGAAGAGCATTGCGGGCTATAAGGGGGCTGGTCAGGTTGAAATCACTGCTGGAAGGGCCGGTGGTAAAACGCCAAGCCATTAGTACGCTCCGGTCTATGCAGACTTTAGCTCATGTGCAATCCCAGATTCGTTCTAGGAGGCTCAGGATGTTAGAGGACAATCAAGCTCTTCAAAAACAGCTCTTACAGAAGCACGCAAAAGAACTGGAGAGCATGCGGGTCTGGGTTTAATTTCCCTAATATATTTTGACATGGAGACAATGGTTATTTGCATTTTAGCTTATGGATTTTAGAATGCTTTTAACTTGTTTCAAATTCTCGTAACAGATTGGGGAGGAATGGGATGACAGCGCACAATCAAAAGAACAAATTGAAGCCAAGTTGCTAAGCAAGTACGAGGCTGCTGTGAGAAGAGAAAGAGCGATGGCTTATTCATTCTCTCATCAGGTTTTCTATTTCTCTTGAGAATTTGCATTTGTTAAGATAGAAAGGCAAAGAAATGTGAAAAGGGCATGGATGGAAATTTTAGATGAACCATTGAACCGGAAGATCAGAGGAAAACCGGCTTAAAGTTAGATTACATAAAAATAATAACCCCAAGCATTGTTGTCATGTTATTAATTTAATTTAGTCTTTATTTCTTTATCTCCTGAAGTTGTTCTAATTTCAGCTAAGATCTAGGCTTGGAAATTTTATGAACCCTGTCTATTTTGTCCCGATCTTCAGAAGAATCAAAACCATATCATCTGCTTAAACCTCTTCAATCTTGCCTTTCTCCCCGCCACAGCAATTCTTTTCCCCCATCTTGTTGTGTAATGAAGTTACAGTGGATCAAGTTTTTTTCAGTTATACATTATTCTTTTAAAGTAAAACACTTCATTGAGTGGAAGCAGGAACCATATATTTACTAGTAGTACCTCTTTCTGATCTGGACCTGATATATGAACCATTTTTGCTGAACAATGACTCATGAGTGCTTGATCCACCAATATATGACACTTATTATCAGTTGATTTATTTGAACTATTTATCCCGTCTAAAATAGAAACAGAAAACAGACTTTTGTTGCCACTAAATTTTTATTTCAGAGGTGACAAATCCCCTTAAGTCTACTTTAGTTCATGGAAGAGAAAACAATTTTTAGAGATTAGAATTCTGACAAGAAAGATGCCTGCTGATGAAGATCTAAGACTGTTTTTATTGTTTTTGATTCCACCCCTGGATTAATATGTTAAGCTTCTAGTAGCCTATCAACCATGGTTTTGATCAGCAAAATTGCCAAGAAGTCCTGTAATGCTTAAATTTATGTAACATAATATTGAGTTCCATAGAGACGCAAATGTAATGGTTTCATGAGATTGCAAAATATACCTGGTGGATACTTGAAAAATCCCATCCTTTGATATGTTTGGTGAAGTTTGAACATGACTTCTTGCTTGTCAACGGGAGCATTTGATATATGCTTACCAGTTTGAGTTCCTTGATCTTGTGTATAAACAAATTTCATAGTTTGATCTAAACTAAACATATTCATATATTTGACAGAAAAATGGGAGGAATTCATCGCGATCTATAAACCCAATGTTCATGGATCCAACCAATCCTACTTGGGGATGGAGCTGGTTGGAACGATGGACCTCAGCCAGGCCCTCGGAGAGCCAAGAGAAGAACAATCATTCGTCCGTGAGAAGTTCAAGTCGCAGCATTACCAGTGCTGAAATCAGCAAATCATTTGCTCGTTTCCAGCTCAATTCTGAAAAAGATTCTCCAACAGCCAGCCAAAATCCAGGCTCGCCAAACTTCCAGTCCCATTCAAATATTCCCAAGCCATCATCAGTTATTAAGAAACTGAATAAGGCAAGCCCAAGAGAGAGCTGGACTATGGATGATGACACCAAAAGCATGGTGAGTTTGCAGTCCCGGAGACACTCCATTGCCGGATCAATAGTGAGAGATGATGAAAGCCTTGCAAGCTCTCCATCAGTTCCAAGTTACATGGTGCCAACTAAATCTGCAAAAGCTAAGTCTAGGATGCAAAGTCCCTTAGCTGTAGAGAATGGAACCCCAGAGAAGGGGTCATTTGGGACTGCGAAAAACGGCTTAATTTCCCAGCTTCGCCTGCCAGACCAAGGCGGCATTCAGGTCCACCAAAGGTAGAAAGCAGCTTAAAGGCTGAAATTACTGTTGGAAATGGTGTGGCTGGTTGATTATATAATAAGCCAGAAGAAAAGAATTGATATTGGAATTATGTCATGGAAAAAACAAGACAAGTTCATTTGAAGTTTCCATTTATTTATTTATTTATCCAAATTATCACGTGTAATCTTATCATTTCTTTGATGCTGTTGCTGTTGATTTGGGTGTAAAAACTACTATTTTCTTGCTATGTTTATCTATTTGTATTTCATGTATTTATTTACTCACAAATGTGATTCATGATGGTACTATATTATGACAGAAGAACAAGTCAGCTGTTAGAAATCCTATTGGTGCTCTCCCATCCGAGACGACTGTCATTCTGTTTTGTTGACTCTTATTTGTGATATAAAATGTATATTTAATTTCATTGTCTCAATTCTTTTACAGTATAATGTTCTGGTAAGCTATGATATTTATGTTGGGCGTGGCTTGGTTGAAACGTTATTGTGTATGATCAGACGAAAAATAGCTCCTAGTTCTTCATGATCTTTAAAAAAAGAGTAATGTTATATCACAGGAGGAGTATTATATAAATAAATGACATAAATCATGGAAAGTTAGTATATTGGAAATACTATACTAAATAAACTAACAATAAATCATGGAAAGTTAGTATAAATTTTTCGTGAGAACCAGCATTTTTCCTAAAATAAATACTCTCTAAAGTTGAATGACTATCACTTTTTTAAGCTTTAACAAACACAAACTAATTAAATCACCAAGTTTGCATACATTATGTGTGGTGCATTTGCTTTTATGAATGACAAAATTACTTTTGTGAGAACCAGCATTTTTCCTAAAATAAATACTCTCTAAATGCTTGAATGTCAAAATCACTTTTTTTAAGCTTTAATAACAAGCGTAGGTTTACACTAGTAATAATATGGATTTTTTTTCGTCGAACTTCAAAAGCAAAATAATAATTTATAAAAATCAAGGCATTTATAAAAAAAAAAAATTAAAAATTAAATAAGGTATCGCTGAACAAGAATGGCATTAAAAATTAAACAAAATTCAAAAAATGTGCTAGAATGATGTTAAAAGATTAAATAGAGCTTCAAAAAACTTCATAAAAAAGTTTTATTTTATATTTCAAAAGTTTAAAGTCGGTATGTTACCAATACTGCTAAAAATTAAGAGGGGAAAATGCAAAATTCTGAAAATAAATGAAATAAGAAAATGTGTTCATTTATGATTTTACATTGTTGTTACATTGACTCGTGTGAACGCAGCAAGTGACATTTTTTTGTCCTTTTTCTTTCTTTTTGGTTGTATTACCATTTAAGTTTTTCTTTATTTCCTTTTTCTTTTTCGATTTTTTTTCCTTGATTCTTTTTTTACTTTTTATATTTTAAGGAAATTTAGGGTGAAAGAAGCAAATTAAATCTCTCACCAGTAAAGCACTAAAATTGACAATTGGATGTAATATAAAAATTCATCAATGATTGATATTTAATATTGGTTGATTCAATCTTAACCATTCACAACATTTTAAACAATATCCAACAGTCAATTTTAGTGTTTCACCGGTGAGAGATTTGATTTGCTCTCTCACCCTATAAGCACTTTTACAGTCTCGAAAATTTTTAGATGTTTAAATATGCAAATTTTGTCCTTTAACAATAAATTCGGTGGAACTTTTTATAGATGTTGTTATTTTATTGGTAATTTTCATCCATCCTCGCACAATACCACATGCTTTACTTTTTATTTGTGTTTTTTTATTTTGATCATTTCGGACCAATGGGTATTAAAACCACTCTTTAATTTGTGTTTATATTTTTATCTTTATTTAATATTTGAGTACATTGTTGTTACATTGACTCTCGTGAGTATTTCAGCCACATTTACAATCTTTGTATAACTACTCTTATTTTATCATGGGGTTTCCTTCAACCATGCATGATACCCCTACGCGCTTTCACTTTTTAATTGTATTGTTTTCTTTTCATTCTAATTATGGATTAAGTTTTAATATTTGCATTTGATGAATGTAAATTATGTTATTCAAATTCTCTAGATTTTCTCTTCTTATTTTATCTAAGGAGGGTTTGTGTCTTTGTTAATGTTCTTTTAAAATCGATAATCTTTTTATTTAATTTATATTTATAATTCAAATTTTATTCACGATTATTAAATTGTATATTTTGCAAACTAACACCATTTGCCCAATGACATAGGCTACTATGGCGCACGGGTGTCGATCCGTGCTCTAAGTTTAATTCTCATAGTTGACAAACTCGGTGTTGGCTTTCATGCGAAATTGCTTTCAAGCACGACGGAATATTAATTAGTCTTTATAAAAATTTAATTACTCGATTATACAATTAAATTTAGCCAACCCCGTGCATCGCACATGGTAGAACAACTTCAGTTCTGATGCCTTTACAAAAAACAAAAAAAAAGTAAAAGAAAAAAGAGAAAAAAAGAGGAAATGCTGCAAAAAAAAAAAACAATGTCCCGCCAAAGTGACAAGATACGATGGTTTGATCTAAAAATATGTTCCGCTTATCTAGATATATCTGTCTTTTTTTCTCTCTTTTCTTTTACTTTTTTTTTTGTTTTTTGCTTTAATTTTTTGGTTTTGTTTTTTATGTTTTTATTTCTTTTATTTTTTTTCCTATGTCATTTGTACAAAGTTTTCATCGACTTTGCCAATGACTAATGTATCTTGAGTCCGATTGGCCATGAGTATTCGACTTTTTGTCGATCTGTGTGGTTCTCCTCATTAGTGTTTACTACATCTAAGATTCTTTTTTTCTTTTTATATTTTATTGGGTACTTTCTGATCCAAAATTTTTAATTATTTAAATATGCAAATTTTGATGAAAAAACGGTTTAGTTTAATGACAAAATATGTAATGTGTGATGCTAAACAATGTGATCGGGTGTAGTTGAGGCTTAAAAGATTATTTTGTAACAAAATGCGTAAAGTGAAATGTTAAGCGGTGTGTTTAGGGTTACTTTATGTAATGATGCAGGTCATTTTTCTATCTTAGTAAGTGCTCAAACCTTTGACATCACGACTTTCTCTACCCCCAATTAGAGTTTTTGCTTTCTGTGGGAATCGAACCTTGTACCCTAAGACTCAAGTACAAGTTCAATGGAATCCCACTACCAATTGGGCTACTTTCGGATGTGTCACGTGTCACCATGTAAGCTAAATTAGTTTTACAAGAAAAAATAGGTTTTTCCTTATATGTATTATTTTAGAACGATCTAGTGGCCCACACGTTTGGCCATGAGTTTTTAAACAGATTTTATTTTCGTTTGTTTATTATTTATTTTTTCTTCTTTTACTTTTTTTTTCCTATGTTATTGGTACGTAGTTTTCATCGACTTTGTCAACGATTAATTTACGTTAGGGAGTCTGGCTGACCACGAGTATCCGATTTTGTTGGTCCGTGTAGTTCTCCCCCAATAGAGTTTTTACCACATCCAAGGTTTTTTTTTATATTTTAAGAGGTACTTTGCGGTCTTCAAAGTTTTTGACGTTTAAATATGCAAATTTTCGGTGAAAAACGATTTAATTTCATGACAAAATACGTAATGCGTGATGCTAAACAATGTACTTTGGTGTAGTTGATGGGAAAAAAATTTATTTTGTAACAAAATACGTAAAGTGAAATGTTAAGTGATGTGTTTAGGGGTACTTTAGGATTCAAGAAAAAAAATACAATCCTTCAAATACCAGAAGTTTCATCGTAAATAATTAGTGTGGTAAAAAATGATAACAAGTTTGTGATAAAATACGTAAAGTGCGATCTTGATGATTGTACTTTAGGGTGTTTTAGGGTCCAGAAATTTTTTTGAAGTTCAAATACGCAAAGTTTATTCATCAATAATAGTTAGATGAAAAATAACAGACAACATGGTAGAACAACTTGATTCGATGCCTTTACAAAGAATAAGAATATGTTTCTAAATGCATTTGAATGTAGTTGCTTTGAAAAAATTTTGAATTGAGAGAAATCTCAATTCCTTATTTTCATAGTTCTCCTTCATGAAAAATAAAAGTTAATCTAAATCTATCAAAAATTGGTAAAAGTAAAGTAATAAAATCCATTTGACAACTAATTCGGTGAATTGATAATAACTTTGTATGTGGCTCTCTCCTTGAACACATTTTATTTAGTGATGTTTCTCTCTCTTTACCTTTTTCTCTCTCATTAAACCAAACTTAGGTAGGATCGATTTCCATTCTCTGTCTCCATTTTTCCTCTGTTGTATATTATAAATATCACAACTTATAAAATATATTTCCAACAAAAAAAATTGGACTTTTATTTCTTTGAAATATTTAAACATATTTATAGGATCTATAATGGACGATGAAATATTTACCAAAAAAATATATAATGAACGATGAAAATTATTGCATTGCATAAGAAAAATTATCGCATTGGCGGTGAGGAATTTTCGAGAAAAAACCAGGCTTGTGGAGCAAGGCAATTATAAAACGAAGGAAAAATAAAAAAAGGGAAAAACCAAAGCTTCCTTTCATTCTGTTCCTCGACTCAACCCTATTTGCAGACAAAGCCGTTTTCAAATACGCCATTTTCAATTTGTCGAATCTTCGAAGGTTTAAACATCATGGTAAGCCCTTGATCGTTATTGTTCAATTTATATTCCTCTTACTTCGATTTAGTACTAGGAAATCATCCTTAACATCGTACCTTTCTCTTGTTTTGTCTGTAACCTCACAAAAAATTCGCCTGTTTTTTCCCTTCTCCTTTAAGCTTTCGATCCGAAAGAGCTGATTTTTACACATACCCATGTTTATTTTTGTTATTTCCGAATGCGAAGTTTGATAAGTTGTTTATTGGATTACTATTATTTTTTTTTATTTTCAGTTTTTTGGTTTCGTTTAGGATTTGGGGGTTGGAGAGGGTTTGAGAATAGGGTTTTTCCTTTGAGGTGTTGAATTGAAACAACAAATTGGATTTGACTTCCTTTATTATCTTGATAATAAGCACAATATGGCTTATGGTTTTCCTGGCCATATCCCTCTTCTTTATGATACTTTTTAAATTATCTTTGTTTTGTGAACTGAAATTGGGATTTTGAATTTGGAGCAGGCTACACCGTTAATGGCTGGTATGGCTGTGGCTGCTGCAGCTTATGCAGGTAGATATGGTATCCAAGCTTGGCAAGCATTCAAGGCTAGACCACCTACTTTGCGTAAATTTTATGAAGGCGGTTTCCAGGCTACCATGACTAGGAGGGAAGCAGCTCAAATTCTGGGTGTTAGGTACTGTCATTTTTGTTTTATAAGATTCTAAGGCATTGATTATGAACTCATTTGCAACCATAACTTCAGGAAAAGATGCCATAGTATTAGTTTTCATTTAACTATGGTCTGTCTTGGGTGTTAGGGCCCTATTGAAAGAATTTGGCTTTTCTCATATGTGCGGTATACTTCAAAGATTTGAAATATTGATCTTTCTTGTGATAAATTTACAACCGTGTGCCTATGCATACCCAACATGTATACATCTCTTTAGAAATTAAGAATCAAAACAGCAACTTCCTGCAAGTCCGGTTATTAGGCTGTGTCAGTCTCTGATGCAGACATGACATGGTTCATCATTCTCCTTTTATGCCTTTTCTTTTCCCCATGCTTCTTTCAAACTACTCCCTCCTGACTCGTATATATGCAACAAACAATTTTTTAGATTCATTGAAAAAGTGATGTATTTGGACTGTACATATCTTATACTTTCTGGCTGGGGGACTACCCCCCTTATTTACTTCGCTACTGAGACCACTTCCAAGTAAGAGCGTAAGCCGACCGACCATCTTTGCTGCGGAGGAACCTACATGTGAAAAAGAACCCGATCATACGGGGAAAGCCTTCCCAACTCTAGCCTAAGAAGATAAGTACTAGCCAGCAGACTGGAAATCACGAGGACCAAAACTGCTTTGCTTAAAACACATATAATTCAGTTCCCTCAATTCTTCACCAACATGCTTGATTCCAATCTCGAGGGACTGAACCCGCTCCTCGAGAATGAAGCTTGCTGGCGATACCGGTATCCATCTATAGCCGTTTGTTCATCGGTGGAGTTTGGCCCCAGCCTCCTATTGTCCCTTTCCCCATGGAGCGGGCTCCTATGATAGGGTCTAGGAAATCTACATAGTCCAGATACATCACTTTTTCAATGAATCTAAAAAATTGTTTGTTGCATATATACGAGTTCGGAGGGAGTACTTGGATAGTTTGATACGGTTGATGGATTAGAGGTACTGCACAATATGGCGTAGATATGGTGCTCTGTAAATGCAGTGTACTGGCTTTAGAAAATTTGCATTTCGTCTGTCCTATGTCTGATTTGAACCCTCAGCATTCATCAGGGTAATTAATAGCTTGTTGTAGTGGTGGAGTGGCCTCAAGCTAATACAAGGCTTCCACTGTGGAGTGTTTTTCATTCATGTCCATGATGATTGTTGGCCACTGTCTGTCCTTCACTGGCGTTAACCTCTTTCCTAAACTCTGTTTTCTGAGCTTTTGAAACCATTATTTTGGGTATTTCATGATTTGGACTCTTTTTACATCTGAAATGTGTAGTTTTCTATCTTCTACGCTAAACACCAAAGGTTGATCCCTATTTCTTAAAGATATTTTTTATGCTTTTACATCCTTTATTGCCACTTCCCGACTCTAAGGCCGTGTTTGGTAAAAAGAAAGAGAGAGTAGAGAGTGACTTTCTCTCCTAAACCAAACAATAGAAAGTCATTATCTCTTTTCTCGTTCTCTCTTCCCTCTTTCTCTTCTACCAAACACACCCCAAGAAATCAAAAAGTATTCAACTAATCTTTTCCTATTTCTCTATCTCATTTCTCTCCTAAACCAAACAATTGAAAATCACTTTCTCTTCTAGTTCTACAAAACACACCCTAAAAGGGTCCTCCCTACTTTATTTATGTGTATGATATCAATTATTGATCTTGTATGTACCTATAAACTTTAGTATAGTGGAAATCTCGTTATCCTGCTATAGCATTCTTGGAGTTAGCTGCTCCACACCATAACCCTGGGTTGACAACTATGGTGTTCATTTTATTAGTTTCCCAATTGCTCATACTTCAGAATCCATTCAGATAGCTGAAAAATCAAGAAAGTAAATCCGAACTTAGAACCAATTATTGTCCATTTGATGCTGATATTCTAGTTGGCTTGAACTGTTAATCATGCTATTGATATATTTAGTCAGCTTAAAAGGCGTTATGAGCTGAAGCATATCTTGTTCTGTCCATATTATGATTATCCCTCTTATGTCTGCTGATATAATTTCATTGATCATTATTGAATTTTGTTCCTAAAGAAACTTTTTCACATTTCTCTTGGTGATTTTCAATTTTCACAATGGCAGGGCACACACTCCAGCAGATAAGATTAAAGAAGCACATAGGAGAGTGATGGTTGCAAACCATCCAGATGCTGGTGGCAGCCACTACCTTGCTTCCAAAATCAATGAAGCAAAAGATATGTTACTTGGAAAGACCAAGACTGGAGGGTCAGCATTTTGAAGTTACATAACCTTTTTGCCCATAATCAGACTTCAGAAGTTGTCTTTGGTCTAATCTCAGAATATTTAGTGAGAAGCATAGTAATTTGTTGGGGTGATGAAAGTGAGACTGTTGTAACCTGCTCATATCATTGATTGCCATTAATGATGGGAAGGCAATCAACCTCACTAGTTAGTGATTGTACTCTTTACGATATTACCATAATGTTCTGAATATTTTTCTACACCATATATAATTGTTCCCAAGTATACACTTGGGATGTTTATTTAATTTTTCCTTTTGTTGAGAAAAAACATTATTATATATATATAGTAAAGCATATGATTTACTATATATATAAATTTTGAATGTACCACATGTAGTGTTTGCAAGAGCCCTTGTAATTTTCTTTTGAGGAAATCTTGAGATAGTGGATTGTTCCTTAGATTTCAATGAAACCAGAGATGAACCAAGGAAAATTGAAAATCCAGTGAAAATCAGGGCATGCTGCCAAATCTGAATTACCAAAAGCAACGATTTTAATTTTTAATGTCAAGTATGGAAGGAAAACATAAAAATTTGCCTAAAGAGTGACTAATCTAATTTAGATTGCACATATCCCATAAAAAGGACTATAGTGAGCTAGTGATTCCACTGTATCTGGGCTTGTTAAACCAAGTATAGAGACTTTATTAACTTGCAAACAATAGTAGATGAGAGAGTCTCGATGCTTATCTTGATTACTTTAGAAGTCACTCATAATGATTTGTGTAAATGATTTACATGCTATGTTAAAAAATGTGCATTAAAGTGCATTCCAATTAAACTCTTTTCTTGAAATCTAACCAATTTTGAGAATCATAAGTTCTTTCTATTTTCTCTAGAGGTAAGGGTTTTATTTGCGGTTAACTAAGTTAGTAGATAGTGAATGAACGGATAGCGGATAAGTTAGATGGTAAAAAATGATGTGTTTGGTAAAACTAGTGATTAAACTAGCTGTTAAATATAAAATGACGTAATAAGACGCTTTTAATTCATGATAAATGTATAATGACATAAAACAAATTTAAGAAAAATAATAAGGATAAAAATGTCGAAAAAATAATGAGACGGTATACACTTTTCACACAAATGCTACTTGAAGTAACATTTCAAAAAATGCTAATTGCTACTCGAATATGCTAAACACTAGTTCTTACCAAATACCTGCACTCGTCATCACAAGTTAAATGTGTTTGTCTCAACCTCTATCCGCTAGTGGATGAGACACTCCATAGTTTAAAACATACATGAAATATATGTATGCCTTAAATTCCTGATTTATATTAATATAGAACATGCATGACTGTAAAGCGGTAGTAGATGAAATACGTGGCTCGCTTAGTTTTAACACTGAATATGACTCTATTTTAAATACTTGTTGCAATTTTTTGTCTAATTTAGAAAATTACTGTGTTAGTTTTGTTTGGCGCAGTTCATGGCCTTATTCTTTCAGCACTCTCGCTTTAGAAGCGTGAGGAATTTTCTTTGCAAGATCCAAGTCTTTGATCGTATTCCCTTATGTATTGCTAGTTTGATATTGAATGAAATTCCATAAGTTTTCAACATGCATGTTGTCCATTGTTTGCGCCGGTTACTTTACGCTTCATTTCATATCATGAATAAAGAAATCACATAATATATTCTTGATGCTTCCATTATAAACAAAGCAAAGGCTAAACTTATAACACATGAATGCATCATCATTTCCTTTACGCTTTCTTGGGGAATTTAGGTACTGTAATTATTTTTATTAATTTAAAAATAATAAATAACAAAAACTATTTTTGTTATGAATATGTGAACAAGATTGGATATTGGAGGGAGGTCCTCCAACAAATACGAACAAATATCATTGCAGTGGCATGAGTCCGCGAATTAAATTGCTCCTCAGTACAGTAAGGCCATGACCATGACCAATTAGACGGGGCAAGAATTACGAAGGCATTTATTTTGGGCATAGAAAGAGCAATATGAGTAATATTGTTAAATTCAAAACAATCAAATGAAGACATGGATAAACATTGGTCACATGCTTGAAATTTGATACTCTTACTTTAAATGGATAAACATGGACGTTGGAGTAATTGTTATTGTCCCTTCAAGTTTACCATTAGCCTCTGCATCTTGTATGTACTCAATGTGCTAGTATGCCTCCATGGACTTCTTGGGATTCTGCTGTGTTGGGATCTAACAATGAACTAACTGGTCACATTAGTTTATAATTTTATCGAGAATTTGGTCGTAATAGTATTTTCTTATCCAATCCAAAGAGTAAACGTTAAGAATCAATAAAATACTACTCCATATGCATGCATTAGGTTTATGATTCATTGCTTTTAGTGTAATATAAGAATTAGTAATAAGTCTTTTTTTTATTGCAAGGTGAATTTAATTTTTTACCAAAAGTTCGTCTTTTTTTGTTACTATGTCATCCACCGACTTTGCAGATTACTAATCTACGCTGATGAACCTAGTTGACCACCAGTACCTGACTTTGTCGGTTCGTGTGGTTCTCTCATTCCAACAGAGTTTTTACCACACCCAAAATTTGAACTCGAAACCTAAAGTAGGGTGGGATTCGAATCCAACTGCTAAAGAAATCTTGAGAAGATAAAAGGTAATTTTGGAAAAAAGTAATACACATTGTACACAAATTAAATGGTTTGACTAATTTTTTTAATTTGTATGATTTGATCAAAACTTACATATTTTTTTTTTTGAGCAAGAAACTTACATACTTGATCGTAGGTACTAGAGAATCCTCTAACTTTCTTATTTCTAATTTTGGTAACTTTTTGTCTATATATCTCTCTCTAAAGTAAGAGAGAATATTAATTAAAATAATATTATCAAGATAAGAGAGAAAAACAAGTTGGAGAAAAATCCCGATAGACACAAGGTTATCAAAATTAGAGAGAGAAGTTAGAGGATCATTTCCCGTCAATTTGAGGAATGGATCATCTAACTTCCCAACCTCTACCTCTTCCTAACTTTAATTTTTTTATGAGAGAGAAAAGTAAAAATGGAGAAAAATAAGATGTGAGAGAATGTATTAGATAGAGATAGATAGATAGTTAAAGTTAGAGGATCCTCCCTCAATTTGAATTATTGTTAGAAAAACATTTTTAGGTAATTGGATGTGAGCACATAATAGTGTACTAGATAATAAATTTTTTAAAAATTAGAATTTGCAAATTGCAATATTAATATTCCATATCAAACTACTAGATGTAACGAAAATAAAAAATATAAATTAGCTATTTTTAATCTATTTGCTTTTTGTCAAAAAAAAAATCTATTTGCTAATTTTTATTTTACTAGATACATTTATTATTTTTATATCAATTTTTTTATGAAGTGTTAACATAATATCAATTTATATTAATATCTGCTAATTTATGTTTTACTAATACACTATTTTCTAATTTATATTAATATTATAATAACACTTCATAAACAAAAATTTTTGATAATTTATGTTTTTTAATCTATTTGATAATTGTTTAATCACTTAATTTATATTTTTTAACCCTAAACCCTAAACCTACTCCTATTGCTTATTTAGATTTTACTTAATTAATACCTAATTTATCTGTTTAATCACTTAATTGATACACTTATTTCCAATACCTTAATTATATAATGACACTTCATAAATATAAAAATGAAAAACAATTCCTTAATACAATTTCAAAAATATTAATTATAAAAGTAGGTATTAATTTGGCAATGCTAGGGATAAGCTTACGATTAGAAAGGAGTTTGGGGGAATGGGATTTAGACATTTCCATGACTTCAATTTGGCAATGCTAGGGAACCAAGCATGGAACATTGTTACATCCCATGGACCCTAGTGTCAAATTGAATGACATAGGTGGTTCACCTTTGGAAGATCATGCTATGTATAGAAGGTTGATTGGGAGACTAATCTACTTAACAATATCCGCATTCACGACATAACCTATATCGTGAATAAGTTCGAGCCGCTTTATGTCAAAACCAAGGACTCCACATCTTCAAGCATTTCATCACTTATTGCAATATCTAAAGGGAAGTGTCGGTCAAGGTATAGTTTTTCCCGCTAACCCTCTCTACAACTCACCGCCTATGTAGATGCCGATTGGGGGTCTTGTGAGGTTAGCGTAAAATCAACAACCTAAGCCGTTTCTGATCTTCTTAGGCAGCTCTTTGATTGCTTGGAAGTCTAAGCATAAGCTATCGTGGCTGTGTCCTCGCATGCAGAATATAATATGGGCCATTGCATCTCGTTGATTAGCATTAGTGAGTCGTTATGGATTAAAAAATTTCTTCGTGAGTTTGAGATCAATATTAACTCCACTATGGTTCTCGCTGGATAGTAAATCGCTATACAACCAGCTGAGTAAAATCCCTACTAGTCATGAGAGATCAAAGCACATAGATATAGACGCCACTTTATCAGAGTATGTGCAGGCGGTTTCTTGAAGTCGTACAGAGTTAGTTTTACCTTCAGATTAGTTTTGTTGTAACAATATGCGATTATGCGATTAGTACATATATGACATTAACCATAGTTTGGTTAAATAGTCAACTCTCTCTTGTAATTAGGGAACCAGCTTCACCTTTGTTCAATGATGGCTCCTTCTCCAAATCTACGTAGATACTATAGTTGGTAGAGTGTTCAAAGCTAAATACTTCTCGAATTGTGATTTTATGGGGGCTCGCTTGGGCCATAATCCTAGTTATGTATGGCGTAGTATCTTCATTTCACGGGTGGTTGTTAATTTGGGTGCACGATGGAGAATTGGAAACGGGAGAAAGTGGTGATTTGGAAGGATCTGTGGCTTAAGGGGGGAAATGATAGTTTTGTTAGATCATCAATTGTGGAGAGTATAGAGCACTACGCAGTGAAGAATTTGTTTGATCCTCGTCACTAATGATTGGAACACGAGACTTGTAAATTATCTTTTTACCAATCAGAAAGCACTCCTTATCAAGGTTATGCCTAGGCTTGTGTCATCAGAACCAAATTGTTTATATTGGTGGAGAAGCAGGTGTGGCAACTATACCGTTCGGTCAGCATATTACTCCATAATGAGTGAGCTTGTAGATTGTTCGCATATATGCATGAGGAGGGTCCATGGTTGAGCATTAGGAAGTTGTGAATTCCTCCAAAGATAAAATTATTTTTATGGCGTGCAGCAAGGGGGTACTTCCGACTAGATGCAATCTCCTCTGGCGCCATGTCATGTGCGAAAAAGGTGCCCAATATGCGATGGTAATCCGGAGAATGAATGACACGCTTTCTCCGATGGTGCACATGTTGAAAATGTTTGGGAAGCGGTGGTTTATTGCAGGAGGTCACGGAAGCTAGGAATAATGCTGAGAGCTTCCGTGAATGCTTTTTTCAGTTGTTGCTCTCGCTTACAGACTTGAGAAGAAATCGTTTTGCGATGATCGTTTGGGCTCTTTGGCGTAGAAGGAATGATAAGATGTGGGAGTGTGTGTTACAACTGACTGTCCAAGTGGTTCATAAGGCGCTAGATATTTTCATGAATGGGGGCTGGTGTGTGTTCCACACACAAGACACATGCAGAGAGTGGATGGAGCAGAGCGAGCGAAAGCAGATGCAATGGTTTCGATGGCGGCGAAACCGGTGATGGTTCATACAAGTGTAATGTTGATTTAACTTTGTTTGCAACCGATAATAAGTATGGTGTTGGCATGTGCATTCGCGACTTTACGAGTGATTTCTACAAAGGCAAAACTATGTGGTTTACCGGGTGTCCAACTCCACAAGAAGTAGAGGCAATGAGACTTTGTCAAGCTTTACTTTGGCTGGGGGATTTGGGGTTGACTTCAATAACCATAGAGCTGAATTGTTTACACTTTACCTGTTGTAAATGGTGTGAAGACGTACCTTCAATCCAACGCCGATTTTGGTGTGCTTTTATCTTATTGCAGAAACCTTTTATCTAGATTTACGAGCTTTCAAATTAACTTTGTTCGGAGACATACTAATATTGTTGCTCACATTATGACTCGAGCATCAAGGTTTAATACTTGTTCCCATGTTTTTGATTGTGTTATTTCATGTGTTGAGACTATCTTACTTAATGAAATGACATGAGTTTATCGTTGTTAAAAAAAGTAGGTTTTAATATAATTTTTTTTAGTGTGGTTTTAATACAAATCTTTAAATGTGTAAATTATAGTTTTTGTTTTTCTTTATATGTTTTATATGATTATGATTATGTATCAGTTGATCACTTGATTGCGTAGGGCATCCAATCCATAGAAACTACATAGAACTATAGAAGGGATTTGGATTTTGGAGCGCGTGAAGGTTAAGGAGCGTAAGATTCATTCATTAATGGCGCCTCGGTTTCAAAAGTACTAGTAGTATTTTGGTGTTCCCCCCATCACCTGGTTGCACACACACACACACACACATACACAGTCACACTCACGGAATAAGAAAGAAAGAAAGAAATAGAGAAACTTCAACTCAGCTCAGCTCAGCTACCAATGTCACCAATCCAATCCACCCTTCAGCTGTAGTATAACCTCACCTCACAGTTTCACACTTTTGCATCTATAACACCACACCAACATACCTCTCCTTCCTCTGGTAAGTAACTGCTCTTTACTATCAAAATTTGAGACTTTTTTGTTCCTATTTTATCCGAGGTATGCTATATTAAATTTTGGGACTCAAGTTCCTCTTTGTGTTACAACATTAGTATTTTGAATTCTTGCTGGTTGTTTTATTTATATTTTATTTTTCCTTATTCTCTCCTGATATTCTTTTCTCTCCAAGAGGACACAACACAACCTGTCATTTTTTTTTTCCTGACTGGTCTCTGTTCTGAAGAAGGAAAATGGGGACTCATCATGCACATGCTCTCTGGTTCCTGGGTATTTATGAAAGACACGAGCTTTTTTCTTTTATGTTTCTGTGTGTTTTCTTTGTAGATCTGGGGCTTGCTCTCTTTTGCATCATGGAATGCTTAAAGCATTTTTAATCTTGGGGTTTCACTTACCTTACAAAAATGCAACAAAACATGTAGTATTTTTTAATTGGGAGGGGGGTCTTATAATTAATTATTTCTATTTGTTTTTCCTTAAACACATAATGGATTTAGAGAAATACTTACATTTTAGTTTTAATGCGGCTAGGATGATGATGGATGGGGGTTATCATTGTTGTTACTTGCTGGTCCACAAAGGCTCAAGTATACCATGGTTCTTGAGTAAAAGGGAGGAAAGGTCTCTCAAAATATTAGGGAAATAGTCTTCCCTTAATAATAATAATCTACAAAGTATTAATTATTTTGGTGCAAGTTTCTAGTATTTAATTTAGTTTGACTATTTAATTGAGTTTTGAATTTGGTAGGTGGTAGTGGAGTTAGTTAATTTGGAGTTTCTTTGAAGGGATTATATTGTGGTATGTTTGTTAGATGTGTTTTGTTCAATGCGGATCCAAAGTTGTCATCTACTTCAAACTGCAACCAATTTTCTCTTCTCATCAACTTATAAATCAAATTCTTCATTCTCTTAATTTCTTTTGCAGATTGAGATTCTATTGCAGCAAGTGTGGGTCAGGTGCTTTAAAAGACAAGTTATTTAGTTTGCTTTTTATTACCTACATTTATTAAAGTATGCAGACACCTAAAGCAAGGTAAGGTTGTCTTATTTCTCACTTTTTCTTGTAGCTTTCTATTTTTTGTTCTCTCTTGATACCAATTCTGGGGTCTAAATGAGGAACAAGTTATTTTATTGTAATAATAATAATAATAATAACTCTGGTTGTATAATTTAATGCTTGTTCCTTTGCAAAAAAATTAAATATTTAATTAGGGCCTATTGTAATCAAATGGAGTTGATAATTGATATTGAACTCCTAATAACTAGTAAGTCATTTTTCAGTAAGCCTATTCTGTATTTTAAAAAATTAAATATAATTATTTCTGAGATCTAAAGAGGGATGAATGCTACTTTTTGAATCTATAATTTATAGCTTGTTGCTTTTCAAAGAAATCTGCAAAACTATTTTCTGTTCATATTATGGTATGTATGCCTTTCCTATTCTAACTAATTAGAACAGGAACAACTAGTAGATAATTTTATGATCAATTTTTTCTCTGGATCTTATTTTTCCCATTAAACTCTTCTTGTGTAGATACCATTTCATTCTGGAAATTTGAAAAGTGTCTCTTTCAAATGAACTCCTCATTTGACCACCTTACTGTGATATATATTGAGATGCTTTTTATTTTATCTGAATTTAACTTTTTTATGCATGCTGATTCACATATGGTTGCCTGTGAGCAGAGCTGGTACTTCAGAAGTTCCGCGAAGGAAATCTCCTTCAACTCCGCGGACTCCTCGAAAATCGAACTCATCATCTCCAAACTCAGCAAGTAAAACTCCAAAAGATAGGAGCCCAAAGGTCACTGAATGCAAGTCAACACAAAGTCCAATATCTGAGGTACATTTTAAGTTAGTTCATGGCTAGAATTAGAAATCTAAACTAAAAGATTATTTGTAATTTTTCTTAAACATATTGTTTACTGTATTTCCTTACCCTTTATGATCTTGTTCTAGAAGAACCGAACAAGCAGGGTCCAGGAACTAGAGTCCCAGCTTACTAAACTCGAAGAAGATCTAAAGCGAGCTAAGGAACAACTTAACTCATCTGAGTCATTTAAGATAAAAGCTCAGCATGAGGCTGAAGAGGCAAAGAAGCAGCTCTTATCAATGTCAAAAGAGCTGGAGGAGTCCCAGCAACAGCTTCTGGAACTATCAGCTTCTGAAGATGAACGAATTCAAGAGCTTCGTAAAATTTCTCAGGACCGAGATCGAGCATGGCAGTCTGAACTAGAAGCTGTGCAGAAGCAGCACTCAATGGACTCAGCTGCATTGGTGTCTGCCATGAATGAAATCCAGAAACTGAGAATGCAACTTGAAAGAACACGCGAATCTGAAGCTACTCAGTTTGACAATGCTGAGTCAGCAGATGCTGAGATTCAGGACTTGAGGATGGAGCTTGATGAAACTCTCTCATTAGTGGAAAAGCTGAAAAATGAGGTAAGTCATTGCAGAGAATCTGAATCTCGGGCTTTGGAAATAGTTGGCAAAACTCAAATGCAATTGGAAGCTGCAAATAAGACGGTGGAATTGCTCCGATTAGAAGGTGTGAAAGCATCAGAAGCTTACCAATCCTTAGCTTTAGAGTTGGACCAATCAAGGGCTCAAGTAAAATCATTGGAGGAACTTGTGAGCAAACTTCAGGCTGATTTGGTCAGTGGAGCTAACAATATTGTACCGGGTCCAATCAATGAATCAGTACCTGCACCGGAAGATGTAGAAAGCGAGGAGATAAATAGGCTCAAAGCTGAGCTCGTCTCGGTCAAATCCGAAGCAGAGCAACTGAAATCTTCATTGAATGTTGCTGAGGTAAGATATCAACAAGAGTATATTCAGAGCACATTGGAGATCAGAAATGCTTTTGAACAACTGGAGCGTGCCAAATCAGAATCTTCTCAGAAGCAGGCTGAATTATACGAGGAATTGAAGAAAGCTAAAGCCGATATTGAAGAGTTAAGGGCGAGCCTGATGGACAAAGAATCTCATTTGCAGGGTATATCAGAGGAGAATGAGGTGCTCAAATCAAGAATCAAGCAAAACCAACATGGTGAAAGAGAATCTGAACTTGCAGCAGAGCTCAAAAATTTGGATGCTGATATAGCTGAGTTGAAGGCAAGTTTATCAGACAGAGAGACAAGACTGCAAAATGTAACTGATGAAAACAATGCACTTAAGATGGAGATAATGTATGAGGACTTAGAGAAGAATAAATTTGCGGATGAGGCTGTTGCTTCAGCTGAGGCAGCAAGGGTCGCGGAGCGAGAGGCTCTGATGAAACTTGATTACATAACAGAAGAAGTTGATAAAAGTAACAGAAAGGTAGCGCGAGTAACTGAGCAGTTAGATGCTGCACAGGCTGCGAATTCTGAGTTGGAGGCTGAATTAAGGAGATTGAAAGTGCAGTCAGATCAGTGGAGGAAAGCAGCTGAAGCAGCTGCTGCTATGATTTCTTCTGGAAACAATGGGAAGATTGTGGAGCGAACTGGTTCACTTGACAGTGGCTACAATTCTATTACTAGCAAGATGAGTTCACCTTATTCAGAAGACACTGATGATGACTCACCAAAGAAGAAAAATACAACCATGTTGAAGAAGATTGGAGTGTTATGGAAGAAGAATCATTAATAGATTTATCCTATGTTCATTACATTTACATACTGTTTAGCCTGTTGAGTAAATGCTCTAACTCATAATATGTTGTTTCATCGTACTTTACTTTTGTTTATTGTCCCCATATCCTATGGTTCAAGCAATCTTTAGTGGACATTTCCTTCGTGTCACAAATGTTTTGAAGATACATTGTTTTTTTGATCATTTGTTATTGGACACTAATGTCGTTAATATTGTTTCCATTCATGTGCAGCTTTCAATGTACATTTTTCAATAACGATTCTTGTACTAGAGATGTTACATGCAGAAAAGCTACCTTCCCAATCTCACAGTCTCAAGAGATTAACAGTTAACAATTTTAATAGATAAATAAAAAGACTAGGGTTTTTTTTTTTGGACCCCCACCCTCTCCCCTTGAACCCCCACCCACACCGAAATCCTCAAAATGCCCTTTGTAATCTTTTTTTTTTTTTAAAAAAAGGCTCATCGTATATATATCATTTGGGACATATATACGATGTGTAGTTTTAACACATCGTATATATGCCCTGAAGAAGTATATACGATGTGTTAAAACTACACATCGTATATATGTCCCAAATGGTATATATACGATGAGCCTTAAATTTTTTTTTTTAAATTTTGTAAAAAAAAATTTAACGGTCATGATTTCACTTTCAAAGTTGATCAACGGTGTAGATTGCACGACAAAATCAACGGTTGATAATCTTTTACCTCATCTATAAATACTCACTCCCACCATCACAATTTTCACACCAAAAATTCAACTTCCTCATTCTCTCACACATCACAAGTGAAGATGATGCAGACTTCGCTAATGTCATACTACGAGCCTTCTTCTCCTCTCTCGTTCATTCTAATATGTGGTTTCTTTGATCATCGTGGCATCATCTTGAAAGATGATGGTATAAGTTTCGATAGGAGAGATGTTGTATCGTGTAGGTTAAAACACGATATATCATTTGCTGCTCTTAAGCAGAAACTACTGCGGATGGATTCGTATCGTTTATCGGAAACCGGAATGGACTGATGGAGGTCTTCACTTTTCTGTCGTGGATGTCAACACCGAGGATGACCTCCGACAGATGATGTCCAATCATATTATGTTTAAATGGAAGAGTTACATTCATCTGTACGTCGAAACCAGAAGGACCGTCGCTGAGATCCTTCGTTGAATTAATGAAATCAAAAATTCATGGAAACTCGTAAAATAAAACATCCGAAAAAAGTTAATAATAAAGTGTCAATATCAAATACATCAAAAAACAAATAAAAAATCCCTAACGTCGTGGCCCTCGTCCTCGTCTCCGCGTGCCTAAGCTCCCCAAACAATGTCATCCGGTACGCCATCCTCACCACCTATGGAGTGTCCGACACGCCCGATCGCCATGCGTGATCTCGCCATCACGAATCCCTCTCACAAGCGGTCACAACCTCCTCATCGGTCCGGTCGGGATCGTCGTAGCGTAGCTCGGGGAGGTGTCGGGCTGAGCTCTTGGTGATGGTGGAGCGGTAATAGTGCGGGGATAGAAGCCCGGACGCATTTCACTCTAAGTACTACGTACGATCCCGATCCGGCATTGAGCAACCCGAGAAGGCGCATGATGTCCTCCACAGATGCCATGAAGTGGGCGATCCGAAAAGACGCGATCAAGATGACTCGGACGACCTCCGGAGAGGTCACACGGGATGATCCGAGTGTACCTAAACCGTCGCGAGCACCTATCGGGCTTGTATGGAACTCGAAGTCACCCGGTGATGAAGCCTCTGTAGAGGAGATCTTCTCAAAGCGGTCTACCGCCACTGTCCTCCTCAAATGGTCGCCGCAGACATCCTGCGGCCTCGGCTCATCAAGCATCCTCCTGTAGTGGCTGAGCTTCAGGTGGTCTGACTTCTTCTTCCTGTAGCGCCCAGCCTAGAGTTGGCAAAATGGGTCGGGCTTGCCGGGCCTGGCCGGGCTAGCCCGCAAAAACATAGGGCTTGGGCCGAAGAAGTTGAGCCCATTTTTACACCGGGCTTTTTAGCCCGATTCTAAAAGCCCGAGAGCGCGTCAAGAGAGCTAGCGCCGGAGCCATGGGTAGCCCACAGCCCGTGATTAAAACAAAAATGGTAAGCCAAAGTCACTCATGATTGTCACCTCACCGTCTCATCGTTTCCCAAATTGATTAATTCATAGTCACCAAAAAAACAACCAATCCCAATTCCCCAAGTTAATTAATTCCTATCCTCCAATTCCAATTCATCAGTCTTCTTGCCTTCGTTATCGTTGGACACTCCCATCATCTTGAAATTAATTCTTTTAACTAGAATTATATACTCCTATGCATTCTTCGCTTAACTATTTTTATTTCCACTCATGATGTGGTATATGGCTAGTAGTTTTCACTCACACAATTTGGTATTGGTTTATTGTAAAGAAACATGAATTTCTTGCTCCATACTAGTTTCAGTCTAATATTAATTCTAACAAATGATACTATGACGATGTGTGTATTGGATTGGTAGATTCATTTTATTTTGACATTAATAAAGAGTTGATTTTTGAGCGGTGAATCTACCACTAAGGATTCGTTTAAACAATGCAATTGTGGCTAAAATCGCGCGTAATGCGGGCTAGCCCGAAAAGCCCTTGCCCGCATAGATAAGTGGGCTTGGGCCATAAAAGATGAGCCGAAATTCAACCGGGCTTTTTAGCCCAGCCCTTAAAAGCCCGAGCGATGTGGGCGGCCCGATATGGCGGGTAGCTGTTTTGCCACTCTAGCCCGGCCGGTGGCTCGCTTTTGGGGATATGACCACCAACCTCTCCGCCATCCGAGGGAAATACCACATAATCCAAGCCTGAAATGCAAAAATAAACAACATATTTAATTCACAAAAATTTACCAAACGTCAGTGTGATTTAACAAAAATACAAGAAATTAAAATGTGTACCTGAAATAGGCTGGCATACCCTCCACACTGCTGCGTAGTCCTCAAAGACGCAGTGTTCAAGGACTCATACATGGCAGCTAGTGCACCTGCACCCCATGCATAGCCTCCAAGAACATCTGCACTCAGATCATCCAGGTAGATCAGCCACTTAGCCTCAGCCCTGTCTCCAGTCTTCGTAGTGAAGATATTGTAGTCAAGCCGGGCAGATAAGCCCTCACAACAAGCGTGATGTCACCTCCTCCAAGTTACGCTCATAAACCCGCTCCGACCATTTGAAGTCATGTCACGGACCCCACGGGTGTTGTTAGCAGCCTCAACCCGTGACACACCCAGATATGTCTCAGCAAGCTGTGTGGCATACTCCGAGCTCACAGTGATGGCGGGAGGTGTGGCATAATTCCCCTGGATGGGAAGGTGCAGCAGACAGGAGATGTCATCCAGAGTGATCGTCATTTCACCAAATGGCAAGTGAAATGACGAAGTGTCTGAGTGTCATCTCTCGATAAAAGCCGACAACAACTCATGGTCTACTGTGGCGTGGCCAGTCTGGAGAAGTGGGGCCAATCTGGAGTCCCTGACCACAGTGGTGCGCCGAAGTAGGGTCGGGTAATGAAGATGGAGTCTAATATGGACTTTGTTGCCATGAGCCCATACTTTGAAAACACGCTGATACTCCTGAAATAAAAATAAATAAATAATGTAAGCAAAAAGTGCAGACTATGTGACTTAAATAAATTATTTAAGCAAAAAATGCAAAACTTACCGGGTCAAGTATAGAAGCTGCAGACATGATCTGCCAAGTCTGTGAAAGAGAGGGGCCGATGCTCCTCCCGAGGCTCCTCCCGATAAACTGCTGAGGCTCCTCATGATACTCAGACATAGGCGAGTTCGAGTAATAGGAAGTATCGATCTGAGGCTGCTGGCTGCGCCGATACTCGGGAGGTGGGGATGGTAATGAAGAGGTTGAGGGATCATCGAGGAGGATCACTGTGGATGGTGCGAGGATGATCTCGAGGAACCGCCTCCTCTATGCCAATCCTCCTCCCATCGAGTCTCTGCTGCAGATAATCCCCAAGATATAAGCGCCCATCATCCAGAAAAATACTCATTTGGATCACTGTCTCTGTCTCTAGCGGAAGCATGCGGTGATTATGCCTCCTCGTCTTGGTGCTCGGTGCGTGAGAAGATGACTCCTCCGATGGGAGATATCTCACGTCTCCTCTATGCTACACAGGACTGCAAGCAAAGGAAAAAAATTAGTAAAAAAATTAAATTGCTCATCGTATTTACATAAAAAAAAGGTGTATATACGATGCTTACTGGTTTGTACGTCGTATATAGGGTCTTCTGGGCGTATATGCGAGTGGTGAATTCTGGCTAATCGTATATACGCCTGAAAAGGGGTATATACGGTGAGTAAAAACTTGCTCGTCGTATATAAGGTTGTGGTGGGGTATATGCGAGTGGTGGATTTCTGGGCTGATCGTATATACGTCTCTGTGGCGTATATGCGATTGAAGGTGGTCAAACGTAGGTATGACCAATTATGTGAAGAGATGGTGATTTTGTAAAAACACTGGGGTATTTTGGTCTTTTCATATGGTGGGTGGGGGTTTTAAGGGAATGGGTGGGGGTCAAAAAAAAAAAACCAAAAGACTAATGTCTTTTATTTCCGGCTAGGGGATACTTGGGTTTATCCAAAATAAAAAAAGTTAACAAACAATTTTAATAAACTGTTGAATATTTAAAAGAAACTAATTTTACTGATTTTTTATTATCTATTGGTCGAAAATTATCGTGTATCTTTAGAATATAAAATTTGTAAATGTAATTGTCACTTTTTTATTGAATCATTTCACTCTATTATTTTTAAACCGGAACTGTGTTGTTAATTATAAGTGTACTAAATGGTATTATGTAGTTTGAACTTGTTACACCTTTGACTATTTGAATTAAGGAAAATATATGTGTGTTGATTTATACTAGTTTGCAGGACCCGTGCCAGCACGGGTAAAAAACTCCAGCTGATAAATATATTATGATCTTCGTGTAATAGATACCTCGACACCGTTAATTCGCCTATTAGCAGATGTGCCTTAGAGGAGAGGTTTTGTGGTTTTTTTTTGTTCATATAGTACAATAACACCAATCATGCATTCAACTGTAGAAGACTCTTATTCTGTGATAAGTTGAGGAAAAACCAGTTCCGACACAATTTTAGTGTTGTATAATGTAAGTTACGTAGTAGCGTAGCAAAGAAAATTAAATGCAGATATAGGTCTTTTTTACACATTGTGTGTGAAGCTACACCCACTCGATTTGTTATTAGGATACTATGGTTATATGATACCTTTGTAAGAATGAGAGACTGGTTAGAGTAAATGTCATTGCAAAGCAGTATATTAAGAACGATTTTTTGAAAATTAAGTGATCTCAGTATGAAAGGCACACACAAAAAAAAACTTCGCATTTTCTTTAAAATCTCTAACTACTAATCTATATGTATCACATATGTGAATCACTGTATTTCCAAAAACACATATGTATGTGGTTTAATAAACAAAATAATGGACTGAAGAAAGAGATAAAATAGTGAGACCTTAATGTTCAATAAATTAGATAAGTTCAATAAAATATATTTCCTTATGCTTAGTATTGCACATAATAATAACTGAGCTATGTTAATACCAAGAACAAAATTTTTGTTAAGATTATTGCATGAAAGTACATACATATAGTATCAAGTTAGGTTTGGCCCTTATAGTCGAATGAAGGATACACAGTTGAAACATATTATTGAGATTAAAACTCTTCTATGTGATCTATGTGCAGTATGTACTTATAGAACATCATTGATTTATATGAAAACTAATTCATTACAGTGTTTTAAACCATTGATTTTGTCACCTCTTTGTCGACAAAAACTAAATCGACTGCCACAGGTTTGTCACCACCTCTCGCCGTGTACACGTCCCACTTTCTCAAGACCCTCACAACAACGGTACATGGCTCTTTGTGCGGGAGAGATTAGCGTGGCCGACCATATGCATGTGGAGAACAATCACATTTGTTCTTTACGGATGCCATTGCGAAACTCTACTTGGGTCTTGATCCTTTTTGTAACTCAACGTCGGACGAAGGAGCCGTGATATTTCTTTTAAATCTGTAATAGAGATATTGCCTTTTCTATACTATGCTGGCGCGTGCGGATTTGTTTAGGTTTATGGGATAATGCATATGAGAAAATCACTCAATTTATCGCCGCCAGTCAGTTATAGGTGCATTAATTGCAAAGTCAAGTGGGTGTTGGATCGATGCAATAGACACGCATACGGTAATATAATTTGATTTTGTGCTTAATATAAAATTACCACTGGCTATATTTATCCTTCATCGGATCATGGCGATTCACGCTTGATTCTTGAATTAAATACGTATAATTGAAAATATCCGGCTTTAATTAACAATGGCGTTAATTGCCTTTAAACAAAATTCAAAATTTTCACGACTTTATTGCATTAAACACATTTGGAAATTTCCTAGCAACAAAGTTTACGTTTAGAAATGTTCCTGCGTGTTGGGTATTGCTTTTACAATGTGTTGCGACATCATTTACAGATGGTTCGCTCGGCTCAGTGGTTGAATGTGCGGCTGGGAAGTATAGGGTCCCGTGTTCGAGTTCTATTGAGGTCGGGAAAATTTTTTTGGTTAAAATATAATTGACTGCCAGCGGGGCGTAGGGGGTCCCAACTGGTAATGATGTGTAAAGCCACGTATTTACTGTGGTCTACGTGGCCTTTCTGACTTGGATGCTTAGGTGGTAACATTCGTGATTTAAATTACTTATGATTTATTGAATTTTTTTAATTAGAATAAGGTATCAAAATACACTAATTCTTTTTGAAGGAAAAAATTATAATAATGTGAAGAAACGGTAGAAGTGAACTATAATAATTTATATAATCTATTCGGTATGAATAGCCTACTGTTGAGTACCTTTTTTTTTATACGCAATATTAGTAGGGGTAGGGAAATGTTAGTTTCCGGGATTTCAATCCGAGACCTCATTCTTGCACTCATTTGGTGCACTCATTCGGTATCCTTTAGCTCGTCAACTTAACTATCTTATTGGGATTACTGTTGAGTACCTTACTCCTAGAAGGATATCAGAGGTGAGCTGAAGGTAGGATAGTTGTTGAAGTCGTCCTCTTCGAGGTTGAGATCAGTCGGGGGGTTGGTACCTGAAAACACTTTGATGCCAAGTCAACGATCAGAAGTCAATAGTGGTACAAGTGAATGAGGTGTACCTGATTTCAGGGGGTGTCCCTGTATTTATAGACGCGGGAAGGGATTGTCCTTAACCTCGATCGAATCTGAGCCACAGGATCAGTCAAGGCTGATATGGGCCGTTGATCTCAACATCTTCTACGGAGGTTAGCGCTTGGGTTGGATCCAGTGTTGCAATGGGCCAATTCTCATGCAGATTGGGTCTGACCCAGTCTAAAACACCTACCATGAAATGTAAAAAAAAACACTAATTAAAGTTTTACTTTATAACAATATAGGGCCATGAGTAATAGTGTTAGACTTGTCCGTACATTTCATTTGTACGGATAAGTATTTCTCTTTATATAATTTGGATGTGAGAAGTACAAGAATTCAAATTTCAATGTTGAGTCCAAATTTGTTGATGTAAGTAAATACTTTTGCAAGAGTGCTTTAAGCCTCGAAGCTTTCCTCCGGTTTCAATGAGTCATCGAGATCTAACTCACACAAACTTTTCCATATATAAAAAAGGATAACTATAATTACAAAATAACTATAATTCCATATATATTTTTTGGTCAAAGGGTATTTGACTCTACTCTAATGTCTAGGAGAAAGAGACCCCGAATAATCCGGAGTTCTAGAGGAGGGAAGTAAAAGCCTGACTCCAATTTATTCTATCCGGAGATCGAACTTGGGTACTAGTCGAGTCCACCCCTTTAGATGGTTATGTTTATATTTAAATTTATTAATGAATAATAGTAAGATGTATTCTATTGTTTGGTAGTTTTTAAATTTTTCGTAAACCTCTGTTAATTATTATTTTATTGTATAAAAAAATAACTAGCGTTTTGTGTAGTTGTCATGCTTTTCACACATCTCCTCTTACTTACCACACACCCTCAAACCTAAAATATTTCAAATTACTCTCACGTGAAATACGCTTGAAAACCTCCTTTCACTGTATTTTAGAATGGTTCGGTTGCTAGTCTCCTAACCAGTTCGATTGTCATCTACCGAACGGGTTCGGCTGATGCAACCCGAACATTGTAAATTTTAAAAAAAGATGTGTGTATCAAAATATATAACGTACGGTTGAGGGTAGCCGAACCTGTTCGGTTGACCATAATCGAACCAACTCAAATTTCAAAAAAAAAAAAACCGGAGGCACCTGGCCTCATTAATAGTATTTTGGTCATTTCACATAATTTAGGGGTGTTTGGATAGTAGGAGGGGATGTGAGAAAAGTCAGGCCCTTTGCGCAGGCCCAAATATGATTCTTACACAGGCCCAGAGGTTGGGTTGAAAGTTCACGAGTAGTACTAGTAGTATATAATGCGCTCTCTTTCATTTTATTGACTAGCGATTAGGGTTTAAAGTTTCCTGCGGTTGCTGCTCGTCTTCTACAACCAGTCTCCGAGCTCGACACAGAAGAACTCAACCATGGGGTAACGCAACTTACATTCTTTTCATGGTTTATTGCATTTCTTTTTTGTTCTATTTTTGTTAACGTGTTCCGAAAAGATCAGCTAGTGAAATGTTGTTTATTTATCCTTTGAGTTGTAGAATTCGCGAATTTACATATACTTCCGTTGGATCTGTGTCAAATCAAATCTCCTTATGGCTTCTTCTTTGGCCGTTTTGGGCAGGATTGTGTTGTCTGATTTGCATAGGTTTTTTTTACATGTATTGGGCTTTGTCCAAGGATGTGTTGTAGTCGACCTTTATTTTACTCATTTATCATTCTATCTTTTCGCCAAAATACATTATTTAAAGCATTGGATTTAAATGTCTGTAAATTTCATGTGTTTTAGTTTAAGATGAGAGGGACTCGGTTCTAAGAATGTTAGGAATGTTTAAGAGTTTGGTTTTAGGAATGTTAGCATTGCTTTTTGTTTTGTATTTAAGACAGTATAGTCTTTGTGTTAGGAATTTATGAGTGTGTTTACTCTTTGTAATTGGGGAAACTGGGAATATGTTTATGTACATGAGATAAGATATAAGAAGTTAAGTTAAACTTTCTGCCTTGGCTACAGAAAGACACGTGGAATGGGAGCTGCTCGCAAGCTCAAGTCCCACCGCAGGAGGCAAAGGTGGGCAGACAAGTCATACAAGAAGTCTCATCTTGGGAATGAATGGAAGAAACCTTTTGCTGGCTCATCTCATGCTAAGGGAATTGTCCTTGAAAAGATGTAAGTGTAGTTTACCTTAACCTTATTATCCTTCACTAGAATGTTTCTTTGATTAGAGCATATGTTGTTATTAAACTAATGTTGTTTTATCTGCAGAGGTATTGAGGCTAAGCAGCCTAACTCTGCCATTCGTAAGTGTGCCAGGGTTCAGCTCATCAAAAATGGGAAGAAGATTGCTGCTTTTGTACCCAATGATGGTTGTTTAAACTACATTGAAGAGAATGTAAGTGCTTGTTCACATTAGCTTTTCGTTTAATCATCTTCTACATACAGTAGTGTCTGTAACTGTCTTGAATTCTTTTTTGGTCTTATTATTTATCATATCTGTATTTATCTTCTGTGACATGGCATGTTGCTGGTGGTTGTAGGATGAAGTCTTGATCGCTGGATTTGGACGAAAAGGACATGCCGTGGGTGATATTCCTGGTGTTAGATTCAAGGTTGTGAAGGTCTCTGGAGTATCTCTTCTTGCTCTTTTTAAGGAGAAGAAGGAGAAGCCAAGGTCTTAGTTTCCGGGAATACCTGTTTGATTTCAATAGTTTCCTAAAGTATTATGAATTTTATTTTGAGGTGAATGGGTTTTGTGGACAGTTTTGTTTTATCTCTAGTTATTTTGCACAACTTAATTTTACATTCTTAGTAACTTATATTAGCTTGTCTCCCGTGTGCTTCTTCCCCATTCTCTGGCAACCGTGTTGTTTCTTTTCTTCATTGCATAAGTCCAGTTAACTTCACTAATAATTTTGCCACTTTTTGTTTTGCAATTCGTACTGCTTGTGGGTTGATCTACTTGAAATTTAAGGCAGCAAGAGTTTAGCTACTTAGTTTTAAATAACTCGACACCTGTTTGGGCTAGTTTCGTTTTCAATGGTGCCTTCTCTGGCTAGTTATTTTTACAGTTGTGGTGAGTTGAGGCCTTTTTATGCAAGAAAACCCTGCCTATCATTTTATAAGGTTGGGTTTTGACAATGAAATATTTGGAGTTTCCACCAAATGTATTAAACTGAGTATTGATAAGCAATGTAATCTAACTTGCATTGCTGCAGTGAGTCCCGGTTTTAGTTTTATCAACGAGTCTGTGTTTGTATATGTTTTGTTTTCAGTCACTGATGTGTTTGTATATGATTTGGTTTCCTACATTACATTGGCAAAATTACTTATATAAATACTACTTCTATAAATAGAAGTTTAAAATATATTTTAACAGTCGTGATTTGTTTTATAATATCAAATAAGTATCTAATAGCTTAATATGACTAGGTTAAAAATATGTAGGCCCCGCATGTTGCCGTTAGATTTTTTCGCCATGCCTCTAGGTTAATTCCTAGGTTGTTAATTTACGTACCCCCCTCATTATCACCCACACCCCCATAATACCAAAAATGCCAATAATACCCCTGCGTTTTTTAAAAAAAAAAAAAAAAATTAAATTTTCGGAATTACCTCAAAAAAAGGTAATTCCGGTTCAAAAAAAAATTTCGGAATTACCTCTAAAAAGGTAATTCGAAATTTGTAATTTTTTTTAAAAAAGTTTTTATTTTGGTCTTAAGATTTAAAGCGCGTTTTATTGGAAATATGATACTGAACGATTTACGATTTAATAACAATACGTCAAAATATATAAAATGACCAACATAAAATAGAGTACAAATACAACTATGGGTCCAAAATGTCTAAAACGATGAAAATAAAGCACGTGAAGTAGGTGAATGGGCGACATCTAGGCATCGGGCCAATCCAGACGCCTGCGATGCGTATATATACGATTTGTTTTAATTTTTATTACTAAAAAGGCTACTAAAAATAGTCAAAACTACTCTAAAAAATATAAAAACACCACTAAAAATCTAACAAAACCAAAATAAGGCTATACAAATTTTTAAGATTTTTGGAGACTATGAAAAATTAAAAAAATCGTAAAAAATAATAATGCTTGATGGAATTTGGGATTTTGAAATTTTGTTGTCCGTAAGAAGTCCTTCTAAGGAGTGTTGATTCTTGATTTTTTCGCTTCTAATGTACGTGTGGTTTCATTACGATCGAGTATGTTGTTGTCAAAACCGATTTTTTAGCCTAAATTATTCGTTCGAAAAAAAAAAAAAAATTAAATTTTGAATTACTCTCGAAATAGGTAATTAGGTTCACAATTTATGACGGAATTACCTCATTTCGAGGTAATTCGAAAAATCTTTCTAATTACAGGTAAATCAGAAATTCCATTATTTTTTGAGGTAATTCCAAATTTTTAAGTAATTCGAAATTTGTAATTTTTTTTTTTTTTTAACAAAACCATGTAATTTTTGTAAATTTTCAGGGGTATTTTTGTCCATTTGGGACATTATGGGGGTGTGGGAGGGAATGAGGGGGGTACCGAAAATAAAACCCTAATTCCTATTATGTGGCAATTTGTAGAGTCTTAAAAGGATAACATTTTTATATTACCAGTTTATCTAGGCGGTTTCTATAACTCGTGTAAACGAAATATTATCTAACTTACATTGTAAATTACTAGTTTTGTGTTATATGTGATTTGTGCAATATCAAGACGACTCTGTGCTATTCTAAGTTATAGGCATCATTTATATGATTTGTGCTATATAAGGCTCGGTTCACTTAAGATGTGTTACAACTCAATAGTATTGATCACTTGATTTTTTTTTACTCACTTAAGTAATCTTGTACGTTATAGACATCAATTAGAATTGGGTTCATAACAAGATTACTTAATCAAGTTGAATTCTGCCATAAATTTCTTATAAAGTCTTTGCTAAAGTAAAGTTATAAATGACCCATAACCGTCTTAGTGATGTAAGGTTGTAAAAGGACCAACTCATCCATTATACTTATGAAAAGATCTCAAAATTGTTTATGTTGATAATTAAAGTATGATTGAATTTGTAGATTGGTTGAAAGAAGTTTGAAATGATTTAAAGAATAATTTTTTATGAAAGTTTGAAATGATTTAAAAAAGCATTTATAGTAAATGTGCTAAAATAGTCGTATGGATAAATAGAATTTTTCCACTCTACTTGTGAAGTCACTCAATGTGATACTACGAGAAAAAAGATGAAGTACTTGATCACAATTTCTCATTGCATCGTGGTCGTAATATCCTGACTAATTATACACGTCTTGATATATCATGTCAGTATTTTTCTAAGATATAGTTCCTCACTTATAAAAAAGACATGGGAATGAGTAAAACATATACTTAATTGCTTTAAGAGGTGCGAAAAATATGGGTCTATTTTTATTCAAACATATATCAAAGTCATTCTTAATTATTTATGCAAATGTCGTGAAATCATTCATGGTAGTCTGTAAAAGTTGAAACGAACCATAAAAGCCATATTATGTAAGGGTTTTGCTTTTCCCACTCCCCCTCCTACTCTTTCACACCCCTTAACAAATTTTATTTCAAAAATAACCTCGTGTGAAACGCTGTGAGAACGTGTTTAACGACAGTTCGAACGACCTTGTTCGAACACGTTCGAATGACCTCGTTCGAACAGGTAAAATTACGCACAAGAGGGTGTGAAGTCAATATTTAACTCACGCGAACGATGTCGTTCGAACAGGTTCAAACAAGGTTATGCGAACATGTTCGAGTGACCCCGTTCGAACAAGTCAAATTACGCACAAAATGGTGTGAAGTCAATATTTAACTCACGCGAACGATATCGTTCGAACCGGTTCGAAGGCCCGTGTTCGAACACGTGAAAATTCTTGAAAAAAAAGACGTTTTGGCTGGTCTTTTGGTCATTTCACACCCTTATGGGGGTGTGTTTTGAGTAGGAGGGGGCGCGGGAAAAGCAACACCCATTATGTAATCACATTTTTGCACTACATGATATTGCTTGCAATATTGTTGGCATCATGGGAATCAATCAAAGAGAGTCAAGATGGTTTGATCATTGGTCCTTCCCTTCCAAAGGTTGGTGCAAACTCAACGCGGTGAAACATGGTAACCAAAAAAAAAAAACTCAACACGGTGCTTCCAAAGGTAATTTTGGCGAGGTAGGGTATGGACCTCCATGGTGAGAGCAAAGAGGGAGAGCTTTCTTGTTCGGTATTTGAACTTTAGATTCTTCCATTTTGGGATATTTGAACTTCAAATTCTTCCATTTTGAATATTTGAACTTTAAATTCTTCCATTTTAATATAAAACTAGCGAAAATATGCATCTAATAAACTTTCGGGTATGAGATTAAAAAGGGATTTATAAATACTCTTTTAGTAAACCAGAAGTGCAAAAGTGTTATCAAGAATTGTAAGGGATTGTTTTTACTATAAATGTGATTGGCAAAGAAGATATGAGGACAAATAAGGAAAACAACCCTAACTCTAAGATTGGGTGCAAGTGGTTAACACACTCTAGCTAAAGAGGCAGACTCAGCTTGTACCAAGTTTGATCCCCAACGATGGAACAAATTAGAGCTAGATTTTACTTACCTTCCGGCCGAATTTCAAATTAGTTGAGCTCTTTTCCCCTAAACACCAAAGCGGGGTCAAAGAACTCCAAACCAAAAAAAGGAAATAAACAACCGTCGTTAGACTCTTTATGAAGGGAGGAATGACAATTAGAGTTTGAGGGGAAAATTATTTTTACATTTTATAAAAGTTGAAGTTGTGGAGTAAGTTTTTTCCAGCTCAAGTAATCTTCCTTCAAAATTTGTATTCTTTGTGCTTTACAAGAGGATCATTAACATTTATTGCCCAGACATAATTTGTTCAGGCTACAGAAGCATGCAGCAAATGATTGTCTAAAGTCCAAATCTCTTACTCAATTAAGACATTCAGCATTTGAAACAAACAAACGGTTTCACTGTAGGGGAAAATCTCCCCATGATACAGATACATGATGATGCCAAGCAAATTGAAGTTTTAGTGAGGGCAAATGCACCCACTCTTATCAAGATAGGTCAAGATGGGTCCGTTCCTGGTGAGAGCCATGTTTGAGTTTGGAAAGAAGGTAAAATGCTAAATGAATTCTAAGCATAATTTAATGACTACATTATAATTCTATTTCAATTGTCTTTTAGACTATAACCCAAACCCATATTAAATATACTCGGTCAATTTGACCTATATAATATCGGATTTATTCAAGTCTAGAAACACGCTAGTCTAAAGATTTGTTCAGGTCAAAATTTAAGGACGTGTGTAACTCATCTCTTCCTCAACCCTAGTAATCAAAACTTGGGTTTCCAGAATAACTATGCACCATTATTGACAAATATTCATAGCATATACCAGCGGAAATTTCGAACATTCTTCATATTAGTCCCAAAATATACGCACCATCCTACTCAAATGGAATTGACACTATCCCAGAAAGATTTCTACATCAAAATTAGTCAGCTACTAAATTCTAGGTAGTCGTGTGCTAGCCGCATTAACTCATCAAAATACTAATACTAAGAATATCGATATTCACATAGCTTACCGATTTTTTGAGGTTGAATGATCAACCGCTGAGGCATCAAACTGCAGCGCCATCCACAGAACTTGTTTCTTTTTTGCTTTTCCTGCCTCGCTTTCCTGTAGCTTGTTTTGGTGTACGAGGCAAAATCTTGAGGCGGTAACTAACAAGGGAAGGTCCAAAAATGCTATACTTTCCAGCACTACTAAAAGCAGTTTCTGCATCAGAACGTTTTTTGAAAACCACTCTGGCACAATTACTCTTCTTCAGCAATTCAGTCTTCCATTCAATTAGGGGACCAAAGCGTCCAAAAATCTCATTGAGATCTGTTGTTGAAGGAACTGAATCCAAGCTCGTAAATTTAAGAATCAAAGCAGTGGGAGAACTCTCATCCAAATGTTCCACAAGGCTAGAATGATCTGATCCGAGATTTCCATAAGCATCTTGCTGCTTAAAACTCAAATCTATGCTAATTGTACCACCTGGCTGTGACTTAAAAGAGGGAGAATTAGCTTCAGTAGGAATCTCAGGCAAAAGTTCGTCATTCGGATTTTTGAACAATGTTTGCTCTTCAGAAATGCTTTGAATTATTCTATCAGTCCAATAAGAATCATTGCAAAGCTCAATTGCAGTTGTCATAGAAGGCACTGCTTCTATAGAAGTTACTCCAGCTTCACCACCTTGCATTTGTTCCAAAGGCATTCCCTGCTCCAGGGAAGCAGAAACATCAAGGCCAGTGAATTTTCTAAACTCTGCAAAGAAATATATCATGTCAGTGAAATAACTTTCTCCTCTAGGATTCTTGGCAGCCAAGCCTAGTTGAGACAACATCTCATCTATTGAAACATGCTGTGATTGGGTTGGCTTTTTGACTTGGGGATTATGGGAATAATCACCAGAAGTATTATTAGCAGCCTTCCGTTTCCTGCCACGCCGTGAAATTGATTTATCACCAGCTTTCCTTTGTAATGTACTTTCACCATTTGGAATACAGGAGTTCTTCTCAGACATCAAAACAGACAAACGCTTACGTTTTCTGCCACGCTGCTTTCCAACCCGAGAGATGTGCTTGGACGTCTGCGAAAAGCCAATATGAGCTTCCAAAACTTGCTCATTAATTTGATCATCACATTGCTCTTTCTCCCTTACGAGTGGAGTTTCCATATCATTCACAAATAACGTGTAAGGCACTGTCAACTCAGGCAATTTCGAATAGCCTTTTGAGCGATAGAAAGGCAACAATTGGGCATGCGCAATCGCAACATCCAGTCTATCAAAATCATCATGCAGCGACTGGGCTAATGATTTAACAAAATTGACAAGATTTGAGGGTTCAAAAGATGTTGCATTTATAAACCTGTCCCCTCCAGTTTTTCTGCTTGATTGCTTCAGGATTCCCGCATTAGCAATTACCTGTGTTTTAAGTTTAGAAAACAGTTCTTCAGGCATGCAAGGACAAGACAGGCCAAACTCAACCCGACGCGAAAGCTCTTCCACAGCACAATAAACAGCATAGCGGAAACTTTCCGTATTGCTCTGTTTCTCCATTTGTGAGAAATACATCTGAAATGGCTTTATTGTTGACACATCGTTCCAAGCAAATGTTTGATCCCCAAAATATGCTATGAGGTAACAGTTTTCCTTAAGATGCTTCTTTGCCTTCTCTGATGCAACTGAGGGATCACAGATCTGACCAGGCCACCAAGGATGCCCCCTAACCTTTGCCCATACCATATCAGATACACGAAAATTATCTTCCGCATACACCAATTCCTTACACATACCATCCTCTTGAGTGTTTGTGTAAGAATTGAGATCTACCACAAGATTAAAACCACCGCAGTCATGTTGACTATTCTCGGAAAGACCCGATCCAGCAATATTGATGTCTGTGGTTTGATTCTGAATCACATTTAATTGTCCATCTTCCTGAAAGGCTGGCTGTTTCATCTCATTTGAAGTTTCGAGCTCATGAAACAAGTCTTTCCCATCCGACGACTCTTTTGCATGGACATCCATGTTCTCCATAAATGGAATGTCATCCTGTAATTGGTAGGTCGCAACTTCTGCGACAAGAGAATCTCCAATGCCATCATTAGTAACAAAACTATCTGCAGCTTTCATCACTCCGTCATCCTCCACAACTTTCCTTAAATTCCCCAAAGCAACATTCTTAACCTCCTGGTTGCACTCAGTCAGATCACCATAAACTCCCTGAGCCTCATTACTCGATGCAACATTCCCAGCATTCTCACACTCCATTTCAATCTGAACACCATCATTAACTTCAAAAGTCAAACCGTTATCATCCAAGGCTTCATCAGAACATTGAATCACACATTTTATATCTTCATTCTTCACCAATTCTTTCCCATCAAACCCTTCATCAACAACATCAAATACTCCTACCTCCAAACCATTAATTGTTTCTTCACAAAACCCCTCTATTCCTCCACAGCCATCAATCATCACATCATCACACCCTGGGTTGTTCATTTGAAACCCAACCATAACAGGCTCAGAAAGAAGCCCCCCTAACCCATTGGTTCCTCCATCATCTCCAACAATGCAATCCTTCTGATCACCACCAATAGAGTCACCGATTAGGGTTTGAGAATGAGAGACACCAACAGTAACATTGTTCAATGAAGAGTTAAACCCTAAACCCTCCATTTCCCGATCAAACAAAACGGAATCAGCATTTAGATCGATTGAGTCAGAATTTTCAGCCATTTTATTATTATTAGTGAAAACCTAAAACAAAAAACAAAAACGTGTGCATGCTTTCATATTATGGTGTAAATAGTAAAAGCTTGATAATAGGAGAACGTGAAGAATGAGAACAGTACAAACCTTTATTTACGCAGAGACTTAGTAGTAGTTGTTTATTGTTTGGGGGAAAATGGAGAGTGAAAAGTTAAAATAAAGAATAGTGATTGAGAGAGAGAGAGAGAGAGAGAGAGGCGTTTGGAATAGAAATAGTGAGCTGAGTTTTGTTGTTCCGCTTCTCTTCATTCATACGACCGCTTCATTCCTTTCGTATCATAGGGCCAGGCCAAACCCTCGCGTGCTTAACGTGGTAACTATTTTGGTAATAATGTTTTATTTGTTTTTCATAACGAATCTTTTTTTTTTTGACGCAATAAATCTTTTTGATACGTTTTTAATTAATTTTATTAATTAACTAAGATGGTATGGTAATTGCATTTATTAAGCTAGATTCCAAAAAGGTCTCATACATGGAAAGTGAAGGAAACATCTTCTCTGTTGGCACTTTAAGCTTGCAACTGTTACAACACCCTGCCAAGGAGTTAAAATGACTATTCTGGGGCATGTGCGCTTATGTATTGGATGTTTTCTTTTTGAGTTTAATTTATATACACAAACCGTGTATATATGTTTTACACTATCTACCAATGATAGTTTAATAGTCATAAAAAGAAGTTCTTACTCAATTAAGAACCACCGATGTGCTACGCACCACTAGTGTATTGTGATTGGTGGATAGTGTAATAAGCTTTACACATAATGTGTATACTAATTAAGCTCTTTGTTTTTTACCTCATACACCCTATGAAAAGTTTAACTTATCTTTGAAATTTTGAAAAACGAATTTACCTAAAATATACATAAATCCGTTGTGTATAATTTACACAACAAAATTATCTATTTAATAGATAAAATCGTAGTTAAATATTAGACCCCATGTTTTGAAACAATCTCAGAATCTCTCATATTACATGTAGTTGTAAAGTAAAAAATTTCAACTTCAAAAATCTATAACTTTATAGTGTAACAAACTTGGAAAATACCAAACATGGTGATTTTCTATCAAAAACAATGTGATGTGAGCCAAGCCAACTGGAGAAGATAAAAACAATGGTACACACTCAACTCAACCTCTTCGATGTTTTGGAGCACGTGGAAAAGTTGATTAGGTGGAAATCGGCAACAACTTATGATATTAAGGAATTTCATTAGTTATAGTTACTAAACCAATTTCAATCATCGGATGTTTTATTTCTTAATTTCTTTCGATCTAACGGTTACATGTAAAGGACATTTTTGGCAATTTTTTAATTTGATAAAATCGAATACCAAGATTTTAGGCATTTTATATGTTATTGAAATACCTATTATACTTATTTAGTAATAATTACAAAAGTATTGTTTAGTACCAAATCATAGTACTGCTGGAAATTTGTCTAGTCATCGATGGGGAAGAAAGCCAATGTGGGTACCATACCATGTGAGAAGGAAGATGAAAGAGTGTTTTTTTTTACAAAAATGAGATGGTGTTAGTGAAATAGCGTGAGTCAGTCATGTTTTAATCACTTATAAAAAAAACTCATGATTCAGAATGAACGACTCTTCACACTCTCACATATGATAGTGCTGATATTATTCAGAGGAAACAGGAACCTAAACATAAAATTATAAATCATATCACCGACCGATCAAGATACAGATAACAGATTCTCACGAGTTTAAAGAAAAAAATCATTGAATATCGTTTTTATACTTTGATTTCCGAAAATCTGTTTGAATTACAAGGACAACAACAAAAGGGACAATATTCACTTTTCAGATCAAAACAGTAAGTCTTATTTTCAAGTTACATTACATTACATTGATTTCTACTTTCTAGTGTATAGTGTATAGATACGTGTTCTACTCCAGTTTGATTTGGCATGCCATCCCTGATGCAACACACACACACCATATCAAACCGAATGAGAGGTAGTATCATTCATATCCATCAAGAGGTTCTAACCTCCACTCACTTCCATAATAAGAATTAGGCAAACCCAACCAAAACTTAAAAGCCTCAGCTGCTCTTTTCTTCTCCACTCTTCTGTCTTGCCTAGCCCTTGAGGCATGCTTACTGGTAAACATTCTCGAATGCATTTCCACATATATTCTAGTAAACTTGGTCTTATTGGGAGATATCCCATATTCTTCCATACAAGCCACAATTTCCAATGCCTTTCTAAAGAAAGCAGCCCTCACACATATATCAGCAAGAGTATCTAGAAGCCCTTCATCTGGTTTCAAAGGGGGAACAGTAGAAACAGATTTTCCCCCTTCCTTTCCCGCTTCACACCTTTCCTTCACTTCATTCCAGAGTATAAGTGCCTCCCCGGGTTTTCTTGCCAATGCTATTGCATTAACCAAACTACCATAAGTGCTCACATCAGGGTGAAATCCATTCTCCTTCATCTTTTGAATCACTTTCTTTGCCTCTTCTACCAATCCCAACCTACTATACCCTTCAACCAACATATTCCAAGCAATTAAATCCACCCTCACTCGAGGATCATTGACCATCTCATCAAAGACCCTTTGAGCTAGCTTTGGTTGACCAGAGAATGCAAAAGCCTTCATCAAAGTTGTGTAACTAATCTTTGTGGGAGCTATCCCTTTTGCCCTCATGTCATTAAAGAAGGAAAGAGCCCCAGCACTGTCATCAACCAATATACATCCATCAATCAATATATTATAGGACACCACATCAGGCTGAATCCCAGCATCATCAGCCATCTCCTTTAGCAACTCCCTTGCCTTGTCCATCTGCAGTTGTTTGCAGTAACCCTTAAGGAGGATATTGTAGGTTATCCGGTTCGCAGGCACGCCAATTCTAGTCATTTCGGCAAGAACTTGACGAGCCCTGTCCATGGAACCATCATTCACAAGTGCTGAAACCACAGTAGTATAGGAAACATGGTCAGGATGACTAGCAATATCATCCTGATGGCGCATTGCCTCAAGCATCCTCACAGTATCGGCAACACGCCCCGCTTTCATATAACCCTTCATTAGAGTAGTGTAAATTCTAGTGTTAGGAGTATATACTTTTGGCAACAAAGGTGGATCATTGTCATTGCCATTGCCACTCTTATCCATAATCAAATTTGGAAGCAACTTATGAAAAACTGAATCATCATTATCATTATTTTCACCAGAATATTCTGAATTGGATTCCCTCAGTATCCTGCAGAAATCTCTCCTTTTTTCCCTCATTGCTTGAACTATCTTCTCAGCTGTTTCCAAATCACCAAAATCAACATAAGCAGCAACAAGGGAATGCAAAGTGGTCATACACAAAGGGATATTCAACTGAATAATCCTCTCCAACACAAACACAAGCAAATCTTTTCTACCATTTACACAACACAGCTTCATAACTATGTTATAACTCAACGAATCAGGCACAACACCAAACTGCGGCATTTCATCAAACACTTTCAAGAACATCTTACCGTCACCCAAATTGGCACACGCATTGAGCGCAGCGTTGAAAGCCACCGTGTCAGGCCGCGACTCCCCCGCCATATCCATGTCGGAAAGCTTGCGGAGGCGGCGCGTGACCGCGTGGAATAGCCGAATGGCTTCTGCCGGGCCGCCAGAGTCGTCCGATGCGGCAAGGCGGCTGACGACAGCGCTCCAGGCCTTGACGTGGGGGAGGTAACCGGAGCGGAGCATGGACTTGACGACGGAGGAGGCATAGATAGTGTGGCCGGCCTTAGCGGCAGCGACGGCGAGGAGGCCGAGGGAATTGGCATCAAGACGATGGAGCTGGCGATCTTTACGGAGGCGCGTGAGGATGGACTGGGCGCGCGTGAGGGAAGTTGAAGTGTTCTGATAGGATAACTGAGAGACTAAACGGCTGAGACAAGTGGGGTTAGGGAGGTGGGTGGAGAGGGTATAAGCAATCCACGCTTCCTCTGTTTTCCTCTGTTGTAAGAGTGTTAGTAGCTTCTGGTCGCGGGGTTCGGTTGAAATGGTGGTGGTGAATGATGTGTCAGAGGGGTTTCTGTAGTTCAGTACAAAAGAGTTAGTGGGTTTGGTTATGGAAATGGTGAATTTGAATAGAGAAGGATGGTGAAGGTGGTGAAGTGGGCGCGTGAAAGAGGGTGAGATTGGTGATGGTGATGATACTGGAGGTTGTAGAAGAGTGAAGTTCATGGCTGCTCCTCCATTTGGGAAAATGGAGCTGAGTGTGTTTGTGTGGATAAGGAAGAAGATGAGTTGATGTATTGGAATTGCAACTAGCTACGTTTTTAGTGTTCTAGCCTCTTGTTTTCTCATGCATTTTTACTCCATTTCTAATTTTCTTTCTTCCTTTTTAATCCATTTTTACGGAATCACGATAATATGTGAATAGAATCTATCAACCAGAAGTGAGGGTGTTGCGAGAAACATCTCATCTGAAGAAATTTTACTGCTATCATGGAATCAAATTACACGATAGTCCTCATGTAGCCTTTACAGATAGTAATCTGCAGCCCCATAAGAATTGCTTTGAGCTCTGTTTCAACAATATATCTAGGTCCAACATATGAAGAAAAACCAAACACCAAGTTGTCAAACTCATCCGTACCACAACCACCAATAACAGCAGAGGCACCATAGCCAATGACAGCACCATCGCAATTAACTTTCACCCATCCTGGCCTATAAGACACCCAACACACATAATTAGGATAACTCTTATCAAGATCACAAATATTTTGTTTGGAATGCTCCAACATACTAGCGCTAATACTCGCCACAGTGTTCCGGCTCCACCAAATAAACCTTGGCGTCACACCAAATCCAATGGTCCACTCCTCGCTAACCACATGACTACCACCATTGATATTTTGAGTAACCCAAGGCTTGAGGTCCAAGTTCCAAAACCAATTCTCCAACACATGCTCAGCAAGGTACTCCCAAATAGGGCGAACTCGATCACAATCACACAAGAGGTGTAACAAAAGATTTGTCATATTAGTTGCATAGAGGGCACATACTTGACTCTGCAAGTCCTTTTCTTTGTCGCGCTGTATTAGTGAGCAACGAATCATTCCCCACACACCCTTTTTATAATCCATTTCTAGTACCTCCTAAAAAAAAACTTAAATCTTCTCTAATAAAACTTTATATATTTACATTTTATCAATAGTTTTTTATTAACTTATAATTTTCTTTGACAAACATTTATTATTATCTTGTTTATGTAACAATTAAATTATGAAATTTATTAGTACTATTTTTTGTAGTAAAGTATTTAATGGCATTGGGAATATATCGTCATTCATACTACCTCCATCTTGAGAATGTATCACACTACCTCTGAACACATTTATAACAAAAAAAAATGCAGTTTTAAGTTTATTAAATAATTAACAAGACTACTAAACTCAATTTGTGTGGGAAATATTATTATAGTATTTGGTAAAATTACATATTGAACTAGCTTATAAATATAAGATGACACCAACAAGAGTTGGTCTGAGTGGTAACTGGACTTGAATCCCACTCTAAGGTCTCGGGTTTGAATCTTGAGTGTGACAAAAACTCTATTGGAAGGGGAGAACCACACTGGCCGGCAAAGTCGGGTACTCGTGGCCAACCAAGTTTCCCCGCGTATATCAGTCATCAGCAAAGCCGGTCGAAACTGCGCACCAAATGACATGGTAACCCAAAAAAATAATATCAAATGACATAACTAGACATTTGTAATTAATATTTAAATGAGAGAAAATATTCATTTAATGGATGATAAATGAGGAATTTAATTAAGATAATAAGGGTAAAATTGAGCGAAAAAATAAACACTATAAGCTATAAGCTCAAATACTACTTCAAATAGTGTTTCAAAAAAATGTTATAAGCAACTCCCTCCGTCCCACTTTGTTTGCAATTTAATGTTTTGGCATACCCTTTAAGAAAAATGATTAGATGTCTAGATTTTCTAAAAAGTGTTGTCTAATTTACCATTTAACCATTTATCTCTCTACATCGATAAATGTTAATCATTTATAAGTTATAAAAAGTTGTTATAATTAATAGGGGTATAAGTGGTAAAGACTATTAAAAGTGTCCTTGTGTCATACCCCAATTTTGTCCGGCTTAGGTCAAAACCCTAATTTTCCCCAAAAATAAATAAATAGAAGAGAAAATAGCATCATGCATTGCATTCAGGGTTCTAAAAGTTATTTCAAAGCTTCTAAAATCATTTTTGGAGTTGGAATGCGCTTTTTGGACAAACTAAGGTTTTTCAGTACAAAAGGGTACTTTAGTCATTTCGCAAATAAGGGACGATTCCTCAGGACAAGCCATTCAACATGCATTTCAAGGTATTAGAGGTCATTCCTAGGGTGAAAAGTCATTTTTGAAGTGAAAATGTGCTTTGGGCAAAGAACTAGGGTTTTTAGGGTGAAAAGGGCATTTTGGTCATTTCACAATAAAACGGTTTAAATCCCAAAATCACTGAGCAACCATCAATGAATTATTTGAGGAAGATTTGTGCTTAATTGTGATTTTTTGCGCATAAATATTAAACCTTTTGGCATGAAAATCAAATTTTTGAATAAAAGGGTAAAATGGTCATTTCCTTTGAGGTGAGGTCAACAAATCAATTTTGGGGATGGTGATATCATGGAATTTTGGGCCCAATTCCTAAGATATGACCCAAAAATATGGGACACATTTTCAATAGGTGCACTCTCATTTTGCATGCCCAAAAATTCAAAATTCAAATAAAAAGACAAAGTGTCATCAATAAGATAAAAACCAAAAAAGAGGCAATTTTCCCCCATTTTTCCCCATTTTCGAATTCTCTCTCTTCCCTCATAGACTTATGCCCTCTTTTGTAAATTACCCCACCCATTTACACTCACCTCTTAACAAGAAAACACAAAATTTCCTCTTTAGTAACATTCCATCTCAATTATACCCTTGACCCCACAATAAGACAAGTTTTTCACACAAACTCTCCCCTCACTCTCATTTTTGTGTTTTCTCACTACCCACAATCCAAGTGATCTCTAATCCTAGCCCTTTATTCAAATTCAAAACTCAATCCTAGAGCACCTAGTAAGGAACAATGACATAATTACCCCTAGACCTAAAACAACTCTATAAATACCCTCTCATTTTCACACCTAAGGATCTTTTGCCTCTCATTTTTCTCACACACACAACTCTCTCCTTTCCTTCCCTTTCCTTGGCTGAACCCCCCCTCTCCTCCTCCTCCATCCATCTTTTTATTTTCCTCCACCCAAACACCATCAATCCATCTTCTTTCCATTCCTCTCTCACATACTACCTCCATCCTTCACTAAAACTAAAGAATCATCATCACTTGGGCATCTTCTTCATTTGTGTTCTTGCTTTCCCTTTCTTGCATAATCTAGCTTGGATCCAAGGTATACTCTAAAACCCTTGCATCATCCTCAACATTTTTGCATTAAAACCCACTTTTCTTCATCATATTTTTGCGTATCATCATCACTTTTCTATAATGTAGTTTGTTGTTGTTGGTGAGAGGAGCCTTAAACATTTTGACAAACACCTTGGGAGGTTTGGGTGTTTAAGGTGCCTCTCACCCTTAAATAAATAGATCTATGTTGCTTTGTGTTAATTTTTGTGTGGACCCATGTTTCCTTTGGTTCACATATTTATGATTAAAATATTTTCAAGTTGATTTTATTGTTGTTCTTTGCTTGATGATGTTTAATATTGTTGTTAGTATTTCATTTTAGTGTTAAATGTTATTTTTTTGTTGTTGGTTGATGATCTAGCAAAATGATTCCCACTAGTGCCTAGTGTACCTTGATCTAAGTGGTGAAGATTGCTAGAAAGGACTCAACTTTGTTTATGTGTTCTTGTTATACTTTAGTTATTGTTAGTTGTTGATGATAGGCAAGTTGATTCTCACTAGTGCCTAGTGCACTTTTCTCAAAGTGAGAGGATTGCTCTATGTGATTCAACCTAGTTTTTGTGTTTATTTAAATCTTGTTTTAGTTTGCTTATTGTTAGTTGTTGATGATAGGCAAGTTGATTCTCACTAGTGCCTAGTGCACTTTTCTCAAGGTGAGAGGATTGCTCTATGTGATTCAACCTAGTTTTTGTGTTTATTTAAATCTTGTTTTAGTTTACTTATTGTTAGTTGTTGATGATAGGCAAGTTGACTCTCACTTGTGCCTAGGGCACTTTGATTCAAGTGAGAAGATTGCTCTATGTGATTCAACTTGGTTTTAGTATTTACTTGCTTGCTCTTGTATTCTAGTTTTATTATTATTGTCCATTGTTGATGATAAATCATATGATTCCCACTTATGCTTAGTGCATCATGTTTTAAAGTGGTGAAGATGATTTTAGATGATTCAACCTTCTTTTTAATTTCTTAGTGAATAACAAATGAGATTGTAAGTTTAGGGTTTAGGGTTCGTGAGATATTGCAAAGGATAGGCTTACCTTAGCCTTGATGCAATTCCTTTTGTTCATGTTATTGAGAAATCATTGCTCACATGTTCATTAGTTTAACTAAGATCATTCTATGCCTATGATCAATTGTTTACTTGTTTTGGATGCTACTTAAATTGTCTTGATTTAATTGTGTGCCCTTCTCTCCATGTGTATGACCTCCTAATGAAGACTTAAGCCTACTTGCTTGTTGTAGCATAGAGTCATTAGGGTAAATGCACTCCTCCTCACACACGCACAATTGTTTTGAGAACTTTATCTTGCATCTTTGACAATTAAATCTCTTGATTGTATTGACATGCTTAATCTTAGTTGATGATCAACATGTTCATGATTAATTGATTATTGAATGTGTTTGAATTTTGTAACCAATTATTGATAATAACTCCGCCACTTTTCCCAAAAAACTTTCAAACTCTTTCCTAATTAATGCAAGTTATTAGTGACTATCACCCAAAGCCTTAGCTTGTTTGATTGTCATAAACGCGCTATCAAGAGTTATTAGTAATGATCACTCAAAGCCTTTGCTTGCTTGGTCATTATGAAAGCTCTTCCCCTTTCCAAAACCCTTTCAAAAACATTTTCATCTTCAAATTAGAACTACGTCGCTTTGATTCCCATTTGGGATACGTAGGAGCGAGCCACGTTGTCGTCAAGCGCAACAAATAAAAATCCTTTTCGCAACCATAAACACTAGCATTTTTCATAACAAAAAATCATTTTTAAACCCATTGTTACTAGTGGCTAATCAGAACCTTTGTTCGTCTAGCCATTGGTGGCAATGTCTTTTCAAAAAGAACAATAAGCGATGGTCACCCATAACTTTGGTTAGTCTGATCATTCGTGCCAATTAATCTCTTTCGAAAACCATTTTCAAAAGATCAAATAAAAAACGAGTCGCTACCAACGGTCAATCAGAACCTTTGTTCGTCTGACTAGTGGCAGTGACTCCCATTTTTCAAGAGTACTTAGCGATGATTACCCATAACCTTTGTTAGTTTAATCATTCATTTGAATACTCGCCCTATTTCAAAACTCACTAAAAAGATAAAAACAAAAACCTTTTCATGACAACCAAGAACTACGTAGCTTTGAATTCTCCATCGCACTGAGGAGATACGTAGGAGCGAGAGGCCAACTCTCGTCAAGCGCCAAAAATAAAAATTTTCATTAAGTTTTCCCATTCATCTTCAAACAAGAAATAAATAGGCAAATCTAGGTATTTTTCAAATCAAACGTTAAAACCACACATTTAGTTAGAGGTTCCCTTTCGGTAGAAAGGACGTGTGGGGTGCTAATACCTTCCCCATGCGTAATTGACCCCCGAACCTACATCTCTGCGTTTTCAAAAGACCATCCGCCTTTTCAAAGACCTTTTTTCAATGTTTTGGTCTTAAAATTAAAATATTGGTGGCGCTTCAAAAAATTTCCACGTTGTACGTTGAGAAACCCAAACCGGATTTTTGGGGTGCAACGGTGGCGACTTTTGGGGACTTTTTTTAAAAGAGGCGAGGTCAAGCCTAACTAATTAAAATGTGTGGTTTAATGTATTGTTGATTTGACTAATACCTTGTTTGCCTTCATTCTTTTTTCCTTTCTTTCTTATCATTGATTGTAGGCATATGCATTTGTCTTCTTCTATGTTTATTCTCTATCTCCTCTTCTACTCCTTCTCTTTTATTTTTTATGCCCATGCATTCTTCCAATCCCCATGATCCCTTCTTCTTTGCTCCCTTTCTTAAGGTAAGCTCATGCATTTCCCCCTCTCTTATCATGTTCCTCTCTTCTCAGCTCCCTTTCTTAAGGTAAGAAGTGCATAGTTGTTGGCACCCTAGGCTAGTTTATATTGGATTGCTATTGAACCCTAGGGTAGACAACATGCTATTGTCTGGACTGTTCTGGGCTTTCATTTGCAGGTAGGGTGATATGTGTTGGGTAGCTTTAAGTGGTATGCCCTTGACACACACTACACTTGTACCTTGAGATAATATGCTTTGACAGAGAGACCATAACCCAGGTCCGCAAAAACTTAGGAGAGTGGATTCGAGTAGTGAGAGCCCATCAGGACCTTTGTCCGCTTGGCTACTTGCGAAAGTTTCAACCAGAGTTGTGCTCTTTCATGATGCCTCACACTGCTTGATTTCTTTGCATTTGTGGGGAGTTTTGTGAAAGGGATTGTGGCTCTGAGTGGCCTTGTGAGGAGTGAACAGAGCTACATGGGAGGATTACCTTTAAATTGCCTTAGATCGTAGGGTTTTCCCCCTTTTTTAGGTCACAAGTGATGCGTTCCCAATTGTGTGTTGCATTGTTGCATCTAGCTCAGTCATTTTTCCTCAAGAATTTTGAAAATCAAAAATGTATTTTTTTCATTTTCATAAACATCTATATGAGGTGACATATATCTTGTATTTTCTCAAAAATTCAATCACCAAACAAAAAAACCTTTTACTTTGCTTTTCACATGCATGTAAAGTAGCATCATCAACCTCATTCTCATACAAAAGCATCTTTGCATTGCATAACATGGGAAAACTAAATAAAAATACATACGCGCATTTTCTCTATCTCATTTAGGTTTGTCGGAGCGCATTCCCCACGCTGGTGCGTTTCCATTTTCTAAGCTTTTTCCTAATTTTGTCAAAAGTCCAAAAACATATTTTATTAGGAACGTGTCTCATGCATTATTGCTTTTTGCATATCATGAAGAATGAACATGTGACCATCTCGCTTTTGCATACATTTCCATTCAAAATAAATCATGTTTCCCCTTGCATTAAAAATCATTTGCGAGCATCTTGCACTCTCTCGCATAATTTTTTTTTAGAAACATATCACATGCTTTTTCATATCATATATGCAAACATCTCATTTTGCATGCATTTTCATAAGAATCATATCTTTCCACGCACTAAAAATAATTGTTAGTATCATGCATTCCATTTCATTGTTTAAAAATAAAACAAAAACAATCATCATCCGCACTTTGCATCATGGCATCATGCATTACATAAAACAAAATTTTGAAAAAAACAATTATCATCCCTATGGTATTTCATTCGTTCATAACCATGAAAAATCATCAAGTGATGCAGTTTACGGCATCCTCATTCAAAATGCACATTCGTTCATTCATTCACCCACTCATTTCGTCGTCCATTCATATCACATCATCGCATTAATACTTTTTCGTGGTCGCAAATCAAAAATAAACATTAACGTCTCATTTCACATGCATCTCCATTCAATATCTCTCATGCATTAGGAAAGTAATTGTAAGCATCACACATTTCATTTCATTGCATAAGAAAAATGAAAACGTAAGCGATTATCATCCATATCGCATTTCATTCATCCTTAATTATGCAAAAGCGTCATCAAATAAAGGTGGACATCACATCAATATTGCATGCATATATCATTCCGCTATTCATATAGCCTTAGCTCAAACGCGCCATTTTCTGCATGCATTATTATTTTTCTCTTTCATATCATAACAAATAAACAAAAATCCAAAAATGTATGATTTCTACTAGATTTTAGAAAATGCATCGCATGTACCCCTTTTCCCTTTTTCATGGCATAAAAAATAAGCACTTGAACGTTTCATTTTGCATGCATGTCCACGCGTTATCATGCATTTCACTTTATTGCATAAAAACAAAATAAGACAAGAAGCAATTATCATCAACATTGCATAAGCATCACATTCATCCGGTGCATGTACAAAAATCATCATCAAATAATGCGACATCGCGTCAATGTGGCACTCATGCATCATTTCATTAACCTCATTACTTTGTTCGAATACATCATTTCTCCTCGCATGCATCCTTTTGAAACAAAGAAAAATTTCCTCATGTGATGACTTAATGGGTAGAAGTGCACCTTTGAACGACGAAGGGTAATATCTCAAATTTGTTTATCGACTACAAATTTGAGATGTTACTCTACGATGTCGAGACACTTTGACCTACCACACGTGTTTTATTTTCAAGTAGAAAATTAAATTGAGTCAACTAATTTTCAAACGTTTGGTATATTGTGTGAAGTATTGAGTCGGGATCCACTCAACGTTTCATGCATGTTTACTCGTGGTAACGACAATCGGTTGTCTCATATCACCATTTTTGCATCTCTCATCATTCAAAAAGGGGCATTGGCATTTCGTATATTGTCTCGCCTCTAAAAACTAAAAAATTAAAAAAATCATTTTGAAAAAAAAAAGGGGCATCATTTTTGCATCATTCGCATTGGCATTCCATATTTTGTCTTGCATTAAAAACAACAAAATTATTTAGAATAAGCCACACTTTTCGAGTGGTCATTCTCCACGCATTTGCATCATACTTGCATATCATAATTTGTTCATTCATTCATTGCATAAAATAAAAGTTGTGATGAGAAGCGGGACGTTCTTACAAAACAATCATCCTTTTTGAAAAGGTTTATCCTTACTTGGTTGCAAACTCTAGGTGTTCCAAGGCACTCAGTTTTTCAAATCAATAGCTCATTTGCATTTCTTTCAAAAGCACTGCATCCCATCCATTCCATGACAAAAGACTGAAGCAGCTCAAAAAAAAAAAAAAAAAAAGAAGAAAGAAATTTTCATTGTTCTAACTAATGTTGACTCTCTGTGAAGCATTCCTATAGTGAAAGTGTCTGACACGTGCAATTTCTCTTGTTTGAGTCAATCAGTTTCTTTCCTTGTCATCATCACCATCCAAGTCTAATCCCGCCCCGTCCACCCATAAAGCGCATATTCTCTCCCATCAGTGCATACTTGACTTTTTGGTTCATTCTCACTAACACTCTAAGTCCTCCATGCTGGGGCAATTCTGTGATCACTAACCTTCTTTATCGACATTATATTCCTTTAGTGCAAGTCTTTCCAAAACAAAAAGAAAAAGAAAAAGAAAAAAGAAGAGATAAATGAGAAGAACAAGCTCGCTAGGTTGAAAACCCGCAAGAAAGCAGCCTGAAGCAAAAAGGAGCGCCGGTGGATTGAAAACTTCGCAGAGAAGCGGTCGAGTGCAAAAATTAGGGCATAAAAGAAAATGCAAACAAAAGAGCAAACACATATAGATAGATAAATTGTTGTCGGGTTTTACGAAAAAATAAGCAATCGTAATTTGAAATGAAGGTTGGCCGCCTCCCCACAACCTCAAGAAAATCCAAAATCCAAAAACTCCCTTTCCTGCCCACCTCAAGTCAAGAAAGTCCCAAGATATCTCCACCACTCTAGACAAGGATCAATTCCACATCGAAAATGGTATATCATCTTTATCAGCTCACCCAAGTCCAAAGAAAAGAAAGAGGTCAAAAAGAAAAGAACCCAATCAAACAAAAAGATCCAAAAAAAAGGGACCAAGAAAAAAGAGAAACAAAAGAAGTACAAATTGTGAGCTGATATATTTCACCATGAAACACCAGAGATCCTTGTCTCCATAAACTTTCCAACACTCTGTTGTGTAAAATCATCTCTCCTTTCATAAAGACCGCAAACATTTTCTTTGGCCTCAACATCTAACCCTCCATAAACCTCACCATTCTACCATGAAACACAAACTTGTCCTAATAAAGCCCCAAGCACCTCATCAAACCTAATAACCATTTCCTTCATAAATCATTGACCATTGGCCGATGCCGAATAAGTCCCAACAACCCATCAGTCTCAAACACTTCATTAAGCTCAATCATCCCTTCTTCACAAAACATCACAATCCTGAAGAGTCCATCCTGATCAATAACCGATTGCTTTTGTTTTCTCAAATTTTAACCCTAGGACAAATAAGTTTATCTATTTACGATGGGTTTGCTCAAAAGAAAAACAAACGATCGAAAAAAAGAAAGTCGATCAAGAAAAATCCTCAGAAAAAGAAACAGTCAGAAAAAAGAAAGCTGACAAAACAATAAAGACTTGCACTCTAAAATGCATTCAAGTTGCATTAAAACAAGGTTTAGTGATCATCAGGTGAGGCTTCTTTCATACTAAAAGTCAAAACTTTCATTGCATTTGAGTTTTCCTTAAAGAGAACCAAAGATGTGTACTAGGGGACATTTCCTTCACCTCTCACTCCACTCAACCATGGGGAGATTTTGCTCATCATTGGTGTGTGGAATATGCCACATACACTTGAGTGCAAGTATACACTGTCCAAAAACAAGTGGTTGGAAAGATCGAACCCACAGAGATTGAAAAACTCACTTTTAAATGATATAAAGTAATAAAGTGTAAAGTCACTAAGTAACAAAATAATTTTGGATTTTGTTTGATGATCACAACTAAGTTAGAAAGAAAGCAAGTAAAGAATGTTGATAGTGTAAAAGAGAAAAGCTAGTTGGAATGTCTTCATCAAGTAATTTACTTAAAAGTGTATGATGATTATGTGATGTGATGCAACAGACTTGAATGTTGTTGCATTAGCTATGTGCCTTTCGGTCACTTTCTTGAGTTTCATTACAAACTCTTATGATTCTTGTTCTATGCAAGGTAAAGAAAGGGGTGTTAGTGCCAATCTTGCCTCCTAACAAGTATCACTTTGCTTAAGTGAATTCACTCTTGTATTTTAAGTACCCACAATTATCCTATGGACTATACTATCCTATGTCTAGGACTTAGCATGGTTTTCACAAAGTTTTCTTTATGTAAAACACTCACCCATATTAGTTCTTGAGTTCTTAATTGTAAGCCATGTCCGGTCATTTACAATTCATACTTATTCTAAGTGATCAAGTTTAAAATAAGTAATAAAAATATTATCAAGCAAGAACTAAAGTACAAACATACATACTTGCAACATACTTACTTAAAAGCTCATTAAATGATTAGAACATTCCAACTAAGAAAGGTTTAGCTAACAAGAGACATTGCAAGATATATATAAACTGAATAGACCATGTTTATATATATAGAAATCACAAAAGAGAAACAACAAGTAGTAAAGTTACAAATGTTGAAAACCTTTGTATGAAGTCTTCTAGCAATGCACTAGCATTACTCCTTAGCACTATACAAACACTATGAAAATGAGTAAAGGAGGAATTATGAATTCCTTCCTCTTCCTCTAAAAATATAAAAACTAACTATGTATATTGAAATTTTGATCTAACTTATGGATTGTGATATATTTCCAAATGAAGATGTGAGGTCCTTTTATAGCCTTCAAGTGAGGTGCTTCCTTTCTTCATGTTGAAGTCATCTTGAGTGGATCATAGCATGTGTAGTTGCTTTTGAAGTTAATCCCATGTTGAAATCTTTGACTTGATATATAGGGCGGTTCCATGGTGATAGAACATGTGTCCCTATGTTGGTGACTCTTCAAAGCTAAGCCTATAACTATGTGTGAATGGTAGGCGCCTACTATACATTGTTGGATGGCATCATGCAAGCAGGCGGGGAGGTCATCACATTGCATGTGGATGCATATGAAACAGTCGCTTATTCACCAAGTTGCGCAGAATTGATGCGAGGATCGGTCTGCAGAGCATTGATGCGCATAAAGATTGAGACTGCACTGAACAAAAACATCAAACATACCACAATATATCCAAAATGGCCTATAACTAACTATAACCATTCAAATCACTCAAGATATCATATATCACACTAAATACTATATAAACTCTTTATTATTACTTGAAAGAGAGCAAATACTAAGTTTAAACATATGAAATACTCTATATAAAATAGAGTTATCAATCATCTATCCCATTCACATACCACCCTCCGTTCATAACCATCACCATAACTCTGCCACCTTTCACAACCTCAATCAAAGAAACCGTTTGAAATGTCATTCCAAAGTGAGGCAAGTGCATTCTCATTCCTTCACCTCATCCATTCCTATAAAACCTCACCGGGGCAATCGCTCAACTCACTATCCTAAACAAGGCCTTGTCATTCTAATTGGGGCAGCTTTATCCTTGTTATGACTGGGGCAACATCAAACTTTATGGGTTGAGACAAAATCTCTTTTGCTCCACCGTTCATTTCAAAAGCCGAAGCATTCCCAATTCATCATCTTCTACACCCCTAGTTGTTGTCACCACTAGACAGGGGGCAAACTATTCACTCATCGTGACACACGAATTGGGGCAATCTTGTATCTCTTGATCCTCATGAGCTTGGTAATAACCATGTCATCATTCCTTCACTTGCCATAAATGTCCATGCCCTAAACCAATTCCAAGTTAACTGACTCATTCATTCACATTTGCACTCCTATGCATGCTTACTAGACAATGCTTCAAAAAGAGAGAACACAAGTTGATTACATGATATCTAAAATTCAGTCATCATGGAAAGAAAGAGAAAACAAGTGAGGTTGTTTGTAAATAAAAACCTTGAGAACAGGAGTTTGAATCAAATTCAATTTTTCATCGAATGGTCAATAATAATCTCGATTCCTTGCATCCAAAGTCTCGCGATCTCATCATCACAAAAATGTTTACATCATGCATCTAGGCATTTCAATCTATTCATTATGGCATATGCATCAAAGCATTACATTTGCATCCTCACATTTCGTGCATTCATCACATAGCAAAAAAACGCGTTCCACGTCGGTTGCACCATATTAATACTTACATTTCATAGAAAAAGGCAAAGAAGGAAAAGTTTTCCATTGCATGTCATCCGCCATTTCATCAAAACACAAGGGCATTACATATCATCAAACACCAAAATTTTGCATTCGCATACCTGCACTTCATAAAAAGAGCAAAAGAGCAAATGAAAAACAGATGATCAGAAAAAAGAAAGCTGATCAAGCAAGATCATTCAAAAAAAGAGCAAATGAAAAGCGGATGATCGAAAAAGAAAGTCGATCGGGGAAAAACACGAAAAAACAAATGACCGAGAAAAAGAAAGTCGGGTCGAAAAGCATCAAATAAAAAAAACAAAATCAAAAGGAAAACCTCAAGAGTGTTCCACCACATGCATCATCACACCAAAATCATAGCATTGCATGCACTCGCATAACATGCCCTTGCATAACATGCACCCATGCTTCATGCACCATCCCTTGCATCAACTGACGTATGCAGGTACCTCAATTCAATACGCCAGCATTGGCCATCTCAATCGATCAATCAACAGATTTGCGAATCCCCTTCAGACCCACGTGTCCGCCGGGACCAATACGTCCCCCCGGATCCGTCGTTATCGAGCACCGACGAATCATCGGACCACGGGTCCTTCGGTTTAGTTCAAAACAACAGTCCAAACAACGACTTTGAACTCGACCTTCATTTCGCCAAGTCATCACTGAGCATGACGGATCGGCCCCTCAGATCTCGTGTCCTTCATTTTGCCAAGTCATCACTGAGCATGACGGATCGACCCCCCAGACTTCGTGTCCTTCAGACTAGCTGTGTCAGTATAAAGCATAGCGTAAGTCCATCAAGGTAAAATGTATCAGTCCCACAACTTGATATTGAACCTCGGCCGCTCGAGCAGGCCACCTTCGTGAGCCAAGTGCTCTTCCGAGCCACAAGTGCTCCTTCGTAACCAAGCAAGTGTTCCTTGAGCCACAAGCGCTCCTTCTTTATCGCATTCTTTATCACTTTCTTTATTTCCCGCCGTTGTCGGCCTACTGAGGTCGATACCATCTTTCTTGCTTTATTTCTTGTTTTTTATTGCTCGAGGTGGCACCAACCTATTTCCTGCTTGTGTCGGCCTACCAGAGGCTGGTACACTCTTTATCGATTTCTTTATTGCTTTCTTTATTTCCTCCAGTGTCGGCCTACCAGAGGCCGGCCGGTGCATTCCTTATCACTTTCTTTATTTTCTGCGGTGTCGCCACTGCAGGTCGATACCTTCTTTCTTATTTTCTTTACCGCTTTATTTCTTCCCCGCTTTTTACCGCTAAGAGGTTGGCACCAATCTATTTCTCGCTTTTGTTGGCTTACGAGGGTCGACACTTCATTCATTACTGATCATTTCGGGTGGCATCCATTCACCCAAAAAAAAAAAAACTAGAAGATAAAAAAAGAAAAGAAAATTCGGGTTTTTCCCTAAGTAGACAAAATCGGTATAATTTCTGAATTCTTTATCTCTATTTTGCCTCGGAATATGTTTCGGCCAATTCATATTCCTTGTTAAAATCTAGATAAAGAGGAGCGTTATGTCATACCCCAATTTTGTCCAAGCTTTAGGTCAAAACCCTAATTTTCCCCAAAAATAAATAAATAGAAGAGAAAATAGCATCATGCATTGCATTCAGGGTTCTAAAAGTTATTTCAAAGCTTCTAAAATCATTTTTGGAGTTGGAATGCGCTTTTGGACAAACTAAGGTTTTTCAAGACAAAAGGGTATTTTAGTCATTTTCGCAAATAAGGGACGATTCCTCGGGACAAGCCATTCAACATGCATTTCAAGGTATTAGAGGTCATTCCTAGGGTGAAAAGTCATTTTTGAAGTGAAAATGTGCTTTGGGCAAAGAACTAGGGTTTTTAGGGTGAAAGGGCATTTTGGTCATTTCACAATAAAAACGGTTTCGTCCCAAAATCACTGAGCAACCATCAATGAATTATTTGAGGAAGATTTGTGCTTAATTGTGATTTTTTGCGCATAAATATTAAACCTTTTGGCATGAAAATCAAATTTTTGAATAAAAGGGTAAAATGGTCATTTCCTTTGAGGTGAGGTCAACAAATCAATTTTGGGGATGGTGATATCATGGAATTTTGGGCCCAATTCCTAAGATATGACCCAAAAATATGAGACACATTTTCAATAGGTGCACTCTCATTTGCATGCCCAAAAATTCAAAATTCAAATAAAAAGTACAAAGTGTCATCAATAAGACAAAAAACCAAAAAGAGAGGCAATTTTCCCCCCATTTTTCCCCATTTTCGAATTCTCTCTCTTCCCTCATAGAGTTATGCCCTCTTTTGTAAATTACCCCACCCATTTACACTCACCTCTTCACAAGAAAACACAAAATTTCCTCTTTAGTAACATTCCATCTCAATTATACCCTTGACCCCACAATAAGACAAGTTTTTCACACAAACTCTCCCCCTCACTCTCATTTTTGTGTTTTCTCACTACCCACAATCCAAGTGATCTCTAATCCTAGCCCTTTATTCAAATTCAAAACTCAATCCTAGAGCACCTAGTAAGGAACAATGACATAATTACCCCCACAGACCTAAAACAACTCTATAAATACCCTCTCATTTTCACACCTAAGGATCTTTTGCCTCTCATTTTTCTCACACACACAACTCTCTCCTTTCCTTCCCTTTCCTTGGCTGAACACCCCCTCTCCTCCTCCTCCATCCATCTTTTTATTTTCCTCCACCCAAACACCATCAATCCATCTTCTTTCCATTCCTCTCTCACATACTACCTCCATCCTTCACTAAAACTAAAGAATCATCATCACTTGGGCATCTTCTTCATTTGTGTTCTTGCTTTCCCTTTCTTGCATAATCTAGCTTGGATCCAAGGTATACTCTAAAACCCTTGCATCATCCTCAACATTTTTGCATTAAAACCCACTTTTCTTCATCATATTTTTGCGTATCATCATCACTTTTCTATAATGTAGTTTGTTGTTGTTGGTGAGAGGAGCCTTAAACATTTTGACAAACACCTTGGGAGGTTTGGGTGTTTAAGGTGCCTCTCACCCTTAAATAAATAGATCTATGTTGCTTTGTGTTAATTTTTGTGTGGACCCATGTTTCCTTTGGTTCACATATTTATGATTAAAATATTTTCAAGTTGATTTTATTGTTGTTCTTTGCTTGATGATGTTTAATATTGTTGTTAGTATTTCATTTTAGTGTTAAATGTTATTTTTGTTGTTGGTTGATGATCTAGCAAAATGATTCCCACTAGTGCCTAGTGTACCTTGATCTAAGTGGTGAAGATTGCTAGAAAGGACTCAACTTTGTTTATGTGTTCTTGTTATACTTTAGTTATTGTTAGTTGTTGATGATAGGCAAGTTGATTCTCACTAGTGCCTAGTGCACTTTTCTCAAAGTGAGAGGATTGCTCTATGTGATTCAACCTAGTTTTTGTGTTTATTTAAATCTTGTTTTAGTTTGCTTATTGTTAGTTGTTGATGATAGGCAAGTTGATTCTCACTAGTGCCTAGTGCACTTTTCTCAAGGTGAGAGGATTGCTCTATGTGATTCAACCTAGTTTTTGTGTTTATTTAAATCTTGTTTTAGTTTACTTATTGTTAGTTGTTGATGATAGGCAAGTTGACTCTCACTTGTGCCTAGGGCACTTTGATTCAAGTGAGAAGATTGCTCTATGTGATTCAACTTGGTTTTAGTATTTACTTGCTTGCTCTTGTATTCTAGTTTTATTATTATTGTCCATTGTTGATGATAAATCATATGATTCCCACTTATGCTTAGTGCATCATGTTTTAAAGTGGTGAAGATGATTTTAGATGATTCAACCTTCCCTTTTAATTTCTTAGTGAATAACAAATGAGATTGTAAGTTTAGGGTTTAGGGTTCGTGAGATATTGCAAAGGATAGGCTTACCTTAGCCTTGATGCAATTCCTTTTGTTCATGTTATTGAGAAATCATTGCTCACATGTTCATTAGTTTAACTAAGATCATTCTATGCCTATGATCAATTGTTTACTTGTTTTGGATGCTACTTAAATTGTCTTGATTTAATTGTGTGCCCTTCTCTCCATGTGTATGACCTCCTAATGAAGACTTAAGCCTACTTGCTTGTTGTAGCATAGAGTCATTAGGGTAAATGCACTCCTCCTCACACACACACAATTGTTTTGAGAACTTTATCTTGCATCTTTGACAATTAAATCTCTTGATTGTATTGACATGCTTAATCTTAGTTGATGATCAACATGTTCATGATTAATTGATTATTGAATGTGTTTGAATTTTGTAACCAATTATTGATAATAACTCCGCCCTTTTCCCAAAAATCTTTCAAACTCTTTCCTAATTAATGCAAGTTATTAGTGACTATCACCCAAAGCCTTAGCTTGTTTGATTGTCATAAACGCTATCAAGAGTTATTAGTAATGATCACTCAAAGCCTTTGCTTGCTTGGTCATTATGAAAGCTCTTCCCCTTTCCAAAACCCTTTCAAAAACATTTTCATCTTCAAATTAGAACTACGTCGCTTTGATTCCCATTTGGGATACGTAGGAGCGAGCCACGTTGTCGTCAAGCGCAACAAATAAAAATCCTTTTCGCAACCATAAACACTAGCATTTTTCATAACAAAAAATCATTTTTAAACCCATTGTTACTAGTGGCTAATCGTAACCTTTGTTAAATCTAGCCATTGGTGGCAATGTCTTTTCCAAAGAACAATAAGCGATGGTCACCCATAACTTTGGTTAGTCCGATCATTCGTGCCAATTAATCTCTTCGAAAACCATTTTCAAAAGATCAAATAAAAAACGAGTCGCTACCAACGGTCAATCAGAACCTTTGTTCGTCTGACTAGTGGCAGTGACTCCCATTTTTCAAGAGTACTTAGCGATGATTACCCATAACCTTTGTTAGTTTAATCATTCATTTGAATACTCGTCCTATTTCGAAAACTCACTAAAAAGATAAAAAACAAAAACCTTTTCATGACAACCAAGAACTACGTAGCTTTGAATTCTCCATCGCACCAGGGAGATACGTAGGAGCGAGAGGCCAACTCTCGTCAAGCGCCAAAAATAAAAATTTTCATTAAGTTTTCCCATTCATCTTCAAACAAGAAATAAATAGGCAAATCTAGGTATTTTTCAAATCAAACGTTAAAACCACACATTTAGTTAGAGGTTCCCTTTCGGTAGAAAGGACGCGTGGGGTGCTAATACCTTCCCCATGCGTAATTGACCCCCGAACCTACATCTCTGCGTTTTCAAAAGACCATCCGCCTTTTCAAAGACCTTTTTTCAATGTTTTGGTCTTAAAATTAAAATATTGGTGGCGGCTTCAAAAAATTTCCACGTTGTACGTTGAGAAACCCAAACCGGATTTTTCGGGGTGCAACACCTTGAAAATTTAAAACAACAATCAATTTGAGACAAATTGATTTTGCTGAAATTACTAACAATTTGGGACGGAGGGAGTACTAAAAATTGCTATAAGCTTGGCTTGTCAAACACTTATAAAAGGTTTGTCCGCTAAGTTTGTTCCTCAATAATTGATTTCGTGAAAAAAATTCATGGTAAAATCGTAGATGTTGAGTTACGCTAAGTTCGTTCCTCGATAATCGGTTTGGAGGAGAAAATATGGATTTTGAAGTTTGGAAAAATTTAGATGTTCAAATACGCTAAATTTGTTCCTCAATAATCATTTTGATGAAAAAATGATTATTTTGTGACATAATACGTAGAGTGCGGCGTTGAACAGAGTGTTTTAAGTACTTTAGATTACAAGAAAAAATTTAGATGTTCAAATTCGCATTCGTCTCTCACTAATCGGGTTGGTGAACAAAATTAATTTCATGACAAAATACGTAAAGTGCAATGCTAAGCAGTGTGTTTTGGGATACTTTAGGATTCAAAAAACAAATTTAACTTTTCAAATACGTGAAGTTCCTTCCTCAATAATCGGTTTGATAGAAAAAATATTAATTTCATGACAACATACATAAAGTGTGATGCTATGCTGTGTATTTTGGGGGTACTTTCGGGCCTAGGAAAAAATTTAATGGTTCAAATACCGCTAACAGCATTTACTCTCGCAGGAACTTCAGTCACTTTTACAATAGAACCCTACATTATTTTCATTCAACTTTGTATAGGTCCTTCTACTTTGTTGGTGGTTTTCATCAAACCTTACATGATACCTACGTGTTTCACTTTCTATTTGTTTTGTCTTCTTTATTTTGGTCATTATGCATCAAGGGATATTAAAAGCATATTTAAATTGGTGTTTATATTTTTATTTTCTTTTATGTTCAACTATCGTGTTGCAACATTTACTCCATTGGGAACTTCAACCATATTTACAATATAACCTCCACCATATTCTTTCAACTCCATGTAGCTGCCTCTATTTTATTGGTGGTTTTCATTCAACATTGCATGATACCCAATAGGTATTATAAGCATATATATATATATATATATATATATATATATATATATATATATATATATAAATTAGTTTAATATTTCTTCTCCTTATATTTTTTAGAACCATATACTTACGAACTTGAAATATCTATTGAATCCATTTAGTTCGACCACTACTAAATCACAAATATATTATTTAATTTTTTAGATTTTACGGTTTAAAGATATAACATCTGTCTTTGTGTTTGGTTACATCCATTATTACTGAGAGAATAATTAATGAAGTGAATGTTGTTATGTTTAGAGTCATCTAAGTCTTACTACTGATTTTAATTTTGCGTTTGAGGTGATTAACTGATCATCAGACTTGAATAAAATTAGTTGGCTATTATTATAATGAAAATAAAAAAGCGACACTATATTGTTGGCACAAATTATAAGCTAAAATATAGTTAAGTTCGGCAATGTAATACCCCAACGAGTCATGATACCCACGTGTTTCACATTATAGTTGTGTTGTATTTTTTTTTTTTCTAATTATCGGTTAACTCGTAGGAACTTTAGCCACCTTTATAATTGAACCTCCATCATCTTCTTTCAATTTTTTATAACTGCTTCTATTTTATTGGTGTTTTTCATCCAACATTGCATGATACCAACGTGTTTCACTTTCTAATTGTGTTGTCTTATTTGCTTTTTAATTATGAGTTAAGTTTTTATATTTACATTTGATGAATATGGATTATGTTATTAAAATTCTTTAGACTTTTTTTTCTTATTATTTATGAACGTTCAATATTTCAACGTCTTTATTAATGTTCTTTTTTAATTTTATAATCTTCTTATTTAATTATTATTCACATATACTTCAGTCACATTTACAATAGAACTTGTCATCATATCCTTTCAACTTTGTATAGGTGGTCCTATATTATTGGTGGTTTTCATCAAACCATGCATTATACCTACATGTTTCTGATGGACCTAGTTGTAATCAATTGTATTAGCTAAGGGTTTAAATGTATATAACTCTGTTAAGGGTACTGTTGTAATTTGCCAAGTTGTTTTAGGCATTTAGTTTGTTAATAGTTTCAGTTAGATCAAAACTGTGTTTTGACTTTGTAAACAGTGAGTTAGATATCTCTGGTATATAACCTGAGAGCTATTGTACTGAAGATAATTTTTGAATCAATAACATTTTTGTGATTCATTCAAGTATGACTCTACCAGTCCTAACAAACTGGTATCAGAGCTCGTAAGGGCCTGATCCAGAAACGAGTTGTTTCGTGAGAGAGTTGGGTGCAAGAAAACGTTTGAAGTGTGTTCAAGAAGAAAGGTGAAATCAAGATCGGAGAATCGGTTAATCATGGCTGAAAGAGAGTTCCTCCAACCTTCAATTCCTAAATTTGATGGCCATTATGAACATTGGGCCATGCTGATGGAGAATCTTTTCCGTTCTAAAGAGTATTGGAATGTGGTAAGCACGGGAATTCCAACGCCGGTTCAAAACGCCTCACCAGAGCAATTGAAGACCGTCGAGGATGAAAATTGAAGGATTTGAAGGCCAAAAACTACTTGTTCCAGGCGATAGATCGTGGGATCATCGAGACTATTCTGGTGAAGAATACATCAAAGGAGATCTGGGACGCGATGAAACAAATGTTTCAGGGTTCAACGAAGGTGAAGAGAGCCCAATTGCAAGCCCTAAGGAAGGAATATGAAGTACTCCATATGAAAGAAGAAGAAAAGGTTGATGAATTCTTCTCAAGGACCCTTGCCATTGTGAATAAAATGAAAGCACAAGGAAAAAAAATGTCTCAGCTGGGTGTTGTTGAAAAAATTCTTCGGTCCATTAACGCGAAATTTGATTATGTGGTGTGTTCAATAGTAGAAGCGAATGATGTTGAGACGATGACCGTGGAAGACCTACAGAGTAAACTTCTTGTTCATGAATCAAGAATGAAAGGTCACAAGGAACAAGAGCAGGCATTGAAGGCAACAGTTGGAACTGCTGTGGGAGGAAGAACTGGTGCTACTGGTGGCAGAGGAAGAGGTCGAGGGCGTGGCAGAGGCAGAGGTGGTCGTCAAACTCAAGGTAAAGAACTTATTGAATGTTATAAGTGTGATAAACTAGGCCATTATAAGAATGAATGTCCTATTTGGGAAGAGAATTCCAATTTTGCTGAGTTTGATAAAGAAGAAGAGATTTTACTGATGACTATAAAAGAACTAGGAAAGAGTGAGTTAGGAAAAAAGATTTTGTGGTGGTTTCTTGACTCTGGATGTTCCAACCACATGTGTGGTGTTCTTGAATGGTTTTATGATTTTGATAGTACTTTTAAAGAATGGGTTAAATTGGGAAATGGAACTAAGATGGTTGTGCAAGGTAAGGGAACTATAAAGTTGAAGATTGAAGGTGTTATTCAGGTCATTCCCGATGTATATTACATACCTGGACTTGAAAGCAACCTAATTAGCATCAGACAGCTTCAAGAGAAAGGTCATTTGAAGGTTGAATTTGAAGATAACATGTGCAAAGTATTTCACAAAGAAAAGGGATTGTTAATCACTAGTGTTATGACAAAAAACAGAATGTTCATTGTCACTGGTGATATCATTCCCATGACTGCAACTTGCCTTAATGTTGAGCAAAGTGATCTCATCTCTACCTATGGCAACTCGCAGTTTGGACATTTGGGTCAAAAGGGATTGAGAATTCTTGCCCAGAAAGAAATGGTTAAAGGTCTACCTACTCTGCCAGAAACATCCAGAACATGTGAAGATTGTCAAATAGGCAAGCAACATAGAGAAAGCTTCCCCAAGGAGAGCACATGGAGGGCTAGCAAGGTGTTAGAGTTGGTGCATTCAGATATTTGTGGGCCAATAACTCCAGAATCCAACAATAAAAAGAGGTACTTTATAACTTTTATTGATGATTTTAGTAGAAAAGGTTGGGTATATTTCATGTCTGAAAAATCTGCAGCGTTAGAAATCTTCAAAAAGTATAAAGTAATGGTTGAAAAGGAGTCTGGTGAAGTCATTAAGTGTCTTAGAACTGATAGAGGGGGGAGTTTAATTCTATAGAGTTCAATGAATTCTGTAAGAATGAAGGTATAAAGAGGCAATTGACAGCTGCCTATTCCCCTCAACAAAATGGGGTAGCAGAGAGAAGAAATGGGACTATTATGAACATGGTGAGGAGTATGTTGAGTGAAAAGAATGTGCCTAAGAGGTTCTGGCCTGAGGCAGTGAATTGGTCCACTTATGTTCTTAATAGAAGTCCTACCTTAGTTGTGAAAGATTGTACCCCTCAAGAGGCTTGGAGTGGTATTAAGCCATCTTTTAGTCATTTTCGTGTATTTGGTTGCATTGGTTTTGTTCATATTATTGATGTTCACATTAAGAAATTGGATGCTAAGAGTACTAAGCGTGTCTTGCTTGGTCTAAGTGAAGAATCAAACGCCTACAAGCTTTATAATCCTGTAACTAACAAAATAACCATCAGCAGGGATGTGAAGTTTGTGGAGACTGATAAATGGCCATGGGATAGGAACAATGATGCAAGCAAAGGAAAAGAAATAGTGGATTATGATGACAGTGAAGAGAATAATGTGGATGGTACAGATGATAGAAACAGGGCAGGACAATCCAACAATTCTGATGCCAGCAATTTTGATGCTAGGAACAGTGATCAACTTTCTAGCTCAATTAATGGTGAAACAGGGCAAGCAAGTGGTACAGTTGATAATAATCATAATTCTGGTAGTGAAGAGGAAATAGAAGCAGAGAACACAGATGAAGGAAAGAGAACAAGGAAGCCACCAGTTTGGTTCAAGGACTTTAAAGTTACCAATAATGTCTTTTACAATGAGATGAGCCTAGCTGTTCTGAACTCCTCTAACCCCACTTCATTTGAAGAGGCTGTAGTAAACCCAGTGTGGAAGAAAGCAATGGATGATGAGATACAAGCAATAGAGAGGAACAATACATGGAAATTAGTTGCATTGCCAAAGAATGCTAGTGTGATAGGAGTTAAATGGATCTTCAAGACCAAGTTGAATGAAGAAGGTAAAGTTGAAAAATATAAGGCTCGATTGGTAGCCAAAGGATATGCTCAAAGATATGGGATAGACTACAATGAGGTATTTGCACCGGTTGCTAGGTGGGATACAATTAGAAGTCTACTTGTTGTTGCTGCTCTAAATGGCTGGAAGGTTCATCAACTTGATGTAAAGAGTGCCTTCCTCCATGGTGAGCTAAGTGAAGATGTCTATGTTGCTCAACCTAATGGGTATGTGGTAAAAGGAGAAGAAACTAAAGTTTATAAGCTGCAAAAGGCATTATACGGCCTTAAACAGGCCCCCCGTACTTGGTACAACAGAATTGAAAAATATTTCAATAGAGAGGGATTCATTAAATGTCCACATGAGCACACCTTGTTCACTAAGAAAGAAAATTCTGGTAATTTGTTGATTGTTAGTTTGTATGTAGATGACTTAATCTACACGGGAAATGATGAACAAATGCAATGTAAATTCAAGGAATCCATGATGTTGGAATTTGAAATGAGTGATCTTGGTAGAATGAAGTTATTTCTTGGGGTAGAAGTGACTCAAAATGATGCTGGAATTTTCATTGCTCAACAAAAGTATGCAAAGGAAGTCTTAGACAGATTTGGAATGAAGGATTGTAAAGCATTTTCTAATCCAATTGTTCCTGGAAGTAGGCTGTCTAAAGATGCTGATGGTAAGCCTGTTAATGTCACTGAGTACAAGTAGATTATTGGTTGCTTAATGTACCTGACAACAACTAGGCCAGATCTCATGTTTGCAGTGTGTCTAACCAGTCGATACATGGAGAAGCCAACAGAAATTCATATGGTTGCTGTAAAAAGAATACTTAGGTATATCAGAGGCACTGTTAATCTAGGTATACTCACTAGTGCAGAAAAAGGATTTAAAGTCACGCAAATTGGCCTTTTAAAGTCAGGCGTCAGCATGACTTCTATTAAGGCGACTTCGTATGTCAGGAGCTTTAAAGTCAAGCCACAGCTCGACTTCATATGTTTTTTTAAAGGCAGACAATTGTTGCCTGACTTTAATTAATGATAGTTGTTCTACGGAATGACTTTTAAAGTCTAGCCAAAGTCTGATTTTAAAGTTAATTTTAAGTCAGACTTTCTGTTGCTTGACTTTAAATGTGTTCAAATTATAAAGTCAAGTTTGTACCCGCATGACTTCAAAAGTCTTTTTTTATTTTTTTGCATTTAGGATATTCCCCTGGAGATGTGTGTGTGTGTGTATTTTGCTTCAAAAGTATCATTAGCAAATCAACATTCATTTGACTAATATCTTGTCAAAAGACATAGTAGAGCAACAATAATACATTTAGTAAAGCAGCAAATACCATAAAAAAACCAACAATAAGATTAAAGGCAAATCATCGAACATCACTTAAGTTGTTTTCCTCGTTCTTACTTTGAAGTTGGTTTATGCTCTTCATACAACTTTATAAAGAACTCTGCCCAAACTTTTCTAACATGCGTCAACTCTTCAAGTGTGAACGAACGACTCGAATTGAACATCTACAAAAATAAAAGCTGAATATGAATCACATGGTTAACCTAATACCTACAACATTATAATTACCTAGCAATCATCCTATAGAAGTTGAAAACTCTATACCTTCTTCCAATTATTAGTGATACATGCGGAGACAATGGTAATCATATTTATCATCACATAGTGGCCACAAGAATAACCATCATTTTGTTTCGGTCCCTATAAATGAATATCAAATATCAAAATTGAATATAATTTACAGTAACTAGTATAAAATGAAAGTAAATTGTAATTAGGCCTGCAATAGAATTCACCATGCTTATATAACAGTTCAAAAGATTGAAATGTCTCAATGTCTATAGCTGATATTCAATTATTATTAACTCTTGTCTGAGATCAAAATTATAAAGACAACAAAGCATTGAAACTATTTAATAAATTGTGTTGAAAGATATCCGAATTCACAAATATCATAGTTTTGGTCAAACATAAAACCAATACTATATTCCAACTAGAGCAAGTAAAGAAACTTAAAAGCATCAGAACTTCTTGCAAATCACAATTAAGATAGCTATCACATCAGTAGTGCAAATGCAGTTTCCCAAACAAAATTGCTTGTAGTCAAACTCTGGCCATAGGAACTGAAAATACATAAAAGAACATGTGATGACTGATGATCAGCTAAATTTAATGCTAAACATTCATCTTCATAGCCATAGTTTATATTGAAAAACATTTTCAGCCACTGGGTGCTCCTACTCTTCTTCTACATATATAAAGTTACTTGGTAGACCCCATATATAAGTATTCCCTAATGAGTGAACCTTTGAAATGGATAAAAAGGTAACAAAACAAATCTTACTCAAAGAGACAAAGTAGCCATTGCTGTTCACATGAGGCTTAATAAGGTCTTCCTTACTTGGCCGAGCATTATTTGCAAAGATAAGGTTTATTTAAACATCACTAATTAACTTTCAAATGGTATAAATACAAAATCAAATCTAATTAATAGGTTGCTACTACATGTAATTCTAATTGTCCCACTAGCCTTCAAAAACTAATCCAACAACAATGAAACTAACCTTGATTTCATTGAGGGGTCATGAAAAATTTCACATGAATCCTGGAGGCCCATGGCTATCAAAGAACCAACTTGATTCTTGTGAGCAAATCTCTACAAAAGGGTAAATGCTACATGAGACAGAGATAATGGAATGTCAAAAAGTTTCATTTTATATCTTAATGTCTGTTTCCTTTCCTCCCACATGTATTAAACAGAACCTTGAAAAACAAGATATTGGGATGACATTTCTCACTATTGCAAATATATATATATATATATATATATATATATATATATATATATATATATATATATATATATATATATATATATATATATCGTGAATATGGAAGCAGGTTTACTGGGCTAAATCATTGAATTGTACTTAGAATATAAAGAGACAAAAAAGAGGAAAAACACAAGCAACAAAAAAAAGGAAAAGAAGATTACTCGTCTATTCTCCCAGTCATATTTGCGCTCCCCAATAGCATGCATGAAAGTCATCATTTTCGAACGATGCTCAGCCACAGAAGCCCAAGACTATCACAAATGGAATTGATAAATGTAAAGTAGATCTTAACACCACAAAAAGGATGGGCATTTAACAAATTAACGTTATGAAAAGGAAACCAGGAACTTTACATCCAACTTAGTGAAGTTGGAGAACAAGGAGTGATGAGTGAAAATGCAGCTTTGCCCTTGTAAACAGAATAAGGTGCAAAGATACGTTTTGAAGAAGTATATCCTGCAAGTTCATTCATAGTTTGAAAACAGAAGCAGAATATAACCATATCATTATATGTCAACGACATGAAAATTTATAGTAAAGTCATAAAACATTTGATGTACGACAATCTTGCGAGTCCACCGTGACATTGTTCCACTGTGATCCCGAAACTATGCGATCTTGCGAGTCCGGCGACCATTCCACACGATCCCACCTTCGTCGTTCATTTTCAGATTCTCCTTGCCACGAACTCGCCCAAGCCTTGAAAGTTTGTGGACTCGTACGATCCTACGAGCCAGATCGCAAGTTTAACTACAAAGATCTACCACATAAACATAGATTATTGGATGAAAAATAGTCACTAACTAAGAAGAGTTGCAAAAGACACCTTTTTAAACATTTTGATTACTTGGTAACCATATTGCATCTCTAAACAATTCAAGACCTGATATTTCTTCCACATTGAGCTTTGGTGTCAGGACATCGCGACTTCTGACACGGTGGAATCTCCGGACGGCCAAAACGGTCACCTCAACCTATGAAAGTGGCTCCAGCAACCGATCAAAGCTCGACCCCACCAATAACAGTATTCAAATACACTTTATCCCTCTCACACATTTCATCAAACACCTTCATTGCAACAGAGCAGGAGAAATATCAGATAGATTTAGTGAATTAACTGTTCCAGAGTGAACAAACTATAAAAACCTAGTTTTAAAACATGAATCAACGGTAGATAGCAAGAAAAGGTTCTCCCGTGGAACTTATGTGCATGACATGAGAGTATCTTTCAACATTCATAAGCTTCTCTACCTTAACAGTACAATTCTTTGAGACCTACAAACACAATTTCTGTTACCATAACCACAATTTCCGTAATTATTTTAAAGTTATTTTATAATTGAAATTGTGGGTAAAAGAAGTTTTTCGTTAGGAGAAAACTCAACATACATGACTAGCTAACATGTAGAGTAAAAGATTATATGCAGTTTCCACCTGATTGTTGAAACCCTAAAATTGTTAAAACACTAATTAACATTAGGCTTCTCCTCAACACCCTATTCTGAGTTTTCCTACAACTAATGATTGTTGAAACCCTAAATTTGTTGAAACACTGATTAACAATCAAGCAAAGAGGAGATGAGTGGGAGAGGAGAGAGCGATGGGGAGAGTGAGACAGAGAGAGAGAGAACTTGCCTTGATGAAGAAGAAATGAATAGGAGAGGAGAGGGCGACAGACAGGAAGAGGCGCAAGTTCTAAGAGTGAGCTTGGAAGAGGAAGCTCGCGTTCCTGAGAGCGATTCTGAGAGCATTTGCGTTCTGAAATTTGAGGGAGAACGCGTTCTAGAGAGCTATTTTTAGGTTTCTATTATTTAGGACTTTTGAAGTCACGCGATATACTAGTCTGTCTTAGATTGTTAAAAGTGTAATACTTTTGAAGTCGCGTGATATATCAGCCTGTCTTAGATTGTTAAAAGTTTTCACTTTTGAAGTAAGGCCGGTTTACGCTTGACTTAAACACACGCGCCTCTACGTATCAACTCAGGCATCTGAGCGCGTGACTTTAAATGTCTAATTCTTTTCCTGATTTTGCACTAGTGACTATACAGAAAGCAAGGAAAAATAGTTCAGAGAAGGTGTGAATTAATTGGGTTTACAGACAGTGACTATGCTGGAGATAATGATGATAGGAGAAGTACATCAGGGTATGTATTCATGTTGAACTCTGCTGCAGTAAGTTGGGCCTCCAAGAAGCAACCCGTGGTCACTTTGTCAACCACAGAAGCAGAGATATTGCTGCTGCTTGTACTTGTCAAAGCATCTGGTTAAGAAGAATTTTGGATAGATTTGAGACTAATCAAGAGGAAACTACTCTGATATACTGTGACAACAATTCTACCATCAAACTGTCAAAAAATCCAGTTTTGCATGGTAGGAGTAAACACATAGATATAAGATTTCACTTCCTTAGAGATTTATGCAAAGATGATGTTATAGAATTAGTCTACTGCAACACAGTGAATCAAGTAGCTGATATTATGACAAAGCCACTCAAGTTGGAGTCATTTGTTAAGTTGAGAACAATGCTTGGTATGGTGGAAGAGACCAGCACTGCTACAAGTTGAAGGATTCTGCAGAACTGTGTCTGCTGCAAGTTGAAGGCTTCTGCAGAATTGTGTAATCTGCAATTTCTGCTAAAGATATCACAGATTAGGAGAGGCATTGATAGACCTAGTTGTAATCAATTGTATTAGCTAAGGGTTTAAATGTAAATAACCCTGTTAAGGGTACTGTTGTAATTTGCCAAGTTGTTTTAGGCATTTAGTTTCAGTTAGATCAAAACTGTGTTTTGACTTTGTAAACAGTGAGTTAGATATCTCTGGTATATAACCTGAGATCTATTGTATTGAAGATAATTTTTGAATCAATAACATTTTTGTGATTCATTCCAGTATGACTCTACCAGTCCTAACAGTTTCACTTTCTATTTGTATTATCTTCTTTATTTGAGTCATTTCACACCAACATGTATTAAAAGCATACTTAAATTAGTGTTTATATTTTTATATATTTTATATTTATTTGTATAATCTTATGCATTATATTCTTTATGTGGCCGCCCATTATTCTTATGCATTATATTTTATATTTATTTTCCATTGATCACGAGCCTGATGCAAAACCTACCGAACTAATTAAAACATGATCACGAGAACAATGCATAAGAATACAATGGGCGGCCACAAATATGATGAATCACCGACCTATATTTTCAACACAATTTGTAACATAAATGCTGCAAGTTCCACCTTCCCAAGTAATACCCTTTAACCATCTAATAATTTCCTTTCCTTTTCTGCGTGCTATAAATATACTCTCTTCGTTCCTATTTACTTGTCGTGTTTCAAACACAATGAGTCACCAAGGGAATCAAAATACAGAGGTGATTTCAAACAATGATGATGATGACAAGAGATTATACGAGTGTGCACGAAAGTATGAAATAATAGTGAAACAGGTATACTCCCTCATCTCATTTTATCTATCGTTTAAGATTATGTGCGGGTATTAAGAAAATGATTAGTTATGCTAATTATGTTTTCAGTTTGACGAGCTAGTTGGGTTGTTGAACAATGGAACCTCAATTCCAAAGTGGCGAAAGGTACCTTTTTATTTATTCCAATGTTCTGATATTTTAGTTAATTATTCTTATACATCCAAATTGTGTTCTTATATCTTCTTCATTAATTGATTTTCCTCTCTCTTTCTCACACTACAAATAGATTCGAAGACAAAGTTCTTGTGGTGAAAAAGAGGTTTTTTCCTCAAGCCAAGCAAACAACAATGAAGTACTAGTGAAGACAGTAACCAGATTCTTGCGTGAACTAAAAGCCAACCCTGCAGATTCTGAGTGCTCAAAGAGAACATGAAGTTCACAAATTATAAATATATATAGTTTAATATATTTATATTGATTTCTTATTTTATATGTACTTTTAAGTTTTAATTTAATATTTAAAATTGTTTGTCCTCTTTATATTGATTGTGAATTCGTCCCTGATTACAATAGTTATATATTGATTCAAGATTAAGAGTCCATAATGTTTATTTTACTCTAGAATTCATACTGTTACATCCACTAAAAGTCAATGTTAATGTTTAATATAAAAGCATAATAACTAGACTATTATTATTGGTTGTGAGAAGAAAGTGTGAAGAGGAAAGAGGCAGAAAGAGTTTAGTAGAAGAGAGAAATAGGTAAGAAATAAAACATATTTAACATATTTTTGATATAAGAGAAATATAATAGAAATAAGGCTTTTGTGTGTGTGTGTGTGTGTTTGGTTGAGAAGGACGTAAATGCCCTCAATTTAATTAATTAATTAATTGAATTTCCAATTCCATTTAAGTTAAGTTGATTAATAAATTGACCATTTATTTATTCATGAATCAACTAATTATGATTTGGTTCAGGATTTCACAGGATTTTAAAAAACTTTTTTTAGGTAAAAAATTTTGCAGGTATTCAATCAGGATTTTTTCAGCACTTTTAGAAGAGTCCGTCGAAATCTATTGGTATTCGTTTTGAGATTTTTTATCACTTAAAAACAATCAACTGGTGTTCAAAAACAATCCATACTAGCCTCACCATGGGAAGTCTTACTATTGATTAAATAAAATATTTGGTTGAAAGACTTAAAAGAGAAATTAGTATTTTTGAAAGGACGTAAATGCCCTCCATTTAAGTTAATTTGATTAATAAATTGACCATCTTTTTAATTCATACCCCGTTGTGTATAGGAAAAAGACTTGCGTGATTCTTTTCTTTTGAAACAAATAGCATTACTTTTATCATTTTTTTCAACGATCATCTGCTTGACGACACACTTAGCAAGCTAGTATAAATCTTTTCACAAGAACAATACAATGGGTTGCAACAAATATGATGGATTCGCTAACATATCTTTCAAGACAACTTGTAAGATGACCCTATAAAATTTAATTTTGTTTTTAGACCCTATAAAATTTAATTTTTCTTTTTGGACCCTATAAAATTTTATAAGGAAGGTTTGGCACCTCGATGTCGGCTCTTCGCCACCTGGAGCTGTAGTATGTTCCAAGGGTTGGGCTGTTCGCCCATTAAAGCGGTACGTGAGCTGGGTTCAGAACGTCGTGAGACAGTTCGGTCCATATCCGGTGTGGGCGTTAGAGCATTGAGAGGACCTTTCCCTAGTACGAGAGGACCGGGAAGGACGCACCTCTGGTGTACCAGTTATCGTGCCAACGGTAAACGCTGGGTAGCCAAGTGCGGAGCGGATAACTGCTGAAAGCATCTAAGTAGTAAGCCCACCCCAAGATGAGTGCTCTCCTATTCCTACTTCCCCAGAGCTTCCGGTAGCACAGCCGAGACAGCGATGGGTTCTCTGCCCCTAAATTAACCCTAAATATTAAATGCGTATAAAATTAACACATTTTTTTCAGGGCAGAGAACAGGGATACACACCCTAACTTAAACAGGCCTATATACTTTCCACCACCATTGCTAGAATCGAATCAAAAGCCATAAGCAAGAACAAGTATAAAACCACTGGCCTTCAGATGAGAAGAACTATTATAAAACCACTAGTATAAAACCACTGGCCTTTAACTTCTACATTCATATCTAAATTGTTTTTTTTTTCCCTATCACACAGTGCATAACTGAAAATGGAAGTAAAAGAGTTCCATGTGAAACTCCACGGAAAATCAAATATAGCAAAAGTAACCGCAGATGTAACAGCAGGAGCAAAGTTAGGAGCTATTATCATTTCATGTTAACGGCTATTAGTCTATTAAGGTTCCTGTACAAGATAGATACTGTACAAATAAATAAAAAGCATGACCCCTGCTGATATTACCTTCTGTTTCTATACAGCTGACTCAAGTCAATTAACTAACTTATCAGCAGGATATATATACACCCCCAACAATTGTAGTCAGTGAAGACAGAAGCTTTGTCCCCAAGTAACTTTGTGACCAGCACTGCCAGCAAGTTGTTAAGACCCTTATCTACATTACTGTCAATTACCCCCAATAATTAACCTTCAAATCCAAATCCAGTCAAAAGAGAATGAAGTCATGAAAGGTGGAAAGATCCTTGACCCTCTATTATGGCATACAAGAGCTTCTCTTTCATCTTATCCTGAAATTATATAAAGAGCCAATAAATATTTAAGCTCAAAAGTAAGCAAATCATTTTATAAATATTTGTTTGCAAGTGTCTTTACTAGTAGTACCTTTGATGAATAAGGAGGAAGCTTAAGGTAATTTGCACAAGTCATCACACTAGGTAGGTCTGTGTCTGCCCGGTTGCTACAATGCTGCTAAAAATAAAACACCCAAAAATATTAGAAGACATTACAAATGAAAAGGGATATAGTAAGTATATAAACCATGCTAAAACATAGAGTAAATCGGTCGGTATAACTGGTTCACCTTTCGGACAATAGTCAACTTCGGGTTGAGAGATGCCAATCCTCCTGGAGGAAGCCGAGGTGTGCCAGTCACGAATTGCAGAAATGCTCGTCGCTGGTCATGGTCAAACTCTCGGATAATTTCCAACAACTGAGTCCATGGCAACATGTGATTCAATTGAGAAACAAACAGATAAAAATGATTCAAAACATAAGGTCAAAAAATATCTAAATTTTTACGAATACTTACATGGACAATGGGAGGACTGCTAGCAGTGTATCCATGATCAAACTTTATGTGATCTGCAAGCTCGTTTATCTGCCAACGAGGCATTATTACAATTAAGCTTCTTTATTTCAAAATGCCTCTTCCTCTCCTTAATAAAAGGAATAAGGACCCATATACAAATTGATTAGAAAAAAATACTTACAGCCCAAGAATCTTCCTCTCCACAAAGTATACGCTCAAGTTCTTCTTCATTGAAAATCTTAAGATGTTCAATGGGAAAAACCTACAAAAAATATTGAGAATCCCAATGAGGATATATTCATGGTAGTCTTGTAAAGAGAATATCGTAAAGAAAGTTTCGGAACACTGATCTTGATGGCCTGCTGTTAGGAACAAATAAATTGAATATAGAAAATAATAATTTTTATTGAGAAAGAATATGAGAAGTTATCCCCAAAAGGATACACGAGAGAGAATACTCTCTGACAATGGTTATTCACCTCTCAAAAAAAAATACAAACTTCTAAAGACAATCCTCACAAAGTACTCCTAATTCCTATTTATAGATGAGAGGGATGTAACTTCCCATTAACCAACTAATCTTTCTCCTAACTAACAAACTTCCCCAACAACTCTTAACTACTTGAGTACCCCTTTATTACTAATGGATAAGTAGAATATTAATAGATAAGTGGAATATGAAATATGTAGAGGGGTCCTTAGATCTTGGTCTTGTTCTACGCCCTGCTGCTGCCTCTGTTCCCTTCTCTCTGCAGGCCTATTGTGATGCAGATTGGGCAAGTGATATTGATGATAGAAGGTCTACAAGTGGTGCTTGCATATATCTTGGGCCTAACCTAATATCATGGTGGTCTAAGAAACAAACACTTGTTGCTAAATCTAGTGCTGAGGCAGAATACAGGAGTCTTGCACTTGCTGCCTCAGAACTTTTATGGGTTCAATCCTTGCTACATGAGCTGAAAGTGCCTCATTCTACACCTGTTATCTTCTGTGATAACCAGAGTACTGTTGCAATGAGTCATAATCCTATCTTGCACTCTAGAACTAAACATATGGAGCTGGACTTGTTCTTTGTAAGGGAGAAGGTTCTCAGCAAAAGTCTGATTGTTTGCCATGTCCCAGCAGAGGCTCAGCTTGCAGATATTCTCACAAAACCCCTAGCAAAAGCTGCATTCTGCAGTCTACGTGACAAGCTCAATGTTTCAAGTTTTGTTCAGCTCTCCACTTGAGCTTGTGGGGGAGTAATGGATAAGTAGAATATTAATAGATAAGTGGAATATGAAATATGTAGAATATTAATAGATAAGTGGAATATGAAAGGTTGGCACTTATTTCATATGATATGAAAGGCCAATAGTTAAATCAATAGAATATTAAAGGCCAACATCTCTTGTATAAATAGAACCTTGTACTCACTTCCAATCAATGAAAAACAGAATATGAAATTCTCTGAATTAGAATTAGTTAGAACTCTCTAAATCTATCAATTACATATTTACATATTTAATATCCTAACACCTGCACACACAAATAAGAAATGACTTGGAGACAGTGAAAGATATAGTTTTAATAAATAAAGGTAAGTTCTTCTTCATTGAAAAGCTTAAGATGTTCAAAGGTTAGCTTCTTATTTATAGGAGTTAGCATCAAGGCCACATTCATTGTTTATCATGTATTCTGTAAACCCCAATTTTTTTGGGCTTTTTTTCTCTTCAGATGCTATTCTCTCCAACTTCTTTAATGACAGTGAATATTACACAACCAACAAGATTCTTCTTTTCAACAATTATCAAGAGAGAGAGAGAGACCTGGTTAAAGCCAGCTTTAAAAGCATCCACTTGTCTTGAAACTCCAGACTTCACAGTTGCATCGACAATAAGTGACACATAATCCTCCAAGTTTCTCATATTTACCTACCAAAAAGGATGAAAATATGAAGTTTATATTGTAGCAAGAAAAGAAATAGATGAAAATTGCATTGCAAAATATCAAGCAATGCCTTACCATGGTGTGATCAGAGCCTGAAGCAAGAACGATATCAGGATACCCAGGGAGAGTAAAATCAAGACAAAGATCCTCAATGCTCGACTCTCGAAAGCTTAGTCCGTGTTCCAACTCAGAATTCCCTCCACAGACAGACTCCATATTTCTTTTCCTGTTAACTAGTGCTTGAAACTCATGCAGCACCCTGCCAAGCCCGGGATCAAGTGACTGTATGTCGTACAGATAAAGTTCCTAAAAAAAGACATGGTTATAAGTAAATAGTGAAACTAAGTCAGTTATAGTGACCACCATTATACATCTTGCTATATGTTGCTTGGTTGCAAGCTTATGTGAAGTTGATTAATTGAATCCAAAATTGATTACCTTTCCAAGAATGAGTTTATAGAAGGCTTTAGAAAAGTAGAGATCTAAGACCCTTCCATCCTGAAGTGCTTTAGCAACAACTTGGCCTAAAAGGAAAAATTTCTTTGTTACTTCAGAGAACTGTATGCCACTAGATGTATCTTGCATTGACAACCATGGACGAGGAAAGAGTCCATAAAAAGATTGGATTCCCATTTCCTCATCCTGCAAGTTTGTCTTGAGGGTAAATGAAGAAGCATCTTCTCTCCACATGCCCAAACCAGATTTTTGTAACTCCTGACACACCAAGGTATAAAATTCCAAAGTTGGTCCAAGACCAGTGCCCACTTCTTCATCATATTCCACTTCAAGAACCACTTTATGGCTTGCATACACTTCCATCATTTTTGCAGCAGACTCCAGAATCCGGTCGCGATAAACTAAAAACTTCTTTCGAGGCAATCCACCATGACTCTGTCGCCTGTCACTTACCGTTCCAGAGTTATTGTAAGACATATGAGGTTGTATTTGTGGCTGACCAAATGCCGCCAATTTGAAGTACTTGCATCTTGCCTCGAAACTAAATAGGAAAGGACATGAAGCCATTAACTGATTCCACCACAAAGGCATACTACCAGTGCAGACTACCAAAGAGTCCCTCATCTGTTGCTCCAGCTTCTCCGTCAACTTATTGCTCACAAACTCATTTTGTGGGATAGAAGGAACGGTTATTTTTAGGCTATCCAGATTATCAACTTTCCCTTCTGCGAAAGCACAAATTCTTTCCCGAGACATAAGGTGAAATATAAATCTGTTCATGCCTTCAAAGCTTCTAAGAAGAGACAGAATATCGTAAGTTGGACTTGCCTTCTCCAAATCAGAAACAAGTTCACAATCGAACATATCTGATAAAAAAGGAGTATGCTGATAAAAAGCTAAAACTTTATCATGAGCAGAATCTTGAGGTGAAGAATGACAATCTGGAGGCATAATGCCCTCAGATTTCACAGCCCTTCTATAGGTTAATGTATGCACTTGACCCCACAGCCTTGCACTAGAAACATTTTGTTTTACTATTTGGCAAAGAATTGCCTGATATAGAGTCAATTTATGATCCAGAGGTTGTCCTTCAAGGTAAAAAACAAGTTTCTGAGCAGCTTCATTGCTACAAGATGCAGGATGCTGTTTTTCGAGTTTTGTGTCTCGTTCTGCTTCAAAATGAATTTCTTGTTCTGCATACCCCTGTTAGATATGGCACAAGTTTAAATATATGTAAAACTGCACATTATTATATTTGCTATCATGATAAAATAGAAATTAATAAAACCAGTAACATATATATATACAGTGGCGGATCTTTATAGGAGCCGGGGGGAGCCACGGTACCCCCCGGCTCCCATTAAGTTAATATATACATAGATATATTTTATACTCAAAGTTAGAATATATAGAACCAAATGAACACTAAGCGACAAAGGTATTAGTAGCCAAACGGTTAAGAGCATTATTTGTGTATTTAGGGTCCCCAGTTCAATTATTGTGATGGTCAAACCTCTTTTTTGTAGTTATTTGTATATTTTTCTCAAAAATTAATATAAAAAACTGCACTAAGCAATATTTGAACTTAGGACATTAAAATTGACATAGATAATTTTGACCACTAAACCAAACAAACTATTATAAATACACCATTAATTTTATTTTATATATTTGTTACTATTTTGGCTCCCTCCAATTTTTTTGGCAAGATCCGCCACTGTATATATATATATAAAAACAGCTGCAAGTATATTACCACAACTAGCAAGTCTTAAATTAAGAATACCAACAGAATATGTACTAAAATAAAAATTCACTCTTCTCAATAAACTAATAGAAAATAATCCTCTTGTGTAAGTGTCTGTGTAATGTTGATTGATGAAAACCATAAAACGACAATTTCGAAAAAACATCAAACTTACAGCAATATCAACAACAACAACACAAAGCCTTATTTATCCCACTAGATGGGGTCGGCTACCTGAATCGCTCAAAGTTATAGTGGTATGTCTAAATTGAAACGTGTCAAGCTTACATACCAAGAATAATTATACAACATAGTTTTAAGTTTAGTTTGAAACAATATACAAGAACGTTCAGCATTATCAACTGACTGGTAATGAGAGTAAAACCTGAGTTCCAGAAGAAGATGATACCCAAGCATTCACATTGACTGCTTGATCGAGTCTCGGCTGTGATGACTTTGGCTCTTCTCCCTGCAAAATCAGTATAGTTGTCATTTTTTAAATAAAATAACATAATAACATAAAAAGAACCCCTCATTCCCCAAAAATAAGATAAAGTTTCGGAGGGAAACACGTTAACAGGTCGGCACTTCAGTAAATCAGTAACCATGGTTACACATATTACCTGTGTTTCAGGGAGATTTGTTGAAATGCCAGCGGGACCCAAAATTGCTGGAATTATGTCCGGGCAAGAACTTGTATTTGATGGAAATTGAAGGGGTGGACTTTCTGGTTGCAACACTACTTGACTGGATGATAATCTCGTGTGCTCTGTGCTTTTCACGCTGACCTTTGGCCATAGATATTTTTCAATGGAATGCAAAGAAGAAAAAGGGTCAACAGTAAGAAAATCCCCAGCACAGTCATTCAAGCAAGTCTCTTTCTCCCCCTTGACAAAACGAACTTTAAGACAGGGATATGGAATGCAACATCCATTAGGAACTGTGGCAAATGAATTTCTCTGCTTTTGTCCATTATTCAGAATAATAGGGAAAGCTTCCAATGATGTCAGTGCACTCTGCAGGTTCCTGATTAACATAGAAAGCGGTGTGTCGCTGGAGGAAGGTTGAGAAGAAGTACATAAGCATACACTAGCCAAAGCCTCAAATCGTTTTTCTATGACAGCGTTATGACCCAAAACACCATGTACCCCCTTGTTTTCCCTCATACAATGGCCAAGAGATAAATAATTAACAAGTGATTTCACTACTCCACTCTCAATAAATTCAAAAGTAGAAACTTCTTCCTTGCCAATAAGCTTATCCATAATTTGATAGAGTACCCTATTGATCTTCTCTTCATGCACAGCAAGAGCACCTATGTCAGTAGACATGCTCAACAAATCATTAGATAGTGTTCTAAGATTCTTCAGAATATCAGTTAATCCTTTCTCAGAATCATACAATTCTGGTGCTAAGTATTTTGTTTTTATATGCTCTGCGAGATTATGAACAGAGTCTTTGTCAAGTTTGCAATTTCTAGCTTCTGATGATGCAGGAGATTGGCCAGTTGAAAATGCATAACATAGGCATTTGGGGGATTCTCTTGAAGCATGCCTTTGTCCAGAGTCTAATGACAGCTGAATGCCACTAAATACTGGGTACATCAATTCTGAAGATTTTTCTGATGTTAAGAGTGCATCAATGGCAAAATAGACACCTTCCTTTACAAACAACTTTAAGAAAACATCAGAAAAATTCTGAAGGATTATCTCAGCAATCTGTAAGGCTATCATTAGCATGTGGGGATCCTTTCGAGTGAATACTCCAGCCAAAAAACTGTCAAAGTATCCAGATAAAGTCAATAACTTCAACAAAATATAAATAATATTGCAACTTAAGAATAAGGAGTCCCTGCTTCACCTTGAAATACTGACATTCTTAAGCAATTCAACAAGCATGTCAGATTTGGTCAAACAAACTAACTTGTACATAACGGATAGACATCCATGGCAAACACATGAACTTGCACCAGAATTAAACACCTGCGTAAGGATGAAGTAGGTATTAAAATGTAACAAAAAGGAAAAGTATTTAGCTAACTAAAAGAAAATCAACCAACCTGGATTAACATGGGAAACACATCCATCCCAAGCTTTTGCAGGACATCTGGGTGAGTAGCTAGGAAGGATTTCTTTTCTAACACTAATTGATCATTCTGATCGTCATCCAGGCTAGGGAGAAGTTCATTTAGCAATTTGAGTGCTTCATATACCTAGCAAGTCAGCAAACTATAAGAAAACCTTGCAACTTGCTCATTATAAGAAATCTCTCAAATCACAAACACGAATCCATTAGAAGAAAAACCTTCCCTTGTTTCAGAATGATACTAATAAATAAATAATAAGAAAAAAATTCAACAAACGTAACCAGAGTAGCAATTTTAACGCCGAGCGATTTTATTGTATAGGTACAATATAGCTCATACGATAAGAGTCTTTTTCTAAAGTAAACGAATAGAACATTTATGCCGTTCTACTCGCCCATCATCAGAAATTTATGCATCAAAATTGTCCACAATTGAAACTGGACAGTGTTACATAATGAATCATTTCACCCACTAAATCTATTAGAATTAAAAATGCATCATGAAGACATGTGTAAGAAGGAAATTGTATTGTAATACCGCGTTCAAATCATTATCATTATAAGGTACATATATATAGTACAAGGGATATCTATACAATAAATACAAATGATTACTATGACTTGTGTCCTAGCCAGTGTCTAACTAGGCTACACTAAAGACAGATGTGCACTACGAAGCACGGACTCGCAGACACAGACGCGCCGCCACGACATATGTAAAAAAGCAAGGACACGGATGCCGCTATATATATTAAACAAAACAAAATATCAGCACAATTTATATAAATGGTCTAAAATGAGATGCAAAAATTATATATTTATCTAACTGAGTATTTAGTTCCATTATAAAAACTATTCTAAAATAAGATAACAAAATCATCTATAGTGAAATTTTGTTAAAAACTGAATTAAAGCAGCAAAAATGCAGAAAGAGGAAACTATACAACATTGAAAAAGGAAAAAGGTAATGCAGGAAAAAAAATACATTGAAGCAATAAAAGTATTATTTTACAGGATATGAAAAAGTATCAACCACACTTAAAGTTGTCATCCTCAATAAAAAACTAATTTATAATGGGTGCAGCTATCAACAAATAAAGAGGGCATAGGGCTGCCATGAATTAATTCTTCAAACACACATACTTTTTTTGACATAAAACACATACTTTTGGTCAAAAAAAAAACACAAATACTATATATCAGATAACGAGGCGATGGCAAAGATGAGCGCGGAAAGATGAGTAAACTTTAACCGACATTTACCCGCACTATTCAATTTTTGGCACATTGGTGCAAGCAAATGGGTAAGGGAGCACAGGTGGCCGGGTAGGGGATCCAACCTAAGATCTCCAACGCCAATCAAGCTACAAGCTCATTGGTATGTGTTCTCTTTTTTCTTAATTACTTGCTGCCAATGTGACTAGGAAGTAGGAAGTCACATGTTCGAGGTGTGAAATCAACTTCTTGCAAATGCAAGGTAAGACCGGCTACATCAGACTCCAATAAATCAGAACCTTCTATAGACCCTATGATGACAAGTGCTTTATAGTTTATAGCACCTAGTTGCTTTTATGTGTAACGAAAAGATACTTTGGGAAATAAATAGCGATAGTGGCTTATATTTTAGACTTCAATGAACGTTTAATTGTGGCTGTATATTTTTGTATGAACGTTAAATTGTGGTTATATATTTTAGAACGAGAAAAAAGATTACCAATTAATGAGTTCATCACCACTAAACGACACCTATATTTTCAACTTTGAAAACAGGAAACCAATCAAACCGTGTTGCTGCGCACGAGCAGAAAATAAAAACAACCAAATCATGCCTCATACCCGATTACAATGTCCACCAGGCGTCGACACACCACGGGAGAGATCAGATGCAGATAATAGATCTCTCAACATGCTGCTTATATTAAGCTCATATAATGTTCTGAAGGCTAAGACTGATCCCGATGAAAGTTTGACAAGTAATCCTATCAATCCCTGTCCAGCCAAATAATAAATTCATAATTTCATATCAATATCAAAGTTCATACATATTTAAAAGTGGAGAATCTAGGATATGAAAATGGCATATAAAAATTGCTTACATTATAAATTAATTGAGATAGGGTCGTTCGGCTGTTTAGACTTAAAAGATGTGTGACTTGTTGAATCAATCCATGCTTACAAAGTTTATCCAAAATTTCAGAGGATTGAGAAACTCGATCCACAATTTTGATTAAGCAGGTAGCCACATTTTCAACAAGCTGTGGAAGTAAATCTACAGTTCAGTACGTAATACAAAAAAGGAAGGCAACCCCACTACATATATAGAAGTACATTATCTGAAATCCATTCATTGGTACCTGCCGATCCTCATATAGAAGAAGATTGCATAATATGGGCACAGCCTCCATGAAAGGTGTGGGGCATTCTGAGGGAAGCTTCTTACATATGTTCACCACAGTAGAAAGCGCCACTCTCTAGGGAGAGAGGGAGGAAGAGAAAATCAGTAAAACAAGAAAAATATTCTTCACTCCTTTAATAACTTTAAATAGCAAAAGATTGATTTTTAAGGATGGACGAATACAATGGTCATCACTCATGAAAATGATGCCTTATCATATCAGAGGCTTACCTGTATGCTTGTTGAGAAGAAATCAATATAATTTAGGACAGCCATGATTGCCCCAGCCTGTAAACAAGCAAGTGGTTGTTCTCGTGATATTTTCTCCAATGCTTGAAGACACTACATAAATACAATGTCAATAAGTTATATTCCATTCCTTCTATCCATAATAATAAAATAAAAGAAGAACATTATACAAACAAACAAGCAGGCGAGCACCAATTACCTGTTCGGCTACATCTTGATACTCAATAGTTAATAATCTTTGACATAAAGCAGGAACAGCATCATGACGAACAAGAAAACCAGCTGATCGGGGATACAGATCGCAGATATAGGTGATAGCCCTTATAGAAAACAACATTATATCTGGGTTACTCTCATGCTTAGCCAGCTTTACAAGTAGTGGTGATAACAAGTCTGAAGTCATGCTGGAGAGTGAACCCTCTGTGCAGAATGATAAAACTTCACAAAGTTCAGTAAGTACAGCCAACTGACCAGAAGGTTCAGTCTGTCCACTCAAGCTTGAGATAATGTTTTTAAATTTCCCATGATCCCTAGATAGTCTCTGTCTATGATATTCATGGAGACTACTATGATAATGCTCCATGTCATCTGAATCACATGATCCATAAGTTGAATCCTTCTCTGGCTCTCCTTCTGATCGGCTTGAAGCCGAAACAGATGAGGAAGTATCCATGTCATTATCACGAGCCTCCATCGAAGAGTGTGTTGAATTCATATGAACTTGAACCGATGAGGATGAAGAACTTGGTCTAAATTCTAATGAACTACATGCCCGTTTATCAGCAGGCAGTTCATCTACCATTTCGGGACGCTTTTGGCCTCGACTTTCCATCAACTGCTTCTATTCCCCAATAGAAATTGACCCCTGTGCAGTTCAAAATCTGATCAATTAACGTTCATTCTTATAAATTACTATTCATATATAGGCCAAATAAGGCAAAATTCCGAGCCTAAAACTGTGTTTCTGTTCTTTAGGAAGGAAAACCAAAAAAAAAAAAAGGGAAGTTCATAACTCCAATCCAGAAAAACTGAACCCTTTAGTTTATTCCAAGTTTTCATCAAAATCATAAACATCACAAGTAGCAATTTTTCATAATTTACAACATCATCCCAATAATTAGTCATTAAAATCCTTAACACAAAAAAAAAGGTGATATTACTGTCAAGGGTGTTGATGATGCATTCTCATAAGTCATAACATCATAACATTACAAACCAATCACTATCTTCTGTCCCCAAGGAAACCGCATTAGGAACGAAAGACAAAGTCAATCTAAAAGTGAAGAAACCGAAATCTCAGACTAAACAACAAAATCACAAAAAGTTTCATAATTTGACAAAAAGCCACAAACAAAAAGGGCAACGTAAACACAATAACAGAAAAAGAAACACGATCAGTGAAGAAGACAATCAAGGGAAGTGGAAGACACAAAAGGGAAACAATTAAATCTTAATCGAGTTACCTAGTTGTAGTTCTTAATCGGTCTTCAAAAAAGTCGAAGACCGAGTTTTTGTATCAACAAAATAAACGATTTTATAGTGATTTAATTTAACACAACGCTTTTGTTGTTCTTCTTCGTCTTACTTTCTCGCTTAATTGTTTCTTCTGAGAGAGAATAAGATATTGAATTGAGGTTTTTATATGAGAAAAGAAAATAAATAATAATGAAAAAAGGAATAAAAGGAGAAGAAGATATCGAAGAAAACCAGTGGAGAAGGAGATTGCACACGAAAGCTTGGAACTTGGAAGGCAGAGGGTGATGATAATAGTGATTTATGTGAGTAATTACCAATTAGTCTACTCGCTAATTTGTTATTATGGGCAAGGATACGGTGCTTTTGAGGTGCGTGAAGCTTGACGCATGGCACCGTCTAGTAACATTGATTTGATTTCTGATCGTAGTTACTATAATTTATAGGTAACCCTAGGGCCTAGGCCTTTTTTTTTTTTATTATCAAAAAAAGGAAGCCCTAGGCCTTAACGGATAACACGTTGATGTTGATGACATCAGATTAGGTTTCCATCTCCAAGCTTAACCCATCTTATCAAAAAAAACAATCTACAAGCTTAATCATGAAGTAATTTCTTTATTTTATAACCATAAAATAAAATTATATAATACTCCCTCTAGTTGCATATATAAACAAAAAAAAAATCACTATATAGGGAGAATTTAATGTGGTTTAATGGATCTCCAACACTCCAAGAAGTCGAAGCAGTTGGTCTAGTATAAGCTCTTCTTTTTCTCGAAGAGAAGAAGTTTGCATCTGTTATTATTGAGATGGATTGTCTTTCCGTAGTGAATGACGTCAATAACTTTTCCATTCCCAATAATAAATGAGGTGTATTTTTTCACTCAATGTAGGACCATCATTGCTCAGTGTCAATGCTATAAGATTAGCTATGTTCGAAGGCAAGCAAATTGTGTCGCTCACACTCTTGCTTAGGCATCCCAGTTATATGCTAGCTTTCATTTACATGATTTCAGTCCATCTTGTATTTCCAACATTATTTATAATGAATTGATATGAGTTTCCTTTGGTAAAAAAATTGTGTGTCATAAGAGCAATTGGCTTTTATTGCTAATCGTTCCATTATTGATAATGTTCTTGTGGCTATTGAAACGTTACATCATTTGAAGTGCAAGAATAGGGGAAAGCTAGGGGAGATGGCTCTCAAGATAGGATTAACAAGGCCTATGATAAAGTAGATTGGGGCTATGTCAAAGGTATGTTAAGGAAGATGGGCTTCGACCAGTGGGTAGGATAGATGACTGTGTGTTTGGAAATCGCAAACTACTCGATAATGGTTAATGGTGAGAAAGTGGGGTCTATCGCACTAGGGACTAAGACAGGGTGACCCGCGGTCACCTTATCCTTTCATCATTTGTGCTGAATGTCTCACTACTCTTCTCAAACAAGCAAAGGCCAGAGGGGGTCTACACGGTGTTAGGGAGTGTTGGGGGATTCGTCCCATACACATATTCTTTTTGCTGATAATTGTTTCACGTTTTGCAGGAGGTAAATTACGTATCTAAAAAAGTCTAACTACCTATGAAAGAGCTTCTTATAGGCTATCAACTTACAGAAGTCTGAGGTTTATTTCAGCAAGAATACTAATCAAGATTGCAGAGATCTTATCACCATCGTGCTTGGAGTGGCTAAATGTATGGGATCGGGAAATACTTGGGACTTCCGTCTATGATAAGAAGGAACAAAGAGCAATTTTTCAGTTATCCAAGAGACAGGTTGTGGAAGAAGGTTCAGAGTTGGTCTGGTTAGCGACTCTCAAAAGCAGGCAGAGAAGTTATGGTGAAGTCAGTTGCCCAATCCATTCATACATATTGCATGAGTGTTCTCATGCTCCCAACATCTCTAGGTGAGGACCTTGAAAGAATGTTGAATTCCTTTTGGTGGGAGACGAATAGTCGGAAACGAAGAGGTATTAGGTGGCTAAGTTGGGACAGGCTAACTATGCGGAAGGAGTATGGGGGTTGGGTTTCCCACACTTTCATGGTTTCAACATGGCACCGCTAGGGAAGCAAGCATGGAAAATTGCAACGCATGCAGATGTTATAATAGTAAAGGTGTTCAAAGCTAAATATTCTTCGGATTGTGATTTTATAGGGCTCGCTTGGGCCATAATCTCAATTTCGTGTGGCGTAGCATCTTTACTTCCCGGGTGGTAGTCAGGTTAGGAGCTAGGTGGAAGATAGGAAATGGTGGGCAAATATCTGTGTGGAATGATTTGTGGGTTAGAGGAGACCGTGATGCTTTTATTAAATCACCCTTAGTGGTTGGTACTGAGCAATTAAAAGTAAGGGATTTGTGGCTGCCAAATTTGAATGAGTGGAATGTTAGCATGATCACACATTTATTCAACCCTCAGGAAGCTTATTGTATCATCTCAATGTCTATTCTTAATAGGGAGAAGGAGGATGATAGCCTTGCATGGTGGAGGAGTAGGAATGACTTGTATTCAGTAGAGTCAGTCTACTTCGCGATAATGGAATAGTTGGTTGATCACTCGGGTTCGCGTATGGATGGAGAGTGGATGGCAATTTGGAAAATTAAAATTCCACAAAAAGTTAAATTATTGTTGTGGAGGACATGTCCCGCTAGATGTAATCTCCAACGCAGGCATGTCCCATGTGATTGGTTGTCTCTAATGTGTGAGTGTAACCCGAAAAATGAGTGGCATATATTCTTCGATTGTGTGCAAGCTGAAACTGTGTAGAATTTTGTTGGTTTGCTGCACCAGGTATAGTCAACTATGTCGAGTTCAGAATCCTTTCGTCAGTGTTTCTTTTCTTTGATGCAATCGCTTGACGATCCATCGTGAAATACGCTGGCTATGATGTTTTGGGCACTCTGGAAATAGAGGAATGATCGTGTATGGGAAGGGACGACTCAACCAGTGAATATGGCGGTCACCAAGGCTATGGATTTCCTAAATGAATGGATAGCGGCAAGAAGTCGTGATACTGCAACGAGTTTCACAGGGACTGCGACACGAGCAAATGAGTATTATTAGAGGAACCCAGCTTCTGGATTGTACAAATGCAATGTCGATGCAGTCATTTTTAGTTCGGATAACAAGTATGGCGTTGGAATGTATGTTAGGACATATATAGGTGAATTCTATCATGCTAAGGCTTTATGGTTTATGAGTCTAGCCACACCACAAGAAGCGGAAGCAATGGGACTTTGGTAAGCCATTCTCTGGCTTAGGGACTAGGGCCTACCTTCAGTCTACATAGATTTACCAGTATTTAATGGAGTGCAGGAAGATAAAAACACTAATATGGAGTTTGGAACGTTAATTTCTTATTGTAAAAACCTTTTATCTATTTTACACAGCTTTTAGGTTAGTTGTATTCGAAGACAAAGTGTGGCTCACACTTTTGCGAGAGCGTCACAATTTAATGATAGCTCCAAAGTTTACGAGTTTATCCCAACTTGTATTGAACCTATTGTTATCAATGAATACACGATTGTGATGTTTAGATCATGTTGGAATTAATAGACGATGAATCCTTAGAGTGCAGGTGATGGCTTCATGCAACAGTTAGCATAGATTATGGAATTCATACTTGGATTTTAAAGGGAAATTGATACATACATACATGAGTTTTACTAATATGGTTGAGTTAGTTAGTGTTATTCTGTTTATGATGATTCGAGTGTTATCTTTAGTTAGGATTTCTTATCTAGTCTTCAAGTATTCGAGATTGGTCCATAAAAATTGTCGGCAAATTGGATGTACACGACGTCGTGTGTATCCAATTATTCCATTTGTTCCAAAAATTTGGTACTTTTGGCATTTTTTTTTTGTCCTAAAACAATTGTACTTTTAAAAATCCAATGTCAATTCACCAATTTTTTTTTTCAAATATACCATTTATATTTATTGAGTCGTTTAGAGTCCCAAAGTATGGATTGATTGTCCCAAGACTCTTTTATATTTACTTTAATTATCTCAAGACAACTACAAAGAGGGTATTTTAGTACTTATCTAACACAAATTCATGATACCTTAATTTGTGTGTAACAAGTCAAAAATACCAAAATTTTGGAAGGAGGGGAGTATTATGTTCTCATGTTGTCTTCTGTCACCATATGTCGGTATCCGAGATTGTTCTGTAAGAAATTTTATTTCTATATAGTTGGTTTTTCATTGATTTTTTTTTTACCAATGTCTTTCATTGATTTATAAAGATTTGGTTGAATGGTATCTTGATGGTCTTGGAATATCTATCTCGTGATCAATAGATATTAGACATCACCTGGAATATAGGTGTACTTGAATAATGTAGCCTATAATTTAATGGATCCATGATGGTTTCCATTTTAACTCTTCATGGAAGACTATGGTTTGAATGGATATGATGAACCATTAAAACCCTACATGAAAGGGTAGGTCCCCTCTCCATTTTCTCTATAAATATATGTTTTGGTACATATGTGAAGACTAGTGCAAAAAATGTGATATATAATGTCATTATCTGCTTACCCATCAAAGCTTGAGAAAGAAGGGGAGAAAGATCCTATCCTAGATCATGATATTCATGATCATTCAAGTGCATCAAATCACTTCAAAGAGGATGACTTCAAGAGATAAGTATTTTATCCCTTATTATTTATATGGTGTCCTAAATTCATAAAACTATGATCTTTGGTTAATTGTTCATGACATGAGATTGTTATTTATATTGTTACATTAGTTTGTCATGATGGTCAAATTATTCTTACATGTTCATCTCACTGATAAATATTAACTCAGACATTTTATCCAAACCGGTCAAATCCTAAAATCAAACATTTATCCAAACCAGTCTTGAATGCTAAACGGTTGTAATTGTCCCCCGAGGATTAAGAGGCCCGTGACATATGGGTGTCTTATGTTAGAAACAAGCACTTCATTACATTGATTCCTTAGCAGGGATGAAAATGAGTTGAGTATGGTCGAACTTGGTTCGACTAGCTCAACTCGATAAGGATCGGTTCAACTCAAAACTCGATTGAAACTCGACTTGAGAATTAATGCTGCTTAATTGAGATTATTGAGTGAAAAGTGTGTTTGAAGCTATGTTAATATCGACTAAGTCATACACCTAAAAAACTAATTTGTTTTGTGATCTTATTATGGCCTTTGATTTCATAGACACTCTTCCTATGGTTAATTCGTGTTGTTAAAAAACATACTATATAGAGAATGCAAAGAACACATGGTGGTGCTGTGTTGGAAACTTAGCTGAGCAAAAAATATTCCTTCTATTTCTATAAACCAAGTTCACTAGTTGTTATACAACTTCAATTTAAAAGCAAAACTAGCTTCTGAATATGTATAATAAAAAAAAAAATCAGATTACATTACTAGTCTATCTTGCAGTAGGGCGTGCAATGGAATCATCAATTGATAGATAATTCTCCGTTGCAGCCAAATCCATAGAACCCATGTTGATGGAAGAGTGAACAGAATTTCTAGTCATCTCATCAGAATATCTTTCTGCATCTCTTTCAATAGTGATTGCATCTTGAATCTCCTTCAGTACTTCTGAAATTGATGGCCTCATGTGTCCGTGAGGTTGAACGCACATCAAAGCTTTCTCCGCTATTTTCCACATTGATTGTAGGTCATACTCCTTTTGTAATGCAGGATCAATAATACCTTGTATATCACCACTCTCAATGTGTAATTTTGCCTGTCACACAATTCACACACACATGCAATCAACTTTTATATGTTAGTTTAGGTAAATGCAACTCAATATAACATGTAACTTCCTCAAATTTTCTATTTTGGTTTCACACAGGTTCTCTCCATTGGATATAATACTATTTGAGTCACTGTCGTCACTAGATATGGCCACCTCTAAGGGAGATTCGAACATTAGTTCGACCTGTTGTGAGAGACTAGCCCCTTCTGCTAGACCCAACTCTGTAGGTAAGTTCCTCAATTTTATTCTATTCTATAAGCATGCTTTGGAATATAATAGATAGATCATTGTGAATATTACAACATTGAGAATTTACACCTACACATAGTGCATATGATTGTAATTTTTTTTCTATGTTGTAAAATAAAATACTGGAAAAAATCATTTCAGAAAGAATTACGAAGGATTTTACAATTATATAACTTCATTTAGGCTGCAAAACTATATATGATTGCAGAGAAATTAAAACTCACCCACTGGACTATGTTTCTGCAATTAGCACCAAAGCTTTCGTTAGATATTGCTTCTTGACCAGATATAAGTTCAAGAAGAATTACCCCAAAACTATAAATATCACTCTTATCAGTTAGCTGCTGAGAAATATAGTACCTGTTAACAGGAAAGTTGCAATGATAAGCGCAAAAATATGATTGATAATCAACTAAAAGAAACGCGCAAAAATATGGTAATAGTTATGGCCCTTACTCAGGATCAAGATATCCTACTGTCCCCCGAACTATGCTAGAGACATGGGAGGCACCATCAACAGCAAGTTTTGAAAGGCCAAAATCTGAAACCTTAGCTCTCATCTGCCTGTCAAGAAGAATGTTGCTGCTTTTTACGTCTCTATGGATAACTGCAGGGACACAACCTGTGTGAAGATATTCAATCCCTGAACAAACACGAGAATAACTCGGTTACTACAATGTGATCAGAAGTATGCGAACGGTCGTTAGTACTAATACAACAATCTTAAAGGATGCACTTTGATTTATACCTTTGGCAGCATCTTCTGCAATCTCAAGACGCTTAATCCAACCGATACTCCGTCCGTGTGTTAATGGGCCTGCAACAAGTTAGGCATGACATAATTGAACATATGGACACCTTTCCTACTTGATTTAAATAATGCAAATCATGCAGGCATACCATAAAGATGTTCCTTGAGAGTTCCATTGTGCATGAACTCATAAATAAGCATACTATTCCCCTCTTCTCGGCAATACCCAAGAAGTTGTACCAAGTTTCTGTGATGTATCCTTGACAGAAGAGACACCTGGCTCAAACAAAAATAAAACTATTAATTATATCAATCATGAATGTCTTTTCAATGCCAACAAAATTTAGTCAGAACATTGGAACTAGTTTCTTCTCTTTTATGACTTATGTGGAAACCAAATGAGAGAGGGAAAGAAAAGTGAACAAGGTGAAACAAAGAAGCAAACCAATATGAAAATGTTTGGTTACCTCATTAGAGAACTCTCGTTTGCCTTGATAGGAGTTACTGGTTAGAACTTTAACTGCTATCTCTTTTCCATCTTTTAGTTTCCCATAGTAAACAACACCAAAACCTCCGGAACCAATTTTTTTCTCAAAATTATTTGTAGCATTTTCAATTTCAGAAAAACTGAAGCAGTGAGCAGTTTCCGCAGGACCGTCTCCCTTAGATTCCAGACTTTGAGAACGGAGAGAAAGAAGGTGGTCTATAAAGAGTGTAAACAAATTCATCACACACTGCCATTTTACATCATCTCAAAGAAATGATATATAAGTTTGACTTAGAACCCTACCTTTCTCATAATATTTTCCCTTTCCTTTATGCATAAACAAGCAAGATATAATAGTAGCCAAAAGTAAAATGGTAGCTCCAACTGCTGAACCAATAATCACATACAATTGGTTCGTTTTTTTGCTCTCTTTATGAAGATTATTATTTCCAGAGTAGCTGTTGAGGATGGAAATAAAAGTAGTGGTCGTTATGTATATATGGTGATGAGGGAATTAGAAAACTTGCAAAAAAATGCGATAAGAATGAAAGAAATATATGGTGGTGAATTGATGTCATAAAGTCCTGTCATCCTGTGTTACATAACCATCATATCTTGTGTGTATACTAGTCATCATTTCTCCTATGGTGTAATGTGCCAATAATTTCTCCACTTTTACATGTACTATGCTGCATTATGCTTAAGTTCAACAAATGAAAAACAGTACTCACTTGAAAACCAAATCTTTGCTCAAAAGATTTGACGGTATACTTCCAAGTAACATATTATTCTGGACATACCTGCAAAAGTTTTAAGCATTATCTAAAATTGGAATAAAATGTGTATTTAGCATACTAGCTTGACTATTTTTAAACATGATTAAGAGTCATTAATGTTTGTGTGTGCACGCACGCTACTGCTGTGCTCATTAGTGATATTTGGATGTATGAAAAGTATGCCAATGTCTAATTTGATCAAACAACTCAAGTAAGTTCCAGATAGCTTACAGTTCCCTCAAATTCGGAAGGTTCCCCAAAGAGTTTGGGAGCACACCCGCCAAATGATTGTTCTCAAGGTGACTGCAAAAGAGAAAAGGTTGTAACTCACTGAGAACTAACAAAATAAGAATAATGGATAAACTTATAAGCAATTACATGATTTTTAAATCCATGCATCCAGTAAAATCTGGGATTGGACCTGTCAACGTATTTCCATCAAGCCGCCTGCATCCATGAATCGAATAATTATGTCACCAACCACAACATAAGCTTGATAGAAAAAATAAGAAAGCAATACAAAACTCACAGCTCAACCAGATTAGTCAATTTGGTGATCTCCGAAGGAATATTGCCCGTCAAATTTTTACCAGACAACAAGCTGTCATCACCAGCAACACAAAGTAAACTGTTATCAGATCAGGATAGGAGAAGGAATAAGACTGCATGTATAAAGAAGACAAAAGCCTAAAAAAATATGAAGAATTACATTGAAACTATTCTTGGCCGTAGATCTGAGTTACAACGGACCCACGACCACGGAACAGGTAAACATGGATCACCCCCTTCTTGAGCCCAATCTGCTGAAGGGTAGTGGGAAAGTACACTAGATATAACTTCTCCTGCAAACCATCACGTCCAAGTACTACATGAATTATGATGTTTCAAAATAGATTTAACAGCCAACACTTCGTATCGCAATAGACATACTTATTAAAAGTCCTTTTTTTTCCGAAGTACTCTAAACAACTCTTTACCAAAGGAAAAATTTTCCTTTAGAAAAAATTGCACTGAGAAGCTCAATTTATCAGTCTGCAGACGCAGTAACTACATTCTTATAACAGGCTATATATAGTTACTCCACAACATATCATGCGGTGGGGAATTACCATCAAGAGAGCCATCATTTTTCTCCAGATACTTATTAATCTCCATGGCATTTAGAAGAGGTCCTCTGGAAGAATCAGATGTTCTGCCTAATCTAAAGGACATCACAAACGGTAGCGATAAATTGTAAAATCCTGCTTCATAAAGGCGATATTTTCCTAGAGCATTTTCTTCAATATTTACCACGGCCTTACTAATTTCAGGTTGGCCTGGAAGCACTAGCCTGAATTTTCTGGATTCATTTTTAGGCAAATCCTCAACCTCTGCAAGATAGCTGAATGCCCACCCAAGACCAGGAAAACCATCCAAGTTCAACCGGTAAGTTAGAGATCCATTTGTACCTACTACGGCAGTCTGCATTACTTTCACTGGTGGAACTTCTTCTCTATTAACATCAATTTGTGATTTGGTGGAAATTTTCTGAGTTCCAGCAGCAACATCAACAAGATAATTTGCTTTCTTGACAGAATCTGATTCCCAAATTCTATCAAATGGGTCATCAGGATACCTGATATGACAGAAGTTACAAAAATTTGTTATTAGTAATCTGTGTCAAATAGTTCTTTGCTCTAACAGAAATTACAATATTTGTCATTCGTGCGCTGCGCGTGTGTGTGTGTGGTGATATACTAAGGAAGGAAAAGAGTCTTTAGAAGATAAATTTGGAATGGAACAGACCATGAAACAACAGAAAGAATCAGCAAATACCTGATTGGGGCGTCACTTTCTGCACCAAAATTTATCCTCGCAGAGACACTGAGGTAAAACTTTTCCTCAGTGTATGTATAATAAGCAGAACCATTAAACTGCCGAAGTTCAAGTGTGGATATGAATGGCTGCCCAGTTGTTGCATTTGACAGACACACACTAATTGTAGGACTTGAAGCTAAAAATATAAGCTCCCTTACTTCTATAGTGTTTGCATCAGATATAACAATGGTAGACCAATGAGTAGCCCCAACAGAAATGTCAAATTTTGGATATACATTGTTGTTATCAAAGTTGCCATACAAGAATGTTGCCCTCAGGAGATACCTTGTTCTACTGGCAACATCAAGTGCGTAGCAGTATTTTCTGGAATCAGCAGGAAAATGTCGTAATGTCGAGTATTGTTTCCGTGTCTCATTAGCAACCGAAATTGTGCTTATTTCTCCATAAGTAATTTTATCATCAGGAGTCCATTTAAGACCAATTTCGTCAGTGAAATTTGCTTTACCTCCACAGTCCAAACTTACAAAACCTGCTTATCAAGACAAATGTTATCACAAAATAACAGAACAGATGGATCACAACTGATGTTTATCATAACTGATGTTTGATCTCTGTTGATTATCATTGTAGCTACTAATATAGTAATATCACACCCCAAGAAACTTATATATTAAGTTCCACCATGCAACCTAAACAAAGGAACAAGCATGCGAGATTGAAAATTTTAAGCAAGAGTCATCCAAGGTTGGAAACACATGAATCAAGAAAAAGAGAGGTGGATCACAGTCTTCCATTATTTTGTTTAATGTTAGAGTACAATTGATGCTAAATTACATTCAGCTATCTATGTGAAACACAAAAAGATACAATCTTTAGAACCGAAAGACAAAGGAATTGGTAAAGTAGTTTCCAAAATTAAGGTTGCCACCTCAAGAAAATAACTCCATAGGACACAGCAGGAAGCACTAATGAGAGAGAGAGAGAGAGAGAAGAGAGAAACAAGTAGCAATTTTAACAAACCAAGAACCAGTGCCAAAAAACAGAGGTTACAGAGCACAAGGCCAAGCAAAAACATAAAGGCATATATTTTCATGCAAAAATCGGTGCAAGAGCAGAAAAAGACTCAATCTTTATGGAAACCAGTCGAAGAGAAATAAAGGGTCTTGATGTAAGAAAAGAGAGAGAGAAGAAAAAGAAAAATATGAAGAAGAGAGTAGTTACCTGGCATCTGAGCAGAGGAAAAACGCAGGAAAAGTAGTAGCATAAGTGAGAGAGAGGAGAGGGAGAACAAGGGGACCCTACACTCCATTTCTACAATGGGAAAGAAACCTTCACGGAGAACAGAAAACCATAAAAATGGTAGAAGGAAAGTAGTAGTAGCTGGAGTTAACTCAAGTAGAGAAAGCGACTAAAAGCGTGGGGAAACAGAGAAGTGTGCGTCTCTTACGATGGTAAATAAACCAAACAAACATGACACTGAAACAGCCAATATATATACCTGCCTAATCTTCTAGTACTGTGGTTTAGACAAAGATTAGAAGGAAACTAACCCCGTAAACAAATAAATATAAATTGGAGTTGTAAAAAGAGAGAGAAGTTGAGATGGTAGTGCATGTGCGAGGGGGGTAGCATAGGATGTCATGGCATGGCAGAGGTTTCAGGACCTAGCTAGCTAGTGTGTGGGGTGGGACCTCTAGACCTTTGGCTAGACGACAGAAGGTCGTGTAGGGCCCGCATAAAGTACCCACAGAAATCACATTTGTTTTTAAATTTAATCATAGAGTATACCAGGACACTCTCGTGATATGCACAGGATGTGAATATGAAGTGTGTACATTAGAGTAAGGTAATAATCAATGTTGTTTCACTTGGTGTATTAAAATTCATTTCATGCATTGATTTAAGTTATGTGAATGCAAATTGAATACGGTCTATACTCACAACATTCAATATCAGATCGAGTGTAACCCCTATATTACATATGTTGTGTATTTTTAAGATCAAAGCGTATTATACGAAATTCCAATTGCAATAATTCCAATTGCAATAAGGTATTTATTAATTTGAATTAACAACACCAAAGTTCACTTCGTCAATAAAAGTTTTGTTCCGTGAAATCATTGTTGTCTACGACTTTTTAAAAGTACCAATACTACAATTCATTTTTGCAAGTATGTACAATTTAAAAAAAATATATTTGTGTCAACATTAACAGTAATTCGACCGTTAAAAATGGAACCAGTTTGATAGTAAACCATCGAACCAATTCAAAAGAAATTTGGGGTGTGCATCACAATTTACAATACTCGATAGTTTGCAACCAAACGAGTTCGATGGTAAACTATCGAACCGTTCCAAATGCACAAAAAAAAACACAGTGTTTCATTAAGGGTATTTTGGGAATTGTGGGGGTTGGGTAGTTTGTGATGAGTAGGTTGGGGAGGGGTAAATGGATGTTGGAAGGGGGGTGAGGATAGAAGAGGAAATGACTCAATGAGATATAATGGGTTGGGGTTTCATGGGTAATAGAATTGCACCTTGTTTTGGCTTAAACTACATAAATGTCATCCAAAAAAATGACAATTGGAGCCTAAACTTGCTAATAAAGTAGATCTTGTATAAATAAAGAGGGATAATAACATGAGTTGAGAATGCAGACATGAGTTGAGAATGCAAACCACAATGGTGCAATGCAACCTATACAATGATCGTTATCCGCTATAGGCTCTACTTGGCAAAAAGTTGTGGATTAACTAGTAGATAGCAGATAAGTTAGTAGATAGCGGATTGAATTTAAGATGTTTGGTAAAATTAGCGGTTGAAATAGCTTATAAAAATAAAATTACTTAAATAGACATTTGTAATTAATGATTACAAATGAAAGAGAAATTCATTTAATGGAGGATAAGTGAGGAATTTAATTAAAGTAATGAGGGTAAAATTGGGAGAAAAAATGAGAACGCTATAAGCTCAAACGCTACTTTAAGTAGCGTTTCAAAAAACCCTATAAGCTAGTGGAAAAACGCTAAAAATTAGTTGTGTCAAACACTTACAACAAGCAGATCCGCTATAAGCTAGCGGATAAGTATTGTCAAACAGAGCCATAAGCTAAACTAAGGTTTCGGAAGGAAGGGAGGGAATGATATAAGACTAATAGTGTAAATTCTTTAGTGACGGGGAGAAATATGATTTCTCTAAACCCTCTCAAACTCTTCTCCGAGTTTATTTTTGTAGCTGATCTTCCAAAACCCTCCAAAATTTAGGGAATTTTGAGGAGCTCCAAAAGTAAATTGGGAGAGGGGCTTCAGGGGTTCAGGAAAATAACTTTTCTTCTGATCACTAAAGAATTTACATTATTTATCTCATATCCTCTCATCCCTTCTAAACTCTCAAACACATCCTTAGTTTTTTTATTTGATGGCCTTTCTGAAAAGATTAACAACCTTTTTTCTTATATTTTTTGACCAAAATATTTTTATATAAAAATAAACAACTTGACACTTATTATTTATTTAAAAAAGAATGATAAGAGAGAGTGGTCTTTTAACTTTCAAAAAGATGACAGGATTATCACAGTTTTTATATTGGCTACACACTTTTTTCGCTTTGGCTTTTGGATTCGGATGGTATTAAGAACGGTATAGGTAAGTTTATTTTCCAACACCCGATATGCCTTAGCAACAACGGAATTTGAAGGTTGTTTTAATAATACCGAACTTGCTTAAGGGCTAAGTATACTAGCAACTACTCCATCCATCCCATAATATATGTCGTTTAAGGTTGTGACACAATAATTAAGAAAAATAGTTAATTTTGTATGGAAAAGAGAGATTGTGAGTTAGTTTACCAAATTACCTTTCATTAATGATATTGGAAACATAAAAAGTAGAATTGTAGGAAGTGATATATTAAATAATGAAGGGTATGACTGGAAAATAAAATTGATGTTGTATTGTGAGACAAATTTTTTTTTCCTAGAAAGACATATAATATGGGACGGGGGGAGTAGTATATATCTAGGTTTGGTAGCCTCGATTTGCTAGCTTGTACTAGCATACTACTCCCTCCCATATTGCATATCATTTAGGGTATGTTTGGGAGGGGTTTTAGGATGGGAATGGAGGGAAGGACTTGAAAAAGAATAATCTATATTTTAATATCTATTTGAGATTTAAAAATAATAATTAAAGAACAACATTATAGATAACAATATAATATTTCTAATGACACTTTATTTATGGTTAGAGACATTTTGTAGCTTCTTTAATTTAGAATTGAAAAATATGTCCTCCCCTCCCAAAACCCCCTCCCAAACATACCCTTAAGGTTGTGGCACAGTGATTAAGAAAAGTAGTTAATTTTGTATGGGGAAGAGATATTGTGAGTTAGTAGTTTACTAAATTGTCATTCATTAATGACATTGGAAATATAACAAGTAGAATTGTAGGAAGAAATATATTAAATAATTAAGGGTATGACTGAAAAATAAAATTGATATTGCATTGGTATTCTAAAAAGTTATGTATTATGAGATAAGTTTTTTTACCTAGAAAGTCATATAATATGGGACAGAGAGAGTACTACTCTTAGACTCATTTATATCATATATGTAAAAAAAAATAGCTTCGCACAGATAAATAAAGTTAATTATATGTCAAAATATCATTTGGGTCCTTAACTTATATTCAGTTTCCGGTTAGGCCTTTTATGTTTTCATTGTAACGAATAAGTCTCTTATATTTTAAAATCATTGCATTGTTATCTTTTTTTGTAATTCTTGTTCGACTCCGTTACAAAAATGTCTAGTTGGATGTTAAGTTGTCTAGGTGACTTTTATTTATACTTATGTGGCATATTAGTGACTTAATCATGTCATTTTTAATTACTTTTTTGACAGAATTTTTATTTTAAATTTAATTTTTATTAAAAAAAATCTACTTCAATCTTCTTCGTCTTCTTCTTTGGGTTTGCACTAAGGCATCGTAACCAGCAACAACAATAGCAGTTTGCAATCAGAAATTAAATCAGAACTTGGTTTGTTTCCTTGATTTCAGTTTCAAATAACTTAAATCAACCTTTTTTTATTTCGGTTTGAAAGAATAACCCATTTATTAGATCTATGATTTCTCTAATATGGATAAATGATTCTTCAAATTACGTTGGGGTTATTTCGCTTCTTTGAATTTCGAAACAAACGCATATAAAATCGAAGAGAACGGTGGCCTGAAACGCAAGAATGAATCGGGTGTTTCGTGGGTCATGTGGATCTGTTTTCCTGCAACAGATATGCAACGTAGAAGGAAAAAGATATGACTTAAATAATGAATCATCAAATTTAATTTTCACGTAAGCATCAATAATTCACACGTAGGTACTCAACTTCATTTGAGTCTAAAAAGTAGCATTAAATGAAGTTGAGTTAGTTTATTTGCTACTACCTTAGGTACAAACATCTACGTAGGTACTCAACTTCATTTAATGCTACTACCTGTCATACCCCAATTTTGTCCGACTAATCCAAAATAAAAATTGTTTTCGCGGACGCGAGGTTTTAACAATATTTTTCTCGTAGTTGAAAAGAGACTCAAAATATATCTTTGAGGCACATGCGTGTTATTTTAACCGGGTACACGCGTTATTATTAATTGCGTGTGCATTTTTTTTTTATTCTCGTACGCGCGTTTAATTTAACGATCCGACACTATTTTATTTTCACGGTAGACGTGTGTTATATCTAACCAAAACAAAAATCAAAAATATAAAGAGAAGGTTATAGTTGACAAAAGAGCCGTAGGTGTATCAACAACCTTGTTTACATTGATGGATCAATAGTTTCAATTAACATAATAAAATAATTACAAGAGAGAAGGAGATGAGCTCTCAGCCACTACATACATGTCGATAAAAATAAAAAAAATACAAAAAACAAAGGGATACAAAATCGGTCCAGCAATCTGTGTTTCTGGGTATTTTGGGTATCAATTTGAGTACCCTTCTTCATAGGTTCTGTCTCTTCCCTTTACCATGAAACATCACAGCTTTGACAAATACCCAGCATTCCCATTTAGAGTTAGGGTCAAGAAAATTTCTCTGTTAAAAGATGCAGTGGCCCAAAACAAGCTTAGACATGCTACATTGCTAATAGCACTGGAATACCTATATCAGCATCTGCACAATCTGCAGGCAGAAAACAGCTTCAGCAAAGGAATCAAAGCTCAATAGAAAAAAACAGCGTACAAGAATACAAGAGATGATAGAGACTTCACAAGCAGCCAACTTGAAAACCCCCTATATATAAATCAACACCAAATAAGCTGGAGGGAGAAAAAAACGCAGCAACCAAAACAAATACACAGACGCAAACATAAACACAGCATTATCAGAATATAGAAAGGAGAAGAAGAAAACCAAATAAAAAACAAAGGAAAAAACCTGAAGCAGATAGAATTCCCTGAGGTCAGTCTCCCAAACCCTCCACCGCTCACTCCGGCGACGTCCATCTCCCCGGCGTCATCCCTTCAACAGCCACCAACCACCATCACTACACGCCGCCACTACCGCCGCCGCACAAACCACCACATCACCACCAAACACTCACAGAACCTAACACTCACAGAACCACCACCCACAGAACCGAAAACCACCGCCTCTGTCTCTCTCTCCGGCGAACGCTCCACCCTCTCCGTGAAACCCACCAGAAGCCACCGCGCCGTCACCGTCACCATCTTCCCTCCGCCGTTCGGTTCGTACACTCTCTCTCTCACTCTCTCGATCTCCTGCTTCTCCCTCTCTTTCGATCGTCTCTCTCTCCGAGCTTTCTCTCACTGTTAAAAGAGGAATGAATCGACGCATCAGTTGAATTTTTTTTTCTCTGTGTATGGTCATATTTGGTATGTTGTGATTGAGCTATGGGCTTTTGGTGTTTTTTTTTTGTTTTTTTCATTTCCTTTTTTCGCACCCCCTTTTTTCATACACAGCACCTCTCTTTTATTTTTAAACTCAGAACATTATCCACACCCCCCACGTTTTTGGTTGTACCCCTCCAGTTTTTTTTTATAAATTTTTTTTATTGTTAGCACTCCCAAGTTTCACTATCTCACCCCTCTCCTTAAAGATGCATTTTCGTATTCAGTTATTATAATATGGATGCTTGCTAACCTATATTCTTCAAAATCAAACTTTGTTAGTAGTCTCGTGAAGCCTTTGCTTGCGCGATTATTAACAATGAGGTACTAGTGGTGGTCACTTGGAGCCTTTGCTCAATTGATCACCGTGAATGCCTAATTTTCCTAAAGATTTTCACTAAAATTAAAAACTTTGTTAGTAGTCTCATAAGCCTTTGCTTGCATGATTATTAACAATGGAGTGCTAATGTTGGTCACTTGGAGCCTTTGCTCAATTGATCATCATGAAAACTCGATTTTCACAATTAAAAAGATTAAAAAACAAAAACCTTTTTCAGGACAAACAAGAACTACGTAGCTTTGAATTCTCCATCGCACCCGGAGATACGTAGGAGCGAGAGGCCAACTCTCGTCAAGCGCCAAAAATAAAAAATTTCATTAAGTTTTCCCATTCGTCTTCAAACAAGGAATAAATAGGCAAATCTAGGTATTTTTCAAATCAAACGTTAAAACCACACATTTAGTTAGAGGTTCCTTTCGAGAAAGAGAAAGGACGCGTGGGTGCTAACACCTTCCCGCACGTAATCGACCCTCAACCCATATCTCTAGTTTTGAAAGACCATCCGTCTTGTTCAAAGACCTTTTTTCAATGTTTTGGTCTTAAAATTAAAATATTGGTGGCGGCTTCAAATTTTTCCACGTTGTACATTGAGAAACCCAACCCGGATTTTTCAGGGTGCAACACTACCGTAGGTACAAACATAAGCAAAAAAAAGTACCAAAAATTTTAGACTCAAATATAAGTAAATATCAACTAACTCAACTTCATTTAATGCTACTACTACAGTCAAGCTCAATGGTGGCGTGGGAGTGCCTAAGTCTCGCAACCAAGTAATAGCTTCCAACAATCCAATCGCTTTAGTCTCCTGTGGGTGAAGGCGTCTGGTAAACCATAGCGTCTTCGCTTTCACAAAAGTACCTCCAACATCTCTAAGACATAGGCCAATAGCGTACTCTGTCATCATCATAAATGTTTGCGTCAACATTACATTTGAGGGAATCTGCCACAGGGCAAGTCCGAGGCGTGGGAGGGTGTGATTGTTGCACACCACCTGACGTGTGAACTAATTTGGTCTTCTGAGCATGTTGCCAGCTAAGGAAATAGTCAAGAGAGCATTGCAGTGAAATCTGAGCTGGCTTTTCTATTCCATCCCAGACCTTTTCATTACGACGTTTCCAAAAGCACCAAATTAACATAGCAAAGCGACATCTGACATCGCTGGAAAGCGTGGCCAATAGGTGAAAGGTGGTAACATTAAAACCCTCTCCATCTATAAACATTGGTTCAATGATATTCCAAAAACCAACGCCCTCCATATGTCAACTGCTTTCGGGCACTCAAAGAAAAGATGTCATTTCGACTCGATGCCATGGCACAGGTTGTCGTACACGGGACATGGCGTCAGCGAAGGTTCGCGCGGCAAGGAAGAACACCACGCAGGCAGCGCCAAAGAAGAAGGTGTACCTTATGAGGCACCTTAAGATTCCAAACCAAGTTCCAATTTCCAGCAACTCTCATATCCGTAGTGTCAATTAGCTCATTCATAGCAACATAGTACGCCGACTTAATCAAATAGTAACCATCTCGGCTTTTGTTCCAAACCAATGAATCCACACCGTCCCTAGATCGAATAGAGACATTAATAATTTTCGCCCTATCCACCGGAGTGAATAAGTGATTAAGGAGAGGAATGTTCCACCCACGGCCGTCAACATCAAAGAGAGTGCTAACCGTGGTATCCTCAAAACCCATAGGCGGATGAGAAGTAACCTTAGGCGAACCATCCCCTTTCAACCACGGATCCTTCCACACGTTGATACTACTGCCATCACCAATTTTCCATCTAGCTCCAAAATTAACCAACACCTGTGAAGTGTGGATGCTACGCCAAACATAACTCGGATTATGACCCAAGCGGGCCTCCAGAAAATTCCTTGTTGGAAAGTATTTAGCTTTGAAGACTCTTGAAACTATAGCATCCGGGTTGGTACATAAATGCCAACCTTGCTTCCCTAGCATTGCTAAATTGAAACTGTGAAAGTGGCCCTATTTTCCAAAATTTAGATATTTAATACCGACAATTTAAGGCTTAAATATATGTTACCCCCCTGCAAATATACCAATTATCCATTTACCCCCTGTAAAAATAAAACTTATAAAAAAGACTTTGCAAATATAAATTATTTCTAGTTACCTCCCTGCTGTTAGATTTTGTTAACAGCGTTAAGTGTAAATATATGTTACCCCCTACAAATATGTTCATTATCCATTTACCCCCAGCGTAAATATATGTTACCCCCCTGCAAAAATCCTCATTATCCATTTACCCCCGCAAATACGCTCATTATCCATTTACCACCCTACAAATAATAAGTGTTTCACCATACACTTTAACGTTGTTAACAAAATCTAACAGCATGGGGTAACTAGAAATAATTTATATTTGCAAGGTCTTTTTTAAAAGTTTTATTTTTACAGGGGTAAATGGATAATGAGTATATTTGCAGGGGGTAACATATATTTAAGCCACAATTTAAAGTTCAAACATTTAGTCCTCTTGTTTTAAAATTTTCAGACATTTAGTCTAACAGTGTATTTAGCTCTCAATTTAATTGACGTGACACTATTTTGCTTATATGACATCATGTGAGTAGACTTGTCGGGCTTAAGACTTATTTGGGCTGAAGGTTGATGTTACCAACACTCTCCCTTTTTGTAATTTTATATCTTTGTTTTTATTTTCAGGTAATTTGTAAATTTGTTTTTTTTTTGTAATTTTAATTTTATTTTATATATTTTTTGCAACTTATTTTATGCTATGTTTTTCTGACTAAATAACCAAAAAGCTAAGTTGGGCCAAACCCGATGATGAAAAAAACTAAAACTAGGCCCAATTAAATTAAGTACTAACTTAGGCCCAATCAACGAACGCTAAAATCAGGTCACATAAATCCAATTACACAAGTATAGACCCAACTAAATAATTTACTAGACTTAGGTCCCAGAAGGGTAGCTCACTTGGTTGAGTGAAAAGGACATCGTTGGTGGAAAAATGTTGGTGTACGGGGTTTGAACCTCGCTCCACTCTCCCCTTTAACAACTACACTAATTACTAACCACTTTGTCTATCTAAAAAAATTTACTAAACTTAGACCAAAATAAGAAGCGTAGGCTCAAATGAAACAAAAAATTAAGTCGTGGTAAATAAATTAAACGAGTAGTAAAAAAGAAGCGGACAAAATTGGGTATGACAATTGCCCCTCTTTATTTATATTCCTAGAAAAAATGAAGGGTTTTCAAGATTTCTTAGTAGGAATAGAAATAAAGATAAAACAGATGCTAATTTTGTCTGATTAGTAGGAAAGTTGGGAGTTTTGAGGATTTACAGGTAGTGATTAACACTTGGCGTGTTAATGAGAAAACAATAAATAAGGATCGCAGGGGATCTGAAGGATTACTGGGAATCTGAAAAATCACTGAGGATCTGAAGGACCGACTGGGGTCTGAAGGATTACTGGGAATCTGAAGGATCACTAGGGATCTAAAGGATCAATGGGGAAATCAAGGACCGAAGATCAATGGGGATCTGAAGGACCGACTAGGGGAAACAATTCAAAAACAAATCTTATAATTTCATTGATTCAGTATCCATCACACTTTATCACAAATTTCAGAGTTTCCTAATCGAAGATACATTGCAATAGATTCACTTCTGCCAACAAGACCTTATATGCTGCACAATAAAATAAAATAAAATAAAAATTGATACATCAACTAAAGCCTGATTATTTATTTCACACTCCAAGATATAATCCTTTGAAAGGGAAATGCCCATAACTAAGAAAATCCCAAAATTCCATTTTTATGAACCTCAAATTCCACAATTGCAATGAACCTTAATTAGCAAAAGAAGTTTCCATTTGGATCACCACAGTGGAGTTCTTCGTCTTCGTTTGAATCTTAATCCATGAGATTGGGAATTAAGATTGTGGCTTTTTTACACATGGTTGTAGAATGATATGTGACGTTACACGCATTTGCCAACGCATTAAAATAGTCGACGTGGAATTTGCCACGTGTTATAGTATTTGCCAATTGGGAGAGATGTTAACAATATGGACTAAACTTAGTGACAGAGAAACTTGTGGGACGAAACGTAAGTAAAATTTTTTTTAGGAACTAAAACAAAAATTCTCAAATTTTATAGATATTATAAACATCTATTATGTCATTCATAGAAACTGATGCGGTCGATATTCGTAAATTATACGAATATGATGGCCATTGCTAGGTTCACTCATCTTTCTAACTAGAGGGTTTTCAAGATTTGTGTGCCTTTTTCTTCAATGTATTTTGAACTTGATGGTTTATGAACTTGATGGTTTATCATATGATGACTTGGGGAGATGACCATAATGATTTTCAAAATGCACAAGTTGTACTTGACAATGCAAAGGCAAATGACAATGTTGGTAGCCATATGGCAATCACCAAGCGGAGGAGGTATCGATACATGACACCCCATATGTTTGAGACATTAAGATGATGTATTTTATGGATAATTTACTTCATATTTAGTTATAAGTAACTATGTCTTTTTTTAATGTTTTTTTTCAATATATGCAACTTTGATAAAAATGCATGGCCATTTAATAGTTGGGACATAAATATTTTTCGATGACATTTAAAATAGGGATGCTTCAACTTCTTTTCAATTTAATTTAATTAAGTGTTCCATTTTTTCTTTGATGGTGCGTGCTCCTTAAAACCGGTTTCAATTGTTGTTTTATTAACAAATCTTCGCACTACCACTTAAATTTAGCAAAATTACTCAAGACCTTTTATTTTAATTTTAAATTACAACTAGGTCCTTCTATTTTTTTGGATCCTTTATGTTAACAAATGCCTAATGTTTTGCTACTAAATCTGCAAAATAATTGACCGTATATCCAAATATTTTGTTGCTACTAAGGTCTAATGCAACACATATATATTATACATATTGTTGCTATGTAGTAATGCATCACTTCAGCAACACATAAGTGTATGAATGTGTGCACTATTTGAGTAAAATTTTTAAATACAAGTAATAATATTAACTATTAAATGCAAAATTATATCTTATAAAAATGGAAGTGTAATTAAATACAATTTTAATATACGTGAGTTACAACCTTTCAAGTATTCCCATCATTCAAACTCATCATTTTATTAATCAATCGGAATTATTTTTTGGTATTTAATCTATCTTAATACTATTATTAAATACCACTACCCATTTTCCCTTAATATAAGACCTTTTGAGAATTTTAGTATCTCATAATATAAAAGATCATTTCTAAATTGATTGCTACATTAATTATTTTTGGACATAAATACCCCAGTCATTAATGAACTCAAAAGACTTTGAAAAAATAGATTGAGTAAGAAAGTGAGTATTGGAAATTCTAGTAAGGATTTCTACATACAGTCCATCATTACTCACTACAAATCCAAGAATACCAATGTCACTTAGGATAAGACAATTTTTTCCATATTAGCACACATACGTTTCATTCACAATAAATGTCTTGGTATTGTCGACCCATTTTTAAATTTCAACATATTGTCCTTGTATCAAATATGGGGTTAGAAAATCAACATAACAATGGTTATAGGGAGCGCACAATGCACGACTTGGAAACACATATAATTTGTGAAATGTCTTATCCCATTTCAAACAAATGCAAAAGATACAAGTTAAATCATCACATCATCAAATTTGTAAAATTTACAAGCACATGATAAAACTTAAGCAATGCAATAAACAAGTCATCCGACATAAATTTAGAAAACTCAATTGATTTGACATATTTGTAAGGAATCAAACCAAAAGAAAATTCCCTAGAATCAACTTATGCAAGCATATGGACTTCCTTTGAAACTTGCAAGTTGGGAGTAGCACACCATGAGACACCAAACCGTGGGGGTACCTCTCTTGTATATGCATCTCTATGCATGCTCAAAAACAAATCAACAACACTAGGGAAATTGTTAGCATAAGAATACAAGCAATCAAATGGAACTTCAAGTTTAAACATGGGTTTTCCAACAATGCTCTTTTCACCCCAATGTCCATTTATAAGAGATTTTTATTCTTCCCCATTTCTATCTTTTCATTCATTTTATTTTCTCTCTTTGCTTCTCTTTTACCACACTTCTTTTCATTTTCTTTCAACTCTTATTTTTCTTTTTCTATTTTAAGTTTCTAAGCTAATGTGTATTCTTTAACCTTCTCTAGACTAAGAGGGTGAAGAGTAAATTTGATCCTATTGTGAATAAAAGAGTATTGGTTGGATTCATCATCATGAATAACTTTGCTACCAAATTGCCAAGATCTCCCTAACAATATGTGACTAGCCTCCATGGATGCCACGTCAAATAAAACTTCATCACAATATTTATCAATGGAAAATGAGATTTTGACTTGTATATTATCTCTAATTCTCCATGATCACTTAATTGCATTTTATATGGACTAGGATGTGGATTAGTTTCAAGATTAAGTTTTGACACTAACCTAATGCTAGAAACATTTGCACAACTACCTCCATCAACTATCAAAGAGCACACATTTCCTAGAATTAGACATCTAGATTGAATAATACTTTTCTTTTTGAATCCTTGCCATCTTTCTCATAAGCTCCAAAAAATTTACTAACCATGAGCAAATCTCCCTCTTGAGGCTTTTCCATACATCCACTCTCATGTGAATGAATGAACTCATTTTCCCTTTGGACCATTTAATACAATGTGCCCATACTTCAAATATTTATAACATTTCATGCTAACTTAGGGTTTAAAGAATAAGGGTTAGAATATGTACCTTTACCCTAGAAGTTGCAACATCATGTCTTTTAGGTCGAGGCTCCTCCTTGGAATTGTCCTTCCAATTTGAAAAGTGGTAATTTGAAGGAGATTTCTTGTAGGCATTATTTCTTTGCAATTGTTTTTCCACCTTATGATTTGGTGGACTAGATCTTCAATATTTAGAAAATGGTGATGCTCCACTTCTCCCCTTATATCTTCTTATAGATCATCAAGAAACCTATCCATTGTATTCTCAAAAATTCTCCTCCTCATTAGCTCCAGTCATAATCAGTTCTAACTTCTCAAAGTACTCAATAACATTTTTACTTCACTGAGCAAGTCTATGCAATATGTCACACAACTCCTTAAAGGTATGAGAAAGAACATGCATCATCTCATCATAGCCTTCAAAAAAATCCTCCCATTTTTCTATAGACTCAAGTTTCACAACTCCTCCTAAAACTTTGTTTCTCTATCCCACCAAATCATGCTCGTTAACTCTCAAGTTAACTATTAAACTCTCACGAATTTACAATTCTAGATAACAAAAATGAGTCAACTAACATGTAAACTATTTTTTTTCGTAAACTCGAACGAGTCAAGTAAACTCTGACAAAATCGGTAAACTCTCGATTTTACGACTCTGCAAATTTACATTTGTTTGGCTTTAAATTGTAAATCACTTGTCAATGCTCTTAACTAATTAGGTTGAATTACCTATTTACTGTAGCATATATTACTTTCACAAAGTTAAATTTACATCATCAATACTATTTTTAGTTTTGTTTTATTCAACTTCGTAATAAGGTGTTTAAATAAAAATTATGAGTGTTAGGTCAAATTAATTAGTTATTGTTTTCTTGAAAATTTTCATTATAATAACTTATGTTTTTATGAATTTTTGTATGATTTAGCCATTAATGCAGTATGATCTTATATAGTAATAATTTACCAATGCACTTTTATATTGTGGATTTTCTACCTTGTTTTATTGTGGATTTGAAAAGTTGGATTATTATTGTGATAACCTACTTTGGCAAACTTTACTTTGGACGAGAGAGTTGGGACTGACATCAATATCCATAGAGCTGGATTGTTTGCCAGTAGTTAATGGTGTGAGGACAAACCTACATTCCGACAGTGGGTTTGGTGTGTTTTTGTCTTATTGTACGTAGGATATTTATCTAGATTCCCAAGCTTTCAAGTTAGCTTTGTTCGAAGACAAACAAACTTTTCTGGTCATACGTTAGCGAGAGCATCGAGGTTTAATGCTAGTTTCCAAGTTTTTGTTTGCATTCCAAGATGACACTATTATTCATAATGAAATGATATGAGTTTGTTGTTGTAAAAAAACCTATATCATATCATGTATATCAGTCATTATAGGTTTCTTTGATAGTAGGTAGACTTTTACGAGTTTGCGAGTCGAGTCTACATATGCTCCACGAGTTTACCTAGACTCTCGAGTTTGACAAACTTACACCAAATAAGTGCATGATCTCTAAACTTAAATAGAAACCAACTTTAACACAGTTCTTCACTAACTTCACAACAAGAGAAAATTTGCTCTACTTTTAGGCTCCCAATCAATAGAGTGAGAGAAAGAAATAAGAAAGAAAGAGAGGAGCGAGGAAAAAGCAATAAATAAAAAGAGAAGATGAAGGAAAAAAATAGAGGAGATAGAGGACTTTAGGAGGGTAAAAGAGAGAGAGAGAGAGAAGAAAAAAAAGAAAGGAGAGAGGAGACGTGAGAGAGGGAAGAGGAAGGAAATAAATTAAAAAAGGAACAAAGGAGACATAAGAGAGAAAAAGTAGAAGTAACAGCTGTCATTTTTAGTCTTTTTGGGTCTTTTGCAATTTTAACCCCAAAATTTGACACACGCCATAATTAATGAATGTCTATTGTAGTCAATTCACTAACATGTTGTATGATTATAGTTATGTTACATATAGTTATAATAGATGGATAAATTGTGAATACAAAAATATAAAAAATAATTAGATCGATAACTTTAGATGGTTATCCTTTTTTTTCCTAACAATAAGATGATTGCTCATTGAGAGTCGATAATAGAAGAAGTAAATATGTATCGAAAAGTGAAATAAGTTGTAAGAAGAAGCAATGAATGATGATAAATAGAGAGATGGTAGAAAAAATGAAAGAAATAAGAGAGAAAAAAGAAGTAAATAAAGAGAGAAGATGAACCAAAAAAAAAAGGAAGAGGGGACTTTAGGAGAGAGACGGGAAAGAAGAAAAAAAAAAAAGGAGAAAGGAGAGAGAGACTGAGAGAGAGAGAGAGAGAGAGATGAAAGAAATAAAGAAGGATCAAAAGAGAGAAGAGGAAAAAAAAAAGATAAAAAATAAAAAAATAAAAATAAAAATAGAGGTCCACGATTACCAAAGGAGTATAAGAAAGAAGGTCTAGGTTCAAAGCCTGAAAACAACATTTCCCCTATCCCTTAATAATTAACAACTATATTTGCCTATGAAAAAGCAAAAAGAAAAAGAGAGAAATAGTAGAAGTAAAAGCTGCTATTTTTTTGTTGTCTTTTTGTGGGTTTTTACAATGTTAACTCCAAAATTGGACAGGTGGCATATCTGTGACAAAAACAGCAAAATGTCTACAAGTGTGACAAAAAACTCACTTAAATACCTATGCTTCTAGATTTGTAGCTTTGGGGCCCTAATCATCAATTGAATTTACAATGGATTGAAGTTGATCTGAACAAAAGAGCGCCGCAACAATACAGAAAATAAAAAATGTCTCACCAATATGAGAACAACAACAACGTCACACTCAGACGATGAAATCATGAAAAAATACAAAATAAAAGCTATATTTATATAGAAACCACTTTTTTAGATAAAAAAAGATAAAAACTGATACATAGAGGTGATTTGAGGCCAAAAAGCTGACCTAATATCACGCCTTTGGTGGGTGAGCAAGAACGAAAAGAGAAGTAAACATTTAATATCTTTTATAATAAATATATTTAATATTTTCATATTTATTAATTGAAAACTATAATTATATTTTATAAGCATACAACATTGATTTTAATTTATGTTTTAATCGAAGAGTTACCTACAAAAATTTATAAAGAAAATTTTATTATTATGTATATTTCAAAAATAAAATCTAAAATAAAATATATTTTTGTAACTAAAAACAGAAGTTATGAAATGTAAAAAATATTACACTCATTTTTGTTAAATATCATGCTCCAAGCACATGAAAAATTGAAATTGTTGGTCGTGAAAAAATAATGTAAATTTAGGATATTTTAAAAAGTAAATGTAGTTCATTTAGTATAAAATAATGATTAAAAGGTAAATTTGGGTAATTTGATCCTCAAATTTTACTAAATGCGCAATTTTTATCCCCCTATTAAATTTTATGTAATTTTGGTCCCCCTATTTTCTAAATAATTTTTGTATAAATAAACTATTTTTGTATTTTATATTTTCAATAGTTAAATATTTATTTAAAAAACTAGAAAGTAATTTAATTATTTTAAAATATAAAAACAATTTAATAAAATAAATGAGGTGGTCCCTCTATTTTATTATTTTAATTTATATTATAAAATATAAGAATAGTTTATTTATTTTAAATAATTTAATAATTTTCTATTTTTAAATAAATATTTAACTATTTAAAAGTATAAAATATAAAAATAGCTTATTTATTTTGTATATTTAAATAATTTTCTATTTGTTAAATAAATATTTAAATATTTAAAATATAAAATATAAAATAGTTTCTTTATTTTAAATAATTTAATAGTTTTCTATTTTTGAATAAATATTTAACTATTTAAAAATATAAAGTTTAAAAATAGCTTCTTTATTTTATATAATTAAATAATTTCCTATTTGTTTTTTAAATATTTAACTATTGAAAATATAAAATACAAAAATTAGTTAAAAAATAGGGGGGATAAATTGCTTAAAATAAATAGGAGATCAAAATTACGCATTTGGTAAAATATGGGGATCAAAATTGCCCAAAATAAATTAGAAGGATCAAAATTGCACATTTAATAAAATAGGGAACCCAAAATTGCTCAAAATAAAATAGGGGATCAAAATTATACATTTAGTAAAATAGGGGGACCAAAAATGCATTTAAGCCTAAAATATAATTATAGTTTTTCAACTAATCAAATGAAAAATATATTTAATGTTTCAAAAGTCTTTAGCAAGTTTTTTTATATCATTTAATGGTATAATATAAAGTTTATAATCTAAAAATGTAGTAAACCATATAGGACAAGAAATTAAATTCATTAATACATTTGAATAATATTTGTTTATTTCTTTTTAATTTTATTTAAAAACATAAAACTTTGTTTTGAACATATAGGAAAAGAAATTAAATGCATTAATTAAATTTGAATAATATTTATTTAATGCTTTTTAATTTTATTTAAAAACATAAGACTTTGTTTTGGTTGTATTTTTGTATTAAGGTTTTAAAGAAAAATTGTTTTTATTATATTTAATATCCTCGGAATTGAATGATATTCTTTACAGTTATATCTTATACCTTATGCGGCTTGGCATAGGTATCTAAATTGGATTGGATTTTGGTGGGAATAATTTCTTGGTATGTGGCATGATTTTTTGTTGGTTCATTTTTTTGGTTGTTTTTTTTTCTCTTTTTCCTTCTTTGTTTCACTTTCTTTTTTGTTTCTTGCTTCTATTTTTTTTTGTTATTTTTATTTTTTTTACCATGTCATTGGTACGTAATTTTCATTGTCTTTGTCGATGACTAATCTACGCTGGGGAGTTTGACTAACCACGAGTCTCCCATTCCAACAGAGTTTTTACCACATCCAAAGTTCTTTTTTTATTTTTATTTTTATTTTTTATATTTTAAGGGGTACTTTACAGTCTCAAAATTTTTTAGATGTTTAAATATGCAAATTTTTGGTGGAAAACTATTTAAGTTCATGACAAAACACATAAAGTGCGATGCTAAACAATGTGATTTGGTGTAGTTGATGGGGAAAAATCATTTTGTAACTAAATGTGTAAAGTGAAATGTTAAGCGGTGTGCTTAGGGGTTCTTTAGGGTTTAGAAAAAATTTAATTTTACCGATGACTAATCTACACCGGGAAACTACTGAGTGACCAGAACTCGGCTTTGTCGGCTTGTGTAGTTATCTTCTCCCAACAGAGTTTTTGTCACACCCAAGGTTCTTCTTTTATATTTTATGGTTTTGCATTTTTTTCTTTTTTATATTTTAAGAGGTACTTTACAATCTAGAAAAATCTTACACGATGAAATATGAAAATTTTGGGTGAAAAAATATTTAATTTCGTAAGAAAAAAAGTAATGTGAAATGCTAAACAATGTGCTTTAGTGTAGTTGATGGGGACAAATTATTTTATCGCAAAATGCGTAACGCTAAATTTTACGCAGTGTGTTTTGGGGTACTTTAGGATTCCAATTTTTTTTAAGTCTTAAAATACTAGAAGTTTCTTCGTAAATAACTTGTTTGGTAAAAAATAATAAGTTTGTGACAAAATACGTAAAGTGCAATGTTGACAGTGTATTTTGGGGAACTTGAAGTGCATGAAAAAATTACGATGTTTAAATAAGCGAAGTTCGTTCCTCAATAATCTATTTGATGAAAAAAATTCATAACAAAATACATAAAATGTGATTCTAGGCAGTGTGTTTTGTGTACTTTAGAATAAAAAAAATTACATGTCCAAAATGGCATTTTCTTCTTTATTTAGATAATTTCGCATCAACAAGTATTAGAAACATTCTTAAATTTGTGTTTAGTTTTAAATCAAACTGTGCATGATCGATGAATCCTACAACCAGGCTCGGGGCGAATTTAATCTATCAACCTCAAGAGCAAACTAAGCCAGAATAGTCATTCTTAATGGATTGTTGTTTATGTTACAACTTTTAAGCTGTTTGAGATATAACTTGATCTAATATGTGTGATTAGACTGTTGTTTTTGCTCCAACTTTAAGTTGTTTGTGTTATGACTTGATCTAATATGTTTGACTTTTGTCTTTAATTGTGATGTCTTTCTAATACTTAGAATTTTTTTGATATTATTATTTACTGTTGTTTTTGTTTAAAAGTAATGTATTTAATCAATAGTTAGACAACCCGTCCATCGGAGTCAATTGGTTTTTTTTTTCTTTCACTTTGGTTTTTTTTTGTTTCCTTTCTTTTACTTTTTTTGTTACCATCTCATTAGTGTGCAGTTTTCATCGGCTTTAACGATGACTAATGTACACTGGAGAAGTTGGCTGACCACGAGTACTCGGTTTTGTCGGCGTGTGTGATTATATTCTCCCAACAGAGTTTTACCGATGACTAATCTACATTTTTTTTATATATTTTTATATTTTAAAGTGGACGCTAAATAGTGTGCTTTAGTGTACTTGATGGGGGACAACATTATTTTGTAGCAAAACGTGTAACGCGAAATGTGATATTGTATTTTGGGTTACTTTAGTATTCGAAATTTTTTTAACTATTGAAACACTTCGTTTTGTCAATAATCTATTTGATGGAAAAATAATTTGGTAGCAAAATACATAAAGTGTGATTCTAGGCAGTGTCTTTTGGGGTTCTTTAGAATATTGAAAAAAATTAGATGTCCTAATTGGTATTTTCTTCTTTATTTAGATAATTTCGCATCAAAAAGTATTAGATAATTTCGCATCAAACAATTAGATGTCCTAATTGGTAATTTCGCATAATTAAATTGATATTTACTTTTAAATCAATCTCTGCATAAGACTTACGTACGTGTTTCACTTTTTAATTATATTGTCCTCTTTTCTCTTTAATTATGAGTTAAGTTTTCATGTGTACATTTTTTTGGTATAAACTGGGTATCCTTTACCCGTAACTCTAGGGACTAATCCCTCGAACCGGTAAGACGATATTATGGGTTAAGTTTTTATGGTTACATTTGATGAATATGGATAATGTTATTATAGGTTGTTGTTTATTTTACAACTTTAAACTGATTTTGTTATGACTTCATCTAATCTGTGTGATTAGGCTGTTGTTTATGCTCCAATTTTAAATTGTTTGTGTTATGACTTGATCTAATATGTGTGACTTTTGTGTTTAAATGTGATGTCCTTCTAATATTTAGAATTTGTTTAGTCAAAAAAAATACTTAGATTTTGTTTGATGTCTGCACATTATGTTCCGCCAAACATTCAAGAGATGAAAAATACATAACAGGAGCCACATGGGTGTCCTTTCTTAAAGAGTAGGAGATTTGCTGAAATTGGAAATTGGTGACTCCCCTTTGACTGGTTTTGTTGATATCATTAGGAAATCTGGTAGAAAAAATTATTTGTAGTACTTACCTCTGGGCCTTTAAATATCCAAACTGCCGGATATTCATTAACAAATGTCTATGCTTTTGAACTATTTTAAACATACTTCTTATTATTATTATTCCTTCTTTCTATTTGTTTCATATCTAAGTTTAGGCTGAAAGAATTTTTACTTGGCCTAAGCTATTCTTTGATTCTGTGTGTATCACATATGCATGTTTTCAACAAACATTAACCTTTAATCTTCACAAACTGTTATTTCTACCTGCTTTTATTCCAATGTGTTTTAATTAATCAACCGCTAGCCAACTCGTCCATCGGACGGGTCGCGAGACTAGTTTTAACTTGGTTGTGACTTGAGTATCTCCCTTTTTGTGATTATTTTTCTAGGAACCAAGTTTTATAAGTTTAAGAGTAAAGACCCAATTTAGTCATTGACAATTTTTATGGGACTAATTGATCCTTGAAATTTTTTGAGACACATAAATCCCTGGCATTTTCAAAACGGGGACAAATTAGTCCCCACCCATCCAATGTCATGGTCTAATTTATCGTTGTTTTGAAAATCTTAGGTACTAATTTGTCCCAAAAAAGGGTTAGGAACCAATTTGTCTCGTAAAGAAATTGCCAAGGAATAAAATGGGTCTTTATATTTTTTTAGAAATAAAAGTTTAGGTGAGTTGGGCTCCGGAGGCTCACCAGTGTCAGGGCAAGCCTCATGACTCTTTGAACGCTTATAGAGGTACTTACAGATCACTCACCAAAGAGGTCCTCACATCGGTCAAGAGTTGAACTCACGCCTTTGTGAGCAATGAGTCACTCATTACCAACTGAGCCAACATTCATTGACAAAATGGGGCTTTACTCTAAGTTTAAATTAGTTTAAAGACCTATTTTATTTGTGACCAAAGTTTAAAGACCTATTTATAAATTGTTAATTAGTTTATCAACCTGTTTTTATGAAAATATATCTTTGATGTAATCTATTAATTTGAATGAATGAATTTTTTTAGTTATAAAATTGTAATAACACATACTACTCTGGACCTATTTCTAAACAAAAAAATATAATTTTAAATTCACAGAATAACATGTGTATCTTATGCATATTATAGACTAAATACATTAATTATTCAATGAATCTAAAATCACGTTATTTTTGCTCATAAATATGTTGAGAGGGAGTAGTAATTAAATAAAATTATAGTATTAAATAACTCATTTGTCTTTTGTCCAAGAAAAAAACGAACTAATAATCAAAAAGAAAAAGAGAAAAACTAACTCATTTGTCTAGAGTCTAGAGTGAAAAACTCGTGTTAGAAAGGATAAGTCATGTGTGAGTGAAAACCTCGTGTTAGAAGAGTGAAATATGCATCGTAGCCTTGTCTCTAACCGAAAAAGGTGAAAACCCTTTTGATGATACGGCTTTTCACGTGCACAACACATGATACATACAACCCTTACAATAATACTAGTATACTACTAGTACATATTTTCCGTCACTCGGTATCGTTCCCTTCTCTCTTTATCTATCGTGTTTTATCCTTCTACTTCCCTTCTCACTCACTCTCTCTATTTCTCTCACAAACAAACACTCTTCTGCGTCTGCTTCCCTTTCTTCGCTCTCACTGTAAGTTCATCGCCCTCCTTAACCCTAACCCTCATTCTCCTCTTTTTTCGATTCTTCACTTTTCTCTTTACTACTCTTTCATCCCTTTCGTTCTTCTCTTTTTTTTAGGGTTAGGCTTTTTTCATTTTCGTTTCAACTGCATTTTGTACTCTGTGCCCTATTTAACCTCGAATTGACGACAATGTAATCTGTTTTATGCTCTTCCTCATTTCAACCTGCAAATATTTTCAATCATTATTCTGCCGTCAATATTTCTACGTTGAGAAAAACGTTATTCGAGTTGTAGCTAAACGGAAGGGAACGTGTTATTTCTTGCAAATATTCGAGTTGGGGATTGGAGTCAATTTAGCTGAAATTTCTTCCAAATATTAGGTTGTTGTTGCTGTCATTTTTTTTCTGATGTGTTATTGTATGATTGGATTTTTTCTTTTCTAAATTTTAATTGTGCATGCTGGTTTTGGTGACCTTATTGTCACAGTAAAGCCTGTTAATGAGAAGTTTTTTCCTTAGGGTTTTTATCTAAAATTTGGTGATTTCTTGTTTAGCTGAATTTCCAGGATAATCATGGGGGACAGAGGAGGCAAATCATGTCCGATATGCACTGAGGAGATGGACCTGACTGATCAGCAGCTGAAGCCATGCAAATGTGGCTATGAGGTTCAAACTTGTTTATTCAACTATGATCATGTATTTATTGTCATCATTTTTAATGTTTGTGCTTCTCAATTTATTGAGCACCATAGTTCGTGCCTGTTCAAATTAATGTGCTTTATTTCATAATCCTTTTTGTGAAAATGAAAAGTTGGAATTGGTACTGTGGATTGTATTTGACACTGCACTTAAGATAAGTAATGAGTTCTTATATATCTTAATGTTGATCTTGGATATCGTAGGGTTTTCTTGTTTATTGTTTTTTAAAAAAATTACTTTTGTTTCGAGAACTAAAACCTAAAGAAACCTGTTTGGCAAGAGTTGTTTGATTAAGAAGTTTTTGAAACTTGTTTAACATGAAATATTTTTATTTGAAACTTGTTTAAGGGTTTTCTTGCTTATGTTTTAAAAAAATTATGAGAACTAAAACCTAAAGAAACCTGTTTGGCAAGAGTTGTTTGATTAAGAAGTTTTTGAAACTTGTTTAACATGAAATATTCTTTTAAAAGAAGAAAAACAAAACATTGCAATATTTGTTTATTCTCCCTCTCTTCCTGGCACAGATCTGTGTGTGGTGTTGGCACCACATAATGGAAATGGCACACAAAGATGAAACTGAGGGCCGTTGTCCTGCCTGCCGTTCGCCGTATGACAAAGAGCGAATTGTGGCAATGTCTGCTAACTGTCAAAGGTTGTTTTAGTTCTGGCTGGAATTTCTAATTTCCACATTACATTGTACTATCAAGCTATTGTTAGGTAATGCTAATATGCTTTCTTTTCATAAGCAGATTGGTTGCTGAAATGAATGCAAAACAGAAAAAGAAAATTCAGAAGTTAAAGCCTAGATCAACAGAAGGAAGGAAACATCTTAATGAAGTCAGAGTCATTCAGCGCAACCTAGTGTACATAATTGGATTGCCTATTAACCTTGCAGATGAAGATGTGAGTTCTTCAGTGCTGCTGTGTATCTAATTTTTGCTATATGCAAATATATGGAGCATGGCAAGCATAGTGCATCATAGTTTTTTTTTGTCTTTTGAATTGTAAATTATCCTAACCAAAATTCCCACGGTTAATAACATGTTTGTTTTTATTATCCCAGCTACTTCAGCGTAGGGAGTACTTTGGAAGGTATGGAAAGGTTTTGAAAGTGTCAATATCTCGTACAGCAACTGGTGCAATTCAACATTCTGCAAACAACAGCTGTTGTGTGTAAGTCGTAATTCAACATTCTGCAAGCAATATAGCCTTTCCCTTAATTAATTTTCTTCCTGTCTGTCTGTTGGAGTATTGGTCTAGCAATACTTGGTTAACCACTTCCCGTAGACTGTTTTATATTCATGGATAAGATTTCTTATTTTCAGGTATATAACTTACTCAAAAGAATCTGAAGCTGTTCGATGTATTCAAAATGTGCATTGTTTTGTATTAGAAGGTAGATCATTGAGGTAAGGAAATGATATTTGATTTTATTTGGGTTGCGAAATGTCAGGCTTTCATGTTCAGGTGATGATGGGTGGTTATTTGCTTTTGCAGGGCTTGTTTTGGAACCACAAAGTATTGCCATGCATGGTTGAGAAATGTGGTAAAATAGGCACTCTAAGCTGAATTTATGAATGCTTAATTACACATAACTACATCCTTGTGCTACTATGCAAAATACTGGATCAAAACCCTAAATGGGAGAATCTACTATATTACTCGTCATTGTTGTCAAATAATTCTGGTACCAGTAAGTAGGTAGCAGTACCGGAATAGTAGATTTACAAGAGCATTAGCGACTATAACTGAAAATTGAAGACAGTGCATTCAAGGAACCCTTCACTTTTCCTTACTGACTTCTACTCATTTCCTGCCTTTCTCTTCTCCTAACTCATTTTTTTATTGCTATACGGATTAGTTCCCTCTCCCATTCCCTTTTATTTCCTTACATAAATACTCAATTATTTCCTTACATAAATCATTCAGTTTCTATTGGTTACACCACATGCAATCTGTTATGTTAATTATTTGATTCACCCTGATTTCCTCTCTTGCTGTTTCCTAATAGAGACCTTAGTAATAGGTGGTTTCCTAACGTGCTATATAAATTATCTTGCTGATCCAGCCTTGCAGCAATAAAGAATGCTTATATCTACATGATCATGGTCGTCATGAAGATAGCTTTACGAAAGATGAACTAGTATTAGCATTTGCAAGGTATGATTGGATCCCAACTTCTGTACACCATATCCATTTTGAACTTTTGGATGTGCTATGTCTTCTTTATATAAGAATCTGCTGGTGTCTATCATACTATGTAAGCATTTGGAAGTTCAAATCTAAATTCTTAAACAGTAATATCTTTTTTACTTCTCTATGATGGGCCCTCTGCTGTCTAATTGCTTTCAGTTTTTGTATGGTAAAAAATCTACATGTTTGTTAAACATTCAAATCAGATTGGCAATATCTTGGATAACTTAGTCATTTAGCTTTGTCCCTAATTTGTTAGATATTTCAAACAAGTACCCAGGAGTCTCCCGATTCAGTAGTTTTTCTTACGTTCCAGTCTGACTTCGTTTTTTGTTTTAGATTTGCATTAGTCTTGTTGCTAATTAGACTTAATCTCTTTTTTCACTATCAGCCATTCTCTATTGTTTCTGCTTGAGGGTTTTATCGTTTTGATTTTGATAGTAGTTTTGGTGTTTTGTATTTTGGATGGTAAAGGAGTAGAGTCCAACAAATCATTGGTGCTACAAATAATTTGCATCGACGCTCAGGGAGTGTTTTACCTCCACCGGCAGATGATCCTAGACACACCTCATCAGCCACCAAAGTGGTGTCTAAAAGTCCTTTAGATGTAAGTTTTAATGAAGATCATTATTGTGGCAAACTTGTTTGTTGTGGGGGATATGCTACTTACGTTTTCAATTATCTTTAAGTTATTAGGCAGTGAGCTAAATAGTATCTTTTATTAAACTCACATGTGTTATTCATCTTGAAAATTCTGAACCAGATTAAAGGATCATGTTCCGGCATTGGGGCCGACAATTCAACAGCACCTCCCGCAATGACCTCTTGGTAATTAATTTACAAAGGCATTATCACATTAGTTTGATATAGTGTTGTTAAATGGTGACCATGACATAGAGGTTTTGTGGAAAAATGCCTTTTTGTGGCCATGACATTCTCTTCATTTTTTATTCTGTTTTTATTTTATTTTAGTAATACTTTATTATAGCTGCCATGATTCCACCATAGGCTGCAACGCCATCTGGAATATTTTTATGGTAGATATTTGGCTAGCCACCATTAACTGGCCTATGCCATTAAGAGCATTGATTTTTGGTAAATTGATAGCTGACTAAGTACATTGTAATAGGGTTAGGTGTGTATCTGGCAGTCTTCCCCAGGATACTAACTCGTCGTATTCCAGTAATCTGCCCGATAGAAAGATTGAAGCATCTAATGATCCCCAAGCCTTTGTGTTAGGAGTCGCTTGCACTGAAAGGTCTACTCTTGATACAATAAGACCCCGGGAAGCTGAAAACTGCTCTGAAGTGCATTCCAATGGTGTGTCTGTACCGTCTGAGTTGAGCAAACATCACATTGGCGGAAATTCTAAAACATGTAAGTCAAATGTTATCAATTACGTTACTGTGAAGTAACTTTCTGGCATTATAATATTGTCTAACTGCAAGAATCTTTAGCAGCTTCCGTGGGCAATGGTCATGACATCGCTGCACCTTCTGTGAGCACAAGCTTCCCAAAACTCTCCAGACCGCATGATTTGAATACTAACAAGGCAGTTTCAAATGGAGATGTTCATGGCATATGTTCAGGGTTATCATCTGTTGGCACCAACAGTCATCTCAAAGATTCATATTTCACTCCTGATTCAGACAGAGTACATTTGACTCGTAACTCAACCAATTCCTCTATAGAGAAGCATTTGCAGCAAGATAATGAGTTTTGTATAGAACATTCAACCACACCAGCTTTTTGGGAAGATATCATCGTGGATGACATACTCAACGTTAAAAATGAACAGCAAGAATTCAGCAAAGGCATCAATAGTCTCTTACCTGGGCTCCATTCACCTTGTCTGCCTCCGAATTTAAACCAATCAAGCCATCAACTGAAGCAACAAGATCAAATTTCTCAGCAGAATCATTTTGGGAAACCGACTGAATCTTTGAATGAACCCTTGGAGGTGGGATTTGAGAATCTTGTGGAGAGTGACAATAGTGCTACAGATGTTGATAACAAGGTTGCTTCGGACATCGGAGAAAACAGCATTATATCTAGCATTTTGTCTTTGGAATTAGATAAATGGGAAGATTCGATAGGTAAGTTGTTGGGTGAAGGTGATGAACCATATGCACATTTTAAAGTGCCTGCTTTGCGGAAAATCCAAGACAAGAACCAGTCCAGGTTTTCCTTTGCTAGACAAGATGATTTCTCGAATGAGGCATCTGATCTGCAGCAATCATTTGGGATTACTGGGTATGATCCCAAAGGGAACTTTGCATCAGGCAGTTTAATTGGAAACAAAGATATGCTTACTGGGAAGCACCCATATGTTTTCCCATCAAGCAATTCTGTGCTATCAGATAAATTTGATGGAAGTCAGTCTTTCGTGCCTTCTAATATATCCAGTGAGTGAGCAACATGCTTTAAGTACTTCATATTTTTGAGTGTTGGGAGTTTCCTTCCATCTAGGTTTTTGTTGTTGTTATTGTTGCTTATACTTTGAGTTTATATGCATAAACCTCGAGGACATATTTATTGTTTAGTGTTTAAATTTATATTTATAGTCTGGCCTTCTGATTTACTGTTACATCCTGCTTTTTCTTTTAGCTGGAAATTTCTCTTTTAATTCTGTGCTTTCTGGAAGATCCTATAATCACTGTTGACCCTTCACGGCTTCAGCTTTATCTTTCTTGTTCGCTTCTTAATTGATGTAGAAACATGGTAATTTGAGCACTTCACAATGCTATGTAGTGAATGGCTATTTATTTTTTCTTACGTTCAAGATGAATTTTAGACTTTTAATGCTTCTCATGCACACATCCACAAACTTGTGTGTGCACACATACAAACACACTCTCACACATATTGTTATGTGCTTGTCACTGAAAGTATAATAGTATATTTTTCTTCTGTAGTTCTGTTTTTTTTGGGGGGGGGGGGGGGTGTTATTCATGCATTCGATATTCTATATGTCCTTTTGAGCCAAGTTTTTAATCTGGTCTTCAATTTTAGTTGAAGTCAGAGAAAGGTGTTGTTCTAAAACCTAAACTCTACTGTGATTATGAATTAAGAAGCTATACTTTAAAACATTCCAATTAAGGACCTCAGCTTTATGGTGATGACTTATTAAGGACTACAACTATAATAACAAGAACACCTTGATAAACTTTATCAATTGGAAAATATTTTTTAGGTCATAAATGTCATGGGTTATGTTCATATTATTTACTATTTTCTATATGCAGTTAGATATTGTTGTCTTTTAACATTTATTGGTAATAGAAGTATCTTTAATGAAGCCGAGGTCCTTAGTTGGCAATGATAAAAGTTTTGTCCATTGGACTAAATCTGAATAATACTTTACTCCTGTCTGTGACATCAGGTCAGCTACTCCCTTTATGAAATGAAAATAATTTATAACTTCCTAACGTGACATTCTTCATTGATAATTTTGTTCACTGTGGAACCATGCTTTGATCAAACTGATATTTTCCCTCTCATTGTCTTTTATCAGTGGCAAAAGCTCATGCTTCAAGCCCACCCGGATTTGCAATGTCCAGCAGAATACCACCTGGGTTTTCGAGTGGGAGAGTAGAACAGGGTCATAACAGTTCTGGTATAACTTTTTCTTTAAGGTTCCAAGTTCCAACAGTTACTCCACTTTTATATTTTCCCCCTTGCCCCCCTTGTGTACTCGCTTCTTACCTACATCTTGTACTTACAAATATTTTATTTTCCAGTGAAAAATTTGCAACAGCAGTATGCTCCATCTGTAAATATTGGCAGGATTGGGGATCTTGAATTCAAAAATTCTGCAGTATTGGACCCTGGTAAGAGAATATTGGAAGAAAGGCTGAATAATGCGTCTATTGACCTGCAGCGAACTTTGCTTCCACAATTCAGACCTGATGAAGATGATGCTAGACTTAAGCTGTTAACACAACAATCCACACCTTCACAGAATTTAAGACTTCTGGATCAGATTGGAAATAGGTTTTCCCCTCAAAGTGATGCTTATAGAATTTCTTCGAGGTTTCTTGATCAATTTCAGTCTACCACACCACCAATTTATGAACCATTACATTCACAACATCCTGGTAATACTACTCTCGCATCAAACAACCAGTGGGGGGATTGGAATGATGCCAGGTATCTCAGTGCTCTATCTATGTCAGAAGTATTAAATAATGAAAGAGGGGGATTTAACAATTTCAGGCCTAGTTACGAGAATATAAAGTTTTAAGCACCTGGATTCACTGATCAGGTAATATTCATGGTTGTGATTTTGTCAATTTCCCTTCAATGCACTAATGAGCTCTCAGATGGTAGTATTTGAATCAAACCTGTCTCAAAATTGTCAAAGATTGCTTTATTTGGCTGAGCCTGTGTTTTACTGTGGCAGTTTAACCGTAACTTGAGACCGTTTCAAATCAGTTTGGAGTTTGTGTACTGCGAAATCCGTTCACAAATCAGTCATCAAATTGGTCAATGGTAATTGTCAATCACTCTTCTTTGGTTAGCCTCCATGCAAAACACCTGAATCTGGGTATTCGCATTATGGTTGGCAGACATAACTGGCTAATGGTGTCAATCTTGTGCGGGGCACATGTCTGGAGGTTATTATGGTGAGTTAAGCTGGTTATTCAACAATAAAATGTATTTGCATGTGTGCCAAGAAACATTAAGCCAGTACTTCGCCCTGTGAAATCCTCTTGTACTTTTCCTTTTGAAATGTTTTCCCTGATTGCTTCCTGGTCATTATTGCCTTTTTATGATTAGTTTGGGATAATGACTTGTTTTCTCCTCCTCTATCTATGCAGTTAAACTAGGTGACAAGCAGTTTGTTTCATCAAACTACAGAAACTTCGATAGAGAGCTACAAATCTTACTAGATGGGGGAAATCATGCTAAGAATGCCGAATTAGGTCATCAAGAGTTGATGTTTCTTTAGGTCTGAAATAGTTTGTCCAGAATTTGTTATAATTTTAAACTTGGAATTCCCAATTATTCATTTATAGTGTACTTAAATGCGTATGAAAGAAAATCTATTTTTTTTTTCGACAAAAAGAAAGTCTAATATTTAAAATGGATTTGATGAGTAAAATATGCCGATTGAGAGTTTTTTAATGAGAGAGTGAGAGGAGTAAAGTATGTGGGTGGTTATAATTGGAAGTTATTTAGTGGTCACATCATTTAAAAAACCACTTGATTTTTTTGTTTTAATTTTGACCTATGACGAAGATGGCTTCTTTTAACTCTCATTATAAAACTTCTCTCATAATATGCGTTCTCTGTATGGAGGCATATCTAGTGACTGACTTATTTATGCGAGAGTGAGAGGAACATGAGTCATTGATGAGATTGAAAGGTCACGTGCTCAGTACTTTCGTCTTCCCTATGTTCATTCATTTCTCTATTTTCTCCCATGGTTTTTCTTGGAAAATCTAGTTCCTTTGAAGAATCGTTGCCAAGACAATATCACCGGGTTAGAATAATATATTTCACCTTTTAAAAGTGAATAATAAAATCTACTATACTATCTATCTATATTATTAACCTACTACTTTGGTCCAAAAAAAATCATTAACCTACTACAAACATATCAAACTTACTTTTTTCTTAACTAAACAATTTTAAGATATATATAATTTCACTTTTCAAACTTTTTTACTCTCTCATACTTTTTCAAATTTTTTCAGTTTTCACTCCCTCCTTTTTTCTTTCTCTAACTCTATCTCATTTTTCTATTTTCACAATATATTTATTTTAATTTTATCTGCACGTCTCATTCATTTTTTTAACATTATGTTTTTTCTCTGTCAATAAGTTTTATTTAGTCTCTATGGAATTATTGCAATTTGTAAAATTTAAAACTTTACTACAATGTTATTTTCTAATCTCTACGGGAAGTATCAATCTTTCTCACATTTTTTCACGCTCTCCTCCTCATTCCTCTAACTCTATCTCATTTTTCTATTTTTTACAATATATCTACTTTAGTTTCATCTACATGTCTCCTTCATTTTTAATATTCAATTGTTCATTGTCAATGGGTTTTATTTAGTCTCTACGAAAAATATTACAATTTGTAAAACTTGAAACTTTACTACAATGTTGTTTTCTAATCTCTAGAGGAAGTATTACTCATCACTCTCTCTCTCTCTCTCTTATATTTTTTTTCAAACATTTTCAATCTTTCTCACATTTTTTCACTCTCTCCTCTTTTCTTCCTCTAACTCTATCTCATTTTTCTATTTTTCACAATATATCTACTTTAATTTCATCTACATGTCTCCTTCATTTTTAATATTCCATTTTTCTCTATCAATAAGTTTTATTTAGTCTCTACTCGGTAAATATTACAATTTGGAAAATTTGAAACTTTAATACAAATTTGTTTTCTAATCTCTACGGAAAATATTACATGTTGTTGGTAAATATTAACGGGGTAATGTTCGGACTAACTCAATTACAACTTGAAACTTTTTGTTTATCTACTTTACTAAAAACGAAACAAAAGTGTTGCATATATCAATTTATGAGATATGTTTTATGCAAATAAATAACATTAAACAAGTGGATAATAGTTTCTTTTTACAAACAAAGTAGATAATAGTTGCTATATACAGATACTCTAAAAAATATTGTATAAAATATGTACAATATTTATACAATATAAATTTTTTGAGTCTACGCACGATATACAATAAAAATTTAATAATTTAATTGTTGTTTACTTTATTTTCAAAGACATTTTCTATTAAATAAATAATAATTAATAAATTGATATGGTTGCTATATAAATATACACAAACCAATATTTTGTTAATTGTCAAATTCATCTAATTTTTTTTATAAAACATAATAAAAGTTTGTTAAGGAATAGTGATTATTGTGATCTGATATACAATAAAAAGAAAATGTTTTTATTGTTATTTTAATACGAATTATTAGTTATTTTTCTACGAAATAAATAACTCTTAATAAGTAGAAAATAAATGATATCTCTCTATCTCTATATATACTTGATCGTACCTGATCAATAGATGTGAAGCTGATGTAGTTCTTTAGCTCGGTCACTGGATGTCTTGGTGTCAGAGTCTGGGTCGCGCCAGGGTGGTACCTGCGTAAGCACTCCAACGCCCAAGTCAGCAATGAGCAGTGAATAGTGAATAGTAATAAATGTTGGGATTCGTGCCACATTTATAGCAATAGTATTGGACCATATTGGACTGCATTGGGCCTTGAGCCCACTCCAGAACAATACTAAAATGATTTGATAATGTTTGCCAAATTAAATTTTAATAACAATATATTGTAGAAAATGTATTATAAAGTAGTGATGGTTTGCGCTCTGAATAAAATAAATACATGAAAAGTTACATGTTAAAATACTTTAAGAAAGTGTTCATACCTAATAGCACTTGAATGTGATGGTACAGGTCTCTTTGGGCATGCAACAATGTTACATCTCTTGAGGGAGAGTTTTGCCGCTCATTGTACTTAAAAAATAAGGCTTAAATACAGTTTTGATCCCCCTATTTTCACCAACTCACTATTTTGATTCCCCAAGAAATTTTTTCACGAATTTGGTCCCCCTATTTTCACTAGCTCACGATTTTAGTCCCCCAAGAATTTTTCTCACGAATTTAGTCCCCCTATTTTCGCCAACTCACGATTTTAGTCCCCATATTTTTCCAATTTTTAAAATCAAAGTCCCCCTGTAGGAAAAATAGGGGGACAAAAATCGTGAGTTTGCGAAAATAAGGGGATTAAAATGGTGAGTTGGTGAAAATAGAGAGACTAAATTCGTGAGAAAAATTCTTGGAAGACTAAAATTGTGAGTTACTGAAAATAGGGAGACTAAATTCGTGAAAAAAAATTCTTGGGGGATCAAAATCGTGAATTGGTGAAAATAGGGGGACCAAAATTGTAATTAAGCCAAAAAATAATAATAATATGTACCAAAAAAAAATTAATTCCCTTTATGGCAATTTCGTAAATTTTATAATTTTTTATATTATATAAAATTTGTCATCCGTTGGATACCTAATAATTACCTTCATATATTACATCAAAATATTTGTGAAACATATTTACGTTTAATGAGAAGAGTTTAATTTATATAAATGTTGATGATAGTTTAATTAAAAGAAACCAATTATAATTACGCTACCATGTATTGTGATTGGTGAGTGTAATAACGACTACGTAATTGAATTAAACTCTAATGAGAAACCTATATTACGCTTGAGTGTGATAACGACTAGTTTTTGAATTATAGCCGTTGGCTAACAAATTCAAATTAGCTTAGTTATTACAGTAAGAGTTTGTTACACTGTTGTAACAAACTAACTAGTTTCTAAAACCGTAAAATAATGTCCTTGTACGGTCTATAATCAATACAAAGAAATAAAATTACATTTTACATTTTATTTCCCTTTTCTATACTTCCAGTTTTCACGTTTTCTCCCTTGTTCTTCTTCCTTTGAACTTCTAAGTCTCTGTGTTCCTTCAACAGTTCGTTCAAACCTCGTAGAAAAGAGAAGAAATGGTTAGTATATTGTTTCAGTGACTGAAACAGAAAGGCAAAGAGGAAATGGTTAGTATATTGTGTGGTCTTGAGAGAAGATCCACAAGGGTGTTGGTGCCAGCTGTGTGTTCATCAAGAACACAAATACAGTACATGGAAACCGAGAAAACTGTAATTAGGGTTTGAACATAAACGAAATTCAAAATAGAAATCACTAAGAGAGTGATTTATACCTTCATTTGTGTTCGTTTACTTTGTCGTTCCTTAATCAACCAATGTTCATCACATGTAAGTGAAGAAATCAAAGTTTCAGAACTAAAGACTTAGGGTTTCAGAAATAGAAAGCTTAAACACAAACAGTGGCAGATCTTGAGTCAAATATTTGGGGGAGCCAAAATAGTCAAATAATATATCAAAAAAATTATATTACAACCAAAACTAAATTTAAAAAATAATAATTTTGCTTTAACAATAGAGAGTCAATTTTATTTGACAAAATATAGAGACTCAATTAAAATATAAAAATTTTGTAGTTCTTAGATGGTAATTTTGATTTTTTTTGTCAAAAATAAGATTAATCATAAATTTTGTGAAAATAAGTTTCATTCATAAATATAAATCCTATGCAACACATGTATGCAAAAACATGCGGGGCTGGTACATAATATAATTAATATAATATGTGAAAGTATTTAAAAACTGTCTAATGAAGGAGTCGAACCTGGAACTTGGAACCGAAAATTTAAAGGGAATGCAGCTTACCACTGCACTAGCTACGCAACTTGTAAGAATTTGCAAGCACAGTATATACATTTTATACAGAGAGCTTTTATTAGTTGTATTTTTTAGAAAAATTCTATTTTTTTGACGGGTGCTGTGGCTCCCCCCGGCACCTTAGAAGATCCGCCACTGAACACAAAGTACAAGGGGGATTTTGTGTGGTACCTGCTGTGTGTAGTTGCTGAAGCTCCATTATAGCTTCTCTTTCGTGGATTTTTACAAAATCAACACAAACCTTAGAAACCCTAGCACAGTAAGAGGAAAACGAAGAAGAACCAGATAGTGGGAGGGTGAGAATACTTGATTGTGTCAAACAGTGTGTTAGGATTTTGCTTTCACTTTTATAAATTGGATCTTGGAGCGGGTTATTCTTCCCGCGTGTCTATCTGACTCCTAAAGTGTTTGGGTTCCGCATTTGGTTCTTTGAACCCATGGCAGTGAAGCAAGTGGACTGGGCCTGAGTTTCTGGGCTTGCAAATTACTTTTGGCACCCCTTGCATTTATACATACATTCCTATTAATAAATAAGTCATTAAAAAATTTTCTAATTTATGATTGGATTTTCATATATTCATCAATATGTATTAATAATTATTTGTTTTGTTATTTAACTTTTGAAAGATATTATTGTACAAAGAAAAAGAATTTATAAAGAGGATACATATACACAAAAATGATTATCATGATTGTCAAAAACATGTAAAATTTTGTAAGAAAATACCTAAAAAGAATAATTAAGAAGTTTTGGTGGCCTGTAGTTCGTAGTTTGCATCATACAAAATATATGCAAAATTTAGCAAAAAAATATTGAAGTGGTTTTCTTTTTTTATGATATATTATTTAAGAAAATTTCCGCTATGAACAATAATAACAAAATAAAAATGTTGCTTATTTTAATTTATGAAATATATGTGTACAATATAAATAATATTTTATAAGTAGGTAATACTTTTTTCTTGACACAAAGTAGGTAATTGTTGTTATGTACTCCCTCTATCTTAAAATATAAACAAAAAATAAAAATTGATGAATTTGATTGAAGTTTTGAACTAAATACATTGACTTTTGTTAACTCATTTTATTTATATTTTAAGATAGAGGGAGTTGTTTTGTGAAAAGATGTTGTTAAAGTGTACACAGTCTTTAACAAGTAATATAGTAGAAAGATGAGATTGTACCCATAGGGATTGTAATCAATTTTCAAAGCATAAGTTGATAAGTAGATTAGTGAAATATAACCAAGTAACAAACAATAATGTTGGAGAAAAACAGAAGGTAAACAATTAAATAAGCCGAAGTTGAAATCAAGTGAGAAAGATAGTTGGAATGCTCTTTACTAAGTAAAAAACTTTTGACAACATTATGTTACATACAATACTGGAGCATTGCATTGGATGCTACCACAATTGATGTGCGCCTTTCAGTCACTTACATTAGGATTTTGTGACATGCTGACATGAATTTTTTGTGATGTGACATGCTGACATGAATTTTTTGTTTTTTTTGGTTGTGTCAATTTGGACCCTGACATTTGCCACGCAAGCTTTGCAACTAACCATGGTTGACAAAAGGACCAAATTGACACACATTTGTAAATATTGAGGACTAAATTGACATATGGAAAAAGTTAGGGACCGAATTGAACATTTTTGAAAAGTCAGTGACTAAATTGGGTATTACCTCATTTTTTTGAGATGTTGGAATGGACAAAATTGACGATGTCTGGGCGAATTGAGGCCCTCATCACATCTGGAATGGGGAGCAGTTGCCATGTCGCCGTCAAAGGATTGCACAGTAAGGAGTGAGCGAGCGGTGGCCATCGGGAGAGTGATGAGATGAATAATTGGAGCTAGGGTTTCTACTAACTTTCTGATTCTAGCTGCCTCAAGCTTCAATAATTGAGTCGATGCGATAATATATTGCGGGGTTTTTTTGGGGGATTTGGACCTATTCCACACTACCCTTGGCTACAATTAAACAAACTGGGAAAACTATTTCTACTTGTTTACATTATAACCTTACCCTATTTTGTTCAGAAATATATTTCTAGTCCCTTGCGAAACCCGAAATTTTGTCTATCTCCACTAAATGTTTTCAACTAGGCAATACATGCATTATTATCTTCACGTTTGATTGTCGATGTTAAATTTTCTAAGACAAACCACAAGTTTCTCTCACATGCAAATCCCAACCAAACACTTGTTCGCCTTGCTTCATATGCTAACTTTTTTGCATGATTTTATGATGTAGCTATTATGGCTTGTTTCAAAGACTATCCTAAGTGCCTTATTTCTAATTACGATATATTTTCTTTTTTACCAAAAGATATGTTTATATCCTAATTGTCATGTATCATTATGAGGATTGGAGAAATAACTTGCATCTGCAAAACAAGTAAAACAATCCATATCCTAAATGCTTGACTCGACTCCTACATCTACTTGTAGTGGAAAACTATATCATGCGAATAAATTCACAACAAATGATACATTAGGCCGTGTATAGTTAACAACATACATTAGTGCCTCTACGGCTCTACCTCAAACTAGTAGTTTGTCATATTTTTCTCAATGTTTAGAAAAGATCGACTCATCCATATAAAACCTTCTATACACTATTGCTAAACAAGCTTCGTGATGCTAAAACAAATTTCATTTTAAAAATATTTAATTCATAATCCTATGCAAAACTTTCATATAGTTTGAGATGAATGATCTATATGAAAGTTTTGCATTTACATGCTTTACAGCGAGTGCAAGCCATGCACTTCGATGCCTTATTGCCTGTTAAGCAAAAACCTCAATTTTCCATCCAAGTTTGACCAAGCTAACTGTAGAAGGAAATGTTATATTAAAAACAGATATGAAAACAAAAGAAAGCTTCAAAATAATAAAGAAAACACACACCTAGTCAACAAATTGCTATTGTATTGCATGGTTAAGCAGTTTGGCATTTGCCTGCTTCTTGACATCAACTCCTGCTGTTACGGGCTTCACTTCATATGTTGACAATACATTCTTCTGAACAAAACAATAAAAGATAACTTTACATATTTAAAGATAAATTGTACAAAGTTTTCTCTCCTCTTAATTCATAACGACAACTTCATGAGAATTATTAATCATCACTGTCTCCATGTTTTGCCTTAGTTTCTTTCACCAAGACTGAAGCAGACAAGATAGGCATCCAACAGTCATGGTAAGTAACCAGAGGGTCAAGAAACTGAGGTAAAGTTTGATGTTTTTAGATTACTTTAATCCTGTTGTTCATTTAGGACAATCAATATCTTCACACAGATATAGATTTTATGATAACCTCATCTCATATATTATATAAAAGAAAATAAGTCAATGGTGAAACTCTTCAGTTTTTTTCCTGTTAAGAAAGTTATTTGAAAGAGATTCTTTTCAGCTTAACTGGAATTAGGAACTGATCCAAAAGTTATTACGAAACTTAAGATATTTAGATACAAACTTTTGATTCTAACTTTGTTTTATCAAATTCGAGCATATGCTCTTAATTTGCAAGTCCCTTCAAATAAAAGCTTGTTTTATTTGTATAATATGTTAGCAGAAAAAATAACTTATGCACATTGATTCATCTAACAACTATGTTTGTTTTTCAAGTAATTAGGATGTACTCACAAATTAATGCAGGGACCTATATTTTAATTTGGAAATTCTACTACATGTAATTAGAAAGTTCTTGTGCGAGGGCGAGGAGGAGGAGAGGGGAGCAGAGTCTCCTTCGAATCTCTCCTGGTCGGGAATATCTACTGTTAAATATGTTGCAAAACTATATTATCATTCATAAATGAGAATGATATTAAAACTTACAACAGGATCAAAGTCAGGGCTAGACAAGTTGACGGTGAGGTTTCTCATTAACAACAAAACCTGTACAAGAACACAACATATACACAAGTCAGTAAACTGAGAACTAAAAAATATAAAGCTTCCATTTGCACCCAGGAAAAAGTTTATGCACTCAGTAGTCACTTTTTGCCTCCTTTTTCCCCTAGTTCATGCTGAAAACAGGGGAAGTATGGGAATGAGTTGCAGAACGATAGGGACAATGTATGGTTAAATAGATTGGAACTTGGAAGTACTCCCCTCAATGAAGACTAAAGAGTGAAGACAGTTTTGGAAAATTGTATGTTGTTTTGTGCCTCTTAACCTTGAAAATAGAGTCTCAAACTTTCATTATATAGACATAACACCCCAGGCATATATTAGAAGTTATGAAGTATAAAATAATGATGATTGATGACAAGCTTGAGTGTTCTAGAATGAAGAACATTGTGTTGGCATGATATTTAAAAGCTCATTAAGAGTCAATTTGGCCTAATAGCTTTTCCTGTTAATTGCATAATGGGCAGCCATCCTCTATTATAAATATATAGCTTTTACAAACTTTACACAAAGCTTCCCAGCATATTAAAATTAACAGCCCTCCCTATACATGTGTTTCCCATGAAATTTTTATTTGCTTATGTGATCTAATCTTAATTTGCTTGAGCACACAAATAAAAATATGCAAAGCCTTATTGAGGCATACTATATTTGTATTCAGCCTTATATTTCAATTGAAATGAGGACAACAACCTGCCTCATTCATGCAAAGTTCACAGGAAGGAAAATTTCAGTTTTAAGAAAAAAGTTAACATGCTTTATAATGTTAGAGAACATTCAGGGCTTACAGATTTTAGCAAAATTTTCTTAGCCTGAATTTAAACTCAAATTCGCAGACAGAAAACACGTGCCATTAAAAATGGTTTTAGTGGACTTTAATTCTGTATTTCTGTCCACTTTGATATCATCAAGTCTTCCTTTTTTTTTTTAGTTTAAATCTTGTTTTGACAGATTCAATCATTCAAAAATGTTATCACGAGTTTTCTTCTTTCACCGGAAATTATTGTAAGATTTCATTTTCCCTTGAAAATGGTTTACTGTAAGCAAAAAGATCCACACAAAAGTCGAATAGAAAGACTATCATTTCATGCTAACAAGAGCCCATGAAAACTATCTTTTTTAAAGGCCTCGTCAAATTTCCTAATTTTTTCTGCTTTTGGAGAAGGAGCAATTATGAATTATGAGTAGTTTTTGTTTTGTCTCATAATACCGATATTTATTTTCAAGTGAACCAATATCTATTTGATTATATAGCTAACTATCATCTCTGCAGTTGCTTCTATCAGGGTAGGGGGCTGCATGTTATCTGATTAAATGATGATAAGTTTCAAGCAAGTATTCAACTCACAGTTTCAAAATTTATAGGATCCATTTCCTTCAGCTTCTGAACATGGCCATTTGTACCCGGATCAAAAACACTTCCAATGAAACTGTAAACTTCAGCAAAGTCTGGCAAACCTGTGAAATATTATCAGAATTACAGATTAACCATTGGTCACTAAATTCAATCTGAAAATGAATTCAAAACCAAAAAATCAACATATCATAAGATTACCATGAAGCACAGGAGCTTGATTCCCTTGCTTTGGCATCTCAGAAGGTGGTAGCCTCATAGTAGAGTTCCCAACATGACTAAGACCACTGTTGCTAATCTGTGTTATTTCCTTTGATCCAATATCAGCTGAATCAGTAAAGTCATATATAACATAATAAGTGGTGGACAGTTCCTTTTAGTACAGCCAATGCAGACTATCAACATATAACAAATGACAATCGTTCCAAGAAGATAGCTCAGTTAGTAAGTTAAGGGACACCGAATGAGGTCTATAATTCAAATCCTGGAAACTAAACTTATTTGGCTATTGAAAAAAAAATAATAATAACAATGAAAAGAAGTATGCATGCCTTGATTGTTGAATTCAGTATTCATCAGCATCGAAGTCTCATCCCACGTGGCAAACCCAGGGGAAAGGGTATTTGTGGAAGAAGCATAAGTAATGGATGATGGTAATAGTGGCACCAAAACTAGTAACACAGAGAAAGTAGCATGTTAGGGATGAATGCATGAAATTGAAACTAGTAACACAAGAAGGGGGAAATAAAAGAACCATTTTTGGAAGCCTTTTGTGGATAAGGATGAGCAGCTTTGCGTTTAGGACGAGGAGGAGGAACATGAGCAAGTGTACCATTTTTTTGAACCTTCAAAAAGTATTTTTGTGCATGACTTCGAATCTGAATAACAGTTTTAGAAGCTACAAAATCTTCAATTTTCTTCCAATCCCTATCAAATCTGAAAAAAAAAAGCACAAGAAGATATTAATGTGAGTAATTGGATTGCAGAGTATTTAATTGATAGAAAGAGATGTAATAGAGTGACTTACAGTTGAAGAGCTTCAAGAAACTTGTCGTGTTCTTGATCAGTCCAGCTTTGTCTGGACTTGGTAATGGTGTAGGGCTTTCTGACCTTCTTACTGGAAGAAGAGGCATCATCGGTGGATGTGTGTGACTGAGAATCGTTGGAGTTCATGGTATGGTACAGAGAAAGAACATAGATTAGAATTCCAGAATAGAAGAGAGGTTGGCGTTAGAGATAGAAAGAGGCACAACTTCCACTCCGCTGCTGGTCCCATCACCACCACACAAACACAATATTCTCCTCTCATTTCTTACTGCACATTCCTCCACTACTTCTAACTCATATTCTACCTGCTTATTCAATATTTTTATTATTTTTAAAAATCAATATTTTTATAATTGTATTGTATTTTTGTTGAGAAAGATGCTGCATCACCGAGACAATGATGAAAACAATTATGATTGCACCTTTTATGAGTAATGTTATTTAGATAAATTTTGTGGACAACATTCAGAACAAATACATAGATAGAATAATAGCTTTATTGCTTTTCATTATCCGTTATTTTTCATTTTGAAAAGTGATTGACGATGAAAAGTAACATGTTTATTCTCCATATTTGTCTAAATAATATTATTCATTTTTGTTTAGTAATTTCATAGACTAATCTAATTTAAAGAGCACAATACGCACGCCTTCAAGACTACGTGTTTCTCTGTTTTAGTATGTATTCACGTTACTCATGTAGAATTCCAATTGGATTTGGTAAGCGGAGCCAACCGTGTTTGTTGACCCACTCCATGTGGTTTGGCGATTGCTCCAGTCCACTAGTTCTGGAAGCGCAACGCATTCAGGTTTTGTGGTCTTGGTTGGATAACCAAAATGCGTACTAGTACTATGTAATGTATTTAGCATTTTTAGGTCAGAAAATGCTTATAGATTCATTCAGTCACTTTAGGACTAAAAGTATCTCTCTCTTCTATTAGTTTCTCTCTCATTTTATTCCATTTTTCTCTTTCCTAAATAAATTTAAAGCTATCAAAAGTACTCATTAGCACAGGCCCTAATCCAAGTTGCAATTGGACAGAGTGCCTTTATTTTGCACTTTTGGATACTACAGTGGTGGAAAGCCAAACAAATGAATCATCCATTTCTCTTTGTAATTTTGCCATAACAATTTTCAAGTCTTCACAACAAATTGCCTCCTTGGTTTGCAAGCCATGATTTTGAAGCTCATGAAGGATAAACAACATAGAGGAGAAGGTTTTCTTAACAGAACACTGAGTCTGACTGTCTGAGTCATCAATTCACTTGAACAATGCTCTAAACATTCAACAAGAAGAAGAGTGTCATTTTTAAACAAGTATCAACAGCTATTATCAAATATCAATTGTTAATTTGTTATTAACAAATGTAACAGACTAACTAGCTCAGATTGACTTTATTATGCTTGAATTAAATACAACAAATTCCTCATGCACCAAAGGTTTAATTAGTGTAGTTCTGCTAGCTGCTAATCCTGTGCTACACTCTACGACTAAGCATTTTGTGTTTGACTTGTACATTGTTCAATAGAAGATCCAAACCAAGACATTGCAGACTTTCATTTTCCATCTTCTGACCAAATAGCTAACATTTTTACTAAACCAGTGACTTGTTCCATCTTTTCTAATTGCGAAAGTGTTGATTGCTCACCCTTGAGTTTGCATGGGGGTGTAAAGGGAATGGTTTGTGAAATGATGTGGCAATCCTCAGTTTCTGTTTTAAGCCATTTAGTGTGTGTCACGTGTCACTCTCAGATTGGACAGGTTTTGAATATCGGTTAAAACCGTTGGAGCTCTGTTCTTGGCGCCAACGGCTCGGTTTGATTCTCGTATATAGTTTTAAGCTCTCATTTCGCTTGTAATCAATCTGTAATCCATAATTGGGTGTGTGTGAGAGATATACACTGGGAATTAGGGTTTAAGGGAAGTGAGGGGGTTGAATCAAATTGGGATTTCATTATCTTGTACAATTGGATCTTGAATCATTGAATGCAATCTGAATTAAGCTGTTGCTTAATTCCCCAGACGTAGATATCACTCTGATATCGAACCGGGTGAACAATTCTTGCGCGTGTTTGATTGATTGTGTTGATTTTACGTTTATCCCCAAATTCATCGCGTTAGGGTTCTTAAATTGGGAATTCTGGAATTGAACGATTAATTACCAAATTGAAGTCAAAGATTGAACAATTAGGTAATTGCGATCGTGTTTGAATCGATTGTTGTAAGAAATTCACGAATCTTGGGTCTCGATTCTCAACAATTGGTATCGTGTAGTAACGTTGAGGAATTGTCCATGGAAATGACAAAGTATAACATTGAGAAGTTCGGTGGCAAGAATGACTTTGGTGCGTGGAAGATGAAGATGCGTGCAATGCTAGTGCAACAAGGTTTGGAGGAGGCTCGGAAGGGGAGGATAAACTACCGAAACAATGACCGTGAAAGAAAAGAAGGAGATGATGAACAACGCTATATAGTGCTATTATTCTTTGCTTAGGAGACAAGGTTCTTAGAGAAATATCTAAAGAAAAATCCATTGCATGACTATTTGGCTAAAACTTGAAAGTCTTTACATGACCAAGTCTTTGGCAAATAGGCTCTACACAAGCAAAGGCTTTACACTTTCAAGATGCAACTGGTACATCTATTGTAGATCATATTGACGAGTTTAATAAGTTGATCTTGGATCTTGAGAATATTGATGTGAAGGTTGATGATGAAGACCAGGCCTTATTGCTCATAAGATCTCCGAATAGCTCAGTATGATATACTAGCCGATACTCTCATCTATGGGAGGAATCAATCACACTTGAAGAGGTTCAAGCCGCTCTCATGTCAAAAGAATTGTCCAAGAAGAAGGACAACAGGAGAATGATCAAAGTGAAAGTCTTATGGTTAGAGGAAGACTGATAAAAGAGAAGGAAAAGGTAAAAAGCAGTCTAGATCCAAATCTAAACCTAAACACAATAGATGCTACATTTGTAATAAGGAAGGACATTATAAGAATAAATGTCCGAGAGAAGAAGAATGCCAAGAATCAAAAGAATGATGATGAAGGAAGTGCATCCTTTGCCTCGATGGCTATGAAAGTCGTGAAGTTCTTATTGTGCGCAGAATATGACCTCGCATGCAGAATCCGAGTGCAATGATATCTCGGGCAATAGACTCAAAGATACTCTTATCACATGTATGGATATGAGGATGTGAGGTGCTTGTTCTTTGCGTAGGGTATGATGGTAGTGAATCAAATGCAACCATCGAGGCTAAATGCATTGATGATTGGGCAATGGATTATGCCCGCTCATATCACATGTGCCACGAAGGAATGGTTCGTAGACTACAAGCCTTACAATGCAGGACATGTCCTCGTGGGAAATCACATAGGCCGCAGTGCACAGGAATAAGTAATCGTGAGACTGGGATTGATAGATGGCACGATAAAGCTTCTTACAAATGTGAGACATGTTTCACGACCTAAGAAGACCACTTATATCATTGGGAATGCTTGAAGATGCAGTGGTATAGTTTCAAAGGTGAAAATGGCATCCTCAAAGTCATGAAAGGGTCTAGAGTAGTAATGAAAGGTGAAAGGAAAGGTAACAAGCTTTACATACTCCAAGGCAATCATCATCACAGAGAAGTTAATGTTTGAGACTCTCAGCGATTAGCAAGACACTCATATGGCACCAAAGACTCGGGCATATGAGTGAGAAGGGCCTGAAGGAGATGGAGAAGCAAGGTTTACTAGGTGGTGATAAGGTAGAGCAACTTGAATTTTGTGAACACTGTGTAATGGGGAAGCAGACAAGAGTGAAGTTCTCCACAGGAATACACAAGACAAAAGACAAGCTTGGCTACATCCACTCAGACCTTTGGGGACCTGCTCAGACACCAACTCATGGTGGAAAAAGGTATGTCTTAACTCTTACTGATGATTACAGTAGGAAAGTATGGATTTACTTGTTAAAAACAAAGATGAGGCATTCAACTCATTTGTTGAATGGAAAAGAAAGTAGAAAATCAAATGGTATGAAGGTTAAAGCTCTTAGAATCGATAATGGACTTGAATTCTGCAATGATGAGTTTAATAGATTTTGTAAGGATAATGGAATCTATAGAAACATGGTATTGTTGGGGAACACCACAATGAGAATGGACTTGCAGAAAGGTTAAATAGAACTTTGCTAGAAAAGGTTAGATGTATGTTGACTTGTGCTAAATTACCTAAAAGCTTCAGGGTGAGGCAATTCATACTGCATGCTAACTAGTAAATAGAAGTCCATCTCTTGCATTGAGCTTTAAGACTCCACAAAGAGATATGGATGGAGAAACACCTAAAATAGATCATTTGAGAGTGTTTGGTTGTCCGCATCTTGTCATATCGAGAGAAGGTAAACTTGAGCCAAGGTCAAAGAAAGGAATTTTTGTTGGCTACCCCGATGGAGTGAAGGGTTATAGAGTGTGGTTACCGAGAAGAAAGAAAGTGTATCATTAGTAGGGATGTAGTATTCCATGAATCAAAATTGAGCAACAATAAGAGTGTGAGTGAGACACTAGAGAAGCGGATCGAGAATAGTGAGTTTCAAATTGAGGTGGAGTTATCAAATAAGAATAAAACCAATGGTGTTGTTGAAAATCAAACCGAAAATCAAGACACGACCTCCCAAGCTAGTTACGATTACGAAGTTGAACTTGATGAACCAACCAATGACTATGTGTTGGTAAGAGATAGAGTAAAGAGACAAATCGGGCCACCAAATAGACTTGGTTATGACTCGAGATCGCTTATGCTCTCAACACGTGAGAAGAGTTCATTAATGAGGATCCATCAAGCTATCAAGAAGCTATGGCAAGTAAACACAAGCAACAAAGTGGTTAATTGCCATGGAAGAGAAATGTCATCAACTATGAGAAAAATGAAACATGGAAATTGATCAAGAAACCTCATTGGTGTGAAGCTTGTAGGATGCAAATGGATATACAAGCTTAAGGAAGGCATCACGGATAATAGTCCACCTAGATTCAAGGCAAGGTTAGTAGCAAAGGGTATACTCAAAGGGAAGGAATTGATTACTCGGAAATTTTTCTCATGTTGTTGTCAAACATACTTCAATAAGGGTCATTTTATCTCTGGTTATGCAAAGACAAAATGCAATTAGAGCAAATGGATGTAAAAAAAGATTTTTACATGGTATACTTGAAGAGAAAATCTACATGACACAACCAAAGGGCTTTGAGGTAAAGGGAAGGAAGAAGAGGTGTATGTCTTCGCAGAAATCACTCTATGGGTGAAACAATCTCCTAGCGGTGGTATAAAAGGTTTGATGCATACATGATAAACATTAAGTTCAAAAGGTGCGATCATGATAGTTGTGTTTACTTCAAACAACTAAATGACAATGATTATATCTACTATTGCTATATGTAGATGACATGCTCATTGCTTGCAAGCATAGCAATGAAATTGACAGATGAAACAATTGCTCCACAAAGAGTTTGAAATGAAGGATCTTGGCAAAGCAAGCAAGATACTAGGGATGGAAATCATCGAAATGAAGAAACATCAAGTTTATGCATATCTCAAAGTTATGCAATGAAGGTAGTGAGTAGGTTTAACATGACAGATGGAAAACCAACTAAGGTACCTCTAGCAGCTCATTTCAAACTATCAAAAGAGGACAGTCCTGTCACAGATGCAGAAAAGGAACAAATGGAGGGAATACCCTATGCAAGTGCAGTGGGAAGCCTCATGTATGCTATGGTGTGTACTAGGCCTGATCTAGCCTATGCACTAAGTGCAGTTAGTAGGTATCTTGCGAGAACCGGGGACAACAACATTGGCAAGCTGTCAAATATATTCTAAGGTACCTAAATGGATCTGCAAATGTGGGTCTGGTCTACAATGAAGGAAGCCAAAACTCAGGTGGAGTTGAGGGGTATGTGGATTCAGATTTTGCAGGGGATCGTGACAAGAGAAGGTCACTTACAGGTTATGTTTTCACCTTGTTTGGTAATACAATAAGTTGGAAAGCTTCACTTCAGCATGTGGTTGCTCTATCCACAACTGAAGCTGAGTACATTGGGGTTACGGAGGCAGTTAAGGAAGCTCTTTGGCTCAAGGGATTGATAAATGAACTTGGAGTCAAACAAGAGAGTGTAAATGTGTTTTGTGACAACCAAAGTGTCATACATTTGTGTAGAAATAGTGCCTACCATGAAAGAACAAAGCACATAGATACACGGCTTCACTGGATTAAGGATATCATAGCTCAAGGCTCTGTGAAAATTCAGAAAGTGCATACTGCTCAGAATCCTGCGGATTTCATAACTAAGGTTGTTCCTCTAAGCAAGTTCAAGCTTTGCTTGAATTTGCTAAGTGTTGGTTAAATAGTTGATGAAGGTTAATTAAGCTTCAGCTGTTAATTCTGGTTGCATTGTAAGGTTGATTGCCAAGGTGGAGATTGAAATGATGTGGCAATCCTCAGTTTCTGTTTTAAGCCATTTAGTGCGTGCCACGTGTCACTCTCAGATTGGACAGGTTTTGAATATCGGTTAAAACCGTTGGAGCTCTGTTCATGGCGCCAACGGCTCGGTTTGATTCTCGTATATAGTTTTAAGCTCTCATTTCGCTTGTAATCAATCTGTAATCCATAATTGGGTGTGTGTGAGAGATATACACTGGGAATTAGGGTTTAAGGGAAGTGAGGGGGTTGAATCAAATTGGGATTTCATTATCTTGTACAATTGGATCTTGAATCATTGAATGCAATCTGAATTAAGCTGTTGCTTAATTCCCCAGACGTAGATATCACTCGATATCGAACCGGGTGAACAATTATTGCGCGTGTTTGATTGATTGTGTTGATTTTACGTTTATCCCCAAATTCATCGCGTTAGGGTTCTTAAATTTGGAATTCTGGAATTGAACGATTAATTACCAAATTGAAGTCAAAGATTGAACAATTAGGTAATTGCGATCGTGTTTGAATCGATTGTTGTAAGAAATTCACGAATCTTGGGTCTCAATTCTCAACAGTTTGGCTAAGAGATTTCAGTATTAGTTAGCTGAGTTAACCTTAACTCGAGCTACTTATGAAGTTTTAACCGAAATACTCAACCTCAGTTTTTCTCTGCTCAATCTTGATCTTTTCATTATTGAACACTACACAACATGTTATGATGTGAACCTTCACTTGACACGCACATTCAATTTTGTATATTCAGTTGAAGCAAGCACACAGATGCAGAACAGAACAGGACCCGAGAGAAATCCACCAACAATACAAATTTGCAAGAGTTATGTAAAGTATGTAACATTAAAACAAGCTTGAAAAATAGTGTGAGGTGAGAGTAACATGCCAAGTAACAGAGCTGCAGTTATTACTTATCACAGAGACAATGAAACAAAGTACCACACAAGTTACAATGCAAGCTGAGCTGGGGAGATAGTACAAGTTACAATGCTAACTTCTACCTGACAAAAATCATATGACATATTAAAGCAACATATAGTGCTATAATTAAGCGTGACTAGATTCATGTGATTGTGAAGGATGTGACTCTTGTGCCACTTTTTCTTTGCTGAACATTGCTCTTCCTGCTTCTTCTACCACTCTTACCAACTGGTTCATTATTTTAGCTTTGATCTGACCTCTCTTTGGAGGAACCAAAACCTTCTGAGTAGCTGCTGGTGATTCAACATTTTCATTTGCTCTCGGCATTGTTCAAAATTAATTCAAATGAAGGAGTTGTGAGAATGCTTGGCAGAACAGAAGCAGCAGGTTTATATAGTGTATGACAAAGACTAATATCGAAAGAAACAATACAACTCTATCAAGTGTGTGTGTGTGTGTGATTGCGACTTGCGTGGGACAAAAGTGGAAAGCGTGTTTATAATGCTGACGATTCAGACATCAAACTACTATATGGACCCTTTTGTTCCCTAAAATAAAGACATTTTGTTCTGCAAAACATGATGATGGTATGTTTTTTTTGCTCAATCATATTATGATGGTATGGTAAACATGCTTGCACCAAGTACAAATAACTACGTCCCTCTGTTCGATTTTGTTTATTGCTTTAGCAAAATCAATTTATTCCAAATTGATCGTTTTACAAATAACCACCTAAAAGATATCATCATATCATAATGTTTGGAATTTTGAAAATAGTTAGTGCAGTTATGTATGGACACAATTGTACAATCTGCAGTTCAACTGAGACTCCATATCCTCCTTTGCTAAAAAGAAATATTGTACAAGCAGCAGTTCAAGGGATAAGTACTTCAATTTTTGAGATCAAACTCAAAATGATTACTATTTAAATTTTGACCACGTTATTCTGATGGAGAGACTTTGAAGTCGTGTGATTAGAAATAACTTGCATGGTTGGATAACACGATATTAGACTAAGTCAAGTCCTTCTTGCTTTTATGACCAGACAATAAGCTTTAAAAATTAAAAGAATTCTTAACCAATTATGGACTTGAACCTTTTCGTGTCTACCTTGATAGCTGCTCCTAATTCATAAGGGCAGACAAGCTAGCCTAACTTATGTTCTTTTGTGGAAAATAAAGCCATAGCATATCTAGGTTCCTTTTTTTAAGCATGAAGCACATTGCACACAAAGGATCAGTTAGAACTTAGAACTCTGCTGATAAATAATTGAATTTTCAATCTTAGTGCTGGTCATTCCTCCTTTGAACCTTGACATTAGACACAGTAAATAATGGATTCGTGTATCTATTATCCTAAGACATGTCTCATCATTGTTCTCAGCTACTCGAGCCTCTTTCTGATCCATCCATGTCCTTGAACTGTTTGTTTCTATCTTTGTTTGTGACTTGAGGAAAGTGCTCGACAATGTTGGCTAAAACCACACGTATCAACAAAAAAAGACAAAGGAAATTTACTGTAGAATACAAGACAAAAATGCACGAGGCAAGGTCAAGGAGGACATGATGTTCATATTCATGTCTTTCAAACAGTATATATCTTAATCATTTTGGCTATGAGCTTGAAAAGCCAACTAGTAAACCACGATCAACAGGAGAGAAGCATGGTATTCAATATTGTTTTCCTCTCTTGCTTCACCAATCACCATCCCTATCTCAGTCCAAATCTTTTGAAATGGTAGCAGGTCTTCTGCAGATTTCCTAAAGTACATTAATATTATATGGGACGAAGAAATTGTTGTGAAGTTAAATATGATACAAAAGTACTTTATAATGAAGTAAAAATATTCTTGGACACCTAATACACCCCAACAACATCAAGAGAGAGAAGAGAATAAAGAGTGATACGAAAGATGTGATAGGTGAACGATGCGATAAGAAGAAAGGTGTAGAGAGAAAGTGAGGTATTGAATAGAAAATAGAAAAATTTGGAGTGTTCAAAAATTACCTCTCTGTAATTAATTAGTCGTGTTATTACATGAAAGAGTGTGTTTATTTGTAAAACCTACTTTCATTTACTAAATGTTAAGACCCTATAGGAAGAGTTGTTTCTCGGTGGAAAGTGGTTGACTTGGTAGGGTTCAGCCATCTTCACATGGCCAACATGTATTTGACAAATTGAAAGTTGCAAGTGATGTAGAGTATAAGGTTGCATGTGATGACAAGTTGCAAAATGCATGAGATACACTTGGTGTGATGCATGCATTGCAAGTGACACTTGATGTGTTGTATCGATTAATGCAAATGACAAGTGTCTTGATGCATGTAAGGCAATTTGGTTTGCCTCTCTATAAATAGAAGTTTGGCCAAAGCCACCCAACACATAAGAAGCGAGATGCATAGCCTTGCAAAGAGAACCTTGCTCTAGAGAGAGAAAGAGTGAGAGAAAAATTGAGTTTCTTTATGAGAGATACATTTTATAGAAATCCACTTGAGGGTGAAGTTTATGTATTCCCATTATCAATATAGTGAAAGTTTAAGAGGCCTATGGTACCAGCATTTTTCCATTCTCACATCAACAAGGTTTTACGCGCTAATTTTTTTTGGTGTTATTACGCTTATTTTTACATTTCTGTTAATGCCTATTTTGAGTTTACTGAGGAGAGGCATTTCCCAACAATATCATCTAAGTACACAAAATTCACATTATTTCACTATTCCAAATTATTTTCTTTCTTTATACTCAAAGAGAAGAAATAAATATTGCTATCTAAACTATCATTGACCGAAAACTTTACTTTATTTATTTTCATTATGAGAAAAGGAAGCATCTACATTATACTTGACAAAGGCAGGAGGTGGCTTCGACCACTTAACATTGGTATTCAGCAATGGGGTTGTTGAACTAATGTGAGTTGATGGATTGGTAAGCTGCCCGTGGCTTATCTAATTCGCCGGCTCACATCAGTTCAGCAACCTGTTGCTGACACCAATGTTAAATGATCGAAGCCACCTCGTGGTTTTGTCAAGTGTAATGTAGATGTTTTCTTTTCTCAGAATGAAAATTAAGTAGGGATTGATATTTATCTTTGTGATGCTTAGGTAACTTCATTGGTGCTCAAACTCACTGGGTTGAACCATTTTTAGAAGTCACTCATAAAGAGACATTGGGACTTTTATATGCTATCAGATGAGTCAAACATTTTGGCTATAGCAATGTGATTTTCGAAATAGATGTCAAGCTTGTGGTGGGTGATTTTAATGGAAATATATTCCCTATGTGAAACATTATTCTCGAGAGCAAGAGTCTATTTTCCTTTTTCAATAACTATTCTCATGTTGAGTACTCTGGAGAAATGTTAACAAATTTGCCCATACCCTAGCAAGGATGCTCTTGTTCTTAGCTAGTCCTCATGAGTTTCTTCGGTTCCTTACTTTTAACACGCTTGTTAAGAGATACCCTGGAATTCTTTTTCTTCCTTTTTATCTTCTCAGCGAAAAGTGAAAAACTCAATTTCCTTGTTTATTTTAGGCTATTGATTTTCCCACACCCCCTCCTACTCTAAACACACCCCATAAGGGTGTGAAAAGACCAAAAGACCTATTTTTTTTCAGAAATTTTCACCTGTTCGAACAGGTTCGAACGAGACCGTTCGAGTGTGTTAAATATGGACAGACACCCCTTGGGCGTTTTTCACTGTTCGAATAGGGTCATACGAACAGGTTCGATGGTGGTCATGCGAACATGGTCGAATGCTGTTGATCGAACAAATGTTGCAGAATTCCTGCAGCATAGCAGGTATTGGACGCCTCAGATTCCACCGACAGTTTTAATCAACGGTTTACAATCAGTCAAATGTGTCAGATAAAGGAGTGGATGTCAATCCCTTTGGAAATTGTGCCTGAACGGATAGAATTTAAACGGCTCAGATTTGTGATCTAAAAATGAAATCAACGGCTGACATTTCACCACGCCTATTATAAAAGGGGTTCACATCCTCAGACCTTCTTCACCAAACCCTAATCTGCTTCTTCCCAACCCAGCTGCTTCTTCACCAAAACCTTCTCTCCTTCTTCCCAACCCAGCTGAAATGGAATGGCAATTGTGCTCAACCCCAAGACTAAACGACAAATTCCTAATGACCGCTTCACCACAATGGGATTTGCTACCACCGAAGCGAACATGGTCTTTGTGTTTCGTTGTCCTAACCATGTCTTCTGCAGGATGAGTAAGGACATCACCTTCGCCCAAATGAAGGAAAAGGCTGAGAGGAAGATTCGTCCAGAGGGAGCGTGGCGTAAAGACGTGGAGCGCATACGTTTCAAAAAGTTCAATTGTAGAGATGATGGGGTATCAAAGATTCGATCATGGAGATCCGAAATGACGACGACGTCCGCGCAATGATGGAACATCTAGCTAACGTTCCGATGGGGCGACAGATCTTAGAGTTGTACGTGGACACAATACGAACTGCAGAAGAGGTCATGCATCTTCATCAACCACCACCACCCGCACCACAACAACCCATACTTACGCACACCTGTAAAGTTGACTATGAGATGACTATGCCGTGCGACTCCATACCTGGTGGGTTGGTTCATGGTCGTGAAACTAAAAATTTCAGGCTTAAGAACAACATCACATTCGCAGAATTGAAAGAAAAACTGATAAAAAATGTGAAACTAGATGGTGTTCAAAGAAGAAATTAAAAAAATCGAATGTGAATCCCCTACGTCGAAATTTGGAACCCACGTAATCGTATTCGAAGTTGTGCCTTAAGCCTATCAAGAATGACGAAGGCGTTCAGTCAAATGTTTGAGAAACATGAAGAATTCCAAGGTTTCATTGAACCTTATCTCGAATTGTTCGTCGAAAAACACGATAATCTGTCGAAGAACTCCGTAGTAGAATTAGAGGTAGTAGTAGTAGTTCTAAGTAGAACTAGATTGTATTTTGTTTTCTGTCGTTTAGTTTTAAATTTCCTATCCTTTATTTTTGCAATTTGTGTTTTTAATTTACGTTCTTATCCAATATTAAATCTTGTTCAACTTTTTTATTTTACAGTAATTGTTACCGTAATGACAATAAATTTGCGCCAACGTAAAAGGAATTTCAAATTAAAAACCAAATGAAACAAAGTAGTTAAATTATACAAAAAAACTAAACAAATATCCCCTATGACATATCCTCTGGCTCGCGCTCGGATGGTTCATTTCAGTGTTATAAAACCGGACCGACCAGGCCGGTCGGACCGCGTTCGGCCGGGATCGGTGGCTTCACCGGCTCGGATCGCATGTTGGACCGGATCTGCGATTGGACCGGTGATGGCGTCATCAGACGGTCAAACCCGCGTTGACCGCGCCTTTGCCCTTAGAAAATTCGCAATGCTTACTAAAAATGCTAAAAGTGGGATTCGAACCCACTCCTCTCTATCTTGGCAGCGCTAACTAACCATCAGGCAACAATGTTATGTTGTTATCTTGTGTATTTCAATATATTTAGACCATTCATTCTTTTATTTCTAACAAATTCCACTCTACCTATTTTATATATCTATTTAACATTTAATGTTTTTTTAATACTAAATAAGTTAGTTAGTTAGTTAGTTAGTTATGTTAATATTTTACGAGTTTTTAGACATTTTTTAAAATATGGTAAAACATTTCATAACTCGTGATGCATGAATTTAATCAATTTATACACATCATGCCTATTTTTATTAGTTAATTTGAATTCAATATTTCTTGTTCGGTTTAACTTTAAGGTTTTTATTTGTTTTCAATGATGAATGAGTAGTGAGTTTTGGACAATTTTGTTGTATGGTAAAAAAATTCATAGTTACGCAATATGTGAATATACAACATGCCTAATTTTAATAGAGTTTTTTAGTAGTGTCACGGGTCATGCGGGTCAACTAGTGACCCCTCGGTCCGACCATTGACCCAGTGACCCAATGACTTGCTTCGGGTCGACCTCGGTCGAGTTTAATAACATTGGTTCAATTGCATGACCACCTCTACTCCTCACCATATCTCAAACAACAATCAACAGAACCAAATTCAATCAAATTAATGAACCAAAGAGAATCAGGAGAAAGGTTCTTGTCAAACGATCGCTCGACGGTGAATGTGAACTCGTTTCAGACAACCCCGTTCGAACAAGTCGTTTCGATTACAAAATACAGCGGTTCGAATGAGGTTGCTCGAGCGGTGTTCGCGACAACCTCATTCGAACACCTTCGCATTTTCATGTGTTCGATGGTGCTCGTTCGAACAATTTCGCGTAATGAATGAAAAAAAACCGAGAATGGAGCGTAGGGGAGAGGCATACCTTGAAGAAAATGGAGCGAATAGAGAGAGAGAGAGGAGGCGAAAGTAACCTGGTGCTCTTGAGAGTGTTGGTGGAGAAGATTGAGTGAGAGATTGAGTGAGATTGAGTGAGTTGGGAGAATGTGAGTGAGAGAGGAAAGAGAGGTTTAGGGTTCGTAGGAGGGGAGGGGAGAATGAGAGACGGGGGAGAGTGAGAAGGGGGGGAGGGGTGTGGGTTTTTTTGTTTTTTTGAAGGGGGGTAATTTTGGAATTAAAATTTTGATGGGGTGTGAATAAGTAAGGGGGGGTGTGGGGAAAGCACAATCCTTATTTTATAACTCTAACTCTTGACCCAAAAAAAAAAACTTTCCTACCTTAGTTCTCCTAGATCATCAAATAGAAACAGCAAAGCATAGTCATGAAAATCTTTTTACCAATCGAGAAAATATAGTTTTCTTTTCATTTCCTCTGTCGGTATTTTTTCTTGCCTCTAGAGTCGTAAGCAAAGATGCATAGAAGACCATAATCCCCTCTTATCACTCAATCTCCTCTATAAGTTACTTTCCCCTTCATTTTCTTTCAAACGCTAACTCCAGAGCATAACCTAAGTAAGATACCTAGCTAACTTCCATAACATAACAGCGATCTTTTTAAGCTTTTATGGCTTCAAGAAAATCACAAACATAAGAATAGCATTATCAAAGCCTTTGAAAAATAGGGGAAACTCAAATAAAATTAGGAACAGTTTGTACACGACTACCCATATTCAACAAACAACAAAAATATCCTGTCGTAGGTCCAATGAGGGACCTAACTACAGAAAACTGAATCATAACAAACTGCCATAATTCATATCCAAGCTACAAATAGTGATTTCATTATCATCAAAGGCTCCATTCAAAAAACTCCCCCATAGCAAGGAAAGCGAGTGGTTTACAAGCAAATGCTATGATACTCAGCAGAAGCATAAATATATCACATGAAGGTCAGGCTTAATCGTCAGGATTAAGCTTCAGCTCCTGTTTCCTTTATTTGGATTGATGTTTTGGATAAACTTGCTTCCAGTTCATTCAACTCGTCCAAGTCCAATTCATCATCGTCATCATCAATGTCATCCGGAACTTCAGCATCAGCACCACCTTTAGCTGAGGTGCTTGGACCAATGTTAGCAGCGTTCGCAGTCCCCTGAAGTTGGACCAAAGAATTGGTAAAACAAAAATATATCCATATGAGGTGCACATAAATTAAACTCTATATTTTAACTGCATATCAAATAAAACATGGTTGGAAAAATGAGATAAGAGTGCTAGCCCAGGGAGCCATTGCCATTTCTTTGAAAACATAATACAATCGCCATTGCCTCTACTCTACTGGTGAAGAATGAAATTTTTAAATTGGCTACATAATTTTTCATTATTGATGGTAGAGCTTCATGGCCAAAGGGAAAGACAAGCATATGAAGAACTGGACAACCAGACCAGCAACCTACCTAGATCCTAGCATTAATAAAGGCACGTTTTTTTTCCAAGAACCTTTATTGCTTTTGGTTTTCGGAACTCATTGGAGATACATTTTATCCCATTTTGACGTGCTTAGAAACAAGTACTAATTTTCAACTTGATATAATAAAAAATAAATTACAAAACTTTTACAATAATTGGGCAACACACTTTCCAACTATATTACAAACCAAGTGAGCCAGAGCTTCTTACTTGAAAATAATGAACAATCATACATAATTATCTACATGATGTTTGTTTTCAATTATTAGAAAGGCTGCAAACCATGTTTTGGCCAAAAACTATTTTCCTGAAGTTTTTGCTCAAACCATTATCTTGGGATTCCAAACGGGAATCCATACACACATTCAGAAGACAACTTGCTACAAGGTGTCCGACCAAGAAGTATAAGTAAGGCCTAGAGAAAAACACATTGGTTTCGCTCACATTGTCACATGCGAACTGAGAATTTACATGCAAAATTTCTAGCTAAAAAATAATCCACTCCTAAAAGTCATTTGAAATAGGACATGCTCATTCATTATAGGTTATCCACAGCCCGCTCACACCTTAAATCCCAGATGCTATTGATTTGTTGGGAGGGAAGGGGGGCAATGACCTACACCCTGACCCTGATGTCTAACTTAAGTTTCAGTTGACCCAAGTGCAAAATTGAATCGTGCATAAGTATAAAAACCATCAAAAACATAATTGGTTTATTTAGTGTTATATTGAAAAGGGAATTTGCGGTCAATTTGGCCAAAACTTCTTTGGGTTTGCAAGTCTGATTTTTAAAAGCTGCAAAATTCCAGCTATGTTGCAGCTTTTATTGTAAACAAATGGAAACCACCCAGCATGTTTTGTCTCAGAATTGCATTCAAAAGGCTGCTTCTTAGAATTTTAACTATATCCATGAAAAAAGGCATTCAAACTATGCAGAGACAGGAATGAAGAAAAGACTTACCTTCTGTTCAACCTCATCAGATTCTGGTTCTCTTTGGTACTTGTCATATGCTTCATCATCATCGACAAACAAGCTAGCATCCGACAAAAATAGCTCACGACCACTGCATTTAAGGAAGGGGTGATATAACATGATTAGCAAAATAATAGTAAAAGATTATCAGAATCCGTAATCACTTGTAATTCCTTTTTTCAAAGCATGTTCAACAACATGCAGTTCCTTCACCTTTTCAAAAAAAAATCTTGAGTAAATGGGAATTCATATGTGAATGATAGGGAACAAACAGTGGACTTACCTCATGCGGTCGTTCTTAGCCCTGTCTGCCTGTTGTGCAGCCAAATTGGCATCTCTCTCATCCATCTTCTTCTTCTTCCATTGAAAGAATAACTCAGGAGTCATAGGAGTTGTAGTTGCCACTTTGGCACGCTAAACCGGATTGCATATTCCGTTAGAAAACTTGATACAATAATTAAATGATACAGTTTATTATATGGGAATGAACAAATCACCTGATTCTCAATCTCCTCTTCAATTGATATTTTATTAGATTCTTCCTCTAACAAAGCCTTCATTTGGGATTTCAAAACATATCCAGGTGGAAGTGCATGTCTATAGTGACAATTCTTACCATTAGGACATTCCCAAAACCAACCATATTGCTTCTTCTCTACTGCTTCCAAAAAGAATTTACAGACCTGAAAAAAGTACACATACAACAGATGGGTTATTTCCAGTCGCATAAACCAACTCAAAAATATGATTTCAGTAGTACATAAATATCATCTAAAGGCCCCATAATAATGAACCAAAATGAAAGTTAACCATGAAAAATAAAGCAGGCAAAAATCAAGAAAAACAACGTAACACAATTCCAACGAATCTAATAAATCATACTATGTCAGTTGGTTTGTTCTGATTATAATCATTTTTCTTTGACTCCACCACCTTCTCCAACATCTCTTGATCCCAATCTTCCATTGTTTCTGACACCATAAAAGCAAAACAAATAAGTTAGAAAAAGAAAGTTCATCAAAACCGTAACAATACATGTCAAAAGATTATCATCAATAAACTTCTAAGGAATACCCTCATCACGCTTATCACTGTATATGTCAATCTTCTCTCCTTTCCTCTGAATATTCAAATCATGGGAGAATTTGCATTTGAAGCCCTTAACACACTGTCCCGCTTTGAAGAACTCACATAATATGGACTTGGGATCAACACCTGAATAGATTCAGATAATTTAGTACATTCCAGCAACACCAAATCAACTCTTTAGGGTACAAATTTAAAAAAGACGAAACATGTGAATCGAAATAACTGTGAAATGATTACCAAGTGGCACTTTAGGCTGACTAACAGCGATTTTGAACAAATCATTCAGCTCCTTCTCCTTAGCCTTCTCCTCCTCCTTCTTTTTCTGTTATGTTATCATCATTGAAATTATATTATCACACAGTGAGTTGGAAAAAAAAATCAAATTAAATTGAGTTATAACCCTAATGAAGTTCGATAACAAATAATGAAATGAAAAAATAGATGTAGGATGAGGGAGAATGAATACCTTGGCATCGATTTTTGCAGCATCGGGTCTAGGCTGGATGGATTGTTTGAGATTCTGAACATATTTCTGAACCTGCTTGCTTTTGTTTTTGTTCTTGAGACCGAATGTTTTGTCCTCTACAACTTTCTGCTTCTTCGCTAAATCAGTTTTTGCCTGTTTGGGAGGCATCTCGTATCGGCATCAAAATTGGAACTAGATTCAATGAAATTGACGTTTATATTACGCGATTGAAGTCCTGTGGAAGTGGAACGATGTTCCTGCCTGCCAGAGAAGGAAGGGGGTGTTTGGTTAGGTTAGGGTTTGGAGTTTGGAGCGTGCGGAGGATTGAGATTCGAGAAGCTTACGCAGAATTTGATTTTCCTGATCTACCCCCCTCAACAGTGTCCGCACTTGCTTCGTGTCAAGCCCTTATAGATTTTAGTGATAAGCCATGTCCATTATTATTCCTGAATTATTATTAAGTTATTAAGTTAAATTAAATAAAAGGCTTAAATACAATTTTACCCCTTGTAAATAGGGGGTATTTTGCTTTTACCCCTGCAATTTTTTTTTTTAAAAAACCCCTTGCAAAATCAACTTTTTTTGTTTTAGTCCTTCTGTGAAATGAACGTTACAAAAACGCCACATGTAAGATTTTTAAATACTTTTACTCCTCGCAAATAGGGGTGTTTTGCTTTTACCCCCGCAAAAAAATTAAATCTCCTTCTTCTTCCTCAAGACTCCACCCAACCTCATATCAACTTTTTCATCTCCAACACAAAACCAATGCTTCCATATCAAACCGTAACTCATCTTCTCATCTTCTCATCTTCTTCGTCTCTCCCTCTCTCTCACAGAACCAGCAAACCATGAGCACAGCATGTAATTAACTTTTATTGCGATTATGATTTTAGGGTTTGTTTCAAGTTTTATGGATTGTTGTTTATGGATTGTTCTTCATCTCAAAACCAAGGTTTTATGGGTTTAATAAATGTGTGTGGTTTAATTAAAGCGTGTCTTTGGTTCGTGAGAAAGAGAAGATGGGTTCTAGTTTGAGATTTGGAATGAGAAGAAATAATGGTGATGAAGAACGAGAGAGAGAGAGAGAGAGAGAGAGAGATGAAGTTTGAGGTATGGACCATTTTGTTCTGTTGAATATTAGGGATTTGATTGTGGAAGTAAGAGTTGAATGGAGAAGAATATATTGATAAGAAGTGAGAGATAGAGATGAGATGAGGTGGGGGAGAGAGGATAATGGAGGAATTTGTGGAAGAGATGAATGAAACGTGAGGTGGGGGATAGGATAATGGAAAATTTTGCAGGGGGTAAAAGCAAAACACCCCCTATTTGCAGGGGGTAAAAGCAAAACACCCCCTATTTGCAGGGGGTAAAAGCAAAACACCCCCTAAACGTATTTAAAAATGTCACAGACGTTTTTTGTAACGTCCATCTAACAGAAGGAGTAAAACCAAAAAAGTTGATTTTGCAAGGGATTTCTAAAAAAAAAATTGCGGGGGTAAAAGCAAAACACCACATATTTACAGGGGTAAAAACATATCTAAGCCTAAATAAAAAGTGATTACGTATTTTTTTAAGCAATAAAAAGTGATTAAGTTAAATTAATTAAAAAGTGAACACCTCATTTTTTATCTTTAAATGTGGTATTAATTTTGTCACTAAGCAGTGTTTTAAAAATTGAATCAACGGAAGCGGTTGATCTGGTTGAACCATGACCTGACACATTGTATAATTTAGATATTTTAGCGGTTAAAAGCAGTTTTATCCAGTTTTGAGCAGTTTACCAGATTGACCCATGATCAGAGGTTTTACCAATTCAATGTTCGGTTTAGTTTTCAAAACATTGCTAATTCTCCTAAGTTAGATTTATATAGAATTTAATCTATATATAATATCGGCGCATAATTATTTTACACTATTAACTCATTACAAATTGATGTCTAAAATTAAAAACTGAGTCAATAGGTAACCATCTCATATGTTATTCATACTATAAATTATTATTAGTTGTGGAGGTAAAAATAGTTACACCGAGAGTGTGTACAATTTAACTCATGAGTTTAATTTATTAGTATGATTCATCCGTGTCAGCACGGGTCAATATTTACTTGTAACTTAAAAACTGACAATTTTTTTTTACGAATTAAAAAAACAAAAGCTTTATATTTAAGTGAATTGTGTGAGATATTAAATATTTTTGACACTAACTTAAAATGTGTTTTTTTTACTGAAAAAACGACAGTTGTATATTTAAAGGCGGCGTGTGCTTTGGTGGTAAACATTTTTTAATGCAATTTGAAATTGTTTTATTGTTAATATTTTGTGTGTGTATATATGCGTAAAAAGAATAACACGTTCGTAGATTGACCTATTAGAATACAAAGTGCGACCTGTATAAAAGCAAATATATTAAAACGGACTATATAGAAATGACCCAATTCAATCAATTTGACACATTTGCTGGTTTCCATTATCTCTCTTAGGTAATTTGGTTCCACCTATCCTATTCTATTACCCAAAGAGTCACTACCCCATACTAATTAAATTCCACACAGAAAAAAGATAGAATAAGCATAATCAAACTATTTTTTAAGCATAACCAAGACTTGCTATATAGGAAATGGGTTATTTTGTATTTTATTTTGGATCCTTTAAGAGGAAATGTTAATGTACCAAGATAGTAAGATATTGAAGGTTTAAACAAAAAATTGAATTGTGTCTATTTCTGAAAAATTGCAGAAGCTGTGATTTAATAGAGCAAACCCTACCAAATGATATGCTTAACTCATACAATACATTATTATAAGTAACATTCATAAAATTGAGAAGCTACTCTTAAAATCCTTTTGGTCTATTGGAGTCCTACTTCAATTATGCATAGGATAAAGAACTCTTTAATCGTTATTTACTGCACTTATTCAACCAACTTGTGTGAGCTTGGTTATTATTGATTGAGCATTGCCTTGTTGATTCTGCATTTTGCAAATGTTTAAGTAGCAGAGTTTCTCTCATACTTGTAATTGGTTCCTATTAGAGTTAAAAACAACAAATATTCAAAAGATAGTAAAAGTATCTGAGTTAAAGAACAATCCTCCTTCATAACTATCATATCAGTTACAAATATACAATGTCATCAATCATATAAGCAAAATCTATCAAATATCATAAAAGCCAAAACTGGTTAAAGAGTTACACATAAAAGAGGCACTCTCAAGAGGGGGGAAGTTCAACAACTGGAGAAAGTAGTAAAGATGGTTAAGAATTAATTGAAAGAAAGAAAACTAAAGAGGCCAAACCTATTTTATAAACCGTATAAATTATACTCACTTGAACAATGTAGTAAATAAGACATGAAAAGTTTCTGACCTGCAAAGATATTTTGCTTAATATAAGGAACGGAAACAAACTGGACTATGAGTCATTATCATAGCAAGCTGCCAAATTGTAAACACTCTAATAAGATTGCCTGCAATACAAATCTTTTCAGCTAGCTAAGTTGGATTTCCGGCAAAACAATTTATCATTAACGACTAAAAGAAAATCTTTTCTCAAGCTGCTATGATAACCACCACCATACTTACGTAGTAGCATTTCTTTACGCTCTTCACATCACCTGCACGTGCCACAACCTTGAATCTTCCCACAAATCAAGTCCTCTCTCATATAATCAAAAAATGGAAAAGTGGAAGACCTTATTTTGTAAGAACCACTTTGATCCTTTGATGGAAGCAACAATCTATTCCTTGTCCCAGTTGAAATTTGCAACATCTTGGATCAAATATGAAAGCTACCACCAGCAACCCATCTTCGACGTAGTTCACAATATTTTGAGTAACCTCATCAGCAACTACAGTCTGTAATGGCTTCAATTAGTAGATGAACTTCAAAACACTTGCCATTGGTTTTGTATAGAAGACATTGAAGAAATATGAAGTTTGAGATAAATGGTTAATGTAATTTCTAAACGGTCTTTGAATCTTTCCCTAGCATCGAAACACATTCATTCATAAGAAATTATTAGCACTTGTGGAAAAATAAAAGGCGAAAAAAGAAACAATGGTCCAACAACAACACTTTCTCATTCCACTGGTCTATGATGGAGAAATTGAGAGGGAGAGTAGCGGAGTTGAGAAGAGAAGCACAGGGAAGAAAGAGATTGGGATTATAGTATTAATATAGTATTGAATATTTGATCCATGGAATTAGGATGTCTTTTATGACTAATTATTACCGTTGAAAATTATCTACCTCAAGCTCAGAACCGTCGAATCCATTTATAAGCAGCTAGACTATTTTTTTAACCGTCAGATTATATGGTAAAATGAGGTGGCTGCCACCTATTTTTGCATCCCTATTGCGTGGCATTTTCTAAATGATGATGTGGTTTTTTTGATTATTGAGGTGGTAAGCCTATCTGTCAAACTCGCAATTGTATTTAATAAAGATAAAGATAAAGATATACACAACATGTATATACATGTTTTATACTATCTATCAGTGATAGTCGGACATGTCATTAAAAAGAAGTTACTCAATTAGTAATCATCTGATGTGTCATCCCTACTATGTATTGTGATTGGTGGATAGTGTAATAACATTTACAAAGAATGTGAATACTAATTGAACTAAGTAATATATATATATATATATATATATATATATATATATATATATATATATATATATAGGTAAATCAACATTTCTTCTTTGTAATATTCGTATATTGTTAATTATCTTATACCTTATTTGGTTTGGCATGCATTATAAATTGATTTGGATTTTGGTGGGAAAGATTTTTTGGTCTATGGCATGATTTTTTTTTTTTGGTTTATTTTTTTGTTTTTTTTTTCTCTTCTTTCTTCTTTGTTTCACATTCTTTTTGTTTCTTGCTTCTATTTTTTTTTGTTATTTCCTTCTTCTTTTTTACCATGTCATTGGTACGTAATTTTCATTGTCTTTGTCGATGACTAATCTACACTGGGAGTCCAGCTAACCACAAGTCTTCCATCCCAACATGAGTTTTTACCACATCCAAAGTTCTTTTTTTATATTTGTAGGTTTTTTCTTTTTTATTTTTATTTTTATATTTTAAGGGTACTTTCTGATCTTGAAAATTTTTAGATGTTTAAATATGCAAATTTTTGGTGGAAAACTATTTAATTTTTAGATAATTTCGCATCAACAAGTATTAGAAGCATTCTTAAATTTGTGTTAGTTTTAAATCAAACCGTGCATGATCGACAGAATCCTACAACCGGCTCAAGACGGATCTATCAACCTCAAGAGCAAACTAACGCAGAATAGTCATTCTTGATGGATTGTTGTTTGTGTTACAACTTTTAAGCTGTTTGTGTTATAACTTGATCTAATATGTGTGATTAGGTTGTTGTGTTTGCTCCAACTTTAAGTTGTTTGTGTTATGACTTGATCTAATATGTGTGACTTTTGTGTTTGATTGTGATGTCTTTCTAATACTTAGAATTTGTTTGATATTATTATTTACTGTTGTTTTTGTTTAAAAGTAATTCATTTAATCAATAGTTAGACAACCGGCCGTCCATCGGAGTCAATTGGCTTTTTATTTTCTTTCACTTTGGCTTTTTTTTTGTTTCCTTTCTTTTACTTTTTTTGTTACCATCTCATTAGTGTGGAGTTTTCATGGGCTTTAATGATGACTAATGTACACCGGAGAAGTTGGCTGACCACGAGTACTCGGTTTTCTCGGCGTGTGTGGTTATATCATCCCAACAGAGTTTTACCGATGACTAATCTACATTTTTTTATATATTTTTATATTTTAAAGTGGGATGCTAAATAGTGTGCTTTAGTGTACTTGATGGGGACAACATTATTTTGTAGCAAAACGCGTAACGCGAAATGTTAGATACTGTAGTTTGGGTTACTTTAGTATTCAGAAATTTTTTAATTATTGAAACACTTTGTTTGTCAATAATCTATTTGATGGAAAAATAATTTGGTGGCAAAATACATAATGTGTGATTCTAGGCAGTAGTGTGTCTTGGGGTACTTTAGAATATTGAAAAAAAATTAGATATCCAAATTGGTATTTTCTTCTTTATTTAGATAATTTCGCATCAATAAGTATTAGAATCATAATTAAATTCATATTTACTTTTAAATCAATCTCTGCATGAGACCTACGTACGTGTTTTACTTTTTAATTATGTTGTCTTCTTTTCTCGTTAATTATGAGTTAAGTTTTCATGTGTACATTTTTTTGGTATAAACTGGTTATCCTCTACCCGCAACTCTAGAGACTAATCCCTCGAACCGGTAAGATGGTATTACAAGTTAAGTTTTTATGGTTACATTTGATGAATATGGATAATGTTATTATACGTTGTTGTTTATTTTACAACTTTTAACTGATTTTTTTATGACTTCATCTAATCTGTGTGATTAGGCTGTTGTTTATGCTCCAACTTTAAACTGTTTATGTTATGGCTTGATCTAATATGTGTGACTTTTGTCTTTAAATGTGATGTCCTTCTAATACTTAGAATTTGTTTAGTAAAAAAATACTTAAATTTTGTTTGATGTTGTTATTTACTATTGTTCTTATGCTTCTTTTCTTTAGAGGTTTACTCTTTAACAAATTTTTAGTCAACCCGTCCATCGGACGGGTCGTAGTGACATGGAAAATACTTGACACATAGACTAATTAGGTTAAGGCATGTCATTTGGGTATAGATACCCAACTATTTCACTATAGTGACAAGGAAAGTATCTAAAACATGTATGCAGCTTGGCATGCATGTTAAATTTGGGGGGAAAGTTTTGTTGGTCAATTGACTTCCAATTTTTTGGCCAATTGGCTTTTTTTTCACTTTGGCTTTTTTTTTCTCCTTTCTTTTATTTTTTTGTTACCATCTCATTAGTGTGTAGTTTTCATCGGCTTTATCAATTACTAATATACACCAGAGAAATTGGCTGGCCACGGGTACTTGGTTTTGTTGGCGTGTGTGATTATATCCTCCCAACAGAGTTTTGCCGATGACTAATCTACATTTTTTTTTATATTTTTATATTTTAAAGTGGGATGCTAAATAGTGTGTTTTAGTGTACTTGATGATGACAAGATTATTTTGTAGCAAAACACGTAACGTGAAATGTTAGACAGTGTGTTTTGGGTTATTTTAGTATTCAGAAATTTTTTTAACTATTGAAATACTTCGTTCGTCAATAATCTATTTGATGGCAAAATACATAAAGTGTGATTGTAGGCAGTGTGTTTTCACTACAAAAAAAACGCTAATTAGCGACGGAAATAACAGTCTCTCGCTAAATGTCAAGGCGCCAATTTGAAAATTCTGGCACGCAAATCTATGGACATTAGCGACGGATTAGCGACGGAATTGAGGTCCTCGCTAATCTCCCCGACACACTGCTGTCACGCCGAGAGCAGATTTGACCGTTGCACTCTAATCAATGGTGTTTAGCGCGGAATTGAGGGTCCTCGCTAAATGTCGATATTTTTTTAAAAATCCGAACCAAACTCACTCTCTCTCATTTTTACTCTCTTCTCTTCTATCTTCTCTCTTCTATCTTCTCTCTTCTTTCTCTTTCTTCCACACCACCACCACCACCACCACCATCTTCTTTCTTCTCTTTCTCTCTTCACCACCACCATCTTCTCCTTCTCTCTCTACCACAACCACCACACTACCACCACCACCACCACCATCTTCTTTCTTCTCTTTCTCTCTTCACCACCACCACCACCACCACCATCTTGTCCTTCTCTCTCTACCAAAACCACCACGTCACCACCACCACCACCACCACCATTTACCACCACCAACACCACCATCTCACCCTCTTTCTCCCTTACTCTTCTCCTTCTCCTTCTCTCTCTACCACAACCACCACGTCACCACCACCACCACCATCTCACTCTCTTTCTCCTTTACTCTTCTCCTTCTCCTCCTCTCTCTACCACCACCACCACCACCACGCCACCACCATCACCACCACCATTTACCACCACACCACCACCACCACTCTCCTCTCTCTCTCTCTTTGGAAAGTTTGATAATAATAATAATAATAATAATAATAATAATAATAATAATAATAATAATAATAATAATAATAATAATAATAATAATAATAATCGTTGAGAAGCGTGCAAGCGATTTTTTTGGGCGGTGTCTTTGTCGACATAGCGAGGATTTAGCGAGGAACGCGCTTCTCGCTAATTAGCGGCGGAGCAGTCTTTTCTCGCTAATTGCCATTAGCGAGGAGGAATTAGCGGCCGAACCGGTCCTCGCTAATTCCTCGCTAATGGCAATTAGCGACGGAATTGGGCCTTTTAGCCACCGATATTTCCCTCGCTAATGACGGTGTTTTTTGTAGTGTTTGGGGTACTTTAGAATCTTGAAAAAAATTACATGTCCAAATTAGTATTTTCTTCTTTATTTAGATAATTTCGCATCAATAAGTATTAGAAGCATAATTAAATTGATATTTACTTTTAAATCAATCTCTGCATGAGACCTACGTACGTGTTTCACTTTTTAATTATGGTGTCTTCTTTTCTCTTTAATTATGAGTTAAGTTTTCATGTGTACATATTTTTGGTATAAACTGTGTATCCTCTACGCGCAACTCTAGAGAATAATCTCTCGAACCGGTAATACGGTATTATGGGTTAAGTTTTTATGGTTACATTTGATGAATATGAATAATCTTATTTTAGGTTGTTGTTTATTTTACAACTTTAAACTGATTGTGTTATGACTTCATCTAATATGTGTGATTAGGCTGTTGTTTATGCTCCAAGTTTAAGCTCTTTGTGTTATGACTTGATCTAATATGTGTGACTTCTGTCTTTAAATGTGATGTCTTTCTAATACTTAGAATGTGTTTAGTAAAAAAAAAAAATACTTAGATTTTGTTTGATGTTGTTATTTACTGTTGTTTTTATGTTTAGGTCTCTTTAACAAATTGTTAGCCAACCCGTCTATCGGACGGGTCATAGGGCTAGTAATCTCTTAAGCATCGTAACTTATTTTGGTAGAATTCAAATTTTTCTTCTAAGTTATAACTCATGTTTTAACTTTTGTCATTTTTCTATGTCTGATATGATTGCTTTTCAAAATTAATTCTAAAAACAGTTTGTTCAAAGATTTTTGTATTGTCACTCAATTGTAACAACCAAAATTATTAAAAACATATGAATTTTATCATAACTACTTCTTAGTTGACACATATGATTGATTGTGATTTATTGACTGTGAAAAAAAATTTACACTAACAATGCATACAATTAACCTCTTTTTTGTTTGAACTATAGTTTGAAAACTATAAATGATGTTCCTATTAGATTTTTCACATATGTACATGAGTAACTAATATATTTTTAACTTAATTTTATAATATCCATAGTTTGTATGTACTACTCTTTTTCTCTTTTTTTTTGGTAAATTGTTACTCTTTTTCTCTATCAGATAAAAATGACTTACTTTGCTATAGGCCTATAAATATAGGCTTTTCCTTTTCCCACACCCCCTCCTACTCATCGCACGCCCCTAAACTTTTTTTTTTCCAAAAATGACCTCGCGTGGGACGCTCGTGCAGCGCGGTTTAAGTGACTGTTCGAACGACGTTGTGCGAACAGGTTCGAACGACCTTGTCCGTGTTAATGAATTTTTGTTGTTCGAACGACATCGTTCGAACCTGTTCGAATAAACTCATGTGTGTTAAGAAATATTGCCAACCGATGGAAAGAGGTGTGTTTTGTTGCCTCGATTGGAGTTATTCGAACTTGTTCGAAGGAGAGCGTTCGAACATGAGTTCGAATGGTTGCATACGAACCAGTGTTGTGCAGAAACAGAAACTTAATAAACCAAAAACACAGTTTTGGTCATTTCAAAATATGTCAGTCAAGAGTTATACAACATTGTGTACCAAAATTATAAACCTAACTTAACATTGACTACCATCACTATCTTTACTTAAATCTACAAAAGGAAAGGGATGGGGGGTTGTGATTGTATGAGCAAAGACTTCCACTTTTGCATCCGACCAATAAAAAGTGAGTCCCAACCATTTGCTATGGGTGCCCTATTAGTATTCCATATCAAATCCGGCAGGGGCATTGGACTTCCAAGCTTAATAAAGATCTTCAAAAAGACAACAAAAAACATAATGTTATGTAATGTTTTGGAATGACTACACTGAATCTAAATAGAAGACACTTTACCTGTACAAAGTGTTTGTGTTCTGGTACCAAAAGGATGTTGAACTGTCGGGCACTTCTGAATGGCGCAACATTGAAGGGAAAAATTGTGTAACAACAATTAGGTGACCAACAAGTCAGGACGACTTTGTACGTGTTACTGATTAGATACCCCATATCCGGTATAGTCATCCAATTATCTTCAAAATTGTTCCCATGATGTGCCCTCAACAACGCCTTCATCAAAAATGTGACCTTACCAATACCACCATACAGTCGAGTATAGAAGTCATTGTATTGGTTAAGCTCCTCCATCAGATCTATTCTGACTGACTGCCAACCCTCATCACCCCTTCCAAGAAATGCTGCAATACACCGGTATCCACAGTTACCATCACCAACCACGTTAACAACTTTTTCAACATAGGGACGCATGTATGCTGGCATCCCTATTATGTATGTATTAAATACATCCATAATCGCAACATCAATATCGTAACAATAGGGTTGATTGTAAAAGAGCAAGAGCCGGTGTCAACGTAGGAGCTCTTGAAAGCGAAGCGATGCAGCTGCTTCCGTAATAATAGGTGTGGGTGTTGGTTTCTTATTTAGTGGAGGAGTAGGGATTGTAGTAGCCTTTGTCGACTTGAGTTCTCTTTTTGCTTAGTGATGGATTAGGTCTTTGGACACGTTGACAAAGTAGGAGTAGGAGTTGAACAGAATCTGTATGGGTTTGTAGGCGTTCCACTCCTACTTTGGGGGAGTAGGTCGTTTACGAGACCGAGCAAAACATCCACTAGATGAACCTGGGGAGTCAAATTTGTCATCTACATGCTCCCAAAATGACTTGTCTCGCTTTGTTGAGTAATCAACATTCCCTTTCTTATCTTTTTTGGTGCTCCTTTGTAATGATCGTATCAGGAGGTGGACACATAGAAGTCGTGTCCGGGAATGCCAATTCACGTGCTTTTGCCTTAATCATAACTCTGGCGTGATCGGATGCCTCAAAAGCTTCTTCTACGATGGCTTCAAGTTCAATGTCTACACTCAACTCATCATCCATTACCTGCATCGTATTTTGAAATTCAACCTCGCCAATGTTGGTGAATCATGCTCAACGGAATTGGAGTGCGCGATCCATCATAACCCTACAAAAAAAGTGACATTGATTTAGTGACAACCCATCAAAACAAGTTGAGTTTATAGACAAAATAACAAGATGAGTGTATATCATACCTTGAAAGCTCACATGCACATGGTAGTCAGGTGTGTAGTCTGGCGTGCATCGACATAATGATGGATTAAGTGAAACGAATCCAGTCTGCTGCATCTCACTCAAAATATGGTCTATAGCATTAGATGAAACTAAACCCTTAATTTCAGCATTTGTCTTATATGATCCAGCTTTATCACAAATCAACATGGAGTATTGTTTACCTGATCGTCGTCCGGTGTCAGATCTTCCTATAACAATCACCATCCCAAGAGATTTTCCAACCGCACGCACCCAAGTCAGCAGCTCCTCACGACTACGAAATAACTGAAATTCAATTACTAAGTGTCAGTTACATAATTTGAATAGTTCGCTAAAATTAAAACAACTAAAACATTCTTACCGTATCAGTTTTGAACGAACTAGTAAAGTCTTGGGATTCGACGACGTCAGTTGACATGTCAACTGCGACAGTTGAAATCTCAGCTGCTAAAGTTGACAACTCAACTGCTCCAGATGCACCCTCATTTTCATCCATTTAACCAACAAAAACCTGCACAGAACCTGCAACTTATTAGTTGCTTCATACGCCTGTTCGAACGGCCTCATGCGAACACAGTTCGAATGAGGGTGTTCGAACAAATCAAATTCAAATCCCATTTAACACCCGTTCGAACACGTTCATGCGAACATGTTCGAACGACCCTGTTCGAACTGAGCGCGTTTGCAGAAAAAAAATGGCGTAAAAAACTCAAAACAGAACCAAAATGAAAAAATTTTGGTAGGGTTATTACCTTGAGCTAGTTGCCAATGTTGGGTAGTTGAATGAGAGTGAATGATGAAGGTGAGGATCGGTGGGTTTTGGAGTGGAGAGAGGGGGAGGTTTGGGGTTTTAGAGGGAGTGTGTTGTGTTGTAGGAGAAGAAGAGTGAGAGGGGTAGAGGGGGGAATTCAATTGTAAGTGGGGTTAGTTTGGTAAATGTGTAGGGTGAGGGGGTGTGTTTTGAGTAGGAGGGGGTGTGGGAAAAGTAAGAGCCTAAATATATTGGGTCGATCCTGAATTAGATTAACAAAATTTAGATATAGATTTGAGAAAATCGTATCACCTACTCTTCTTTTATTTTTAAGTATCGCTCACTTGCATTGTCTTTTTAATAAATAGAATTGATAAGTATCACTTAGCATATGTTTGCTTGATTAGTGAGCTTCAATGTAGCTTCTGGTCTATTGTGATTTTCCACCATGATTTTAGCATTATCCAAATACACACTTGATTAAACAAACAAAAATGCTATGAGTATTTGCTTCAAAATAACATAAGTTTATGTTTATTTACTTAAACAATCCTACAAAAAAGAATACAGTCTATATTTACCTTCTTATTGCGTTTCATCTTTTTCCTATGAAGCATTATCATTTTTTATTTGAAAATTAAAGTTTAATAAGTATATAGATTATTCGTCAAAAAAAAAAAAAAAAAGAATAAGCACGTAGACAATAGGAGTGTTTAAGAAACTAGGTACTTATTCTCGGGTAAGGATCCCCTGTATTTAGGGCGCGAACTGCACTATTCAATCAGTGCAAAAATAACACATTTAAAGTCGGTTCGTTGTTCAACCGACTTTAAATGTTTAGGACACACATACATTTAAAGTCGGTTGAACAACGAACCGACTTTAAATGTTTATTTTTGCACTGACTGCATAGTGCAGTTCGCGCCCTAAATACAAGGGATCCTTTTCCCTTATTCTCTAGGGTACAAAGTCTGATATGGGAGGACAATGTTCTTATTCTCTAGGATTGTTGAAGGAGACAGCGCGACTCATGATTTGGAAATTTATTGGTTTAAAGAATTGAGCTCCCAATTTTCTAGTTTTCAATTAAACAAATTGGATCAGTTTTTTCAAAATTGAGGTTAGGCTTTATTAAAAAGGTCTAGTATGTTTTATAAGTGTTACTGGTGTACCAGTATTTTTGCACAGGCCTATCCAAAGGTATCCATTATCCTTGCTGATACATGGTTGTTTTACCCAGGGCTAAGTTTAGCCAAACCAAAATCAAATAACTTTGGATGATACCCTCCACCAAGTAAATTGTTGGAGTACTTTTAAATCACAGTATATGACAGCAGAGTTAATTTATCAGTTTCTTTTTCCAAGTTGCACTAGCATTCATCAGACACAATTGCAATAGACCTACATCTCAGATCAGAATTATACGTAAAATTGAACAAAACTCAAGCAATCTAAAAGCACTAGAGTTTTTGGGATTTGTTAAAGCTGATCCTGCTTTTAATGATGTATGAATAAGAAGAAAAAAAAAAGATGCAATAATATAAACTCATGCTGAAAAATCATATACCATTAACATGATTCTTGAACTGAAGTTATTGAACAATTTTTCAATGGATGGAAACCACAAATTCATCCATATTCCTGCGTACATTGGTGCTACAGCATCACTAAGTTGATGAGACACATAGTGAAACAACAAGTATCTCCGCTCTTACATTACATTACTCACAGCCAATCCTGTTGCTGCAATTTCAAGGGCAAATAAACTTCAGAGAGATACTGAAAACCAAAGGTGCTCAAAGCTTGTATTTCAGCCTTCTGCTTAGTTTTGACCATCAACGTCAATTCCTCAACCCAACCAGGATTCTTCTTGACAAAATCCTCCTCCAACATGTCTTTCCCAGTCTTAATATCCTGCTCTGTCATGGGCAACCTACACTGCTCAGGAATCTTGTACTTGTCCAAATCACTAGGCCTAACCCCAAGCCACTTTATATCAGGGGTGGTCAAGTGAGCACTATCATAGGACATGTTCTTCGACCCACACCCATAAACCGATAAAATCTTCAACCCATAAGGATCACTGTCTACAAGCGCCAGCACTGGTAGCTTCAACTCTGTCTTCATCTTCCTCAAGAACAGCCTTGTGGAAACATCGGGCTGCCCCTTTGCCGTCACAATTATACATGGAAACCGGTTGTAGAACCTATCCTCAGCCAACCTCATATATGCAGCATCCTTTTCCACCAAAAGAATGAATAAAGCATCACTCTGCATGTCTCCAACTCTATCTATATTGGGTGGAATCGCCTTTCCTCCCATACCCATTTTAGTGCAGTCAATCATATCTCCATTGTCACTGAAAATCAGCCTTCCAACAACCACCCCCTTCTCTGCTGCCACAACATTGAGACTGGATCTTGTGCAGCCCAGCATGCACGAAACATCATCCAGTACAGTGTCGGATTGCATCTGAGTCAAGATCAAACAAGTTGCTTTTAATTATTTAATCATAACAATATGTTCATTATTCATATTGTTTAAAACATATCAAATGAATTTGGATTGCAGTTTGTAAACAAAATTTAGAAACAACTATATTTTCCGAACTGAGTTTACAACAACATTGCTTCCTTTCTTTCATTTAAAACTGAGTCAGAAGGCAAAAGTTGGATCTAGAAAGGTACCCAGACACAAACCTAAGTTTGGAGTCAGCAATGAAAATTAAAACGATCTCTAAACTAATTTTATTCTAATATCTCATTTTGGTTAGCTTCGGGTTCTAAGAGTAGAGTAAGCAACTCCAAACATAACATAACCGTAGGAATAGGAAATTTACAAGACGATGCGCTACCTGATCCTGGAAGAGCTTGACGTCGGTGTAGAAGAGGTCACGCTTGGTGACGTGGATTCCCTTGAGGCAAAGCTGGTGGATTAACTGGATAATGCGGGCGGTGATGGCGGTTTTGCGAACGGTGGAGATGTTAGCAAAGGGACGGAGGGATGACTTCTCCTTGAGGACGATGCGGTCGAGTTCGGGAACGTAGAGCTGGTTAGCGGAGGAGCGGGAGGGAACATCGAAGGAGAAGCCTTGGCCGGCGAGGATAGAGTGGGCGATCTTCAAAACGAGGGATTCGATGTTACCTTGCACGGAGGAGAGGGAGAGGTCCGCTACCTCGCGGCAAGTGAAAGGGAGAGAGAGGTCTTCGAGTGTTAGGGTTTTGGTTGATGATGATGATGACGACGAACATGATTTTTTTAACTCCTTTAGGATCTCTAGGATTACTGAATCTGGCTTCAGTTTGTTCTTGAATGGTAGTATGTCGCCGGTTGGTTCAGATCGCCGCCGTTTTTTGTTGTTGTCTGCCATTGATGCCGAAACTCTGTGGTGAGGGCGGGAAATCACTGAGAGAGTGAGAGGAAATGGATTTCACGCATTAATAATACCGGAGACTAGGGCCTAATAAAATCAACTCGACCCTCGGAGACAAAGGTATTACTTCCTACAAGCCCTCTCACTCCACACTCAGCAACGGATCAATATCTCTAAAATACCCCTAACCTAAATCTCTTTTTCTCACTCTCTCTCTCTCTCTACAAAAGGTGGACGTGGACACAGACGAGGCGGCCGGACCAGGGTGTATATATTGAAAACCCGCCACATGTTCGTGCTGCTATTGAGTATGATGATATTCAGCATGATGCTGCTCATTTTGCAGCTGCTGACTTAGGTGGTGATGATCAGCAAGCAGGTTGCTCATGTTGACGCGCCTGCTGCTACTCTAGTTGGTGAGCCCTCCAAATCAGCATCTATTTACATGTTCCTAGGTGGTCTGGATGACGGACATATATTGGCTACATTCAGCTCACACATAGCTTGGAAGATATGGGAGGGGCGGTAAGCTTATTTATATCATAAGTAGTTTTAATAGTTATTTTAATTGTTATGTTTTCTTAAATGTTTGACTAACGAATACCATCACAAATGCAAAAAAGTGAGTGGTTGAAGATTCATTCACACGAACGGAGTGCGATGCCCACTAACCAGAGGCTCGAGACTATGTTGTGGCGTCTGGACTATATCCTTTAGGGTTTTAGGGTTCACCCATTTCGAACTGGTGAATGCCTCTATTCAGCGATGGCAGTCAGACTCCTCTAGCTTCCACCTTTCAATTGGTGAGATGACGACCACACTTGATGACGCCTCGTAGATTCTACACATTCCTATTATAGGAAGGTTATATGGCATGTTGGACTATACAAAGTTCGACACACGGAATCTTCTTGTTGATTATTTGGGAGTTGACCCCGAGGATGCTCAGCCACAAATTTCAGAGAAAGGGTTGTACGTTGAGCTAAAGTGGTTGGAGATTGTGGTCTACCCTACAACCATCTATGATGAGCGATTTGAGGATGTTTCTCGTGCTTATCTTCTAAACCTCATGTGCACCACCCTCTTCACAGACAAGTCGGGGTCAAAGGTGAATGTGGGGTATCTTGGGATGCTCATTGATCTAGAGAAGACCGACAGCTACACTTGGGTGATGGCCCTGATATATTTGTATGACCAACTGAGGGATGTCAGCAAAGAAAAATGTTGGCAGATGACTGGATATGCAACACTGCTTTAGGTATGTACTAAATTACTTGATTTGTTAGTTTAGGGTGGTTATTTATGTTTATTAACCTAGTTCCCATTTTGATTATAGGCATCAATATTTGAACATTTTCTGGGTCAGACATTCGGTACTAAGTCGATCGTGCCTAAATATAATGAAGAGAAGCCACCTGCCAAGTAGTGGGAGGCCAAAAAAGTTATGGGTATGTGACACACTTTCAGATAACATTGGATCGGCTTACGCCAGAGGGGGTCACATGGGACCCATACACGGATCACATATAGTTCTAGCCCTTCCAGCCGCTAGCATGTTTTAGGGGGTTTGCACGTCATGTTGTGTGCATGATGCCATATTTGTCAGACTGTGTGTTCAGGAAGTTTGGCTTTGCACAGTGGATTCCAACTGAACCCAAACCTTCTAGGCGGGCGCCTGTTACTCGTGATGATGTTGACATGATATGGACGAATTTCAGCGACCATCTTATTGAGCACGGTCAGCTTGTCGAAGATGGTATCTCAGACACGGTTGACAAATACTTTGGCTGGTTTAGGAGGGTCTCACACCCATACCTAAAACCGAAAATTTATTCCATGCAGGATGATTCAGAGGCTAGACTGGTGATGTTTATTGTGGACCGGAGGGAGTATAAACCACCGGCGGATATATATATTTGAGAGGGTTCAAGTGAACCCCCTCAAATAAATATTTTAGCACGGATACCTTAATGTTTTTGCATCTCCTAAAAAATATATTTCGCACCCAAGTTCTTAGCACCAAAGTTCCTAATTTGGCACCACATGTGAACGTTTTTTTGTGAGTACAAATTAATCCGACATTAAAGCACAACTTGTACCCTCAAATAAACTCTTGTCACCACCATACAGTTAATTCAGGCAGCAATCTACCATCGTGTTCTTTGATCGGCGCAAGTCTCGCTACTGCAAAATCCCATGGCGGCCGTCACCCGCCTTGTCAACCGTGCGTCCTTCGCATCTTCCCTCGCAAGGAGATTCTTGTCCTCCGAAGTCAGCTCCCACGCGCCTCCGTACAACGCCGCGCCCTTCCGCCTTGTTCCGCCACGCGAAGATCCGAAGAACAGCCACGTACGGTGGGTCTTCCTTGGTTGCCCCGGCGTCGGCAAAGGCACATACGCTAGCCGCCTCTCCAACCTCCTCGGCGTTCCTCATATAGCCACCGGCGATCTCGTTCGTGAAGAACTTGCCTCCTCTGGCCCCCTTTCTTCCCAGGTCTTCTTCTTCTTCTTCTTCTTCTTCTTCTTCCTATTTTTGCTTTCAAAATTTCATCTTATTCTCTGTGTGCTCTGTTCACTTTGAATTAGTTTGGTTGATTTCCAATCATTACAAGCAAAATTAAAAAATAATTATAATTCTTCGGGGTTATTTTAATTTTATGTTCTGTTCTGTTTTACTTTTAGTTCAGCTCCTCCCGCGCACTGTCAAAAGAAACTGTGAGCATAATAATATTAATAATTATTATTGTTATTCTAATAAATTATTTGCATCGTTGTTTGGATAGGAGTCTGAAAAATTGGAATTCTGATAACTTCATGTATATCAGTATATCGCTTTGCATAGCAACAAGTAGCAACTACTTTACTTACTAGTCTTTTGTCGTTTAGCAAGTGACTTTTGGATCCAAGTGTCATCCATAATCCATCAATCAATAATAGTTATAAAACTAATATGATCCTAAACTAGTTTGTCCTATGTACATGTTGAGAGATAGTGGTGGAGCTAGAGGATGATGAATGAAGCATTGCTTGGGGGGGCCATCTTTTTATTTTTCTTTGTTTTTTAAATAAAGGTATGTCAGGTAGCAAGTTTTTGAAAAAGTGAGGGAACTTACCAGGCACCCGCCTTGTTTGTAGAGCTGTCAGTACCCCAAAAGGGACGAGATAGGATGGCCTATTGGCTTGGCATGTTTAGCCACGAGCCATCCTGATCGAACCAACTTGGTGGCTGTAATTTGATCTTATGTTAGGTTGTGAAATCCATGTGTTTAGTCAGGTTGAAAGGTCTTCAATCTTGTCATGTGGAAGAGCTTGGAAGTCTTGATTCTTTGGATTTGTGCCAGTTTGGATGTGTCTTACAATAATTATGAGCTTTTTGAACAACAGCTTCTTGTATAAGTTAAATTTTGGTTCTTCTAACCCCAAAAAATTGCTTATGCATCTCAATTTTCTAAAAGCTCTCTCATTTGGAGACAACTGAGTTTTTGGTTTGCTTTTGTCTTGTGTAGTTAAGCCTCTTGTTTTAGCTTCAGCTTTTGATGGTTAAGCTTTGGTAGCTTCTACCTTATATGGTGGTTAAGCATATTTGCTTCTATTAAGTGGTTAAGCCTTGAGTTGTTGGCTTAATGGTTAAGCTTTTACCTATTGTGGCATTTATTTGTTCCCAAAATTGGGGTTCTTGATTCTTTTGGAGTGAGTTCCTGATGTCCTAGGAAGAACAGCGAAAGTTGGAGTCTTCTAGGAACCATGTACCTCATGTTTGGTCGTCACCTTTTCTTTTTCAGAGGGTATATTTGTAACATGCTTAAAGCTTAATAAGCTTTAGCCGGGGAGTGTTAAAATATTAGAAAATGCCTTATATCTTATAATATGGTGGAGAATAGTTTATCTCGTAAGATTAGTTTGTTATCTTAGAGTATCTCTTAGGATTACTTTCCATATTACTTAGTTAGTATCATATATTCATATTTTGTTTCCTAGTTTCCCTATTTAATTAGGATTAGGAGTTTTGTATCCCTGAATAGGGATTAGTATTTAGTCTTTTGCATTAGTATCAGCTGATTATCAATAATATTATACCATTATCATATTCAAAAGTTGTTATTATTTCTCTTCTCATTCTATCATCTAATACACACAACTTCAACATATGTTTATTTTATGCACATTTCATCAGCTCCTCTGCTCTCTGATATGTAATGTTTTGTGTCTTACAGCTATCTGAAATTGTAAACCAAGGTCAATTGGTCTCAGATGAAATTATTATAAATTTATTATCAAAGAGACTTGCTGCTGGGGAAGCTAAAGGTGAACTGGGATATATTCTTGATGGCTTTCCTCGAACAATAAAGCAAGCAGTGAGTATCTTCAATTTGATAAAGTGTATCTCACTATAGGTACTTCCCTATTTTGCTTGCAAAATATTTCTTCTGAAAACAGGGAAGAAAAACATTGATATTGGATTCTTTGATATCCAAAAATGTAATTTCCAATGAAAAATAAATCGAGAAATTTTGTTGATTGGGTGAATAATGTGATTTCGTATGGCAATGTACCTTAGTTTCCTTTATGTTCCTGCCCAGTCACCTACTACTTATCATCAACTTTTTTTAAATATTTTTCCGCCCTTGAATAATATACTAGTAAAGCATCACCCGGTGTTCTCTTTTATAATAGTAATATATATCTATATATTGCATGTCACCCTTTGATGTTTCCTGAACTGCAGTTACCATGTAAACAAGCAACCTTATTTATTACTCCTCCAAAAAGTGTTCTGTACTGTAATTGCCTTTTTTTTCTGTGCTCAGGAAATACTGGAAGGGGTAGCTGACATTGACTTAGTTATCAATCTGAGGCTTCGAGAAGATGTACTGCTTGAAAAATGCCTTGGTAGAAGGATTTGCAATCAGTGTGGGGGAAATTTTAATGTTGCTTCCATTGACATCAAAGCTGAGAATGGGAGCCCTGGAATTGTCATGGCCCCACTTCTTCCTCCTGCAAATTGTATGTCAAAGCTCTTTACTCGGTCAGATGATACTGAAGCAGTGGTCAAAGAAAGGCTAAGGATATACAATGAAATGGTATTGCTGCACTGTTGTATCATCTTCGTCATCGTTATTGTTATTTTTAGTGGATGTCTGATAGAATGGCTGCTTGAGTGGCTTTATATTTTTGAAGTTGTACATATATTTTTATTATAAGGAGCTCATTGGAATATCCAAATGAAGTTATATTAAAAGTTGATATTTCTAGTTACCTGTTGCTTATAATTACTTTTCTGTGAATTATTTTGACTGTGTTTTCTAATTGGTTAAATGTTGGGTTTTTGTTATGATTGCAGAGTCGGCCTGTAGAGGAGTTCTATCGTAGTAGAGGAAAATTATTGGAGTTTAACCTCCCTGGAGGAATCCCAGAATCTTGGCCGAAGTTGCTACATGCTCTTAATCTTGATGATTATGACGATAAGCACTCTGCTGCAGCATAATGATATGTATAATAGATAATGTATCATAGCAGTAAGTATTTCATTCTTTGCATGCATATATTGCATGCTTGACAATTTTGCAGGGAAGAGAACCAAAGAAAAGGACTTCTCTTCTCTATTAGTGTTATTTGCAACCGATAATGATGTTGGAAATGTTGTAATCTGATAAAACTGATAGTGCTGGGTTTTCTTTTCTTTTCTAGTATGGTTAACTGAGAGGGGGTTTCGGGTGCTTTTAATGTTATTATTTGGAAGAGTAAGGTAATCACAGCATTGCTATGTAGATAGTTGGTTGACAATAAGCTTTAATAGAATTGGTGCCTCATTACTGTATAGTTGTAACTTAGATGCAAATGAACTAATTTGTTGCATCATCACATGCTTTAGATTTAGAGAAGGCTTTTACAGCTTTCAAAAATAAGAGAGAAGGCTTTTACTGGAGTAACTTCCAGAAAAACCAATTACATTATGTTCCATTCATAATACTATCCAATGACTATTTTCTTTAAAATAGCATGTTGCTGTGAGCTGTGGCTATATATTTCGGTTTTAACAATAAGAATTCTCTATTTCGGGCAGTGTATGAATTCCTTTTTTTTTTGGATGAAATTTTTGCTTTCCTCCAACATTAATTGATTTTGTTATACTGCTTTACATTCTAATACAAAATTATGTCAAATTGGCACTGCAGCCATATTACAAGTCAAAACATGAAGAGGGGAACTGGATATCGGGTGACTAGGGTGGAGTGGGCTGAGTCGAGTTAGGTTTTGCAACCTCAAGCCTGGCATGTTCAGAAAACTTCAGGCTCAAACTTAGTCTTTACCTGTTTGAGGTCCGACCTAGACCTACTACATATTAGTGTTGTTAGATAAGTCATGTGTCCTATCTTTAAATAGACTAATAGATTAAGAAGCCAATGGGGTTATGTTCTATTTAATATATATATATATATATATAACTATGAAAATGGAAACCACTACCACTAGGAGGTGCAAGATATGGGGTCAATAGATAGGGCATATGGGTGAAAATAAATAGAACGAATTGAGTTCTACAAGATTTGATTTTGATTTATGTGTACAATATACATAAATTTTTCAGGTCTAACATGACCTTTTAGAGAAACCGGATTGGATATGATAGTCATTTAAAATATATTTTACAATACAATCTTTAAATATGTCAAAAAATTGTGTGTTTGGATATGAGTTTCCCACCTTGAACGCACAGAAAAACTTGCTGAATGTGTTTGGATGGTATTCGGTTTTTGGAGAGAAAATCAATTCTCTATATCAAATTTGTTGTAAAAAGAAAAAAAATCTCTATATCAAAATCGATTCTCTGTAAAGTAGAGATTTGTAGCTTCCGCGTTCTCTTGAAATCAATTCTACGTGGTACGAGTGACAAATGACCACAACCAATTAGAGCTTTTATCCTTTCTTTTCATTGCATTGGTCGCCTAAAGACTGCGAACCAATAAGTTTGAACAACAATTAAAATTAGATAGAAAACAATACAAACCTTGACTACAAAAGTTTACAAGGTATAAGATATATTGTGCCGTATATTTATCTTGTTTGACTTCTACACACTAAGAAGATATTCAGTCTAGTAACTTAATTGCACAAATAAGTCTTCTATGGAATTGTTGGGGGATCATTAACAAACTTTTTTAGACATTAAAATAAGAAAATCTCAATTATAGGGACAACAACCCTATTTAAAACTTTTTGTATTAAAAGACAATAACTTTTATTGTGGTCAAAATTGAATCCTATTTGCCTAAAGGTGAAATAGTTTTATTGTGGTCAAAATTGAATGTGTTTGGATGGTATTTGAATATTTAAAACTTTTTGTATCAAATTTAAAAGACAATTTTTAACTTTTGTTGTGGTCAAAATGGAATCCTATTTGCCTAAAGGTGAAATAGTTTTATTGTGGTCAAAATCAAATTATAAAATCAAAGTTACTTTTTGTATCAAATTTAAAAGTTACAATTTAACCACAATTTTTAACTTTTATTGTGGTCAAAATCAAATTTAAAAGACAATTTTTAACTTTTAAATATTCAAAAAATGCTTATTCAATAAAATAATAAGCATTTTTGAATATTATATTTTTTATAAGCAAAAGTTACATTTTAATTTCAAATTTTGAAAATTCTAAACAAAAACTAGTTTTCATTTAATTTTTTTGTGTTTAAATGATCACAAAATGTAGTCTTTTTAAAAAAATAATTAGTATCTAGTAATTTTTCAAGTGGCGTAGGAGCTGCAAAATACCATTTACCATCGTCAAGTTGTACGACATACAAATTTAACATCATTTTTTTATGATTTTTATGATTTGCTCGATTTTTGTTTTGGAGAAATAATTTGATTTATAATTTCGTAAATCAAGTGAAGATATTGGAAAAAGGAAATTTCTAAATATCATGTTAGTCAACAGTTTTGATATAATTTTTTTTTGACGGTCAAGGGTGAATTTTTTTCTTGACAAAAAAACGTATAACATTTCAATAAAAATCGAGTCACGGATACAAATTGGACTACAATCAAAAGTATGGGTGTTAACATAATCCTTTGATGCTCTAACTAGAGTATGAGCCACAAGGTTCGATTGACTCCGAATAAAACTATCTGTAAAGTTTTGTAAATTGAAAAGTAATAACCAACAAGAGCGCAAGATGGATCCATACTCGATGATGGAATTACACGATCCGCCAACACCATCCACATCCACCTTACAATCCAGCTCGTGGTAACTCGTTGGATGTCTAATTTTGTAGCCAAATAATTGCGTTCAGTAAACCCAACGCCTCTGCTTCCTGTGGTTGAGGTGAGCCTACGAACCATCACGTCTTCGCCTTGACAATGTCCCTTTCAACATTGCGAAGAAAAATGCCAATTCTAATTTGACCGTCATAGAATAAAGCCGCGTGTACGTTGGACTTGATGAGGAGTGTGATGTGGAGTGTGCTTAGCCAGTTACCACTGATATAGAAAATCCAGGGAGCTATTGATAGATATATGAATTGGCTTAACAACATTGTTCCAGACCTTCTCATTACGACTCTTCCACAAACCCCAAAACATCATTGCAAATATCTTCCTCGGACCATCTTGGAGAGCAGCAAGAATTTTAAAGAAACAATCTCGGTAACCTTCGACATCTTCAATAATATGGTGAATTTGATTCCACAACCCGACTGTCCTCCACACAAATTCGGCTGAATGCATGCAAGTGAAGAACAGGTGTGCCACTCACTCTCATCAGCAGCTTCGCATAAAGGGCATTCCCCTGGGCATTGGACATGTCGACGAAGCAAGTTATATAGGCATGGAAGCACACCTCTTAGTATCGAAACCCCATTGATTCGCTCTATGTTCATTATTGGTAACAATCCGATCTGCAATAAACGTCAGCATCTTCAAGGTTTTCCGATCTTCAGTATTTAAATTTTTCTTGTCGACAGAATGTTTTATAGATTCATCTCGACGGGTCCAGCCAAGAGGAAATTTGGTGGTAAGAACGATATCGTTCTCAGCATTAAAAGTACCGACCCGATCTACTACTGCTGGCAACACCGGCTCTACCCAGAAAAACTTGTTCTTCCACTCATATTTTAAACTCTCTGAATACGGCCGAAATACCACGATACACCGCGCCTAGATCGGAGGGTATAATGCTCTAAACGAGCGGCCTACACTGTTGTTCTTTTGATCCATTTGTTCACCAAAAACATGTGTAGGAAAAGTGAAGGGAGAGGGGCCGATCTAAATGAATACATACGAGCTCAAAAGCACGTACGAAGGCCCAACCATTGGGATGAAGTTGAGAAGGGGCTACCTCTAATCTCGCCAATACCGACTGCTGGAAGGCCGTGAATGGAGGTCGGATGCGCATATGAGCTAAAGTCGTCCAATAAATGATAAACTTAAGAGAATCAGGATAAGTAGCCACGTGTTCGCCTCTTTTCCATTCCATAAACACGCCAATACGGGATCTTTTGCGTAGAGCCTTTTTGAAAAATTGTTGATATCGGACTCAGAAGTCGATGGCGAGTCTACTGGCGGAGTGCTTGGACACCCAAGTATAATCTTGAGCGTACTCCAAAGGAGGAATTACGGGAAGATCGGCGTTGTTACTCCGGAATCTTCGTACCCATATAGTAACTCAAAACTTAGGTGTCTTACGGTTCTTCGCCCCTTTCTCTCCACCGATGTTTTCTTCTTCGGATCGGCCAGACGGATCGTCACCTTTTCTTCCATCTCGATTAGTCTGCCGGATTGTAATCCCGTCTGATTCGTAATCATTTGAAGAGCTCGGATCCAAATCAACATCTACTTGAGCTCCGTGGGTCGAGATATTATGCGCGAGAAGGAGTGGGCGATTCTTCATCGGAAGCTCTTTTACTATCACTTCCTCTCTGCCGGAAGGCATTTCTTCTTGTATCTCGGGGCAGCCACTCTTTCCCCTGTCAAGAGGTTAGAATCGGTCCTTGATCTAGATGCCATTAGCTTTCCAATATCGGGACCTCGGGACTTGCGAGCTTGCTCACCGCTCTATAAGTCGGAGCGTTTTGCACGAGTTGTTTGTTTAGTTTTCGCGATTTTCACACCTACGGGAATGGGGCAAGCCATCGGGATAAATCAAAATATGTTGGGTTCACAATCAAGATCGGAACCCAGGCGACAACCCCATCCTGGCAAAAAGATTGCAGGTTGAGGGCTAGATCTCAGCCCGAAAAAATTGAAATACCAAACGCAGCAAAAGAGGAATTTCTACTAAGCAGAGCAAAAAAGTAAATTCAAAAGAAAAGTGCTAACCTCAGAAGAGAGCTTTGACGAAAAACATAAGGAATTGAGGCCGGAAATCAAAGGAGCGAGGTCGGAGAACTCAGATTCGCCAAGTCGGTAGCTCAGGATACGCGAGGAACTAAACAAAAAAATGAATGAATTACCCTCACTTGTATTTATAGGGATCAAGAAAAGACCGTTACTGTTCATTCGAAGCGACGCTCTCAATCAAATCAAGACAACACGAAAATCGAGGAGTCATCATTAAAAAGACGCCTCGAGTCCTGCGAACGGTCACTTCTATCAACTCGAGCATTTAATGCTCTGTCGAAAAAGAATCATCATAAATATTAAAACGAAGCGTCACCAACACGTTACATCTTCAAGATCGGTAAGTTCAAACTTCGACTATCTTCAAGATTGATAAGGGAGTTCAACTTCGACCATCTTCAAGATCGGTAAATTCAAACTTCGACTATCTTCAAGATCGGTAAGTTCAAACTTCGACTATCTTCAAGATTGATAAGGGAGTTCAATTTCGACCATCTTCAAGATCGGTAAGTTCAAACTTCGACTATCTTCAAGATTGATAAGGGAGTTCAACTTCGACCATCTTCAAGATCGGTAAATTCAAACTTCGACTATCTTCAAGATCGGTAAGTTCAAACTTCGACTATCTTCAAGATTGATAAGGGAGTTCAACTTCGACCATCTTCAAGATCGGTAAGTTCAAACTTCGACTATCTTCAAGATTGATAAGGGAGTTCAACTTCGACCATCTTCAAGATCGGTAAGTTCAAACTTCGACTATTTTCAAGATCGGTAAGTTCAAACTTCGACTATCTTCAAGATTGATAAGGGAGTTCAACTTCGACCATCTTCAAGATCGGTAAGTTCAAACTTCGACTATCTTCAAAGATCGGTAAGAGAGTTCAACTTCGATTGTTTATTTTTTATCTAGGTTAAACAATTTTTGTCACGCATATCTCAAGTCTAATTTAACACAAACATGTCAAACCGACTTGGGGGGCAACTGTTATGGAGAAATTATGCACCTTCTATTTACACCCCTCCACTTAAAAAGGCCACTGATTGGGCCTTCAACAGTCCAAACCCACATTCACTCATCAAAGGGCCCATAATACACCTCCACAGCGAATGGACCAGATCAACACACCTATATGCCTCTTTAACCTATAAATACAACATTGATTAGAAGGAGAGATGTACGCATTAAACCACTCACATATTTGTATTAACTCTACTGCTACTGACTTTAGCATCAGAGTGTCTATGCAGGTACACCCAACCTCAGCTCGGAACATCAAGCTCGGACGTTACCAATATTGATCAAAAACACTTCATAACCGACCTACCAACTATCTCGGACATAAAACATATCCTTAGATACGGTACAGAACAAAAAGTAATAACCAACAAGAGCGCAAGATGGATCCATACTCGATGATGGAATTACACGATCCGCCAATACCATCCACATCCACCTTACAATCCAGCTCGTGGTAACTCGTTGGATGTCTAATTTTGTAGCCAAATAATTGCGTTCAGTAAACCCAACGCCTCTGCTTCTTGTGGTTGAGGTGAGCCTACGAACCATCACGTCTTCGCCTTGACAAAGTCCCTTTCAACATTGCGAAGAAAAATGCCAATTCTAATTTGACCGTCATAGAATAAAGCCGCGTGTACGTTGGACTTGATGAGGAGTGTGATGTGGAGTGTGCTTAGCCAGGGAGCTATTGATAGATATATGAATTGGCTTAACAACATTGTTCCGGACCTTCTCATTACGACTCTTCCACAAACCCCAAAACATCATTGCAAATATCTTCCTCGGACCATCTTGGAGAGCAGCAAGAATTTTAAAGAAACAATCTCAGTAACCTTCGACATCTTCAATAATATGGTGAATTTGATTCCACAACCCGACTGTCCTCCACACAAATTCAGCCTGAATGCAAGTGAAGAACAGGTGTGCCACTCACTCTCATCAGCAGCTTCGCATAAAGGGCATTCCCCTGGGCATTGGACATGTCGACGAAGCAAGTTATATAGGCATGGAAGCACACCTCTTGTCGTACGCCATACGTGAATCTTGACCTTATGGGAAAAATTTTAATTTCCAGATTAACATCTACCGAGTATCATAATTATCAATTAGCTCATTCATGACCTCATAATACACATATTTCACCTAATAATGACCATATCTACTCCGATTCCAAATTAATCGATCATCCCCATCCCTACCACACACAACCTTATTATTGACTAGCCAAGTTTGACCGTAACTTTATTTATATTAGTTAATAAAAAATTTATAATAAAAATAAAATAGAAATACGTATCCCTATTTATAATGATAAAATCTACTTTATCATTGGCTTTTGGCTCCAATTAACATTTGGATGACATATTTGTAATTTAAGAAAAAATAAGATGCAATTATATAGGCTTTTACTTTTCCCACACCCCCGTTTACTCATCGCACGCCCCCAAACATTTTTTTTTTCCAAAAATGGCCTCGCGTGGGACGCTCGTGCAGCGTGGTTTAAGTGACTGTTCGAACGGCGCGTGCGAAACGAGTTCGAAACGACCTTGTCCGTGTTAAGGAATTTTTGTTGTTCGAACGACATCGTTCGAACCTGTTCGAACAAACTCATGCGTGTTAAAGAATATTGCCAACTGTTGGTGTGAGGGTGTGTTATTGGTGCCTCGAATGGCTTTATTCGAACATGTTCAAAGGGTGGCGTTCGAATGGTATCATTCGAACCAATGTTATACAGAAGCAGAAACTTAAAAACCAGAAACAGAAACAGTGTTTTTTCATTTCAAAAGTTTCCTACTAATAGTCATATACAAAGTTGTGTACCAAAATTATAAATCTAACTTAACATTGACTACCATCAGTATCTTTACTTAAATCTACACAAGGAAGGGGATGGGGGGGTTGTGATTGTATGAGCAAACACTTCCACTTTTGCATGCGGCTAATAAAAAGTGAGTCCCAACCCTTTGCTATGGGTGCCCTATTAGTCATCCACATCAAATCCAAGCGAGGGCATTGGACTTCCGTGCTTCATAAAGATCTTCAAAAGACAACAAAAAACATAATGTTATGTAATGTTTTGGAATGACTACACTGAATCTAAATAGAAGACACTTTACCTGTACAAAATGTTTGTGTTCTGGTACCAATAGGATGTTGAACTGTCGGGCACTTCTGAATGGCGCAACATTGAAGGGAAAAATTGTGTAACAACAATTAGGTGACCAACAACTCAGGACAACTTTGTACTTGTTCGCGATCGGATACCCATATCCCGGTATAGTCATCCAATTATCTTCAACATTGTTCCCATGATGTGCCCTCAACAACGACTTCATCAAAAATGTGACCTTACCAATACCACCATACAGTCGAGTGTAGAAGTCATTGTATTGGTTAAGCTCCTCCATCAGATCAGTTCTGACTGACTGCCAAGCCTCCTCACCCCTTCCAAGAAATGTTGCAATACACTGGAATCCACGGTTACCATCACCAACCCCATTAACAATTTTTTCAACATAGGGACGCATGTATGTCGGCATCCCTACGATGTATGTATTAAATACATCCATAAGCGCAACATCTGTAACAATAGGATTCGATTGTAAGAATAGGAGTGGTGTCAAAGTAAGAGCTTTTGAAACGAAGCGATGAGCGACACGTAACAATAGGTGTGGGTGTTGGTTTCTTATTTAGTGGAGGAGTAGGGATTGTAGTAGCCGCTGTCGACTTGAGTTCTCTTTTTGCTTAGTGATGGATTAGGTCTTTGGACACGTTGACAAAGTAGGAGTAGGAGTTGAACCAGAATCAGTATGGGTTTGTAGGCGCCCACTCCTACTTTGGGGGAGTAGGTCGTTTACGAGACCGAGCAAAACATCCACTAGATGAACCACTGGGAGTCAAATTTGTCATCTACATGCTCCCAAAATGACTTGTCTCGCTTTGTTGAGTAATCAACATTCCCTTTCTTATCTTTTTTTGGTGCTCCCTTCGTAATGATCGTATCCGGAGGTGGACACATAGAAGTCGTGTCTGGGAATGCCAATTCACGTGCTTTTGCCTTAATCATAACTCTACCGGCATGATCAGAGGCCTCAAACCTTCTTCTGATAGCTTCAAGTTCAATGTCTACACTCAACTCATCATCCATTACCTCTGCATGCGTATTTTGAAATTCAACCTCTCGCCAATGTTGGTGAATCATGCTCAACGGAATTGGAGTGTGCGATCCATCATAACCCTACAAAAAAAGTGACATTGATTTAGTGACAACCCATCAAAACAAGTTGAGTTTATAGACAAAATAACAAGATGAGTGTACATCATACCTTGAAAGCTCACATGCACATGGTAGTCCGTGTGTAGTCCTGAGCGTGCATCGACATAATGATGGGTTAACTGAAACGGATCCAGTCTGCTGCATCTCACTCAAAATATGGTCTATAGCATTAGATGAAACTAAACCCTTAATTTCATCAAAAATCTTCTTCTTCAAGTGTTGAACTTTCACTCTACTCAAACTATGCTCGAAGTGCATTTTAAGGTCAGAATGTTGTATCCTAAGCATGGTCTGCATTCCATCCCAGCACTTGCACAAATCTCCCCTACTGTCTCGTAATATTTGCTTCAAGTGAGAGTGTGCAGACTCAACTCTGTTGGTGGTAGTGTTGCCAAGGTGCATATGCTTATTTATCCATGCATCAATAAACTTTTCCTTGAAGGGGTCTAGCCAGGTGGTCTTCACATACTGTGTATGGCGGGATAAGTCTTTGCCAAGTCGTTAAACAGACCCAACTCATAATCATACTCTTCCGTAGTCTTCGCATGGACAACAGATAGAAATGCACCCATAATGTCATTAACAATAGCTTGGTCTTTGACAATGAGCCTTGCTTTGGCCCTCACACTTCTCTTAATGTGAAATTGGCACAACAAGTTTGCAGATGTTGGAAATATTGCTGCCAGAGCATTCATCATACCTGTGTCTCTGTCAGTAAGTATGACTTGTGGAAGTTCATCCTGTTTCCTAAATAAACCCCTCAATTTGTCAAGAACCCATGCAAAGTTATCCATCCTCTCCCAATTGACATAAGCAAATGCAGCAGAGTAAGTCTTCTCTGTTGATGTTACACCAACGATCTCAACCAACGGATACCTGTACCGGTTGGTTTTATAGGTCGAATCAATCAACAAAACAATCGGGAAGGTGTTTAGAAGCTCAATGGAATCTGGATGTGCCCAAAAGATGTCTTTCACAACAGTAGTTCCCTCCAAGTCGAGTCCAATAAACATAATTATCGCGTTGCAAATAAAACATCAGTTGTTGGAGCTCAGTCCTACCCTCACGCATAGCCGACCGTTGCCTTTGACGACAGTTGTATATTTGTTTCACAACCGTATAGTTATCATCAGGCTTCATCAATTTCAGCTCATTAAGGATCAATTTAGGCCGAGTATGATTCCTAGTCATTCTAGCCACTAGTTCCTTCTCTTCTGAACTTAACCTACCAATGTACGGACGTCCATCATGATAAGTAGCCATGCCATGGTTATGAGTTCCATTCATAACCCTCAAAATCCATCCTCCAAGCTTCTTAATAAATTTCCCTTTCAGTCTGAAGGGACAACAACATTTTCTAGTGTTTGTGCCTTCCTCAACATTTGTCTTATATGATCCAGCTTTATCACAAATCAACATGCGGTATTGTTTACCCGATCGCCGTCCGGTGTCGATCTTCCTATAACAATCACCATCCCAAGAGATTTTCCAACCCGCACGCTCCAAGTCGAAGCTCCTCACGAGTAGGAAATAAGCGAAATTCAATTACCATGTGTCGATTACATAATTTGAATAGTTAGCTAAAATTAAAACAACTAATTCATTCTTACCGTATCAGTTTGGAAGGAACTAGTAAAGTCTTGGGATTCAACGACGTCAGTTGAGATGTCAATGCGACGATTGACATCTCATCTCTCTCTGATTGACAACTCAATCGCTTCAGATGCACCTCATTTTCATCCATTTAACCAAAAAACTCGCGATGAAAGTCGCAACTTATCGATTCTTTGTCATACGCCTGTTCGAACGGCCTCATGCGAACATGTTCGAATGAGGCTGTTCGAACAAAGCAAATTTCACACCCCAGTTTACACCTGTTCGAACACGTGCATGCAAACATATTCGAACGACCCTGTTCGAACTGAGCGCGTTTGCAGAAAAAAAATGGCGTATAAAACTCAAAACAGAACCAAAATGAAAAATGTTTGGTAGGGTTATTACCTTGAGCTAGTTGTCAATGATGGGTAGTTGAATGGGAGTGAATGATGAAGGTGAGGATGGGTGGGTTTTGGAGTGGAGAGAGGGGAGGTTTGGGTGTTGGAGAGGGAGTGTTTTTGGGTGTTGGAGAAGAAGAGGGAGAGGGATATAGAGGGAAATATAATTGTAAGTGGGGTTAGTTTGGTAAATGTGTAGGGTGAGGGGGTGTGTTTGGAGTAGGATGGGGTGTGGTAAAAGTAACAACCATTATATAACCCATGAAACCCCACCCCAACCCTTTTTATTTCATGGTTATTGTTTTTCCCACACCCCTCCCTACTCACCACACACCCCCAAACCTCAAATATTCTAAAATTACCCGTGGAACACGCGTGGAAACCTTTCTACATAATGTTTTTGACAGGTTCGGCTCACACTCACCGAACCAATTCGGCTCACACCCACCAAACGAGTTCAGAGCTTGATTCCCGAACACAATAAAATTGCCTTAACAAAGCCTTATCTGAACCACAGAACCAGAACCCTCTAGAAAATAAATTCCTCAATCTGGTTTTTTGATGTCTGAATAAATTCTAAATCTATGATGTCATGTGCTTTTGTTTAGTAGTGAACCTTATATTATTTTTCAATGCATTTTACTTTTATATGAATCTGGTCTAGGTGAACTATATCATGGGTCATGACATTGATGAAGATCACTATCTTCATGCTGGAAACTATTGTAATTATGTTGACGAGAACAATATCTACCATCAACAGTAAGAAATCTCTGTTGGGGATGCGACAATGACAGAGGATGATGAGTATGATGGTGGATCCCAGTGAAAAGTGTAATGTGTTAACTTATGAACCAAACTATTATGTTTAAAAAGTGACTTTTCCAGTACACCATCTACAAAGTTGTGTGTTTACGTCTGTTAGGTCAATGTGTGTGCTTTAGTTTGTAATGTTTTGTGAACAAGCAAATGCTTTGTCGGACAAATCTCTGTAAACTCGCCTCCAGATATGTGGTTTATAGACTGTATTCAATTTGCATAGACCTAACTTAATCAATACATGTAATAAATTTTAGCATACCAACTAGCGCAATATTGGTTTTCATCTTCCTCTCACGTACACGATGCATAGGGTATAATTTTTCAACAATTCACGTGTGTTGCCCTCTTCTATAGACGTGTGTTTCCTGTCCCACCTTCTCTTTCCTACTTTATTACATATACAAATAAAGCTGGCAAAAAGTAAAATAACACCACATCCTTCTGTCCCAACACTTCTTGCTCTCCTCTCTTTTTCTCTCTCTCTCATAACTCACATCATAAAATGCAATTAAACGGCTGAAGAACACCTAGAAATGATAGATAAAAATAAAATCACCATTTACCAAAATAAATCACAATTTACATAGCAACAAATTTTAGAAAAAGAATAAATCTGAATTTGAACTTATATATAAAAAATTTCAGAGAAATAAAGATTACAGCTCAGAATTCACACAACAAAATTTTTAATTGATGACTATAAAAAACTGAAAGTTGAAGAAATGTTGAAGATCAGAGAGAGAAGATGTGTGCTGCAAAGAGCTTGATTTACTCAGTGGTGAAGCAGTGATGCATGTATAGTTCAAACGGAGTGAAACGATGTGAGACCTGAGGGACGATCTGAGCAACTCACTGCGCCGTCATTGACGATCTGGGCGGCAGGATGATGCAAGAACAATGACGACGCAGTGAGTTGCTCAGATCGTTGATTGTAGATACTGAGTGAAAACAATCAGAACAACACCAAATGACGACGCAACACCAAATGACGACGTAGTATGAAATCAACGATCAGAACAACACCAATTGTAGATCCAATTATTTCATCTGCGTCGTTGATTGTAGATACTGAGTGAAAACAATCAGAACAACACCAAATGAAGCACTTATGAGCAACTGTAAGCATTAGCCAAACATATTAGAAAGTTAGTTTACAAGTTAGTTAAATTAGTTTTCAATTGTAACTACTTTTCTTAGTTAGTTAGTTAGTTGGATTTTTGTAACTACTTTTATTTGTTAGTTAGTTAGTTGGATTTTTGTATTTACTTTCACTAGAAGGTGATGCACTATATATAGTGTTCACCTCTTCATATTTTACTAAGTTTTTACTTCACTATTCATTTGAATGAAATTTATATTCAATTCATAGATAGAGTTTAACTCTTAATATGGTATCAGAGCTATAGTTAGTTTGTTAGGTAATTTGGTTAGAGTTAGTTTTCTAGTTGCTAGTTTGTTACATATATTATTTAGGTGGGATTGGATCTATATATAAAGACCAAACTCTCATTGTAATCAATTACCTTTTGTATCAATTTCACTTTGATGAATATTAGAGTTTTTTAACCTTTTCTCTCCTATCTTCTATGGATACCATATTCTTCAATATGGTATCAGAGCAAACATGGTATCCTCCATGAAGATTGCTTCTGTTGCTCTTCGCTATATGTTCTTTATTTTTCTTTAATCAATTTCATTTTTGTTTCAAGTTTCATTTTACTTTCATTCTTTCTTCTTCTCGGTGTCTTTCTAATAGTCCACCTCATTTGAGACTTTCATATATTGATATCGCAATTTTCCTTGATTACTCTTTTGCGTTTTGCAATTTTTGAGTTTGCGATTCTCCATTGCGTTGGCATTTTCGATTTCGCATGCATTTTGCTTTCCTCTCTGTGAATCGTTCTTGATTCCGTTTTCATCTCAGTTTCGTTCTTCAATTCTTGTTCGAAACTCCTCCTATTTCTGTTGCGGTCTTTGGTTTTGCTCTTCAATTCATGTTCAAAATCTCTTCAATTCTTGACCGTTTTCTCCTTCCTCTCGCTTCTTTGAGAGTTTCTGTTTGTGCAACTTGTTTTCGTTTGTTCCGTTTCTAATTCGTTTGACACAAATTGTTTGTCATTCTTTTATCGGTAATCGTCATTTTCGTTTGCGATTTTTGCACATCAGTTTTGCGATTTCGCTTCATTGTCCTCCTTTCATTCTTATTTCCGATGATTGTGATCTGAAGCGAGTTCTAATTTCTTTTTGGATCTAGTTTCGATTTCGTTTTCGATCTTCACTCTTTGTTTACCAAACAACATTCAAGCTGTTTGTTGAAATGCCTCCAAGAGATTGTCTTCGAAAGTTTATCAACAATGTTCAAGAAGTGGTATTACTACCTACCGGTTGATGCTTCATTATGTTTATTTTATTGTATCCAAAATCGCCAGCTAATTGAGAAAGAAAACATCTTAATATTGGTTTGGAATTTCTTGATGGAAAATGTCTGCATTGGTGTCTTTTCCAGCTTAGAGACATGGTTTCTCAGAATGATTGATCCTCACACTGCAATTGGCTTTGTCGGTTGTTTTGTTGTAATTTTCTTTTTGATTTGATCATGTAAATTTGTATTGTTCATTCCAAGCTAGAAGCCTTGTGAATGCCTTCTAGCTTGCGGGGGACTATTAGAAATATAGTTAGTTTGTTAGGTAATTTGGTTAGAGTTAGTTTTCTAGTTACTAATTTGTTAGGCAATTTGGTAGAGTTAGTTTTCTAGTTGCTAGTTTGTTACATATTATTTAGGTGGGATTGAATCTATATATAAAGACCAAACTCTCATTGTAATCAATTACCTTTTGTATCAATTTCACTTTGATGAATATTAGAGTTTTTAAACCTTTTCTCTCCTATCTTCTATGGATACCATATTCTTCAATAAAACAAGATTGGGAGAGTCGAAGAATATTTGTCTGGAAAAATTGGATCTGAAATAATTGGAGACATGCAAGAACATAGATGAAGATGAAAAAAAACTTGTGATGAGAGAGGATAGGCTGCGGTGAAAGTATAGGACAAGCGAGAGAGTGAGAGGAAGAGGAAAAAGAAAAGAGTGCTTCGGTAGATATGAAAAAAAATAGAGTGCTTTGGAATGAGACAATGCCTTGAAGCAACAACATTCAACTTTGGAATTGTGAGAGAAGAATGGTCTAGAAGGGTGAAATGTGTTGGAAAAGAGAATGACTGAATGAGGGCTGAGAGTTGTGAGAAGGTTCTGGAGATATTTTTTTTATTTCAAAGCAAATGTATAAAGTATAAGCACTGTTTTGTGCTTAGTATCACACTAATTCAATCTTTTCCTTTCACAATAAAATACTAAAGAAACACTAATTCAATCTTTTACTTCAAAAAACAAATAAATATCTAAATGATGGGTAGTATTTGTTAATTGTAGTATAAACACTCCATCGTGGTTCGGTCGTACTTTTGAGGTAAACTGTAGTATCATAAAATATTGGGTTTTATTTTCGGTACCCCCCTCATTCCCTCCCACACCCCCATAATGTCCCAAATAGACAAAAATACCCCTGAAAATTTACAAAAATTACATGGTTTTGTTAAAAAAAAAAAAATTACAAATTTCGGAATTACCTCTAAAATTTGGAATTACCTCAAAAATAATGGAATTCGGATTTACCCTGTAATTAGAAAGATTTTGAATTACTCGAAATGAGGTAATTAGGTTCTAAATTGTGAACCGGAATTACCTATTTCGAGGTAATTCAAAATTTAATTTTTTTTTTCGAACGAATAATTTAGGCTAAAAATCGGTTTTCGGACAACATACTCGGATCGTAATGAAACCACACCATTAGAAGCGAAATAAATCAAGAATCAAGACTCGTAGAAGGGACTTCTTACGGGACAACGATTTCAAAATCCCAAATTCCATCGTTTATTATTTTTTACGATTTTTTTAATTTTTCATAGTCTCCAAAAATCTTAAAAATTTGTATAGCCTTATTTTGGTTTTGTTAGATTTTTAGTGGTGTTTTTATATTTTTTAGAGTAGTTTTGACTATTTTTAGTAGCCTTTTAGTAATAAAAATTAAAACAAATCGTATATATACGCACGCGCAAGGCCCCTGGATTGGCCCGATGCCCTAGATGTCGCCCATTCACCTACTTCACGTGCTTATTTGGTCATTTTTAGACATTTTGGACCCATAGTTGTATTTGTACTCCTATTTTATGTTGGTCATTTTATATATTTTGACGTATTGTTATTAAATCGTAAATCGTTCAGTATCATATTTCCAATAAAGCGCGTTTAAATCTTAAGACCAAAATACAAACTTTTTTAAAAAAAAAAAAATTACAAATTTCGGACCCATAGTTAAACATTGTTAAACATTTTGGACCCATAGTAGTTGTATTTGTACATTATATTATTTTTTTATGTTGCTCATTTATATATTTTGACGTATTGTTATTTAAATAAGAAACCGTTCAGTATCATAGTTCCAAAATATAACGCGTTTAAATATTAATTCAATATACAAAGTTTAAAAAATTAATAAAAATTAAAAATTTGAATTACCTTTTTAGAGGTAATCCAAATTTTTTATGTTTTATGAACCAGGAAATACACTGTTTTAAAGGTAATTCGAAATTATCAATTATTTTTGAACCGGAATTACCTTATTTTGAGGTAATTCGAAAAATTTAATTTTTTTTTTTTTTTTTTTTTAAAAAGGCAGGGGTATTATTGGAATTTTTTGGATTATGGGGGTGTGGGAGGGAATGAGGGGGGTACGAAAACAAAAGGCCTAAAATATTTTCTCTTTATTTACTTACAATAAAATATCAATTAGTATTGATGTGTTCACTAAATAAAAAGATGGCGTGAGAAATATTGGAGTTTTTTTTTACGCAAAGAAATATTGGAGTTAGTGACAGTCAAATTGAAGAAAAAAATGTTTAACAATAGCTTAATTGTTATTTAAAAATTAAAATATTAAGTGTATTTTATATTTTAATTTAGTTTTATAATATTATATATTTCTTATTAGGGTGCTTTTAAGGTGAGGGATCAACTAAATTAATCTTTCACTGATGAACCACTAAAATTGACCACAGGATGTAGTAAAAACTTCATCAATGGTTGAAATTTAAAACTGATTTATTCAATCTTAACCACTCATAATATTTTATACAATATCCTACAATAAATTTCAGTGGTGCATGGTTGAGGAACTTGATAGGTCGCTCACTCTAGAGTCACACTTCTTATTATTTTAATTTTGTTGTTCTAAAGTTTATTAAACTATTTTTTTTCATTTTCAAAAGTTAATGTTTATTACCCTTATTAATTAAAATTAAATTGAATAAAAATTAAATACAAATAAAAAATACAAACAAGTGGGATCATGTATGGTTCTTTAAAAGCAACCCTATCGGAGTAAAAACCACTTGAGTCAACTATGAATTGTTTAAATTCTACATAGCACTTTGAACCCACTAAAAAGTAACTTAAGCAACTCATTTAGTTGCTCTCCATTAAAGATGTTCCCATTAGGAGAGTGATTTTGGAAGAATAAAAAATGAAAATTGGGTTTTAAAGAATGAGATGAATTTGTGGGTCTGGTAGAATTAATTTAAAAGTCACGATTGGTGTGTTTATATTTGATAAATGTGGATTATGTTATTAAAATTAGGGTTAAATATGTTTTACTCCCTGTAAAGTTTCACAATTGTGTTTTTGGTCCCCATTAAAATTTTTGCTGACTTTTAGTACCCAAATTACTTTCCATCAGCACTTTTAGCCCCTATAAAATGTTAACTCATATATACCATACAAAATTTTTAGTGACGCTTTGGATACATGTTAAGAATATTATAAATATCTCCTACACAAAAACTTGGAATTTTTTAGCAATAGATGAATTAAATAAGAGTTTTGTTTTATCACCAAAGACTCAAGAAACAAAATAACGAAATATGGACTTAGAAGTCGAATTTTGATTTTACTTTTCCATTGATTTCTATCATAACACATAGAGGGCATCGGCAAAACATCATTCGAAAATATGAAGGATATACATACATGAGTTAACATTTTATACGTACTAAAATTACTTATTAGAAATATTGTGATGACTAAAACTTGATGAAAAATTTTATAGAGACTAAAAACAAAATTGTGAAATATTATAGGGACTAAAACAATATTTAACCCTTAAAATTTTTTAGGCTTATTTTCTTATTAATTATGGATGTTCAATTCAAATGTCTTTGTTAATATTTATTTTTATTTTTATTTTTATAATCTTATTTAACTGATGTTTTAGATTTAAATTTTATTCACGGGAACTTCAACCACATTTTTACAATAGAACATCCTTCATATTCTTTTTAGCTTTGTATAGGTGTATTTGTTTTATTGGTGGTTTTTATCAAACCTTACATGATACCCATGTACTTTGCTTTCTATTTGTGTTGTCATCTTTATTTTAGTCGTTTCGCAATATGTACTAGAAGTATACTTACATTAGTGTTCGCATTTTTATTTTTATATTTGATGAATGTGTATTATGTTAATGTATAGTTATATAATTTATTTTTTTTGCATTTATTAAATTATATACTTTTTAAACAACGTTGTTAGCCCAATGACACTTTTGTTTAAAGTTTGTATGACATGAATTGTTTAGCTTTGCAACTACTATCACTAATTATGTTTAGTCTACTGTTATTCTTTGGTGCTTCGGTTATAATTTATAATTATCATGATATTTCCTAAGTTTAACAAACAAAAATGAGAAAAGTCCCGTGCGAAGCACGGGTATTAGGACTAGTTCTATAAATGAGACAAACTCCGTGAACAATTTCCGTTCCCTAAATGGCCAAACATCCGCCAACGCGAATAACGCCACGTGTTCCTCTGTAAATCTACTAGATTTTCTCCGTTACTACAAGCACCCGTCTTTTGATTTCAGCCACGTCAGCAAAGCCTGTCCCCAAACACAATGCCACCCTGGAAATATCTCGTTCCACGAGGCACTCGTTGGACATTCCGCACCTCCATTTCGTCCACGTCATCTTCCGCGGCCCTCACAGTTCGCACCCACTCAATATCTTTCTCCTCTCTCTCTCTCTCCTAAACCAACGTTGGCGTTATCTACTCCTTTACCACACTTTCAGATTGGTCAACCTCCTTTTAGAACCTGAAGGATTTTTTCTTTCCGTTTTCTATTTTTTTTCCAAACTGTTTTTCTTATCTGGATTTAATTTAGCTTTCAAGTTTAATACCAATTATTCTTCTTATTATTAAGATTATGATGCAATAGTAATAATGTTTTTATAATGGCTCGATAATGGCGATTAGTGATACTTCTTCTCAGCTGGTAATCATCGTCTCATTCCTTTTTTTGGCTTTTTACTTCGCCGTGAAGAATTCTTGTTACTATTTTCTAATTTCTAATTTCTATTCTGTTCATTTTTGGAATAGTGTGTGCGATTCAGTATAAGGAAATCGATGCTTCCTTTCTGGTTTTGGATGTTCATCATGTTCAAGGAAAGATCTCTCGTGTGTTCACGTTTACAGCTCTGACGATTGTTCTTCATATGCATAACCGTTTTAGATTTTCAGTAAGTCAAATCTCGGAAGTCTTCAGTTAATCTTGTGGAAAGACTAATCCCTATATTAAAATTTACTTCATATAGGTAGGGATTAGTCTTTCCACAAGATCCATGTTTAGTTTCATATGTTTTATAATTTTGGATTTATATGAGAAATGGATACTCTGGTATTAGACGATGATTACAGTTGAATTTTTTTTAGAGTGCTATGGATACTTGGTTGGGCTGTGTTAAGTTAGGCTCACTTGAATAGATATATCTTCTTCTTCTTGTTATTGTTGTTGTTACTATTATATTTAAAGTGCATATCTAGTGAATTGCAGTTGCGTTTAGGTTGGGTTTCCTGAAGATTTTAGCATGTGCTGTTTTGCTTTGGATGAGGACGGGCTATAATTATTGTGAGCTTGGGATTTTTGATGACAAGGGGTGTCCGGATGAGTGTTGATGGTGACAGCAAAGAATTGACTCAGTGCTTACGGGGTGGGAGCAATAACTTAAAAGAAGGAGTTACTGGTGAGGAAAGTGGTTTACGTGTGGACAATGAAGTCAATGAAGTGAAATGTAATGGAGTAGCTAAAGAAGTTAAGGTTGGAGATGGGGGGAATGGGGAATACTCTTCTGTCCAGCAGCAAATGCCACAGCAACAGCCTCAAGGGGCAATGATTTGTTGGGAGAGATTTTTACATATTAGAACCCTTAAAGTCTTGCTTGTGGAGTACGATGACTGTACCCGCCATGTTGTCACCGCACTGCTTCGCAACTGTAGTTATGAAGGTTAGTTATTATCTGTTTTTTTAATTGAACCCCTTACTTATTTGGTTGGTCCTGGAAACTGACATTTTAACCGGTACTGTTTGCATTCTCAGATTTTAAGTTGCTTATGTCCTTTCTGAAGAAACATAAACTCTGTTTTACATTTGCACTTACATCTTACAGTCATCCAGAATAAATTGGTGGCCTAAAATGTATGCCCAAGCTGTGAATACTGTTTCTCTGGGAAAAATCATTAAATCACCCATATAGACAGACCAGAAACTGAACTACAGGTGCTATTTAGTTAAGTGGACTATTGAAGGATTTGTTCCTATCAGCTGTAATGGTATCACCAGCTGTTGCACCTAGCTATAAGAATACTTAGCCACATAAAATTAGAATGAAAAATCACTTTACTCAGTTGAATCATCAGTTTTTCTCATCTCTCCACCTATTTCCCCCTATTATTTTTCTTCATTATCTTCTATTTTTTCATGTAACAGATTTAGATATGATCTTATCTGTATTTGTATTTCAGTTATTGAAGCGGCAAACGGATTGCAAGCTTGGAAGATATTGGAGGATTTAACCATTCGTATTGATCTTGTTTTAACGGAGGTAGCAATGCCAGGCTTATCAGGCATTGGTCTCCTGTACAAGATTATGGGCCACAAAACGCGGAAAAACATTCCAGTAATCAGTAAGTTTTTCCAAGTGCCTACATATGTTTGGTTTATAGCATTTGTTTTTCTCATCACATGCTGTAAAAGAGCTACTCTTTTCTGTGGCTTCTAATGGGATTGGTCTGCAGTGATGTCATCTCATGACTCTATGGGTTTAGTCTTTAAGTGTTTGTCAAAGGGTGCTGTCGACTTTCTAGTAAAACCCATACGGAAGAATGAGCTTAAGAACCTTTGGCAGCACGTGTGGAGGAGATGTCATAGTGTAAGCTGACTTGAATATTCTTTCCTAACATTATGCTTATTATTTAATATTTTTGGCCAATGCAATTCTGTACATTAAAAATGTGTGATGGTATTAGTAGACCGTTGCCTCATGCAAAATATGTAGTCACAATATCATTTCAAGATTTGTGTCTATGGCGCCAATTTTTTATTTTTTATGAAAAAAATGCGGATTGATTTTTGGCCAATGTCATTGACATATTTGTGCTATTATCTTCATGCTTTGTTTGATATGACATGGGTTGCTTTGTTAATTATGATTATTATTATTTTGTTTATTCCCCACAGTCTAGTGGGAGTGGCAGTGAAAGTGGCACACAAACCCAGAAGTCTGTGAAGTCAAAGAGTCATCAGAAGTCTGATAACAATTCTGGAAGCAATGACGAGGAAGATAATGGAAGTGAAGGCTTGAATAATGGGAATGGAAGTGACAATGGTAGTGGCACTCAGGTATAACTTTTATATATGTAATATGTAATATTTTGTTGGAAAACCTCATGCATGTACTATGTTAGAAAAAATGTAAATAGGTTAACTGTACATTGTACAGTATACACGTGTTTGTATTTTTTACTTTCGATTCTATATAATTCATCTCTATTATGCAATTTAGATACACAAACTTCATTACCCGATGCTTGTTTTCCTCTTCCTTAAAATGTATCTAGAGTTTGGCCAAAGACAATCATAGCCTAGATAATCTCGTGGACCAATTACCCTCATGTTATAACTTTTTGTTGGCAACCATAATTAGTTTGCCACAAGCTGTGTTTCATTTTTCGCTTCCAACCTTCCCTGCGTGTTCTCATTTTGGGTGTTCCAAACGTTAGACCAAATGGAGAATAGATTGATGTTTAGCGTAGAGAGAGACCAATGAAAATTGTTTAATAGTGACATGGTTTATGATAGGATTTTATGAAATCATCTAAATCCATGTAGCCAACCCCATCTAGTGAAAACAGGCTTTAGTTGTTTTGAGAGACTGGAGGTTTGCAATGTGGGTAGCATTAAGCGACATGGAGATTTTCTGTAATCCCCCTTCTTTTATTTGAGTATGTAAAACAATCACGTGTAAGAGGAGAAATAGGCAATGATCTGATGGATGGGACAAGAAATTAACAACACTGACTGACATTATAATGTTAGGAAAACTCGCCATTGTGTAACCGTCGGGGTTTTTCTATTCCGTCTCATGTAAAGATGTTTCATTTTGATATCATCACATATTTTGGAACTTGGCCTAAACCTAGAAATGTGGAAGTGCTGTAGTCGTCAAATGGAAATGTTCTAAAAATACTTGTGTGGATTTAGTAATGTATCAAATGTCGTGTTTGGATTAATTGAATGCATAGTCGTTCATATAGTTGCTACTGTCTGACTATTGACTAGCATGAAAGGCAGTTATCAGTTGCTAGTATTTGATAAAGTAAAGGACTAAAGTCTTCATATTGTAATAGTCATCCATTAATACATTGAACATTTAGGGTATATTTGGATGGGATAGGAGGACTTATTTTTTTTTATCAAAATTAAAGAATGTATTAAATGTTTCTAAAAACAAAGAAAAGGTGATTGAAATGTTTGATGATCATCCATCATGTTATTTCTTCAACTTTTTTAGAAATCTCAATATATATATATATATATATATATATATATATATAATAATTAGTCCTTAAAAATCCTCTCCTCTAAAACCTTCCAAAATCCCCCTCCCAAACCGACCCTTAGAAAATGGAAGCAAACAGGTTTACAGTTACAGCATATACAACAGCAGGCCATCAGTGTACTGGTTAAAGCTAACTAGTCAGTAGTGTCATATTGAGGCAGCATTCTAATTCTGGTAACCAAAAGCTGCTTGTCAATTTCATCATTTTCTCCTTTTGCAGAGCTCCTGGACCAAACGAGCTGTTGAAGTTGACAGTCCAAAATCAGGTTCCCAGTGGGATCAGATAGCTGAGGGTCCTGACAGCACTTGTGCTCAAGTTGTTCACTCCAATGCTGAAATATGCAGGAACAAGACGGTCCTTACGGACACAAAGGAGTCTCCAGTACAAAAGGAACAAATTGGTAAGTTAAGGTGCCTTGATATTCCTGTCACAGTATTGACTTTTACTCAAAGTCACCCAAATAGTAGATGTTTTGGTGTTAGTTGAAGCTTTTCATGGTTTAGACTTTATCCGCCACCTCAATATAGTGAAAATGTAGTAATGTTAGAATACAATTTACCTTTGGTGGAAGGGCCGGCCTAATATCTCTTTAGGCCTAAAGCAAAATTTTGAGGCAAGGTCTTCTAAAGCTAATTATTATTATTTTTTTTTTCAGTTTAAATTTTATAGGCTCTTAAAAAAAAATTAACTGTAACACTCAGATTTTAGACCAATGACAAGATCACGATGACAAAGTCTCAGCAAATATAATGATTTATTATCTATTTGACAAAAAATAAGAGGCCTTTTAATCAATATAATTTTATATAATATAAAAAAATGATATTGGGGGGAGGCTTATTGATCAATATCAATATAAATTACATATTTTTGGTACGCCTAAAGCCCTTGCTTTAGCAGCCCCCCTTGGGTTGGCTGTGAAAATGAATTTAAAACAATTTCTTCTATAACATTGACTTCAAGATTCTCTTCCTTGTTTTCAGTGTTACGACTCTGGACTTGATTTTAAGTAAGCTCAATTTTTATTGGTTTAAAATAAGCAAATTTGACCTAATTTTAATGACATTTGTTCCCAAAATACCCCTTAAGATTTTTTAACTTCATTTTCCAATGTCTTATTTTGTTCTCAAGAGAACAACTTCCAAGGCCTCGGCAATAATTATATCTCCAAGGATAATTTAGGAAAAGCACTTATTTTTTATATGAGATCAAGAAAGTTTATTAGTATTAATTAACTAAAATTCTTAATAAATGTGAATTTAGGTACTTTTGCTTATATTCAAATCTAGAGGGAGTACCTTGCTTTGGGGTTTTCTTTTAGGAGATATTTCGGTTTTGAATGTTGTTGGGATGTGCTATCAATTTCTTGATTCATCGAGTCCAGACTTAACAATGCAAAAATCACGAGTTTCATCATTCCTGAGTCCAATACCATCTGTACAATACTTCATCACACTTTTCTATTCCTATATATGTTAATTCCTTATATCATGATACATCATCCATGCTTGAATGTGAAAATCACCCAAATACTTCGGGTGCCCTCCCTTAAAAGCTAGCTGTCAAGGGGGAAGAACCAAGACACCTAATTACTCCACCAAGCATCCCATATTACTCGATGAGTGACTTAGGTACCCCACCAGCCCAACTCGTAATAACTAAGTCCCTACCATATTACCTTCCCTGAGAGTCGATGTTTCAACGGTTGCACTCTACGATGCTTTACTTGGCCTTTCCAGTCAGTCAACCCCTCTGTAGAACATTGACAACCAGCTCTGACACCAACTGATAAAGACCCGAGTACTTTGAGAACCCTCACTTAAATGCTAGTTGTCAAGGGGAAAGAACCAAGGCGCTTAAGTATTCACGAATCATCCCCATACTACTCGATGTGGAACTTAAGTATTCTATAATACCCATGTCCCTATAGTTTTATCAAGATTGGTTGACTGCCTTGCTATGCATTACTGTTATTTTGTTGCATTGTAGTTTTTTTTGTTTATAATTTTTTTATAATTGATGTTTTTGCTCGTTTTGTTACTTGTTTCTCGTGATGATGTACATGCATGCACATTTTTTTTTGTGGATGACGTATTGTATGTCTCTCTTTTCCCTAAAAATTGTCGGAGATGAAAGTTAACTCACTAGATAGATATGTTGACTTGATAATTAACTGTATAATTGAGGTTTGAGCCAAAACTGCAGGTCCAAAACATAACACACTTGATGTAGGCCCCTCTAAATTCAATGAGCAAATTAATAGAGGACCACCAGACCTTAACCGTGAGAATCAATCTTGCAAGCTAAGGTGCAAAGGGCTTTCGTTATCTGATGCCATTACCAGTACTTATGGTTCTCAGATGCAAAGTGGAGAAATTGAAGGCCTAAATAGAAGACCCATATCTTCAGATATTGAAAATAAAGATACCATTAATGATGAAGAATTGCCATCTCCCGAGATCAATTTGAAGAGGCTTAGAGGAGTTAAAGATGCTGGTAATGCAATTCACGATGAACGTAATGTTTTAAGACGTTCTGATCAGTCTGCTTTCTCAAGGTATGATGATCTGGTGTTTACATTTGGTATTGTTCCGAATTAATTATAAGATGGGTAACTGTATTATTGTTAATAGTTTTTTTCTTCAGGTACAATGCAGTCTCTAACACTAAGTCTCCCGCTGGATGTGTTGGAAGCAATTCTCCACCTAATAACAGCTTAGAAGTTGCAAAGAAAGATTCATCTCGTGACATTCACTCTCATTCTAGTGGCAATCCTCCTAACCAGAACTCAAATGGAGCTAGCAATAGTGACAATCCTCCCAACCAGAACTCAAATGGAGCTAGCAATAACAATGATATGGGTTCAACTACTAATAATGCTTTTACTAAATCTGCAGTTATAAGTGAGCCAGCAGTGGTATCAACAACCAAATATTTGTACCAAACATCTGCTTTCCAGCCTATAAAGAACAACCTCACGTGTACCTCTCAGCAAGTTGTCTTGCATAATACTGAAGATACAACAACAATGCTGGCACCACCTAAAGTTTGTACTCATAAGGATTCTGCAACTCAGGGCTTCAATTGCCATTATGAAAACAATAACTGTATTGCTAACACGCATCACCAGTTGCCACCTGACCATGATGCTGAATCTTTAAAGAAAATGGCCGCTGCTGCTCCACATTGTGGGTCCTCGAATGTGGTTGAAGTGCTAGTTGAAGGTGGTGGTAACATTGAAAATTACAGTATCAATAGAAGTGCTTCAGGCAGCAACGTTGGAAGCAATGGACAAAATGGGAGCAGCAATGCAATTAATGCTGGAGAGACAAACATAGGAAGCAACAACAAACACACTGGGAATAGTGGCAGTGGTGATGCTAGTGGGAGTGGAAGTGCCAACAAAGTAGATCTAAACAAGACTTCTCAAAGGGAAGCAGCCCTAGCAAAATTTCGCCAAAAAAGAAAGGAGAGGAAAGAGAGGTGCTTTCATAAAAAGGTAATTGAGGACGGAGTATATGCATGGATGATTTATCATCTGTTAAGCTTAAATATATTTTTGATTGAAATTAATGCCTACTAATTTCTTTTTTCATTTTTAGTCCATATATCTAACAAAAATATGCTTTTAGACTTTAGTCCCTAAATGCATAGCGTAGTCCTGGGGAAACACTTGAAACATTTTGTTTTAAAATATAAGGTCCAAAACAATTTTTTTTTAATAGAGAATAATTTAAAAAACATCATATTTTCACTGACCCAAACATATTTAAACTATAATATGTTATGATAATATTGGAGACTACATCCACTAAGAGGTCGACCTTTATAAATACAGATTTTGCAGGAAAAATGCAGATAATATTGGAGACTACATCCCTCTTGTCTCTAAACCTCAGAATGCATTCCCAATCCCTTCTCACTCCCCCACCAATATGAATTTATCCCAACTTCTGGCTGTGGTATCCTCCATACCCCACCGTATTTTTTCTATCTTAGACATGCAGCCGGGTCTTCTCATTTAGTCCATTCCAGTGAAACCCTCATTTCTTCCTTCTAGCGTAATCAGACATTTTCTGGTCAGATGGTTCTACTACCTTAGCATTGACTTTACTATGTTATTAGTAAGGGAATATACCATCACTTTAGCTTTTTATGTTATTTTAACTTAGTTACTACACTTACGATTCGAAACACTGGGTAATTCTCTTTCCCCAGTTTGTAACATACGAGATTGGATTTTCTTAGGTTGTTTCTTGGCTGCATGTAAAAACTATCCCCGAGTATCCACGTAGAACAACATAAACTGTTTTTGTAATGTAGTTACTCTTTGTAGGTTGCTTAGATAAAGGATTGATGTGGTAAGTGGTATGCTGAATTATACATTACTCCCTCTGTAACAGAATATAAGCAAAAATATGTGAACGAAAGTTGATGTATTTTGAACCAAATATATCAACTTTCGTTGACCCATTTTTACATGTTCTGTTATGGAGGGAGTATTTTATAGTCTTTTCCCCCCACTTCCATTTTATTCAACCAATTTTGAGGAATGAAACTGTCAATGGAGGTTCACCTGTATGATAGTCGGAGGATAGATACTGTTGGGTCTAGAAAAGTTGAGGTTCACCTCTCCTTTTGTAGTCCATAAGGATAAATGTCTGTTGGTCGGAAGTTTGGTATATATCTGATTTTGGAAAGGGATACATGTTCCCATCATTCTGAGTGTGGAGCAGACTGCTGCTCCACAAATTGGAGTGGATTTCTCCTGTTATGACTTGGTCTTTTGGAGCTAACTCAATATGTTTTGAATTTTAGATTCGATATCAGAGCAGACAGAAATTAGCAGAACAATGGCCACGATTTCGTGGGCAATTTGTGCGACAATCTTCAAACGATAATGCAAGTGGGCCAACAGATAGCTGATTCAGAGCATTTGACAAGCAGCCATTGGTGGGATTTACGGAAGGTACAGAAACCTTCATGTAGAGTTTTCTCTTCGTGTATTGTGCTAATGTGTAACTAAATCTAGTTATTCCAAATTGTTCATTTGGAAGCTGAATCAATTTATGTTGTGAGAAATATTATGTTGACTGACATATAGTAGTGACTGTATAATTTTTATTTCTTTCTCATTGGCATTGAGCTAGACTGCTGCAAGAATCAAATGTGACTGTAGTTTATTGACTAGACTGACGAATGTTGTGTGGGCTAAAGCAGGATCGAGAATCGCATTACCATGGAAGGTAAAATATATAATTGAATAGACTGACTAATGTCAAGACAAGTTCTACACGCATACAGAATCTTGGTTGTTTCGAAGATAGTAGCATGATTACTGGAGAAAATTTTAAAGCAAAAACCGTCATGATCTATTGAGTAGTACATGTTTTTTCAGCGTTGTGAATTAGCGTTTAGGAACAAAATTACATTTCCGTGTTTAATGGAATTTTATGTTTGGTTTTTCACATATGAGTCCGTTAGGCAAACCAAATTTAGTTTCAGCCGTCAGTTTACTAGAAATTTCAGTTTACTAGTAACTAGTAAAAATGGAATTTGATTTTTTTGTCAAAAATCCCCTTAAATAGTAATTATTGAAAAAGTAAAATCTTGATAAAAAAAACTGAAAAAATAAAATCTCTCAAACGGCAAACGAAAAAAAGCGAAAAATTTTAAAAAAATACCTCCGTGTAATAATTATTGAAACGTCTTGTCCTAAACCAACCATCTCCATGTAATATGAGTAGTTGGAGTGTAGTTCGGGCTGGAATATTCATTCAGTGAAAGCGCAAGCGAGTTTCTCCAATGACCGAGATTTCTGGCTTAAAAATTGACTACGAAAATAATGAAACTAAAAAAAATGAGCGTAGACCAATTCATTCAGGAGCACAACACGGTGTTACGATCACAGACAGAAGAAGTAGTGATGCATGCTATTACTATTACTATTAATATTAAAAATAAAGAACAACACAGCAAGCTAAGTAAGACCAAAAGAGAAAGGAGTTAGTTGTTTTGAGTGATCGGCGGTTATGTTCTTGAAAAGAAACATGGGTTGGATTCCATGTTCTGGAACCTTATTAGACACTAAGAAGAAGATAAAGAAGAAATCGAAGGAGAAGATACATATGCAGCAGGAGCAAGATAACATGGATGATTTAATAATCAAACCCTCCACTCAAGGTACTCATTATTGTTTCTGATACTGACTGAGATTAATTAGAATGAGATCCCTCTAATACTTAAACTTCCCTGAAATTATCCTTTCAGTTTTCTTATTACTTATTTTTGTGTCCTTTTCTTAGCTTATTGCTTTCCTCATTTACAAAGTATATATATCAAGCTTAAAATTGCACAATCAATGTTAATTTTGAAACGATGATGCATTATGTATGTATGAGGCAAAGCAAAATCAGTTTGTGATTCTTTCTGTAATTGGAACCTGAATTACATGCCACGTAGTAGTCTCTTATTCCAATGTAGTAGTGAAGGAACATGGATTGGTCTTATATGTTAAATCAAAACCTTCTATGATTTATGCATGCTTCACCCCACTTCAATGATTATTCTGTGGAATCAAGTGCAGGGAAGTTGAAGAGGGAATCATCATCTAATGAAAAACCTCAGATTACTGCACTAACATTCACATACCGCGAATTGGCAATCGCTACTAGAAACTTCAAAGCAGAATGCCTTCTGGGTGAGGGAGGCTTTGGCAAAGTATATAAAGGCCATTTGGAAAATATTAATCAGGTGGGTAAACATATATTTCTGATTATTTCTTTGTTTATTATGAACCGGAAAAAGTTGCTAGAAAATGAAGTGATACTTTTTCTGTTACTCATCATTTCTTCCTTAACCATAATCAATCCCTTTATACTTGTACATTTTGAGTCGAACGTAGAATTCATCCTTTCTATTGTTGAATGTAGGGTGTTGCAATTAAGCAACTTGACCCAAATGGGCTACAAGGGACTAGAGAATTCCTTGTTGAAGTGTTGATGTTAAGTCTTTATCAGCACCCTCACCTTGTCAAACTTATTGGTTATTGTTACGAAGGTGATCAAAGGCTTCTAATTTATGAATATATGCCATTGGGATCCTTGGAAGACCACCTCCACGGTATTTATACTTCAAATTTCCATTCAATTCCCAAGTTAGTATTGTCTTCTGTAGAAATGGTAATATTAATTAGAGCTGTGAATTTTGACTCAGTCAAACTGTCCGACCCGGGTCAGTGGACTGGACAAGGCTCAAAAAACAGAGGTCCGAAAAGAATCAAAACATTTTGGCTCAGTCCAGTTGACCCACGGGCCAGCTTGGGCATTCTCTTTTATACTTTTTAAATATTTTTTTCTGCGCTTTCCTCGATTAAAAGTTGGACAGGGCAGCCCAGCTTGCTGACTCAGTGTTTTGGGTTGGGTTGGGCTACAATAAACACAACTCAGTTGATAACTGGACTGACTCAGCCCAACTCAGTTTTGCACTTTGGCCAATTGGGCCGCGCTGAGCCGGGTCGAGAAGCTCAATTTGACAGCTCTAATATTAATATATGTTTCATCTGCAGATATTTCTCCTGGCAAGAAACCACTTGACTGGAACACGAGAATGAAAATAGCAGCTGGTGCAGCAAAGGGGTTAGAATATCTGCACTGTAAAGCTGACCCTCCTGTCATATACCGAGATTTAAAGTGCTCCAACATTTTGCTTGGTGAAGGGTATCATCCAAAGTTATCTGACTTTGGTCTTGCTAAAATTGGCCCAATGGGGCAACACACCCATGTATCAACAAGGGTTATGGGTACCTATGGATATTGTGCACCAGAATATGCAAAGACAGGTAAGCTGACTATGAAATCAGATATTTTTAGCTTTGGTGTAGTTCTTCTGGAAATAATTACTGGAAGGAAAGCTATCGACGAATCAAAATCAGCAGACGAGCAGGAGCTTGTCACATGGGTAAGACACTCATACTGCTATATCAACTCATAGCCTATGAAGCACAGACACAGACACCAAACACACAGACACGTAGACATCGATTTTAATTTGAACAATAGAAGTAATTGAAGTATCTGTGTCGGTATCCGATACAAGTCAGAACACGTTTCGAACACCGGACACATGTTCAACATGAAATATCGGTACTAAAGAGCTCATAACATATTCAAAAAGTAGCCAGTTCGAATTTGTGCATATCTAGTTGTGATATTAAAATTTGAGTATTAATTTTGGGATGGATTGCTTATTTAATTGCAGGCTAGACGAATGTTTAAAAACAGAAAAAAGTTTACAGAAATGGCTGATCCAATGCTGCAAGGTCAATATCCTTTAAAAGGGCTATACCAGGCCATTGCTCTTGCAGCAATGTGTGTTGATGAGAAGGCCAAGATGCGTCCAACTATACCTGATATTGTCAATTCTTTGAATTACCTTGCTGAACAAAGATATGATCCCAATGCACCCAAAAAACAAAGCTCCAATCTCTCTCCTGGTACTACTCCTAGAACTAAGAGGGGACAATGATAGTCTGGCTGATGCAATGCAACTCTCAAATCTCTTACAACATATTCCCAAGATATAGCTTAGTTGTTAAATATCTTGTGAAATTTTGTTTTTTCTGGTTGCATTGAACTGATCCTAGTTTTATTTCCATTTGGAGAGAATAGTATTTCCAAATTCTTCCCTAAATAAAATTTTATTTAAGAGTAACTTTGTGGTTTGAGGATTCGTGTTCCTTGTGTACCCGCATTCAGTAGTTGTCTGTTATTTATTCTGGTTGCTGTTTAGTTATGAGGTTCTATCGAAATATAACTTGTTTAATCAAGAAAGTATACTGTGTTATGATTTGCTTCCGTCTTCTTTGGAAGCATTTTTGTTCATGTAGGGATTTTCCAAGTAACTCATAAAACAAATTTTTTTGTAGCATGATTCGTGATCTACGAGTATCATTTTTTAAATGAAGATTGAAGACTGACTGCTTGTTTGGATCCACAGCGAGTAGAGGTAGACGACGACACGGGGTACAAGCTCCAAGTTGGAGCTTTTGCATTTACGTCACGATTGACGTGGAAATAGTATATTTTGAAACATACACTAAGTGTGTGTTTTGTTATGCGGTGATGAAAATTGAATTTGATAGAATTGACTTAGCATAATTGAGTTTAGTTAAAAGTAAATTGAACATTCGTTGAGTCCACCCCCTAGACAACTTCTTATCAACCTGGTTAAGCTCAAATCTCAATTGTTTCTTCCTTTTGAATATGTGCCCAAAGGTGTGTTTGTTCCACTCATTAAGAGCAGATTGAACCTCCCCTAATTGATGAGGAAAATGAGTATCAATAGGGCCCAAAGTCTCTCTAATGACTCTGTCAAAATCATTATGGGTTAGCTGAGCAGCATCAAAACGGAAAGGTCTCTTATGTTGATTAACTCTAGAGTGAGCCTCAAATTTGACCAAAGGAGGTCTATGATTAGATTTAAAGAAAGGAAGATGGTGAACCTCCACTTCATTGAATCTGATTCTCTAGTTGAGGTTAACAAGCATACGATCAAGATGCTTCTTAGTGCCATCTCTCTCAATTTTAAACGGATCACCAACATAACTAGCATCAGTAAGTTCACATTGGTTGATAGCATTGACGAGACCATGTTCTAGTCTTAGGGGATTGAGGAGAGGTGGACCTCTTCTCTCATGGCTGGAACTTGGAAGTGATTACATTAAGATCACCAATAATTGCCCAAGGCCCAGATATATCGGCATGGATATCTCTAAGTTGTCTCCAGAGATCTTGACGATTGACATAATGGGGGGAGCCATAAAAAGTAGTAAGGAACCAGGGGAGGTTGCCTTTTGTTGAAAGGTAAACTTGATTTGGCCCATTGGACTAATCAAGTGTTAGGCCCATTTGGCTTTAGGGTTATAGTCTAAAGAATATTCTAGAAAATAGTAGAAAAGATTAGAAGTTGAATATGTAATATTAAATAAGTAGTTGAGAGAAGTGTGTAGAACTCTCTCACTTTCTTAGAGTGCCTAGAATATTCTCTAGATGTATGTAGAAAGTCACCCACTTGAAGTGTGTAGAAACTTCTCTAGAGTTATGTAGAACTCTCCCATGGAGCCTATAAATAGGGGAGAGCCTCTCATTTGTAAACCAAGCAAAGAAAAGCAAAGCAAAGCATTACTTGAGAAGTTCTAAAGAGCAAATCATTCTCTCACTTTAGAAATCATAGTCTCCTCTTCCCTTCCTACCAAAAGCTTCCTACAAACCATTCTCCTTTCCAACAAAGTGGTATCGAGCTTAGGTTACGATAAGAAATTCTTTCATAATCATGGCGAGCAATGGAGTGTCATCCTTCCAAGTTCCGCTTCTAAAAGGGAGCAACTATGATAGTTGGTGCATCAAAATGAAGGCTCTTCTTGGAGCCCATGATGTTTGGGAGATTGTTGAAAAAGGCTATAAGGAATCACAAAATGAGGATTCCTTAACTCAAGCACAAAGAGATATTTTGAAGGATTCAAGAAAGAGAGACAAGAAGGCTCTCTTCCTCATCTATCAAGCATTGGATGAAGATGAGTTTGAGAAAATCTCAAATGCGACATCCGCTAAGGAGGCATGGGAGAAACTTCAAACCTCTTGCAAAGGAGCAGACAAAGTAAAGAAAGTACGTCTCCAAACACTAAGAGGTGAGTTCGAATCCTTGCATATGAAAGAGTCGAGTCTATTTCGAATATTTTTCAAGAGTTATCGCCGTTTCAAATCAATTAAAAGAAATGGTGAGAAGTTAGAAGATGTAAGAATTATGGAGAAAATACTACGTTCTTTGGATACCAAATTCGAGCATATTGTTGTGACGATCGAGGAAACCAAAGACTTGGAGACCATGACGATCGAACAACTCCAAGGATCATTGCAAGCTTATGAGGAGAAGCACAAGAAAAAGAAGGAGATCACCGAGCAACTCTTCAAGATGAAACTAAAGGAGAAGGAAGGAAGTCATGGAAATGAGAGGCCTACAAGATCGAGGTCGAGGCAGAGGCGAGGTTTTGGCCGAGGCAGTTCGGGACGCCATACAAATGGACGAGGTGCAAATTTCACCAACAACAATTTCAAGAAGGAGAAAGCTAAACCAGAGGCGTGGGCGAGGATCTCCAAACACAAGGTTTGATAAATCTCAAACTCAATGCTATAATTGTCAAAAGTTTGGCCATTACGCTGAGAATGTAGATTTTCAAATAATAGAGTAGAAGAGGAGACAAACTATGTGGAGGAGAAGAACCAGACAGCTTGAAACCGTGCTTCTAGCACGCAAAAGCAATGAAGGAAGCCAAGAGAACATGTGGTACCTTGACACGGTGCAAGCAACCATATGTGCGGAAAAAGAAGCATGTTCGTGGACCTTGATGAATCAAGAAGTGGCAATGTCTCATTTGGTGATGATTCTAGAGTTTCGGTGAAAGGCAAAGGTAAGATCTTAATCCGCCTAAAGGATGGAAGACATGATTTTATTTCAAATGTCTACTACGTCCCAAGCATGAAAAATAATATTTTGAGTTTGGGACAACTCTTAGAAAAAAGGCTATGATATTCACTTGAAAGACTCGGTCTTTCAATAAGAGATCGAGAGAAACAATCTCATCACCAAGGTACCAATGTCAAGAAATAGGATGTTCTTATTGAATATCCAAAATGATGCGGCGAAGTGTCTCAAAGCTTGCTATAATGATGAAGCATGGCTTTGGCATCTTCGATTTGGGCACTTAAATTTTGGAGGCTTAAGTTTGATGTCGAAAACAAATATGGTGAGAGGGTTGCCGCCTCATCAACAAACCCGATCAACTCTGTGAAGGATGTTTACTTGAAAGCGATTCAGACGAGTTTTAGAAGGAGTCAAACTCAAGAGCCAAAAAGCCGCTCGAGCTCATACATGCGGATGTTTGTGGACCAATCAAGCCAAGTTCACTCGGTAAAAATAACTACTTCCTCCTATTTATTGATGATTTTTCAAGAAAGACATGGGTATATTTCTTGAAGCAGAAGTCAGAAGTCTTTAACGTTTTCAAGAAGTTCAAAGCTGCAGTGGAGAAAGAAAGTGGTCGAGTGATTAAGGCTATGAGAACTGATCGAGGTGGAGAGTTCACTTCTAAAGAGTTCCAAGAGTTTTGTGAGGAGAATGGAATTAGACGTCCTTTGACGGTTCCAAGATCCCCTCAGCAGAATGGCGTGGCAGAAAGGAAGAATAGAACAATCCTCGACATGGCTCGAAGCATGCTTAAAAGCAAGAAACTGCCAAAAGAATTTTGGGCGGAAGCTGTGGCGTGTGCAGTCTATCTATCAAATCGATCTCCAACAAGAAGTGTGTGGGGAAAGACACCACAAGAAGCATGGAGTGGAAGAAAGCCCGGTATCTCACACTTGAGAGTCTTCGGAAGCGTAGCCACGTCCATATACGATGAGAGAAGAGTAAAACTCGACGATAAGAGTGAGAGATTCATCTTTGTCGGTTATGATCCAAACTCAAAGGGTTACAAGCTATACAACCCGAACAACAACAAGATCGTGGTGGTAGTGATGTAGTCTTCGATGAAGAAGGACAATGGGACTTTGGACCTCACGAAAGGGAGTACGCTTTCTTTCCTCAATCAAGAAGAAGAGACAACTAAAGAAGTTCAAAAAGGGCCCACATCACCAACATCGAGAAGACACAGAGAGTGAAAGGATAGTGACACGCATACACGAAGTCTCCAAGATGTGTATAATAACACGAAGCATTTTCACCGCTGAAGGATTGAAGATCTCTATGAAGAAGTTGAGACAACAGATAACATCACATTGTTACGCCTCTTTGCAGCGGTGTGAACCTATGAACTTTGAAGAAAGCTGCGCAAGATAAGAGATGGAGACATGCAATGGATGAAGAAATTAAAGCCATTGAGAAGAACAACACTTGGGAACTCGTGTCTCTTCCAAAAAGGGCATAAGGCTATTGGTGTCAGTGGGTGTACAAGGCAAAGAAGAATGTCAATGGAGAAATCGAAAGATACAAGGCAAGACTAGTTGCAAAAGGCTATAGTCAAAAAGGTGGGATTGATTATGATGAGGTGTTTGCTCGATCGCTCGCTTGGAGACCATAAGACTAATAATCTCTCTAGCGACCCAAAACAAGTGAAAAATTCACCGGATGGACGTGAAGTCCGCCTTTCTAAATGGAGTCCTAGAAGAAGAAGTCTACATCGAACAACCTTTGGGATACAAGGTGAAAGGACGGGGAAGACAAAGTTCTCAAGCTAAAGAAAGCACTCTATGGATTAAAGCAAGCACCAAGAGCATGGTATAGTCGAATTGATAACTATTTCAAGGAAAACAACTTCACAAAGTGCCCCACACGAGCATGCCCTATATGTCAAGGTCAAAAATGGAGATGTCTTAATCGTGTGCATATATGTGGATGACTTGGTCTTCACAGAAGCAATCCAAACATGTTCAAGAGTTCAAGAAGGCAATGATAAAAGAGTTCGAGATGAGTCGATATTGGATTAATGTCATACTATCTTGGCATTGAGGTAAAGCAAAAGGAGATGGAATATTCATTTCACAACAAAGATATGCGAAGGAGATCTTGAAAAAGTTCAAGATGGATAGTTGCAAGCTAATCAACACTCAGTAGAGTGTAAAATGAAATTATCCAAGTACGATGAAGCAACAAAGGTGAATGCTACAAATTTCAAGAGTATGGTTGGGAGTTTGCGGTATCTGACATGCACAAGACCTGACATTCTATATGCTACTGGACTCATTAGTCGATACATGGAAAATCCGACCACAACTCATCTCAAGGCTGCAAAAAGAATATTTCGCTATATCAAAGGAACAATCAACTTCGGCTTATGGTTTTCATCAGATAATAACTATAAGCTCATTGGTTATAGTGATGATGATTGGGGTGGAGATGGAGATGATCGAAAGAGCACCAGTGGTTTTGTGTTTTTCATGGGAAACACAGCTTTCACTTGGATGTCAAAGAAACAGCCAATAGTCACACTTTCAACTTGTGAAGCTGAATATGTTGCAGCCACATCATGTGTTTGCCATGCAGTCTGGCTCAGAAATCTGTTAAAGGAATTGGGGATGTCGCAAGAGGAGCCGACCAAGATCTTTGTGGATAATAAGTCAGCTATAGCTCTAGCAAAGAATCCGTCTTCCATGATCGGAGCAAGCATATTGATACCCGCTACCACTATATATAAGGAGTGCATAGCAAGAAAGGATGTACAAGTCGAATATGTGAAGTCGCAAGACCAAGTAGTGACATTTTCACTAAGCCCTCAAGCATGAAGACTTCGTCGGGTTGAGAACTCTACTTGGAATGACAAATCAAGTTTAAGAGGGGTGTTGAAAGGTAAACTTGATTTGGCCCATTGGACTAATCAAGTGTTAGGCCCATTTGGCTTTAGGGTTATAGTCTAAAGAATATTCTAGAAAATAGTAGAAAAGATTAGAAGTTGAATATGTAATATTAAATAAGTAGTTGAGAGAAGTGTGTAGAACTCTCTCACTTTCTTAGAGTGCCTAGAATATTCTCTAGATGTATGTAGAAAGTCACCCACTTGAAGTGTGTAGAAACTTCTCTAGAGTTATGTAGAACTCTCCCATGGAGCCTATAAATAGGGGAGAGCCTCTCATTTGTAAACCAAGCAAAGAAAAGCAAAGCAAAGCATTACTTGAGAAGTTCTAAAGAGCAAATCATTCTCTCACTTTAGAAATCATAGTCTCCTCTTCCCTTCCTACCAAAAGCTTCCTACAAACCATTCTCCTTTCCAACACCTTTGTATATCAACATCATATGAACAAGTTGGGAGGAGGAGGAGAAAATATGAACCTTCCAATAAATAGAGTTCCACAAGCACCAGATGCCTTCTGACTGACCTCGGACATCCACAATGTAAGAACCATCTAAGCCACAACTCTTGGCTATTATTTTAGAAACGAGACCACAAGTGTGAGTTTCCATTAACATAATCATAGAGCAAGAGAAATCTCTTCTGATATCTCTAATGAGGCTTGAAAAGCCTTTACTTGCAGTACCTCTACAACTCCAACAAATGACATTCATTGGCAAGGTTTTGAAGGTTGAGGTTCTATAACCTTTGAGACTTCCATAGGGATGGCATTAGATTGTGAACCTCCAGTGCCACCATCAATACCTTTGTTATGGCTTGTTTTCCTCAAGTGAGATGAATTCTCATCAATCTGTCTTAATGCCACTCTTGCTGGCATAGGGTTTTCAAGCAGGGAAAGGATATACCTCTTCTTAGAATCATCCATATCAATCAACAATATATCAAAAGTCACTACACGCTTCTACTTTCAACGTATTAGTTAGTAACTTCTACTTTTAAATAAAATGAAAAACAAATTATTGAAATAATCAATATTGAATGAAGTTGTCTCTAAAAAAATGAAGGAGAGAGAAACTAGAGAGAGAGCGCGCTGCAGGAGAACTCGAAAGGGTGCGATAGTGCAAAAGTCACTCCGAGGCAACGGTGGTGGAGGAGCAACTGACGGTGAGAAATTGAAAGGGCACGTCGACGGTGGAAGTGTAACCGTTGGTGAGAAACTGAAAGGGCACGATGGTGGAATTATAGGAGACCATGTTGGTGAGAATCTGAAAGGGCACAATGGTGGAATTATAGGAGACCATGATGATGAAGGCTGGAAGTTGGTAGAAAGAAAGAAAAAGAAGGTGGTTTTCATTATAGGCAGAATGGATGTTGCTGGTTATTGGAATAGAAGAGAAGAAGGTATTGTTTCATTTTATTTCTCTGACTTTCCAAATTCTCATGGTGCAAAGGAGATGTTTCGGGCTTTTGCTTTGTATGGAAAAGTAGTGGAGGTGGTCATTCCTCCAAAGAAGAACAAATGGGGGAAACAGTTTGGTTTTGCTCGGTTCATCGAGGTTGACGACCCTCAATTCTTTGCGGTGAAACTGGGCAATATAATCTTTGGAGCTGACAAAATTCATGTCAACATCCCGCGTTTTGATCGCAACGCTACTAACATTGGGAAGAAACATTTCACGCAAACAGACGACAGAAAGAAACACATTACGCAACAGGCTGGTTTTGGAATGCCATTGTTGGCTGCACGCAAGGTGTGGAGGCTGGTCTCGGTCAAGAATAAGGGAGGGAAACGAAGGGTCATGGTGTGGCTCAGGTTGCTGATTGGGTACCGAAGGGTTTGGAAAGTGAGAAGATGAAGGGGAAGCAAATTGAAGGGATTTCGAAGAGGCTGAACAATGAAAACTCAAGGAGGAACGATGAGGGGAAGGGAACCGGTTTGGAGGCAACCGAGGTAGGAATTGGAACGATCAAGGGAGAATGGTCTCAAAGACAGAAATCCTATGGTGTTGATGACAGGTATTTTAATCATTGTCAGTATGATCAAAAAATTGTGTATTTCCGAAAGAAAAATCTGTGTGGGGCATGGTATAATGCCTCTTCTAAAGAGCTGGATAGTTTCAAGAAAATGTATGTGGGGATTGTTAAACAACCAGGAAGTACTCATATGATCCAAGAGTGGTTTAGTATGCAAGGTTTTTTCTCTATTAAGGTAACTCCTATGGGTGCAAATCGTGCTCTTCTTGAAGAGATGGAGGAAGGAATCATTCAGGACCTAATTGAAAATGCTGAGGATTGGGTGCACGAGAAATTTGATGATATTAGACAGTGGGACCCTGCTGATGTGGATAACGAGAGGTTGGTGTGGGTATGTTGTCATGGTATTCCAGTTCATGCATGGAATAATGAGTTTTTCTCGGCTTTGGCCCGCAAGTTTGGTACGTTTATGGGTGTCGATGAGAACACTAGGAAGAAAAAATCCATGGACGTCGCTTGTATTCTAATTCGTACGGGAAGCTTTGATGTGTGTAATATGGTTGTTGACGCCAACATCAATGATTCAATGTTTAATATCAAGGTTTTAGAAGAATGGTGTGGACCATTGCATTGTGAGGGTTTAACTTCGGCATATGAAGTGGAGAAAGATGATGATAATTCAGGTAGTGATTCCGAGTGTGAAGAGGAAGACCCACCTTTGTTTTATGATGATCCTCCTCATGACGAAGAGTTGGAGAACGATGATGAGGCTATTGTGGAAAGGCTACTGGAGATAGATAAATTGAATCAAGAGGAGGATGTAGGTGGAAATAATGGGAAGTCTGTGAAAGTATCAGATGATGAGGTAAATGTAGAATTAAATGAGGAGAATATTATGGTGGGAGAGCCAGTCGCTAATTTAGGGGAGAAGGAAACTAATATGGTGGAGACTAATTAGAAAGAAAATAAGGAGGAGGGAACTAATAAAGAGGAGGTTAATGTGGATGCTAGAAAAAAGGAGGAATTGAAGGGGCATGTTATACAACAATTTGAAGTTACAACAGTGGATGGGATTAAGGAGGTAGTGGCAACCAATCAAAACTCTTCATCAGTTGGCATGTTTGGCGCCACTGCTGCAGTTGGTTTGAAGGTAGATGACTGTAATTCAGGGGTTCAGCTAGTAGAGATTGACAAGAGCATAAAAAAGGTGGTAAATGGGCCCATTAAGAATCAGTCCAAGAAAGGGGGATTGGGAGGTGCGCTTGTGGGCCCTACTCTCAGCAACTCTTTTGGGCCTCTTTTGAGAAACAAGAAGATAAGCTCCAAAAGGCAAGCTAATTCTAGCAGCTGCGAAATTGATGGTGAGTTTGAAGTGAACCAAGGCGTCCTAATTGGAATTGTAAATGAGGAGGCAAGGAGTTTGATACCGTCTATTAGTCTTTCTAATGGGTCGAAGGGTGAGTCACAACTGCATGTAGTTTCACGCAAACCCCCTGGTGCTAATTTCTCAGTGTCGTTTAGTAATGATATGAATGGTGTGTCTATTGGTGAAGTCTCGGTGGGTGATTCAGGTATCCAAATATGTAACGAAAGATTTCTAATTGATCATGAGGTGGCTCTCGCTAACAAGATGTGGAGCTTTGCTAAAGATAACTTGGGAGTTACAGGTAAAGGTAGTAATGAGGAATATGCAGGTAGAATAAGATCTTTGGAAGCTAGGGATCAGACTGCTAAAGGAAGGAAGGGGAAAAGAAACAGTTCTCAATGAAAATTGCAACATTTAATATGAGAGGGTGGGGGGGCACTGCCAAAAGAAAGCGTCTGAAGAAACTAATTGTTAAAGAGAAGTTTGATATTTGCATGATCAAAAAACAAAAAGTTGTGATTTATCGAAAAGGATGGTGAGCAGTGTATAGGGTGACTCTAATTTTGATTGGATAAGCAAAAACGCTAATGGATTGTCAGGAGGGTTATTAAGTATTTGGAGGTCAGAGATTATGGAGGTAATGTTTTCTTTTTCTGGGGAACATTTTATTAGTGTCTGTGCGAAAGCTTAGGGCAATTATTGCTATTTGGTAATGTTTATTCTGCTTGCAATATGACCGGAAAGAGGAGGTTATGGGAGAATTTGAGGAATCTAAAGGAAGGTTTTGAGGTAGGTGATTGGTGCATTGCAGGGGATTTTAATGTCGTTACATCTAGAGCCGAGAGAAGTTGTTGCTCATCTAGTTTTAATAATTTGGAGACTAGAGAATTTATATCGTTTATAGAGGATATGGAGTTAGTTGATGTACCTACGCTAGGAAAGAAGTTCACATGTTTTGGTGCCGATGGGAGGGCGAGCAGACTTGATAGGATATTAATGACTGAGGGGTTGATTTCTAGATGGAATATTAGTGCACAATGGATAGGTGATAGAGAGATTTCTGATCATTGCCCAGTATGGTTGGTGTGCTCGGACCTTAATTGGGGACCTAAACCCTTTAGGTTCAACAATTGTTGGATTGAGCATGAGGACTTTATGGATTTTGTTAAAGGATGTTGGACCTCTTTTCAGGTTGTAGGGAAGGCTTCCTTTGTGTTAAAGGAAAAGTTGAAATTGTTGAAGGATAAACTGAAGGTTTGGAACCGTGAGGTGTTTGGTTATAAAGAACTCAAAATAGAGAATATAATCCGGGATTTGAATGAGGTGGAAAAATTGGCATCGGAAGGGGGAGGTGTTGATGATGCAAGAAGGAATATGCTGAATGAGGAGTTTTGGAAGGAGCTACATGCGAAAGAGAGTCTACTTGCACAAAAGGCGAGAGTAAGATGGTTAGCTGAAGGTGATTCGAATAGTCGTTTCTTTCATGCTTGCATAAAAGGAAACAGGAGAAGAACACAATTATTGAAACTTATGGTGGATGGGGAGTGGATAGAAGATGTGGGGGGAGTGAAAAGGGCGGTCAAAAATCATTTTGAAGAAAAATTCAGGGAGGAAGACCATAAAAGGCCTACATTAGATGGGGTGAATTTTAATCAAATTTCTGGGCCTGAGAATGAGTTGTTAATTGAGCCGTTTAGTTTGGAGGAAATTAAAGAAGTGGTATTGGAGTGTGACGGCAACAAGAGTCCGGGACCAGATGGGTTTAATTTCAAATTCATAAAGGAGTGTTGGGATATTATTGGAGTAGAAGTGTTGAAGTTTTTTGAAGAGTTCCATAAGAGTGCACGACTTCCCAAGGCGGTAAGTGTGTCATTCATTGCACTTATCCCAAAAAATAGCAATCCACAAGGGCTTGGGGAGTATAGGCATATATCTCTCATAGGTTGTTTGTATAAGATGCTCGCTAAGGTTCTAGCGGGAAGGATGAAAAAGGTTTTAAAGGGGGGTGATCTCGGATTGTCAAAGTGCTTTTCTTGCTGGTAGAAATATCCTTGACGGAGTAGTAGTGGTTAATGAGCTTGTGGACACGACAAAGAGAAGAAAGAAAAAGTGTACAGTTATGAAAGCAGACTTCGAAAAGGCTTATGACTCGGTTAGTTGGTCGTACTTGGATTATATGTTGGGTAGATTGGGGTTTGGTGAGAGATGGAGGAAATGGATGATGTATTTTGTCTAATTCTATTTCGGTGTTAGTTAATGGTGTCCTACGAAAGAGTTTGTGGCACACAAAGGATTAAAGCAAGGGGATCCGCTAGCGCCGTTTTTGTTCTTGATTGTGGCTGAAGGGTTAGCGGGTTTGGTAAGGAAAGGAGTAGAAACGGACCAACTTAATGGGTTTAATGTCAACAACAATTTGTCGGTTGAACTTGTTATACCCCAATTTTGTCCGTCTTCTTTTTCTCGCTTTAGTTTATTTTTAGTAAGGGCGTGTTTCGGAGTCACATGATTGCGAGAATTATTAGTGTAGAGTCTCGGTTACTAATTTCAATCACTCCGTTCAACTAAATCGAAAACGCCGTTGTTTAAATTAGGCACGCACGCGAATGATCGATATTTTCGCGCGTTCTTCAATTTAACGTCCGTATTCGAGTTTAGTCGTACGTAAGCAGGTCTACCTAAAGTCTTTTTCACAAAAAGTTGGTTTAAATTCAGATTTAATAATGCGATTCCGGGTTAATTTTGGGGTTTTAGTTAACGCGCCCATTTCTTTTATTTTTGGTCTCGTTTTAGCGCAGTTTGTCGAATCCGGCCGTTCTCGTCTTTGTATTTGGCCGGACTCCTTTTCCCTATTTTTATTCTTATTTATTTTGTTCACTTAATTTATTTAAATACTTAATAGTTCAAAAATGTCAAAAATTCTATTTATTTTAATTTACAATTTAAAAATGTTTAAGAGTCAAATAAGTCCAAAAATGTCAAAAAAATGCTATTTAGTTAATTTTACAATTTTAAAGCCCTTAAGTCCAAAAAGTCCAAAAATACAAAAATAGTAATACAAAATATATAAAAAATACACAAATCCGAAAATAACAAATTAAACAGCAAAATAGGGTTTCGTGATAATAGCTGCTGCTGCAGTCTTGATAGGCTTGGACCAAGACACGAAAATTATTCAAAACCAGTCAAAAACAATAAATGCCCTAACCTAATTTTTAACTATAAATAAGCAATCAATTAGCAGTCAAAGACACAGAAACCAAAGGCAGAAAACTACTGCTAAAATCACCCAAAAATAGGATTAGAGTTTCACATCGAAACCCTAATCCGCTAAACACGGTTTTGAGGTTTCTAAGATCTAAAGGAAAAAAGGCGTAGCAGTCACAGAAGGAAAATCACGTAACAGAGTCAGGAAATCCTTTCTATGAAGCTTACGATGCAGTGTCTTTTTATACTGAAACTAACTACCCTGATGTCCTCTTCATAAACAAAACAGCTGATGGAACAGGGAATGTCCACTTAAAGGTTTGTTTATGGTTTTATTAAAAATCATTTTTACTGCTTGTTTGTTTTCTTTGAATTCTTAGCAGCAAAGCAGCGTGAGAACCTATAGCTTTTGTGATAGGTGGTTCGTTGACGGTTAAAAATGCATCACGTGACTTTGGTTTCAGTTAACTAATCTTTATTTAGACTAAATACTGAACTTCTAATCCTAATCAAATAAGGAAACAAATAATGATGTATGGAAATTAATCCCAAGAGATGGTCTAAGATATTCTAAATCACTCTACGATACAACCTAAATATTATGAGGTATATTTTAGTGTATTCCAATAGTCACTAAATAAACGGCTAAGTCGGTTGTACAACCGGGTTAGTCATTATTTTAGGGCCAATGAGCTGTACAGCTCAGTAACCCTGAAAACTTAATAAATACGAATAAAAATATTTTTCCTAAAAATAAAAGACTAAGTCGGTTGTACAACAACATTTAGTCATCATCCTAGGACCTATGGTACATGCATACAAAGTAAGAATCCTAAAAACTTATAAAAATACTGTAATACCCCAATTTTGTCCGACCAAAAATAATAGTGACATTTCTTATTTGTCGTTATATATCTTATTTTGTAAAAATTGAAAAATATATATTTACTTTCAAGTTTTACCTTATTTCCTATTTAGTTAGTGTGTATATGTAATGCTACAAAAAAAAAAAAAAAAAAAAAAAAAAAAGACAACAAAGTGAGGGGGCGAGTTAGTAAAAAAATAGGTGTAAGTAGTGTGTTTTTATGTTACAGCGAATTTTGGGCTTGCTGCCAGAGGCCCACTCGATTGGCCTGACCCGGTTTGATATATCACTCATTTGCCTCTATTGTAAAACCCTAAAAACACTCATCAGCCGCCCAATTCTCTCTCTCCCTCTCTTCACACGTTTCCTTCTTTCTCTCCCACGCCTGTTTCTCTTCTCCCCATACCACTGCAGTACACGAAATCATCATTTCTGGTATCTCTTCCTCTCCTCTCTCACACGAAATTGCCATTTTTGGCATCAACACCCAAATGACTGATGATTTCTCCACTATTCGAAGGTCCATCCAGAGGAGCACGTTTTCCATCTCGTTTGCTTCAAGGCTAGCACAGAAACAGATCTATAAACAAAAGTCAGTGAAGAAAACGAAGGTCAAAACGCAACACTACAAGATCAAGTTTTTTAGTATAAATAGGGGGTTACGGTTTTGGGAGAGGGGACGATTTTTTGGAATCAAGAGTGGGAAAGGTCGAATTTTTGAGAGATCCAGGAGCATGAGGAGCAAAGAATGAGTCTTGAGATGTTTGAGTGAAAGAGTGAGAGAGCAAATTTAAGTTTTTTTTTATTCATATTCTTCTAAAAATTTCATAGAGTTTACTTTTGTTGTTACTGTTGCTGTGATCTATTCTTTTGGAGATCTGAAAAAGAGTTTCATTGTACAAGAACATTTGGTAATAATTTCATTTTTATCTCATTTCTAAGTTTCTGCAAATATTTATATTTATTTAATATTGTCCAAAATATTACTGTTTAGACTACTCATGTTTTAGATAGTTCATATATATTTTGTCAAAACAAGTATGTTGTTATTGCTCATGTGATGTCTTCTCCCATATGCATCTGATATATTTTCATTTATTTATTTATTGCTATTTTTTTTTTTGAACGTTAAAAGCCTATGGTGATAGCAAGAATGAATTTTGTTTGAATGTCATGGTTTATATATATATATATATATATATATATATATATATATATATATATATATATATATATATATATATATATATATATATATATATATATATATATATATTTGCAATTAATCCAAAATATGCTGCTAATAAGCCATATCATTATACTAACTCAAACTCAAACATTAAACAACCACTATGATCTACAGCTTATAACATTAAACAACCATTAAAATTCGGATCTAATATAACATTAAACAACCACTAAAATTTCGCAATAAGACATAAATCAAAAATAAAAACGGCTCCACTGTTGCTTTATATATATATATATAATAGATATGTTGTTAATAGGAGACAAACTTCCCTCCTATGTCGCGATAGACCTGATTACTATTCAAAAATTATTTAATTGCAATTAATTCAAAATATGCTGCTTTTAAATCATTCAAAATTCCTCCAAAAATCTCAAGTGGAAATACAACATTGCCGTGAATCAATTCTGTCCAATATAATTATACTAACTCATAGACGTTTTCTCAAACATTACACAACCACTAAAATTTCTGGATCTACGCTTATAACATTAAACAACCACTAAAATTTCGTAATAAGACATAAATCAAAAATAAAAAATGGATAGATGGAATAAAGATCAATTGTAAAATCTCACATAAAATTAGATATTTTTTTCCCTAATAAAATCTCATGGCGTCAACCAAAATCTCTAATAAAATTAGATATTTTTTTCCCTCCCAACAAATGGAAAATCCCCTAGGCTGATTTTCCCATATCACCACCATTATTATTTAAGATTAGTCTTGATAAATTACAATTACAAATTACAGGTTAATTATATAAATTTCCACAAAATCATGGAACAATTACTTGGACAACAATCACACAAATCCTTATAAATTTAGTCTAGAGGAAACCCAATAGGCTCCACGATTCACACTCTGTGCACTACTACATACTCGTTATTTCCTCGCGCACAGCAAAAGCTACTCCTACCTTATGGCTTCTCAAACCATCCGCTTTGTTGATATTGTCCCAAAAGATGGGAACTTTTATCACATTGCTCGTGATGTCGAGGCTGGATCGTGTGCGCAGAAGGTCCCCGGTCAAGGTCCGTTGAACATGGAGATGGTCCCCTGCGGACTAAGGTTGTAAGTAAATCAACTCGTTAGTAAAATTATTTGTATCTATGTATATGTCTTAATTTAGTAATATTATAGAATATGTATTGTTAGATAAATTGCATCATGCCCAACTTGGTTGCACACATCGTAACATAACATATCCGTTAAATTATGTGTGAAAAATAAATAATAGAAATCATATTAATGTTATTCTTGTGCGATAGACCAATGATTAGAGGGAAAAGTTTTTGTTATGATTTTCAGCATTTGAAGTTGTTTTTATTTAAAAAAAAAAATCGATTTCATGATTATATATTTTGATTCAATGTTACGCTGCGACGTCTCATAGTGACAAATAAAGAATAGAAAACATATTATATATTGTTCAAGAATTAGTTAATCTATTCGTAATGTAATTTCAAAAATTGGTTTCTTTGGAATTTAGCTACAATAGTTTTACAATTGAGATTTATTCCGAATTCCTATGTCTGTTAGCTTTTTATGCATACATTGTTCTTGTGCGATAGACCAATAATTAGAGGGAAAAGTTTTTGTTATGATTTTCAGCATTTGAAGTTGTTTTGACTTTAAAAAAAAATGTCGATTTAATGATTATATATTTTGATTCAATGTTACGCGCACGTCTGCAGGTGACAAATAAAGAATAGAAATCATATTATATATTGTTCAGTAATTAGTTAATCAATTCAGAATGTAATTTCAAAAATTGTTTTCTTTGGAATTTAGCTACAATATCATAGTCAGCCTAACAAAGACCCTCGAGAAACAAATTCAGGTCAAAGGCACTTTCTTAACAAATGGAAATATAATAAAACTACCCTGCCAATTATGATTTGGATACCTCTAAAGCTTTCAATACTGCTTTCGCTCTAGCAGGTCGTTCACCATTGCCTGAGGATTAAACTCCTGGTCCGTTCCATCCTTTCTGTTCCATCCATTCCTGGTCAGTCAGTACTTTAACTCATTGCTGAAGAGCTCAACTATGATCATAGTGAAATGGCAAAATTACATTTTTGAAAGCTTGGAAAGGATGACCGACGAGCAAAAAAATGTGTATGACAAGATAATGAATGTGATCATGAAAGGTTAATTCAGGAAAAAATAATGTATTTTTTTGTTGATGATTTTTGGGGAAGTGGCAAAACGTTTTGTTGGCACACACTTTCTGCAGCTGTGCCTGCTGATGGACTAATCGTGGTTAATGTTGCATCAAGTGGGATTGCAGCTCTACTCTTACCCGGAGAGGTAAGACAGCACACTCTACATTTGCCATACCATTAAATATTGAAGAAGAATCCACTTGCAACATCAGTTTAGATAGTCAACGTGTAAATTTGCTTATACAAGTGAGATTGATTATCTGGGATGAGGCTCCTATGCTGAATCGTTACTGATTTGAGGCATTTGACAGAACTTTAAGAGATATAATGTTATCTCAAAATCCCACAAATAAGGAAAAAGTTTTTGGAGGGAAGGTTGTAGTTTTGGGTGGGGACTTTAGACAGATACTTCCTGCTATCAGGAAGGGTTCAAGGCAAGACATTGTAGGTGCAGCCATTAACTCTTCCAAAATATGGGGGAGCTGTGAGGTAATGAGGCTTATTATATGTAGCTATATAATTACCTTAATATATGTAATAATTCCTCAAAAAGAGTTAATATATCATATTTGCAATGTTATTATACGTATCTATATAGTTACTTAATTTGTTTATATTAATTTAATAAGAATAGTAACCAATCACTATTAATTTGTGCATTTCATTTGAATATAAGTTCGTTATCTTTAAAATAGGTATAACGTTTTGTTTAGAGTGGGTGTTGTATATATCTTTATAATTACAATTTTGTCCCTCTTAGGTTAGTATTTCAAACTAAATACCCTCAAGTTGAAACTACTTTTATTTAATTACTTTTCTATATTACATTTCTCTTCATATCTTTTTTGTTAAATCCCATAAAAAACCCAATAATTTTAATTAGTTAAATACTTTACATATTATTTTTAATTCAACTATATTTTTCCGAATATTTTTTATTTACTCATGTATGTTTCACCATTTTACTATTTTACTAATCTACCGGTAAAATTTTAACTTCCTATACTATCTACACAATATTCTACTTTACATGTAACATTTTACTTTATGGATAGATTAATTCTAAAGTACATACGATATATATATATATATATATATATATATATATATATATATATATATATATATATATATATATATAAGGCGTGTTCTTTGCAAAAAAAGGGGCAAAATTGGAACAATAAAACTACTGTTGTGTAATAAAATAATATTTTTATTTGACAAGGACTACAACGACCGCAATAATATTATCATAAACTAAATTTTATACCACGAAATAGTTGTTATATAGTTTGTTACTTTTTATATAAGTAATTTGGTCAGTGATATTGCTCTCCGTGCATCGCACGGGTTCCATACTAGTATATATATATATATATATATATAGAGTTGAACTCCTGTTAGTCATCAGTATAGTGAGAGTTAAGAAAAATAATGTGATTGCCAAGAAAAATAATAGCTTTTCAAAGAATTATTTCCCTCTCCCATATGAACAACGGTCGAATAAGAATTTTTGGAACTTTTATCATTTCAATGTAATTCTTTGCTGAAGGACATCGGTATCACCGTATTTTTCTGTATAAACTTTTCTATTAATTTTCAATTTCATGGTAGTTACACGTTTTTTTTAACGTTACGTTACCCGACAGAATCTTTTATTATTTGATCTTTCTTAAGAAGTCGTTTGGTTAGTTAACTACGACTGTAGATATTGATTTGGTTACTTGATTTTATCGGATTATTAAACGTCATACGCAGTTATTTACTATGTACCATACTAATGCACCGCACTCTGTGCGAGATCTTGCTATTTGCACCCCCGTGTTTCTAATGACACAGCCTCTGTTTCTTTTAGATTTTTAGGTTGCTATTTGCATCCCACTTTCCGAATGAAACAACCCTTCAAACAATCCCTTTTTGGATAACCAAACTCTCCACAAAAAATAATTTCCTGCTAATGGTTATTCTGGGTTTTACTCATTTGATTGTTAGTAACAACTTTAGTTTTCAAATGGGTCATTAGTGGAGACCACTCTTTGTTAGCTCTCGGTGAAAATTCGATTGCGAAAACCCTTTTGATTACCTAAAACAAGAACCGATTATCATTAATGATCACACTCGCGCGTTGCCGTTTGGTTATTGATGATAATTTTCATTTTCAAAAAAGAGTTAGTAGTGCGACCACTCTAAATCGTTGTTGTTTGGTCATCACGAACACTCAATCCAATTGCGAACTCTTTTTTTAAGTTATCAAAACATTTTCTCCAAGTCAAACCAACGAAACGCTTTTCAAAAACAAATCTTAAAAACATCAAAATCAAAACTAATTGTCATTTGATGATCACTCGCGCCATTGCCGTTTGATTGTGGGTGATAATTTCGTTCCTGTGGGAGCTAATAGTGTGGCCACTCTAAACCGTTGTTGTTTGGTCTTCACAAACGCTCCCCTTCGTTTGCGAAAACCTTTTAAATAATCAAAATAAAAACCGGTTGTCATCAATAGTCACTCGCGCCGTTGCCGTTTGATTGTTAGTGACGATCCCATTTTTCAAAAAAAAGAGTTAGTAGCGCGCCACTCTAAACCGTTGTTGTTTGGTCACATGAACGCTCAACCCCTTTGCGAAAAACTCTAAAAAAAGATTAAAAAACAAAAACCTTTTTCAGGACAAACAAGAACTACGTAGCTTTGAATTCTCCATCGCACTGGGAGATACGTAGGAGCGAGAGGCTAACTCTCGTCAAGCGCCAAAAATAAAAATTTTCATTAAGTCTTTTCATCCTTTTTTTCAATAAAGAGGCAAATTTAAGTATTTTCCAAATCAACACTCAAAACCACACACTTAATTAAAGGTTCCCTCTCAGTAGAGAGGACGCGTGGGGTGCTAACACCTTCCCCGCACGTAACCGACCCTCGAACCCATATCTCTAGTTTTCGAAAGACCATCCGCCTTATTTCAAAAGACCTTTTTTCAATGTTTTGGTCTTAAAATTAAAATCTTGGTGGCGACTTCATAATTTTTCCACGTTGTACATCGAGAAACCCAAACCGGATTTTTCGGGTGCAACAAATACAAATAAATTATTTTTTTCTAAAATAAAAGACTAAGTCGGTTGTACAACTGAGTTAGTCATCATCCTAGGACAAATGAGCTGTACAGTTCATTAATCCTAAAAACTTATAAGTGAATGAATAAATCACTTTTCCTAAAATAGGGGACTAAGTCGGTTGTACAACCGGGTTAGTCAGCGTTCTAGAACTAATGAGCTGTACAGTTCAGGAGTTCTAGAATACCTATTCTAAAACCAACTCACCTCACATCAAACAAACTTCTTTCATAAAACCTCAAAAATACTTTCAAAAGTAGGGGACTAAGCCGGTTGTACAATCGGGTTAGTCAGGCGTCTAGGAATCGATGAGTACATGCAGTTCAAGGAATCCTAAGACCCCTACACTAAAAAAATACCAACCCACAAACCTTTTTCAGGAAGAACTACGTAGCTTTGATTCCTCCATTGCATCTGGAGGTACGTAGGAGCAAGAGTCCACTCTTGTCAAGCACTAAAAACTAAAAATTTAAATAAGTTTTTTCCTCTATAAATAAAAGGGTAATTATTAAATAAATCTTAATTAATTAGACAATGGATGTCGTGGGGTGCTAATACCTTCCCCATACATAACGACTCCCGAACCCTAACAATGCCTTGTCCTAAACTAAAGGGATTTCCTGAATTTTGCCCTTAAACTAAAATTTGGTGGCGGCTTCCTTTGAACCTGTCGAAGAATCATTTCCCGGATTTTTCGGTCGCTACAGCTGGCGACTTCACTGGGGACTTATTTATTTTTAGAGAGTCAAAACCTAGTCTAATTAATTTAGGATTAATTCAATTTTTACCCTTTTTATTTATTTATTTGCTTTTGCATAATTATATTATTTATTTGTGTAAACCCTAGGGTAGAAGACGATATTTGTATATATGTATGTTTGTCTGTTTGCAGTTTTTGGGTTGTTGTTAAATTGCTCCTACACACACTTCACTTCTACACATCACACACTTGTGAGAAAGGTCTTATACCCGGACTCGAGCATAAACCTAAGTTAGAACGAGATTGCGTAGTGATGGCCTGCGGGACGTACGTCTCGTTGGGTGGTCACGAAAATCTCACCTAGAGTTTGATTCCTTTTGAGGATGCTATCCCTCCTAATAGCTTGCCTATTGTTGGGGTCAGTGTTCTTGACTGGAGTCCTTGGCTCTAGGAACCATGTGTAGGATTCTTTAGAACTATCCCTGTGAGGTTCACTATAAAAGAAACCTTAGACCCACTCTGTAAGATACATTTCTAGGGTCACAAAGGAGCTTTATACCCTCACATTCAAACAAATATTTATGCATACCGTCTTCTAAAAAAAAAAAATTATTAAAAAAAAAACCAAAAAAAATCATTTTTTTACTACTTTTTTAGAAAATATACCACATGCATACAGCAAATAAACATCTATTGTTGCATGCACTTTTATGACCGTCAGGGAATTTAAATCTTTACCTTGGAGAGAAGCCGTGCACGCTGAAGTCAAAATTAAATTTTGTACTTTACTCTCCAATGAAAAGTTTATAATTCCCCGACATGACGAATAAAATCATATCCTATTATTTCATACACAGACATCACATTCGCATTTCACATACATTCATTCGTTCATTCGCATTCTCATTTCATGCGCATTCATTCATTTGCATACTTACATCATGCATTATAAAAACAAAAACTCAAAAAAAACACAATTTTAGAGAAAGAGTGTGATGAGAGGTGAGACATTCTTGTGAGATAAATAATTCTTTTTGAAAAAGTTTAGTCATATTAGTTGCAAGCTCAAGGTGTTTCAAGGCACTCAATTTTTTAAATTAGCAGCTCGTTCACATTTTTTCTAACAAAGTGTTGCATCCCATGATGAATGACCGAAATGGTCTGTCAAAAATTTCTATCATGTTTTAAATGTTAACTCTCTACGAAACATTTGTGTAGTGACTTGGGTAACATGTATGTTTATTTTTGTCTGAGTCAGTTAGCGTCCCTACCTTACCATATCCCCTGTCAAAGTCTAATCCCACCCCGACCACCCATAAAGTACATACTCCCCACATCAATACATAGTTGACGTTTCTGGTTGGTTCCCCTAGTGAAATAACACTTGAGGCCCTCACACTGGGGCAAATTTGTGATCTCTAAAATACCCTGTCGACGTTGTATTCCCTTGGTGCAAGTCCTTACAAAAATTCAAAAAGGCCCGTTAGGTTGAAAACTCGTAAGAGCGGCCTAAGCAAAAAATTAGGGCATAAAACAAAATAAAGAAAAGAGCAAATATTTTGTAAATAAGTAAATTATTGTCCTTAAGTTAATTTTTGAGAAAACTAACAATCATGTTCTAAAATGAAGTTGAACCATCTTCCCATATCCTCAAAAATCCTTTGCCACCCACCTTAAGCCAAAAAATCCCAAAAATCTCTCAATCACCCTAGACAAGGATCAATTCCACATAAAAATGGTGTATCATTTTTATTAAGTCACTCAGCTCGAAAGAAAGAAAAAGAAAAAGAAAAAAATCAAAAAAAAAAAACTGAAATCCAAAATGAGGATCGAAAAACCACGAAAAAGCAAAAGTGGTACAATTATGAGCTGATACTTCTTACCATTAAATGCATAAGAAATCCTTGTCTAAAATAAATCCTCAAACACTTCCTTTAACCTCAATATCCTCCATAAACCCTTAGCCACGCTAAAATCCTAAACAAGTCCATCCAACCATGAGGCACATCAATTACTCAATAAAATCTCAAACACTCCTTTGAGCCTAAAAACCATTTCCTTCATAAATCATCACCCATTAGCCAAGTTACATCACCAAATCATTTGTCCCATCAATCATCAAACACCTCTTTGAGCCCAATTATCCCTACCTTCATAAATCATTAACCATCGGCCACATTACAACCCTCTAGAGTTCATTCCGATCACTGACTGATTGCTTTTGTTTTCTCAAAGTTTTAATCTTAGGACAAATAAGTTTATTTATTTACACTATGTTTGCTCAAAAAAAATATATCTCAAAAAAAAAAACTCAAAAGGAAAGAAAAATCAAAAGGCTTGCACCACAAGATTCATTCAAGTTACAGTTATACTAAGGCAAGGTCTAGTGATCACCAAGTGTAGTTTTCATCATAGCAAACTCAAGACTATTGTAGTCTGAGAGTCATTCTAAAGATAACCAAAAGCTTATACTAGGATCGTCACCTAGATCCTAAAGTGGGGCATCCCTTTCACCATCTATTTGAACTTGGGAATTTGTCCAGTGTGCATCCCATACCACTCCCAAACCTATACAAAGCAAAGATTTAACCATCTCCAAAACCCATAACCCTAACTCTGTCACCTTTCCCAATCTCACTAAAGCCAACCATTCAAATACCATTCCAAGTGGGGCAATCCTGCCGCTCTTCACCAACCTTCAAATGGGAAAATTCACCCTACACCCATCTCATCCCTTGCCATATTCACGACCAAAAAACCATACAGGGACAATTTCTCAACTCACTATTCTAAATGTTTCTACTCTAGTCTGAGCAATCTTGTCCTTACCATAATTAGGGAAACATCAAACTACATGGGTTGAGACAACATCTCCTACTTGCCACCTTTCATTCCAAAGTCAATGCCTTCCCAATTCATCATCTTCTACACCCCCTAGCTTGTCACCACTAGACGCGGGGGCAAGTTATTCACTCACCGTCATCAAATCTAAATTGGGCGATCCTGCATTTCTTGGCTTGGGAAAACCTACCTTTCATGACCTTGACAAATACCAGTCGGTCATTCACCCCTTCATGTGCCACAAATGTCCACTCCTAGGTCTTTAGAACCCCAAGTTAATCGACTCATTCATCTATATTCGCACTACTATACATCTTCACAAAACAATGCTTTGAGAGAGAAAACACAAGTTGATCATATGATGCTAAAAATCCACTTAGGTAACTTTGTGGACATAAACTTCGGTCATCATGGGGCATCATAATGGAAGAGAAAAATGAACGAGCGTGCAAATACAGTCAAGTACCTTTTTCACGTCAGTGTCTGTAGATAACAACCTTGAGATTGCCGAAGTTTGAATCAAATCTAATCTTTCCAAGGAATTATCAATATTCATTTCCGCCTCTCGCATCCAAAGTCTCACATCTCATCATCACAAAAAAGTGTTTCTACACTCAATCAGTCATTTCATGTCATCACGCCATGCACCATAGCATTTGCATTCAAACATTTCATTTGCATCATATCAACATTCATACTTCATGCATCCACCAGATAAATAAATAAAAACAAGCAAAAAAAAAAATAATAAAAAAAAAAGCAAAAAACAAAAAAACAAAAAGAGAAAGGAATCGCCTATTACATCCATCACCCCACCAAAAATCACCTGTTGCATGTGCATGTATTATTGGCGTTGTATGTCCATTACATGATGTATTGCCTCTGAATCGACTTCAAGTGTCGATACTCATATTTTGTTCCTCTAAGATCAAAACTCTAAGCATTGATCCCGTATCGCATCACAGATCACCGAGCTGATCCCAGACCCCGAGTGGTCCTTCAGAGCACTACGCTCCTTCGTGCCCCTAAGTGGCCCAGTCGCAAACGTCGAGTCGAGCCCGGCGGACCTTCCGCACCGCGTGGTCCTTCGGACTAGTTGTGTCACCTAAGACACGAGTACGCCCTTCATGGTCAACATATCGATTCTAGACCGATCTTGACCCATCATGGCCGCCGAGTATAAAGGCCCCTCGGGCCGCTTAATTAGTACCGTAGCTAGTTGCGCTCCTTCGCAGACCACGATGGTCCTTCAATTAAGGCTTAGCGGCCTTCCGGACCTTAAGTGGTCCTCCGAGCCTTATCGCTCCTTCGGACCTCGAGTGGTCCTTCAGAGCCTTAGTGCTCCTTCAGTCCTTGTTGACCCTTCATTCAACTCTCTCGGTTAATCGCGCCAAGTATTAACCACTCCTCTTATCTCTCAAACCTCCCACTCCCCCTCAAACGGACAAAATTAGCGTCTATCTTATCTTTATTCCTATTTCTACTACGAAAGTTCTAGAGCTCAAAGACTTTCTAGTAAAATATTAATAAAGAGGCAGTATTGTTATACCCCAATTTTGTCCGTCTTCTTTTTCTCGCTTTAGTTTATTTTTAGTAAGGGCGTGTTTCAGAGTCACATGATTGCGAGAATTATTAGTGTAGAGTCTCGGTTACTAATTTCAATCACTCCGTTCAACTAAATCGAAAACGCCGTTGTTTAAATTAGGCACGCACGCGAATGATCGATATTTTCGCGCGTTCTTCAATTTAACGTCCGTATTCGAGTTTAGTCGTACGTAAGCAGGTCTACCTAAAGTCTTTTTCACAAAAAGTTGGTTTAAATTCAGATTTAATAATGCGATTCCGGGTTAATTTTGGGGTTTTAGTTAACGCGCCCATTTCTTTTATTTTTGGTCTCGTTTTTTTAGCTTAGTTTGTCGAATCCCATTGCTTCGTCTTTGTATTTGGCCGGACTCCTTTTCCCTATTTTTATTCTTATTTATTTTGTTCACTTAATTTATTTAAATACTTAATAGTTCAAAAATGTCAAAAATTCTATTTATTTTAATTTACAATTTAAAAATGTTTAAGAGTCAAATAAGTCCAAAAATGTCAAAAAAATGCTATTTAGTTAATTTTACAATTTTAAAGCCCTTAAGTCCAAAAAGTCCAAAAATACAAAAATAGTAATACAAAATATATAAAAAATACACAAATCCGAAAATAACAAATTAAACAAAGAAAATAGGGTTCCATCAATAGCCTGCTGCTGCCAGGCAGTGATAGGCTTGGACCAAGACCTGAAAATTATTCAAAACCCAGTCAAAAACAATAAATGCCCTAACCTAATTTTTAACTATAAATAAGCAATCAATTAGCAGTCAAAGACACAGAAACCAAAGGCAGAAAACTACTGCTAAAATCACCCAAAAATAGGATTAGAGTTTCACATCGAAACCCTAATCCGCTAAACACGGTTTTGAGGTTTCTAAGATCTAAAGGAAAAAAGGCGTAGCAGTCACAGAAGGAAAATCACGTAACAGAGTCAGGAAATCCTTTCTATGAAGCTTACGATGCAGTGTCTTTTTATACTGAAACTAACTACCCTGATGTCCTCTTCATAAACAAAACAGCTGATGGAACAGGGAATGTCCACTTAAAGGTTTGTTTATGGTTTTATTAAAAATCATTTTTACTGCTTGTTTGTTTTCTTTGAATTCTTAGCAGCAAAGCAGCGTGAGAACCTATAGCTTTTGTGATAGGTGGTTCGTTGACGGTTAAAAATGCATCACGTGACTTTGGTTTCAGTTAACTAATCTTTATTTAGACTAAATACTGAACTTCTAATCCTAATCAAATAAGGAAACAAATAATGATGTATGGAAATTAATCCCAAGAGATGGTCTAAGATATTCTAAATCACTCTACGATACAACCTAAATATTATGAGGTATATTTTAGTGTATTCCAATAGTCACTAAATAAACGGCTAAGTCGGTTTATCTGACAAGGGTTAGTAATATTATTTTAGAGCCAATGAAATTTATCATAAATTTCAAGAAACCCAAAACTTAATAAATACGAATAAAAATATTTTTCCTAAAAATAAAAGACTAAGTCGGTTGTACAACGAAAGCTAGTCATCATCCTAGGACCCATGAATTGCATGCTGATTCAAGAATCCTAAAAACTTATAAAAATACAAATAAATTATTTTTTCTAAAATAAAAGACTAAGTCGGTTGTACAATTGGGTTAGTCATCATCCTAGGACAAATGAGTTGCATCAGTTCATTAATCCTAAAACTTATAAGTGAATGAATAAATCACTTTTCCTAAAATAGGGGACTAAGTCGGTTGTACAACCAGGTTAGTCGCGTTCTAGAACTAATGAGTTTACAGTTCAGGAGTTCTAGAATACCTATTCTAAAACCAACTCACCTCACATCAAACAAACTTCTTTCATAAAACCTCAAAAATACTTTCAAAAGTAGGGGACTAAGCCGGTTGTACAATCGGGTTAGTAAACATTCTAGGAATCGATGAGTACATGCAGTTCAAGGAATCCTAGGACCCTACACTAAAAAAATACCAACCCACAAACCTTTTTCGGGAAGAACTACGTAGCTTTGATTCCTCCATTGCATCTGGAGGTACGTAGGAGCAAGAGTCCACTCTTGTCAAGCACTAAAAACTAAAAATTTAAATAAGTTTTTTCCTCTATAAATAAAAGGGTAATTATTAAATAAATCTTAATTAATTAGACAATGGATGTCGTGGGGTGCTAATACCTTCCCATACATAACGACTCCGAACCCTAACAATGCCTTGTCCTAAACTAAAGGGATTTCTGAATTTTGCCCCTTAAACTAAAATTTGGTGGCGGCTTCCTTTGAACTCCGTCGAAGAATCATTTCGGATTTTTCTGGTCGCTCTGAGAACTCTTGCAATTTTGCGGATGATACAATAATACTCTTTTGTGATGGGGATAAGAGTATTTGGTCTTTGGAAAGCGATATTAAGAAGTTTTGAAATGGTATCGGGTTTAAAGGTGAACTTTGCAAAAAGTAGTGTCTTCAGGTTGAATATCGGTGAAAGAGTGATGGAGGGTATATCTCAATTTTTGGCGTGCAAGGAGGGAGTGATTCCTTTTAAATTCTTGGGGGTTCCGGTTGGGGCAAACCCACGAAGATTGTGCACGTGGCAACCAATTATAGATTCTATGAGAGCAAGGTTGAATAATTGGAAGAGTAGGCAATTATCCATAGGGGGTCGTGTAACGCTCATCAATTCGGTACTTGCATCCCTCACTTTGTATCTCTTTTCTTTCTATAGAGCTTCAAAAAAAGTCATTGCGGAGATTACAAAGTTACAAAGAAGGTTCTTATGGGGAGGGGATGATGAAAACAAGAAGATGGCTTGGGTGAAGTGGGAAACAATTTGCTTACCAAAAGACAGAGGGGGATGGGGCATAAAAAATTTGGAGTTGTTCAATGTGGCTCTATTAACAAAATGGCGTTGGAGATTGTTGAGTGAAGATCGTAATGTTATTTGGAAGGAAGTCTTGGTGGAAAAATATGGTTTAAAGGGGAGATGGCCCGATATGGTTGAGAATAGAAGAGGGTGGGAGAAGAAATCTTTATGGTGGAGGGATTTATGCTTACTAGGAACGGATAATAATATTCAAGAAGATTGGTTTGATCAACTAGTTAAAATTAAAATGGGTAACGACAATATGGCGAGGTTTTGGAAGGATGTTTGGATAGGACGAGATAGGTTGGAGGACTTATTTCCAGAATTATATAATTATTGCAGGTCCAAGGAGGCTACGATTGATAAATTTGGCGAATGGACGAACGATGGTTGGAGGTGGCAAGGGAATTGGACCGACGGTCTGCTGCAGAATTCTGCAGACTGATCGGTTTCTGTTACTATATCGCAGCAGCTACTGCTGCCAGTCACGTTATCACAGTGTGCGGATAAGTGGTCTTGGGTACCGGATGTGTTGGGAGGCTTTACTGTGAAAAAATGCTATGATTGTTTGCTGAATTTTTCTGCAGGTGGAGGGAATATACAGCAGGCCGATACAGTTGCAGCATGTAGGAAAATATGGAAATGTGACGTTCCATCCAAAATTCAAATATTCGCGTGGAGAGTAATTTTACAGCGAGTTGCTTCTAGGGTCGCATTGTATAGAAGAAACATTATTCAATCACAAAATGACCAAAGTTGCGTGTTGTGCTTTCGGGGAGAGGAGACGGTGGAACACTTGTTTGTGTCTTGTGGTGTTGCCAAGTGCATATGGAGAAGTGTTTTCATATGGATGGGGTCTTCAGTTGGTGACATAAAAAATATAGTTACTCACTTTGTGGAGTTTGGGAAGTTAGTGAAAGGTAAAAGGCAAAAATGGGTTAAACATCTCATTTGGATGGCGGTAATTTGGAATCTTTAAATGACACGAAATAAGGTAATTTTCAATGGCGAGGTTGCTTCCGTTCCAACGATATTGGCGGGTATTAAAGATTTTCTACTTCTTTTAAATTTTGGGTCTTCATACATTCATCTCCTACCAGAAGAACGTTGGCGGGGTTAGAGTTCTATGTATCATGAATTTTAAATCCTGGCTTGCTATACGTTGAAGAGATGCAAAGTTCTCTAACTTCTGTCATGAATTTTAAATCCTGACTTGCGGTAACTTCTTGAAAGCAACAAATGGTTCCCTTGCTTTCTCTGTCTCTCAATTTCTCTTCTTTTTTTTTTAGATAAACAAGATTTTCATTGAAACTAAGCACAAAGTGTGCCCAATAGTTACAATGGTAAGGGGAGGGCCTCCTCAAAACCTCCCAGAGCCAAAACCCCCTTGGGAAAAAGACCCTGGGAGGAAAAAGAGTACCTCGCACAAAACAGACTGTGCCACAATGGGAAAAATATCCTAACCCATTGTTTCTCCCCTTCCTACAGACAGAACACACATTATTCTTTAAACATACATGTGAAAACAACCAATTTACACACCCTCTCTGTCTCTCCCACTAAAGAACTCCAACCAAGTCATACTAAGTGAATTTACAATGTTGCTAGTACACTTAGCGGACTATTATACCAATCCACCCAACCTGCCCTATTGTTCTTCCCTTTCCTCGCCTTGAACCAAAGCACCATGCTGTGTCTTTGATTCCCATTAGAAGTCTTTGGCAATGACAATACCTCACCCTTAAAGACTCGCCCTATTCCTTGCCATCCATATGTTCCAAATCACCGCTAGCCATATGAGATGCTTTACCCTTTTTTGTCTCTTTCCCTTTACCAGCCTTCCAAATTCCATAAAATGCGATATCACCTCGTCCTTTTCATAGTAGTTTTCCCCCAACCAAGAGAATACCAACTGCCACACATTCTTTATGATATTACAATTCAGAAAAAGATGTTGTGTCGTTTCCTCCTCCAAAAAACAGAATATACAGCTCGTTTCTAATTGTGGTTGAATAACTCCTCTTCTTGCCAATGCCTCCCGTGTAGCAATCCTGTTATGAAACACACGCCATGCAAATATACTCACTTTTGATGGCACGTCATTCCTCCATAGTTTTTTACACGCGCTCACCAAAGTGTCCGGAAAAGACCCACCAGGACCTGCAAAAGAATTCACAAACCAATCATAGCAACGTTTCACAGTAAAACCTTTAAACGAATCAAGCAGCCAGCACCACGCGTCGCTTTTGTCGCGCACAAAGCTCATCGATCGCTGCAGCGATGCCGCGAGATACCGCTCTCGCAGTGCTTGATGCAGCAGGCACGCATTGTCTGTCCCATTCGGCCTCGCATAGCTACGGCCTGCTTTCAAAGATGTCTGCGTGTCCCAGTTAAGCTCCCAACGCCATTCGTTATGCGACCACGATCCCATCTCTTCAACTACTGCTGCGTTTTGTACACCGCATTTGTCATATATAGCACCGAAATAACGCCGCAAAAGCGGTTCGATTCCCAACCACTTATCACCCGTAAATTTACCAAATTCCCTTCCCGATTTTAGTTTACATGACCTTCAAACCAGCCTTCCTCCAGGTTGATACCCTTCCCTAGCTCACACATATCCCTCCACCAGATTGAGTTTTTCCCCCAATTTCTTGTATACTCCGCTGCTCTCGGCCATCTTCCATTTAATCCATATCTTTCCACTAGTAACTTTCGCCATAATTGATCGTCTTCCTCCGCCAATACCCTCCATCTCCATTTGGTTAATAAAGCTAGATTGAACGCTTCAATGTTCTTGATACCCAATCCCCCTTTGTCCTTAGGTGTGCAAATAGTGTTCCAACTCACCCAAGCCATTTTTTTATTTTCCTCATCCCCACCCCATAAAAACCTCCTTTGCAACTTTACTATTTCATCAATAATCTTCTTGGGTGCTTTATAGAAAGAGAAAAGGTATAGGGGGAGAGATGCCAAAACCGAATTAATGAGTGTAACTCTTCCCCCTATGGATAGTTGCTTACTCTTCCAACTATTAAGCCTTGCTTTTATTACATCCATAACCGGTTGCCAAGTTGTCGCTCTCCTAGGGTTTGCCCCAACCGGAATTCCCAAGAACTTAAATGATTCTTTACCCACTCTACATGCTAAGAACTGTGATATACCCTCCAATCTCCTTTCATCTATGTTCAGACCAATCACATTACTTTTGGCAAAATTTACCTTCAGTCCCGACGCCAGCTCAAACACCCTCAGGATTGTTTTCCAACACCATATGCTCCTCTCGCTCCCATCACAAAATAATATCGTGTCATCCGCGAATTGAAGTAAATTCACTTCCAGATTACTGCTTACCTTGAATCCATCCAAATTTCCGGATTCCACCCCTTTCTTGACTAAACCCGCTAAACCCTCCGCCGCTATCAAGAATAGAAAAGGTGCAAGTGGGTCACCTTGTTTCAATCCCTTCTGAGCTACAAATTCCTCCGTTGGACTTCCATTAACTAAAACTGAAATTGAATTAGATGAATAGCACACTCTCATCCAGTGTCTCCATTTTACACCAAACCCCAGTCTTCCCAACATGTGATCAAGGTAAGACCAACTCACTGAATCGTAAGCCTTTTCAAAATCTGCTTTCAGAATTACGCACTTTTTCTTCTTCCTCTTTGCCATATCAATAACTTCATTTACTACCACTACGCCATCCAGTATATTGCGCCCCGATAGAAACGCGCTTTGCCCCTTCGAGATTACACCTGGCAACACCTTTTTCAATCTTCCCGCCAGGACTTTTGCCATCATCTTATATAAACATCCAATCAGTGATATTGGCCTGAACTCTCCCAATCCTTGTGGGTTTTTTGTTTTTGGGATCAGTGCCATAAAGGACGCACTTACAGCTTTGGGGAGCCTAGCATTCCTATGGAATTCCTCAAAGAACTTCAATATCTCCGGCGCCAACATCTCCCAGTAAGATTTGATGAAATTAAAATTAAACCCATCCGGTCCCGGACTTTTGTTACCGTCACATTCCCATACCACCTCCTTAATTTCCTCCTCCGAGAATGGTACCACGAGCGAGTCAGTCATTCTACCTCCGTTATTCTATTGAACTGAACCCCTTCCAAAGTTGGCCTATGATAACTTTCCTCTCTGTATTTCTCTTCGAAATGGTTCTTCACTGCCCTCTTGATCCCAGCTACATCCTCCACCCATTCACCATCTACCAGTAATTTTCCCAACTGTGTCCGTCTTCTGTTACTTCTCATACAAGCGTGGAAATATCTACTATTTGAGTCACCCTCTGCTATCCACTTCGCACGTGATTTTTGTGCTATAAGGCTTTCCTTTGCTTGTAACTCTTGCCAAAACTCGTCAGTCATTCGTCTTCTTAGTTCATCACTAACCCCTCCACCCTCCACCGCAACCCTTTCTATCTCATTCAATTCCTTTACTATCTCTTTGATTTTCAACTCTTTATATCCAAACACCTCCCTATTCCACACCTTGAGTTTTTCCTTCAACATCTTCAATTTTTCCTTCAGTACAAAATCTCCCCTTCCTTCCACTTGAAATGATTCCCAACACTGTGTAACAAGATTTCTGAACTCTGCATGATCCAACCAGCAGTTATTAAACCTGAATGGTTTTGGCCCCCAATTTTTCACTGAATACATCAACCACACGGGGCAATGATCCGATATTTCTCTATCACCTACCCACTGGCTTCTGACTTGCCATTTGTCCACCAAGCCCTCAGTGAGTAAAATTCTATCCAATCTACTTGCCCTCCCGTCACCTCCGAAACAAGTGAACCTCTTTCCTTGAGCCGGTAAATCAATCAGATTCATGTCATCCATAAAAGTACTAAACTCCCTGGCCTCTGCTTGGTTAAAAACTGTCGTGCACCCACTTCTCTCGCCTCTTGAGACTACTGCATTAAAATCTCCAGCCACACACCACTCCCCTTCATCAAATTGACTCTTCAGTTGCTTCAGATTTTCCCATAGCCTCCTTTTCCCTGCCAAGTTGCACACCGAATAAACATTGACAAAATAACACGTGTCTCCCTCCACCTTTGCACATATCCCCACAAAACATTCCCCTGAAAACGAGAACATCACCTCCAACAAATCACTCTTCCATACGCTTACCATCCCTCCTGCTTGTCCATGGGCTATTTTACAAAGAAAATCAAAATTTTCATCTCCCCAAATACTCCTAACAGCTCTCCTTGATATCTCGCCGCATTTCGTTTCCTGAATCATACAGAAATCCACCCTTTCCTCTACTATCAGCTTCCGGAGGCGCCTTCTCTTTGCTGCACCTCCCCACTCTCTCATATTGATTGTGGCAATCTTCATTGTGACACCATGTTTGTCTCCTTCCTTCCTTTTGCTTCTTGATCCCTGGCCTCCAACTGCCTAAGTCTTTCCACATAGTCTTCGTCCTTGTTTTGACCAACTATACCCAATTGATCCCTAGCAAAACTCCACATTTTGTTTCCAATAGAGATTTCATGATCCTTCAAAAATCTATCATTGCAAAACCTAATACCAGAATCTCCTACCGATACCTCACCAATAACCGATCCCTCTCCTTCACAGTTTATTGATACAGACATACCTGGCACATGAGGATTCCGTTGCACTACATATACCTCGTCATTAGTAGCGCTCCTGCTTGATTCCGATAATGCAGCGATCTTCTCCCTGGCTTTTTCATTTACAACGCCTATTGTGATGTTCGTGTTGTTCTTCTCCTTGTTCTTCAGTTTCTTCTTCCCTTTCCTCTTCATATTTTTCTTCATCTCTGATTGCACTTCTTTATTCTCGCACGAACCTGGTGAAGAGATACCTGCAATAAAACTTCCAAACTCAGCCAATTGATCATTTATTTTATTGTTTTGTTTCCTCGAGGTATCTGGCACCACCATGGGCCCATTACCACCTACAGTTTCCTTGACCATCTCCTCCTTTCCTAATTCATTATTTTTTATGCACTCCTCCTCCCCACACATAGGTGGGACCACCTGCTGCGCATTTGGTACCACATGCACCAGCCCTTGCCCCTCTAGCTGACTTTCATTGTTTTGGATACTCTCCTCCTCCCCATTATTCTCCTCATTATTGCTATTAACTTCTTCGCTGACTTCTTTTACCCCCTCTATCCATTTTGGATTTTCATCTCCTTCCTCCTCCTCCTCCTCCTCTGACTGGTCTTCCACCATCTCCTCCATCCCGAACAAAGGTGGATTACCCTCTTCGTCACTACTGGAATCACTATACTCCTCCCCATCCTCCCTATTATTTTCATTCGCCATTGTCAGCCCTTCCCACCTCAATGGCCCACACCATTCCTCAAGCACTTTGATCTCATATCTTATTCCATTAATAATGGCATTCACAACCATATTGAAAGCATCATAGCATTTGGTTCGTATTAAGATTCTTGCTACATCTAACGTGGATTTCTTTCATGTATTTTCATCAACCCCCAAAAACGTTCCAAATTTACGTGCCAATGAAGAAAAGAACTCATTATTCCATGCATGCACGGGGATACCATGGCATCTAACCCATACCACTCTCTCCTTATCATAGTCCATTGGATTCCATTTCCTTATATCTCCAAACACCTCATAAAACCATTCTTCAGATTCATCAAGTATAGCTTGAATATACCCCTCCTCCATTTCTTCTAGAAGTACCAAATTGGCTCCCATTGGAGTCACTTTGATTGTGAAAACTCCTTGCCTATTAAACCATTCTTGGACCAAGTGGGTACCACCTACGTTCTTCACCTGGGCCACATACATCCTTCTTAATTTGTCCATCTCCTCTTCCGGCGCATTGTACCAAACACCACACAAGTTTTCTTTCCTGAAATAAACTATTTTTTGCTCATAATGCGCATGATTGGCTTTCCTATTATCAAATTCCTTTGCCCTTTGATGTTGCTGCCAACCTCTTCCACTTCCATGTGCATACCTCACGCTTCCCCCTCTTTCTTGACCATTCATATTCCTTCCCCCTCCTTCCCAGCGATAATTCTTTTTCCCTGTGTTATTACTTTGCTGCCTGTTCATGATCCTGTTCACCGTATTCTTCCCATTCCAGATCGGTTCATTTATCTTCATCACCGCTTGCTTGCCATTACCGTAGCCCGTCCCTTTGTTTTCTCCAGTCACTTTGATACCTGCAGACCCAATCCCCGTAGCCCGCCCCTTAGATTCCTCCGTATTTTTGTTCACCGGCACCTCCTTCCACTCCCTACGCGTCATCTTCCCCGCTTCCTCCCGACCTCCTGCTTGGCTTTTCTGCACCTTTCCTGTTACTTGTAAAGTCTCTCTGCCAAACCTTGGCAAGTTAGCATGTAGTTTATCAGCGCCGATGATGATATTGTCAAGCTTCACCGCGAAAGACTCCGGTTCCTCCACGTCGACAAACCTAACAAACCCAAACCGCTTTCCCCATTTGTTTCTCTTTGGTGGAATGACTACCTCCGTCACCTTGCCGTAAAACGCGAATGCCCTGTACATCTCCTTCGCTCCATGAGAGTCCGGGAAGTCGGAGAAATAAAACGACACCGCGCCGTCCTTGCCATCTTTCCAGTTTCCAGCGACTTCTGTTCTTCCACCATTGAATTTGAGACGTTTTTTCTTCCTACAGACTTGCTGCCAACCATCGTTTCTGTTCTCTTCATATTCCTGTTCTGACCCTTTCATCTTCACCTGCGTTTTCTTTTTGATTCTTGCTTCCTCCTCATCGCTTTCTTTGGATCTTTCAAAGACCGCCGCTGCGTTCGTCTCCTTTTCTCATCTTTCTTCGCTCGCTCCTTTCAACTTCACCTGCTCGTTGCCTCCTTCACGCTCATGCTCAGTAATTTTCCGCGTCTCCTGCTGTCTCTTTTGGTCTTCCTCACGTTTTTCTCTCTCTGCTGATGTTTCGCCTTCCACAAACCCTAGCGCACTCTCTCTCTCTACTTTCTTCTTCTCTTTAATACTCCAGGTATTTACTTTTTGCAACTAATTAAGTTTTACTACTATGGGAGTTAATGACATATTCAACTCAACGTATCCACTCTCATCAATGTTTTGTAGCAATAAGAATGGCAAGACATAAGCTATCTAAGTGTACTGTACACCGCACATGTAGACAAGAGCTCAATTCAATTCCAACAAAAGTAAGAGACTTTCGTATTAGATTAGGTTCCGGGGTATATCTCTAAGATGATTCGCCTGCAAGTAAAAAATAATAATTATATGAAATGCAACACATTTGAGTTTTTGACGCGATCTTTATATCTAGGCTTTTCCTTTTCCCACACCCCCTCCTACTGATCGCACGCCCCTAAACATTTTTTTTCCAAAAATGACCTCGCGTGGGACGCTCGTGCAGCGCGGTTTAAGTGATTGTTCGAACGACGTTGTGCGAACAGGTTCGAACGACCTTGTCCGTGTTAAGGAATTTTTGTTGTTCGAACAATGACATCGTTCGAACCTGTTAGAAAGAAGTCATGCGTGTTAAGGAATATTGCCAACTGATGGTGTGAGGGTGTGTTATTGCTGCCTCGAATGGCTTTATTCGAACTTGTTCGAAGGATAGCGTTCGAACATGCGTTCGAATGGTTGCATACGAACGAGTGTTGTGCGTAAAGCGAAACTTAATAAACGTAAAGCGAAACACGTTTTGTCATTTCAAAATATGTCAGTCAAGAGTTATACAACATTGTGTACCAAAATTATAAAACCTAACTTAACATTGACTACCATCACTATCTTTACTTAAATCTACACTAGGAAGGGGATGGGGGGTTGTGATTGTATGAGCAAACACTTCCACTTTTGCATGCGGCTAATAAAAAGCGAGTCCCAACCCTTTGCTATGGGTGCCCTATTAGTATTCCACATCAAATCCGACAGGGGCATTGGACTTCCCGGCTTCATAAAGATCTTCAAAAAGACAACAAAAAACATAATGTTATGTAATGTTTTGGAATGACTACACTGAATCTAAATAGAAGACACTTTACCTGTACAAAGTGTTTGTGTTCTGGTACCAAAATGATGTTGAAATGTCGGGCACTTCTGAATGGCGCAACATTGAAGGGAAAAATTGTGTAACAACAATTAGGTGACCAACAAGTCAGGACGACTTTGTACTTGTTACTGATTAGATACCCCATATCCGGTATAGTCATCCAATTATATTCAACATTGTTCCCATGATGTGCCTTCAACAACGCCTTCATCAAAAATGTGACCTTACCAATACCACCATACAGTCGAGTGGAGAAGTCATTGTATTGGTTAAGCTCCTCCATCAGATTTGTTCTGACTGACTGCCATCCCTCCTCACCCATTCCAAGAAATGCTGCAATACACCGGTATCCACAGTTACCATCACCAACCACGTTAACAACTTTTTCAACATAGGGACGCATGTATGCTGGCATCCCTATTATGTATGTATTAAATACATCCATAACTGCAGCATCAATATCTGTAACAATAGGATTCAATGTAAGAGCAAGAGCTGGTGTCAAAGTAGGAGCTCTTGAAACAGTAGCAGCTTCTGTAACAATAGGTGTGGGTGTTGGTTTCTTATTTAGAGGAGGAGTAGGGATTGTAGTAGCACAATCAGCTTGAGTTCTCTTTTTGCTTAGTGATGGACACGTTGACAAAGTAGGAGTAGGAGTTGAACCAGAACTGTATGGGTTTGTAGGCGTTTCACAACCGTTCCTTCTCTTCTGAAGTTAACCTACCAATGTACGGACGTCCATCATGATAAGTAGCCATCCCAAGAGATTTCCCAACCGCCCGCACCCAAGTCAGCAGCTCCTCACGAGTAGGAAATAACTGAAATTCAATTACTAAGTGTCAGTTACATAATTTGAATAGTTCGCTAAAATTAAAACAACTAATTCATTCTTACCGTATCAGTTTTGAACGAACTAGTAAAGTCTTGGGATTCGACGACGTCAATTGACATGTCAACTGCGACAGTTGACATCTCAGCTGCTAAAGTTGACAACTCAACTGCTCCAGATGCACCCTCATTTTCATCCATTTAACCAACAAAAACCTGCACAGAACCTGCAACTTATCAGTTGCTGTCATACGCCTGTTCGAACGGCCTTATGCGAACAGAGTTCGAATGAGGCTGTTCGAACAAAGAAAATTCACATCCCAATTAACACCTGTTCGAACACGTTCATGCGAACATGTTCGAACGACCCTGTTCGAACTGAGCGCGTTTGCAGAAAAAAAAATGGCGTAAAAAACTCAAAACAGAACCAAAATGAAAAAAGTTTGGTAGGGTTATTACCTTGAGCTAGTTGCCAATGTTGGGTAGTTGAATGGGAGTGAATGATGAAGGTGAGGATGGGTGGGTTTTGGAGTGGAGAGAGGGGAGGTTTGGGTTTTGGAGAGGGAGTGTGTTTGTTGTAGGAGAAGAAGAGGGAGAGGGGTAGAGGGGGAATGGAATTGTAAGTGGGGTTAGTTTGGTAAATGTGTAGGGTGAGGGGGTGTGTTTTGAGTAGGAGGGGGTGTGGGAAAAGTAAAAGCCCTCATTACCTCTTAGGGTTTTTTTTTTTACCCCCACCAAATCCCCATATACCCCCACATAATAGAGAAACCCCAAAATACCCTTGACAAAACGTTTTTTTTAAACTAAAACCAATCGTATATACACCTGGGGGGTGTTTATACGACCCTATGTTATAAGGCATCGTATATACACCCCAAGACATATATACGATTAATGTGAAGTTGGCCAATCGTATATACGCCTGGGGGTGTATATACGATGCCTTATAACATAGGGTCGTATATACACCCCCCCAAAGGTGTATATACGATTGGTATGGTATTTTTTTTAAGTCAAATAAAAATTAATTAAGGCTTGAAAATAGGTTTAATGTGTAGTTCGTTAACACGTGACGATGTTAGACATCGAACGTATAATTTAGGCTAAAAAATCGGTTTTTAGGCAACCTACTCCGATCGTAATGTAACCACAGCCATTAAATCCGAAAAAAAATCAATGATCATGACTCCCTTAAAAGGGTCTTCTTACGGGACTACGGCCTCAAAATCCCAAATTCCATCGTTTACTATTTCTTAGGAATTTTTTTAATTTTTCATAGTCTCCAAAAAATCTAAAAAAAATTGCATAGCCTTATTTTGATTTTGTTAAATTTTTAGGGGTGTTTTTATAATTTTTTAGATTAGTTTTGACTATTTAACAAATTTTTAGTAGTCTTTTTATAACACTTTTAACTTTTTGGTACCCCATTTACTACCCTAGAGTTAAAGAGACCAAATGTAATATAATTTTGTTTTTTTAGTTCATCTGAGGAAACATTTCACATCAAAGTAATTTATCTTCTTTAACCGAAATCAAATTTATATACTTTTGTATTATACTTATTTTTCCTTTTAGTCCCTACGGGGAAACATTACATTATTTAGTTACAACTTTATTGTGTTTAAACACATCATATTTATAAAAAAAATTAATAGTAAAATAATTATTTTACTTTTTAGACATCCACAAACATTACATATTGGCGGTATATTTTCACTTGCTAAAACCATAAACTAATTATCTTTTATTTTTGAAAAGAAACTCATTTGTTAGTAGATTTGAATTTGAGTTTAACTTCAATCCAAATACACATCGCATTCTATATACATCTTCGTTGTTACACATGCGTAGAAACGAAATGGCCCGTGCGAATGCACATGTATTCGACTAGTATTACATATAATCAAGCACCATATCCTCTTGTTCTTTGGCCTTCTTCATATTCTCTTCCTAGGCTATACTAGAATTGCCACTGACAGAGACTGTATTCTCTTTATTGATAGACACAACAAACTTTTTACTAGGCTCAGTTGCCTTAGCAAGTCCCTTAGGAATAGACTTGTTCTTGGCAGTAGGTTTAGGAATATTCTGTTTGTTCTTTCCAACCATAGGGTTACAGACTCTGGGTGTAGAAGTTTTGTAGACTATATTCTTAGGTTGGATCTCTTCAACACCTTCCTCCTCATTAGGAATGTCATTGTCTTTCTCAAAGTATTGGTTAGGAGAATTACTCTGGTTGAACTAGCATAATTAACAGCATATCTAAAAGAATTATTTCCATCAGAAACATGTCTCTTGAGGAGTCCATCTTAACCAAGATTAGAATTTTTTTTCTTCGTCCAGCAAACCAATATACAGACGCATAACAAAGATGGATACACTGCAGCAGTAGAACATCTTTACATAGCAGAAGCCACAAATTGCTACCACCGCTTTATTAAATGAAGCCTATTCTTTTTTCAACTATATTTACTAAAAAATTGATTGGAAAGTTTACACACACACACACACAGGTGCACACATTATATAATGGCAAGGACACGACTGCGTCGCTTCAGTTAATGACACCATATTGCCAACGAATAATGATGGTACGAAAGACTAATTTCTTCAGCTAATTAATCTATCAACATATGAAACAATTCCTTACAAAGAATTTTAATTTAGTGAAGAAAGTTCAAAGGGGGTGGGAGCTGGGTTCATCTATCAATTTGGCTTTTAATGATGTACAGTAATACAAATGGATTCTTCCCCTAACTATCAGTCAACTACGACATAAAAAGTAGCAGTGAAAATCAGACATAGGTAACAATGCCTAAGTTTGCAGGAAAAAACCGGGCTGTGGGTTTGAGTTGCACTTCTGCATGTTCTATCTATCTATCTATCTATCTATCTATCCTTTTCTTGGTTATTAGATTCTTTTCTCGGAGTTTCACTGTTCTGCATACTTTCGCTTGATTCCTCAGCGTTAGGTTTTCCCTGTTTCATAGGATGTCAAGGGATAATCAATACAAACAATAATAAACTTCTAGCTGCAGAAAAATGAAAAACGTCAAAGAACCTACCAAATAAACATAGAATAGAAGAATACTACTAGTACTAGCAATACCCCATTCTACACACTAATGATTGAATTTTTTTTAAAATTAACATGCTTATTGATTACTTTTATAAAAAGATGCCGACTTCTTAAAAATAGACCTAGAGGCTAGGACTGCATTTAGATGGCTTATGATCAACTTATTTAGGATTAGCTACTCACATATAAGCACTTGTCATAGTTTTTGAGAGAGCTTATGAAAATAACATACGACATGTTCATAAACTATTTTCAGCTTATTTCAATAAGCTCTTCAAAATAGCTTATAAAACTAGCTTAGAAGTTATATGAAAACAACTTAACTACACTTTCTCTTTGATTATATAAATAACATATATACAAGTGCTTATAGGATTTTTTTTTGGTGACTGGGCGAGCCGACGAAGACATAAGCCCCGAACCCTGCAGTATCCCAACGTGGACAACGAAGGACTAATCTGCAGTCGGGCCGTCATCGACAACCCTGGCCAACGGAAATTCGCTCCAACCGGGAATCGAACTGGGGAGCATACCCAGCCGACCCCCAGCGGGACTCAATGGGGGACAAACCCACCAATTGAGCCAATAAGCGCTTATAGGATAGACAATTATCCAATAAGCGCTTAAATAAATTATTTACCCAAACACACCCCTAGTGTGTTAAATATATGTCTTGCTGGAACATGGACATATACAATTCGGGAGCACCTCCAAAGATTAATTCTCCAAACAAATAGACAATTTTCCATCCTCAACATGTAGCCGTGGGTTCAACTGAATGTTCAGTGAATTGAATTTTATTGCCAAGGAATTGCCTGTTGAGCTGGCGTACCATTCAATTGTGGATTCAAAATCTTATAAGACCGATTTAGCAACACATAATTGTAAGCATATTCCTTTGCTTGAATACAAGTCATTGGCATAGAAGAGGGGGCATAGAGAAGATTTTACCTTGTTTCTGTCACGCCAGCCAAGTCCAAAACTTAGAAGACCAATCTTCCGTGAAGGGTTTCCGAACCTTGGGCTTTGTACACGACCAGCCCTACAAAAATACCCCCAATGACAATGATTCAAAAGAATGTCGTCTCGAACAATAAATCACTGTAGCAATCTTACATCATATGCAGAACACTCTTTGTAATGTCAGAGTCAAAGGATTCAGATGGTGGAAAATACACTATTAAAGGTCAATTGAACGAGTGATAGCACACACTTTCTGAAACTTGATCAAACTGGCACCTATTTTTAGATCATAGTTGAAGTTTTCCCATGATACGATCAAAGTAACAATGGCTAATCTTCTTTCCAATATAGTTTCGTTATTTTGGAAAGCTGTTTCCACTTTCCAGGTCAGCACTAGAGAAGTGTGAATGATGTTATATACCAAGAGACAGACTTCAAGCCTTTCACTGAAGCCTCGGCTGCTTCAACGCCATTCAGTTTCCTCAATGAAACTCAACTATTTAAGGCTATTTCTTAAAAAAAATTCCTCATCTCGTAGTTTATTAATCTAACTTTCAGCTTTTCCATGCAGTATTGGTGGTTCACAGAGGCTGCTGTTTTCATCTAGTTCAAACCAGTGGAATTATCAGTGTGATACCAAATTTCTAAAGAAGGTTTATCACGAAACAATGTTTAGTTGATGATATATTGATACATACACAAAATAACAACGATTCTGAGATATGCAGTTCCAAGAGCTCAAAGAGGATAGTTGTAACAGTTAATATTAATAACAAATAATTTGGACTAGAAGAGGAGAAAGTTGCATGTAGAATCTACAATAACATGGTATCTAAAACATTTGTACCTTGGAGAAGAAGTTGCTTTGGATTGGCCAGATTCATATTGAAGGGTGGCCTCCAACATACTTTCTGCCATAACAACTCGCTTCTGCATCTCTGCAATTGATGCCATGGCCTTCTCATACTTTTCCTGCATATTTATTATATTGGAAATAGATATAATCATGTCAAGTAATATCCATAATATTGTGGTTACTTCTTTTTCTCTGGTACCATAAATTAGAAAGCACTTCAATGCCGTAGAAATGTTGTGGCCTGTGGGGGTTTGGATCAAAGCAAAGATAAAAGGAGAAAATTTAATTTCACAATTGTTAGCTCAAAAGAATGAAGACGACCTTTATCCACAAGCTCATTGTGTACAAAATACAGAAAAATAGCAAAAGAATATTTTATTTTCCATGATTATTATCAAGAGAAAAGGTAAGCGTAGATATATCAGATAATTATTAGATTAACAGCGCATTCCTCAACTACTCATGCTTGCATCCATTCTATCAGTCAAAAGCATCAATAGGGATATTGCTTACGAAGTTGCACGGGAAACAAACAGAAAAGTGCCAAAACTAGTATACTATCATTAGAAAACAAACAATAAAATATATAATGCCGCTATGAAATTCAGTTTTAGACAGGGATACATCGTGTCATCATGAATCAAAATTGAAGTTATTGTTGTATCAGTATTAATATTAATATGTTTTAAAAACAACAACCTCCACCACCACCAAAGTTTTCTTTTCACTAGGCGGAGTTGACTAACACTACAATATCCTGTTATGAGTCAAACCCAATGATCGACATCATAATGTCCTGTAACAAATCAAGTCGTACAATAGAACGTTTATATCTGAATCTGTCTTAGTAGTTTCAGTCGTTTGACATATTTTAATCTGATCTCCTTCTACCTCTAACAATTCGCCTGTCCTCAATTTTGTCTACCCTCTTCAATGGTTCTTCTACGGGCCTTCTCGATACATGTCTAAATCACCTACAATGAACTACCATTTTTTCTAAAATGGGAGCTACCCTATTTTTCTCTCGAATGATTTCATTTCTAATCTTAGAATTTTTTCCTACAATGGGAGCTACCCTAATTTTCTATCTAGTGATTTCACTCCTAATCTTATTTGTCTCATGTAACCACTCATCCATCTTAACACTCACATCTCTGCAATACTAAGCATGTTTACGTAGAAGAATTTTACTCGACGGCATACAGGAACACAAATGACCAGAATCACATTGACGGTTGGGGAGGGGGGGGGGGGGCGGGGGGCGGGAGGTTTACCTGAAGTGTGTGAACTTCAAATTTCTGAGCTGCAAGGTCTTGTTCTGCTCTTCTGCGGGCATCCTCAGTAACTTTTTGGTCCTGCTCTAGCCGCATTAGGACCTGAGCATGCAGAGAAGAGTTCAAAAATTTCTATGCAAAAAAACATAGATATTTTTCTCAATTTCTATTTAGTTTTCATTTCTGCAAATAAGCTTACAGAAATAGACACTGGAGAAAACAGGTGCACATAGAACCTGCAGCATGGAAGCCTCTTGTTCTTTCTTATCAGCAAGGGCTTGTCGTAACTCAGCTACCTCCTGCTCCAATTGCTCAACCTGCATGATCACAAACATTTTTGTAAACCTTGAAAGTCAAATTAACAGATAAGAAGTTTGTAGAGAAGAAGAAATGATAAATATTAACATACTTGGATGCTGAACTAATTTTCCTAGCGGTTGTCTTTTACGGGGTTAAGTAAAAAGTCTTCTTTTCTGATTGATTACATGATATTTAGATCAAGATTATTTATATTACTTATATCTGCTCCAGGCATGGGTTTGGTCTAATGGTCTCTCTAAGATTTAAACCTTGACCAAAAAAATAGGTGGTTAAGAATAGTGTGCTGTTATCTTGAAGTTTCAAAATTTCTCCCTATTCTCCCTGTTTATTATTCTAAAGAAAAATGCAAATTTACATGAAAGTGAGTTCATCTCAAGAAACTAAAGGATAAAGCACAGAATTTATTTTTTTGGTGAGAAGCGCAGAAAATATTTCATAGTATTAATTGAACCCAAGGGTAGCTGTTCAAAAATAAGGAGCTGCGTTTTATGCCATAGCACTGGGTCAAACATGATAAGGATGAACTTGGAGCTCATATATACCAGCATCAGCAGCAGTAAATTTATAAAAAAACAGGGTAATTTGATATATTAAAAGCTTCATGTATATCAACAACCAAATTTAGTACCAATGAATGGAGTTGGCTACATAGATCAAAATTCCATTCATGTCTATCTTAAACCAATTTTTTAATAAAAGGACTTTGAGTTTTTGTTAACGGTTTCTCCTCATGTTTTCTTTAGTCTTCCATTTGATCCACATTTTGCACAATTATGTTTGAAAGTATGAAGGTGAGGGGATATGTCTTCCATTTTTAGAAATTTAATAAACACACATACCAAAAATAAAACAGATAAAACAACAAGATCAATTAACGTTGGATATACCCTTGCACACAATTCCAGGCGATTATCTTCCTTCACCATCTCCATTAAAGCTGTTTCAAGTTCCTCAGCTCTGCTCAAGATATGAAACACATAAATTAAAAAGGTATTTAACCAATCTCACCCTTCTGAATTGAATAAGTAAAGTTTTCATATCTAGTAAAGCAACACCGGTGATGAAAGGGAGAAAGATACTAGTATAACATCAAAAGTGCTAAATGCAATTAATTATAAAGATTTATATAACACTTGGATTTACAAGCAAGAAAGCCAGAATGGAGTGTAAAGTGAGTAAGCAAAACGAATAATATTCACAAATGGGTCAACAATGTCGTACTAAGTGAGATTTTAGAAAGATGCACATATTGCTGGTTGATAGGTGAGAATTATTTCCTAACACAGTTCTGGGCTTGATTTGCACAATCATCGGATACTCTAAAAGAAATATTTTATGGATAGGCTTTGAAGCTTATTGCATTGGGTTGATAATTCCTTCGTGAACTCCATTTATATTCTAGAAACCTTCTGGCAACTTTTTGTGTAGCACGCTGAAGAACAAATCAAGTTGTCTTAAAAGATTGGGAATTAGAATACGAACATCAGAAATAACAACCTGAGTATGGCAGATCTTTTCTCCTCCAGCAATCTGCACAACTCGACCTTCAACCAAACCACCTGCAAAAAAAGTTGTTAATGATTGAAACTTATAAAGGGCTGCAAAAGAGTTGGTTACACTAGAGCAAGTATTTAACGGATAAATACTTTCAGATAACTGTAGTAAAAAATTAAAGCGGGAAATTAGACTATAAATTGCCCTGATTGTAATAAATGACTTTCAAATTTTGGCCACAGAGAATATAAAATTTGTCTAACGATGTTGTGGTTCCATCAGGAAGACTTGAGTCACACAGCCACAATTTTGGTTAATTAATAACTAGAAACCAGAGATAGACAAGAGACGTGGTGAATTTAAGGTCTAAACTCTAAAGCATGGGAAATATTTCAATCTTCAAAGGTACAATTTTCTGATCAATAAAATCTAATTCTTTTTTAAAGGAAAAAGTTCAGGAATATAAAATCAACATATAAAAATCCACTGAAGATCCAGCATTGTAAATTTAACATTGTCCTATTCATGTTCCTTTTCCTTTTCAGTCTTGTGCATCTGAGTCAAATGGTATATCACTCACAGAGAGGCAGAGTTATAACATGACAGCAAAACAAATGTAAACTACTCGTAAAATATACAATAATCAAGCATGTTATGAATAAAAGAAAAATACTCGTGCTTGATATTCCGGTTCTCCAATTTCAAATTGTAATGTAAACATTGCCAATACCTTTTACCAATACCTAGTTAACCTTACTCCAGATAAAACAAGGCAAATCAGACAAACCTTGAATTATAACATACTAAGGTGGAATTACTTATTAAATTGGAGTTTAGTGGTAGGTAAATTGCAATCTAAGCAAACATAGCCTTTTTTTGGGATGGAGAAGCAACCTGCTCCTGGAGATCTGGTAGGGAATCCACTTCTGTATCAACATTGAGGCTATTAAGCAATTCATCTATATTAGAGGAATGGGATTCCAACTGCACATCCTTTTCAGCTATCATATCGCCTCCTTCATTAATTTTGCTTTCCTCTACCAGTGACCCTGGGTCATGCTTGAAACTATATAATTTAGATGCAAGCCCTTTTGAATCTTTCCAAACTCGTCCTTTCCTTGACCTCTCTTCAATAACATCTAATACAGATGGGCGGTGTTTTTCTCTCAATTCCTGCAATCTTGCCTCAGTTACAGCTAGATAACCCATACAAGCAGTAAAGACAAGCTGGCTGCTATCGAATGTCGAGCCAGCTAATGATTGCAATAGAGTAATAGCATCCCCTGCATCTGTTGTTGTAACTAATGCAGGACCTAGAATAAGAGATATATTATTTTAAGAATGTAAACAATAAGTTAGTTTAGTTTAGTCTAGTACTTATACATACAAGTTTGCAAAGACCAGACTCATAAACAGAAAAACACAAACTCCATACCATATAATTCCATTAGAGCCAGTGCTGTCCGAAATAGCATAACACGGTTCCCTTCAAATAGTAGTACATCCCAAACTCGAATAACTAAAATGCAGAAACACATTAAAAGGTAACATATTTAAGAATATGCCAAGTTCAGAATCAATGCTTTATTAATATTAAAAACAAGAAAATCATTCAAATAAACTCACCACTTTCCCATGGAATCATGTTTACAAAGATTGATAGAAACCACGGTCCAGATATCCATGCCACCTGCACTCCCAAGTAATCCAGATGATTAACTGCACCAAAAACAGCAATAGAATAAAAAAGGCTATCCAACTTGATTCATAGCGACAATTATAAGATCACTTAAGAGCAGCGATGATAGATACAAACCTAGTTTAGGAAATCTTTCACGCATCAACTCCTCAAAAACAAGCTGGTCCACCTGACAAGTGAAAAGCTTCTGTCAGCCTGTGACTGACAAAGAAAATTGTGTCCCTCAATACAATAATTATCGGATATGCAAGTTTGTCTCGGGAAACAGGATAAATAGTTTTCATTTTTCTTTTATAAAAGACATAAATTTGAATTCACACCTGGGATTCTATCATTTCCTCCGTATAATAACCTTCAAAATAGTCATCAATAATTCCAACAAATGTCCTGAGATATCCCAGTGAAACAACTCAGGTCATATAAAGTTAAAATAAAAAAGTATAGATAATAGATCTCCAAAAAAGAAGGTTTATGCTAGAAGAAATAAGCAGGGTAGTAAGTAAATAGAACTTTAAAGGCAAAAATAATTGTAGCGAGCATCATAACTGTTAGATACAGCTTATCACAGTTAGTTTGCAATCATAGGGGGTTAGTTATAAGAAGCTGGAAAATAACAATTTCTAGTTAACTTTTATTTTGTGAAATAGCAGTGAAGAGAGTTACCAGGTGTCCAGATCTCAGAACACCTGGATACTAATAACATTTATGTATTCTTCACCATCCTTGACCTCTGTGTATCACTGTTGGTGCAAAACTAGAGACTGAGGGTTCAGTTCAATACAAAATCATTCTTTTAGTACTTCGTTTTGCTACAGTTTTAGTGTGCTCTGTGTAAAACAATATAAATATGCAGTCATAAGTAGAAAATATCTAGTTTGTCAAAAAAAATCAGTTAAGAAAAGACAAAATGATGGAGGTAACTATTGTCTATGCTGAAAAGCGGGACTGCCAAGGGGAGGAAATACAAAGACAAGCTTCCCAAACTTACCAAAAGGCATTTTCTTCTGGCATTAGAAGCAGCAATAAACCAGCAAAGAAATTCATCGCCTGCATATATTCCAGTAACAAAACTTAGTGACAAAGAATAGGATGATGACAATAATGAAAGATTACCACCAGTGAAGAGGTTAATAGATGCTATCAACAAAACTTCTATTACTACTCAAACAAAACACACACACACAAAGAGTAACCACTATGGAAATGCAGAGATGGTCAATAATAGTCAGTATGTCAAACCCCATATTGCACGGAACACAATATTTCAATTGGTTTATGCTTGGGGCTTTAAACATTATGTACTTTTACTAACTAATTTTTCATAAAAGGGAAAAAACCACACAGTTTCAGGAAATAGTAATTTAAAAATATCCCAATGACACAACAGTTCTCAGTTTATTTAACCCTTGCAGGGAAAATACTTGTTCGGAAGGTTGGGAATTTTATGAGCAAGAAGTCCATAAGCTTAAACATTAGGAAGTAATAGACGAAAGTTACCTGACAGTACCCAACAGCGGGGTTATGTCGAGCATATGCTAGCAGTAAACGCCTCAAGGAACTCCTGCCATTTTCGTCCAAAGCAGGGTGACCTGGGAAAGTTCGAGGTATGTCCTGAAAATGGAAAGTGCGATTTAGTCTAAGGAGAGAGCCAACTTGCAATACAAAGCAAAAGATGCAGCACCTACAAATCAAAATAAAGTCCAAGGCGCATGCAGCTAATGACCTTCTCAATCTGCTTTCTCCATTTCCCTGCTGCAACGGATAACACATCTTGCTCCTTGCCTTCACAACTGCTAGTTTCCTGTGCTAACAGATCATTATAATAGCTCTCCACCCTCCGTGTCTTCACACCTACAAAGGCTTGCCAGACCTGTAACAATAATATTGCAGTGTAGGGAAGGCTACAGTAGTTTTCCCCCAACAAAAGTAGGAAGTTCAGTGAATTAGAAAGCATCAATTTTACCTCTCCTCTAAGATCCTTTGGGACTCCTCCCTGAACAAGGGACTCCAGTTCCTTCCATGGAGAGAAAAGTTCTGGCAAGTCTTGATCGAATAAATTATTTTCTTCCCTTAAGCCACTGATACCACCGTCTAGTATCTCATTTGTGCGGACCTCTTCCTGAATATTTTCATCAGAAGACCCTTCTACAGGTTCTGATTCTTCTATAGATGGAAGATGGCCATCATTACCATTTATGTTCTGACCTTTCATATTCTTTCCTTTCTTGACACGAGAGCTCAATATTTGTTCAATGGAAGTAAGAGAAGGTCTAATTTCAGCCCAGTGTTGAACCTTACGGGTCTTTATTTCTTCTGAATGGGGCAGTTCCTTTGCAGAATCATTTCCTGTTAGACTATCAGAAACAGACTTCCTGCTACTTGAATCATCCCCTTCATTATCCCTCCCCTTTGCAGAATCATTTCCTGTTGGACTATCAGAAACAGACTTCCTGCTACTTGAATCATCCCCTTCACTCTCCCTCCCTAGATCAGTACCTTCTTCTATCTCAGTACTTCCAGAAGACGTTATTCTACTTGAGTCGCCTCCTCTGTTAACCCTATTTAGATTTGTCCGTTCTATTATCTCATTACCTTCAGCAGACTTCCTGCGATTAGAATCATCTGCTTCACTAATGCTGACTGCATTAGTCCCCTCTACCTCTTCACTTTCAGAACCACTTGAATCATCTCCATTGCTAACCCTTTGAGGACTTCCCTCTTCTTTTACCTCATTGCTTTCAGCCTTCAATATTTCTTTATGTTTGTTCTCAGATGAACTTGCTTGAGAAGAAGTGGCTACCTGTTCAATGAAACTTCTCCATTTATCTGATCTTTCATTTTCCTCTTTCTGACATGATAAATGCATCAGTTTAGGGTTGAACTTTACATTTAGTTTGTGCTGCTTATTGCTAAAAACAGCTCTCAGAATTACAGAGAATAACATCATTTATGTAGCTCCATTTTTCGTTGTATCAAAAAGCTAAAATATAATGCTTCAATTATTTTTCTTTGGTTATTCAGGGAACTCGTTACTTGAATCCTAAACGGGGACTTGAAAAACATAATATAAATTCATTTATTTCTCACACTAATCTAATGCCTTCTGCGCAAAGAAATTGTAGGCAAAATTTTGCAACTATTATCACGATTCAATATTCATATGGCACTACATACATCATGAATCTTTTGTGATCGCTCCAAAAACATACAAGTTACCTCTTGGGTTAAATTCTTTGGAAAGGAAACATACAGTATTTTTCTTTCATCATGAATCTTATTGTTTAATCTTGACCTTGTTCTTGCAACTAATAATGATTAGACTATGAGCACAAAAAATCATCAGTCAAAGGTTAGCTACTTTCTTTTTACTATTTAGGAAAAACATTTGTATGAGGAAGGGTAATCCCCTTTCATTATTTTATCCAATAAAAGAACAATATCCTCTGAAAAATGCCGGGTCTTAAGATCCTGTTATTTAATAACACTGATAGTAGGGCAATTAAGTATATCTATGCTCCAAGTCTCCAACAAAATGTGTTCGGTCAACATGTGTATTTGTATATAGGATTAAATGATCAAACCTGGATCAGCAGAAACATAAAACCACATTGAAGTACAATAGATACCTTGTAGATTAGAGAATACTCTATGTATCTTTGTGCGTATTGAGGCCTTAATGCAAATCCATAAGAATCCCTGTAGACATAGACGTTTAATTATTCCTCTGATGGAGGAAAAGAAATACACATTATACAACACAGCACAAACCATAATTTCCGTATAAAATAAATGAAGACATTCAAACACAGCACCACAAGGAAAAACCAAAACAGATGCCCCACGGCGAATACACATATGCACGGCTTTACCATCTAAGTTACCTGGAATCAACCTCCAACGTACGCTTACTCAGCAAGGACAACAACATACTTTAAAAACAGTTACAATTCTACAGCCCATAGCTTTCACTCTGAAAACCAAACTCACAATGCAAACACTACCCCCACATTTCAGACATCAAAGCCACACTACTCAACATGCAATGAAATCAACTAATCCTAAACAACTATCAACTAATGAAATATCAATAATCGGATTCCAAGTTTATGATCAAGAAAAAAAATGAGTCGATAAAGTGTTTTTTCTCAGAAGATGAAAGTGCTACGTAGAAACGTTCCAAATTGGATCCGAAATAGCGAAATGTTAGGGTTGAAGGACGCGTGGAAATGGAAAGGAAGAAAAAGGTATGTGCGTGTAGGTACCTCTTTGGTTCGAAATTGTGGAGGAGATTGAAAGTGAAGTCCGTCATGTTCGGTAGTGTTGGCGCGAAAATGAATCCGAAGAGGAAGGGAGAGAAGGATTAGGGATTGAGGAGTTTAGTTAGTTTCGGAGTAGGAGGATCAAATGTAACTGAAATATTCTTTCTTTCTCAGTTGCATCAACGTCGTATCGCATGCTGCTCGACTTTTCCAAACTCCTTTTTGTAGTTGAAGAGTTGAGGTGATGGTACGTCGCCACGTGTCACTATGGGTTATTTATTTATTATAAATTGTTTGGAAAAAAACTTAGGTTAAGAACTTTGAAATGGCGTTTGTTTGGGAGACACAAAGAGGGTTCCAATGAATTTAGGTTGGGAATGAAAGATTTTCATGTTTGGTATGAGAAAAAATAAAAGTGCGTTCTAAGGAATTCTTTTTAGTCTGGAAACTATTTTCCCATTTATGTTGGAATCTGATGCCATAATTGGTGGTAATCTTTGATTCCAACATAGGGTGGTTTCACTTTTCAATACAAAATTACTTTATTAATCCTCACTCATCCCACTCACCCACTACGTTATAATGATTGTGAGACACACACACACACACATAATTACTAGAAAAAAATTATAAGTTGATAATCACATTAATTTTATACTTTTACTTCATTTTTAATAACTTAGAAAGTTAAAATAATATCTTATATAACAAAAGTATTTTGATAATTATAATATTTATTCCTAGGAATGTATGGTACCAACCAAATAAGTTTATAAATTGTTCCCAATAACTAGATTCCTAAACTTGCAACTAACCAAACATGTTTAAGAAAATACTCAATAATCACATTCTCAGTCAGTGGAATCCCGAGCATGTGATTCCTTAGAATATAATTTCTAACGGGAAACAAACACCCCCTAGGTGTTGGTGGTGCTGTGCTTCAAAAAAATGTAAGAAAACTATAGTAACCACCGGGAAATTGGTGAGTTGTAAATACACTTTTTTATTTTGAAAAAAGTTTTTTGTCACCAGTACAACCCGTAGCACATTAGTATTGCTCTTGTTGTTATTAATAATAATTAATTAATTAAAATTAACATTCGTCAAAAAAAGTAAATAATTAACAAATTTGTCAAAAATTAGTAATTAATAATTAATGGATTTAGTTGGTCTAGTGGCTTAATCTACATTGAGACACGGAGGATCGAACCGGTGCTCCCGGGTTTGATTCCTGCCGTGGACAAACTTAGTGTTGGCCAGTGCGAAATTTGATTCTAAGGACGAGCGGAGACTAGTTTTTGGTTTAAAGTATTGAGACGCTCGGTAGGTAGCTAGCAAAAATTCGGGATTTTTTACACCATCAAACCAATAAAAAATCATGTTACGAATTATTTTAAAGTATTTGAGATAAAGTTAAACATTTTTTATGACATATCATTTCGCGATTAACTAATGTTGTAAATATTCTTGTACAATGTCAGTGTATATAAATTAAATTTATAATTAATTGGGTTAATATCCATATTTCTACAAATTACAGTTATCCCCTTCCCATTTTTATTATCAATACTATCACACGTATCTCTCTCAATATATGTAACGAGACAATAATTTAATAATTTATCTCTCATACAATTATGCAATTCATTCTTCACAAAACTCATTGTAGAGAAAATTACTAAGAGGAAAACACATTTTTTTATTGGGAGCAAAAAGAAAATTACTAAATATATAAAAAGAGTTGTCAAATATATATAAAGAAACTGTTTTTTATTGGTGGGGGTAACTGACCCCATAGGGATATACTTGCATCCGCCACTGGCCACCATCTATAGATGAAAAAAATCTGTACCCATGGCTATTCGCGGATATAACCCCTAACAGGGATGCGATTGGTAGCTTAACGGGTACATGCAAGGTAAAATAAATGGAAATTTTAACTTCCAGTTAATGGATACAAAGGTGGATATAATCCATACCAGTGAGTATTTTACCTGCAAGGTAAAATAAACAGAAATTTTCATCTTTCGGCCTTTGCACGCCTCCCCTAGCCAAAGAAAATGCTCAACACAATTATGAGGTGCTTCTAAATTCAGACCTAGCCACAAATAAATATGCTTCCAGACCTCACTGGCAAAACTACAGTCAAAAAATAGATGCTAAATATCTTCACCAGTATGCGCAAAAAATGGGCAGATTGCATCCGCTGCTTCAGCAACAACATGGCGTGTAAAGAGCAGTTGCCTTGTTGGAAGCGAATTACGAAACAAACACCACCCAAAAGCAATGACTTTCGACGATATAGTAGTCTTCCACAGTTTCTGGTTTACCTCGCTTATCCCTCTGTTAGAACCAGGATCTACCAATAAGACAATAAGGAAATTGTAACAGCTACAAACTGGGAAAGTTTTGGTTGCATCTTGCTACCAAATCCACGAATCCCTTCTATTCTGATCTAGTTTGACGTCCAACATGACCCTTTGCAGACTCGCTGCTTCAGAATTAACCACAGTGTCTTCAAAGTTCATCCATGGTAGCATCCAATCCCACTCATCGCGTGACCATTCACCCAAGTCTACCTGCTTCAAATTCTAATCTGTGCAACATGCATAACGGTTAGGAAACAGTATTTTCGAAGGAATGTGTTCTAACTAGTGATCATTCCAAAAATCTATTGATCTACCATCCTCAACCCTCGTCTGATACAAGAATTGAACCGATAATGGTTCTTCTTCTTCTCCTCCTCCTCCTCCTCCTCCTCCTCCTCCTCCTCCTCCTCCTCCTCCTCCTCCTCCTCCTCCTCCTCCTCCTCCTCCTCCTCCTCCTCCTCCTCCTCCTCCTCCTCCTCCTCTTCTTCTTCTTCTTCTTCTTCTTCTTCTTCTTCTTCTTCTTCTTCTTCTTCTTCTTCTTTCTTCTTCTTCTTCTTCTTCTTCTTTAGCAACATTAGTAAAGCTTTCCTCCAACAATAATTAGAGAACATACATTTCCTTGCACTACAAATCTTGTTTGAAAGATATTATTTCTTTGAGTTGCATCCTCCTCGTTCACGAAATTTCCCGACAACCTCCTCACCATGAGAAGTTCACCACTAGGAATTTCTTCTTCGCTCATTTTTTCCTAAGAAGTCAATCAATAAACATGGTAAAATAATAGATAAAGTCCTCCTTTTCCACAAAGAAAGACTTTTACAGAGATTGTCAAGCATTTGCTTCAATGTAGTTGCCTTCCTAGGTTAGCTCCCACCGGAATCCCCAAGAATATGAAATGAATAGATTTTTTCCTACAATGAATAAAATTTGATGTTGTTTCTAAGAACTCAGCCGAGAGATTAATACCAATTAGTCTGCTTTTGTGAAAATTGACCTTCAAACCAGACACTAGTTCAAAACTCCTAAGAATAGTCTTGATACTCCACAAATTGTCCCATGAGGCTTTCCCCGTTAACACTGTATCTCCACAAACTGCATAATGGGGAACCTCGAGCTATCACTTATAGAATAGCAAGTGAACGTTTTGTTCTCCACCGCCTTAGAAACCAAGGCAGGCGAACCTTCACCAACAATAAGAAATAAAATCGGGGATAGGGAGTCCCCTTGTCTCAAACCTGTGTACACATTGAAATCACTAGTAGGACGACCGGTTACTAACGCTAACATACTGCTCATACATATGAAACCTACTCATAGATATACCATTAGAGCACAACCAAGAAAACTTATTGCCTGACACAAGGACATCAAACAGCTCCATATCTGATATGAAATAATTGAACTCATAAAAGTCATTGCATTAAAGTCCTCAACTAGACACTACTCCCCTCTAGCATAACTTTGTTTGAGGCTTTTTAATTCCTCTTGTACTCTCCTATTTGCTAATACTGAGCACATTGCATATACATTAGCAATGTAAATAACAATATTCTGAACTAAAATACTTACCCTGATGAATCCATTATTACCACTAAAAGTAAATGAAACAGAACATGAACCAACTAGCCAAGAGCAAAGGGTACCCCCAAATAAACCCCTAGAAGGCTGAGCAAACCAATCAAACGACTTATTTCCCCACAACAACCCCACCTCCCTTTCTTTAATCACTTCCCTTTTAGTTTATTACACACAAATGAAATTAAACATACCTGAGTTGATAAGAGATGCTAACTGGCGAAATTAAACAGTCTCAAGCAATTGAGGACGCTAAGACTGCATATAAAGAGTGTAGCGACCGAAAAATCCGGGAAATGATTCTTCGAAGTTCGAAAGGAAGCCGCCACCAAATTTTAGTTTAAGGGAAAATTCGGAAAATCCCTTTAGGTTTTAGGATAAGGCATCGTTAGGGTTCGGGAGTCGTTATGTGTGGGGAAGGTATTAGCACCCCACGACATCCATTGTCTAATTAATTAAGATTTATTTAATAATTACCCTTTAGAGAAAAAAAACTTATTTAAATTTTTGGTTTTTAGTGCTTGACAAGAGTTGAGTCTTGCTCCTACGTACCTCCGGATGCAATGGAGGAATCAAAGCTACGTAGTTCTTCCTGAAAAAGGTTTGTGGGTTGGTATTTTTTAGTGTAGGGGTCCTAGGATTCCTTGAACTGTACAGCTCACTGATTCCTAGGACGCTGACTAACCCGATTGTACAACCGACTTAGTCCCCTACTTTTTGAAAATGATTTTTGAATTTTTGAAAGGTGTTGGTTTGATATAAGGTGAGTTGGTTTTAGAATAGGTACTCTAGAACTCCCGAACTGTACAGCTCATTAGTTCTAGAACGCTGACTAACCCGGTTGTACAACCGACTTAGTCCCCTATTTTTTAGGAAAAATAGTTTATTCGTATTTTACTAAGTTTTCAGGATTACTGAACTGTACAGCTCATTGGTCCTAAAATAATGACTAACCCGGTTGTACAACCGACTCAGCCGTTTATTTAATTTCGAGAGAAAAATTATTTATGTTTGAGTTAGAAAAGAATTAAAAAGAAAAGCAGGGGGTGAAAATTGTAAATTGAGGTTTTATTAGTCGCAAGGGGTTGTATAATTAATAGGAGGTGTAAAAAGGAAGTCCAGTTCGCATGTGGGAGCCCAGAATGTGAACTGGGCTTTTGGATTTTAATTTAAACCCGCAATATTTATTCCTGTATACATATACATATTTTATGTTGTTTGTATTATCCACCATTGCATAAATCGCGAAAACACAGTAGATAATATGCTAGGATTTTGTGTTTTATGATATATTTCCTTGTTTGTTTAATTAGGATTCAATTAGCAATTAATATTTGGTGCAACTATTATCAATCCCATTATAAATGGAGGCTAGTGTGGTCTGATTTAGACACAGAATTACAATGTTTAATACACAAATGGACTCAATAGTGAATTGGTAAGGTGAAAAATACTCACCTATCTTGCAGATAGTTTGAAATTCATCATTATTGTTGTCATATAACAAGCAAGGAAAAAGACGTCATAGGTTCCCACAACACATCATGTCACCAGATCACCTCAGCCCTTTTACAATAAAAGTACCTTGAAAAATCCTTCAAGGGCTTAAAAATTTCAGCAACAAATACAGGCATCGTCACATTAGAGATAATCACCTCCACGCCTCCCTTTTACCACTGTTCTTAACTTTTGAGTTTTAAACTAATTTTAACATGAAACACTGTTTCATGGTCTGTTTCGTAAATTCAGAGAATTGTTCACATGGTTATCATCCAAATTAAAACACATCTTGTTAATGCCTATTTTTAGTTCTAACAGTGAACTAGTTCTAGATTTAACACTTTATATGAGCATAAAAAAAAATATTTGAATTTTGGATACCAACCCACAACTCCAGCTTCTGTTTGTGTCTCCTAATATTGCTCTGCTACTGTTGAGTGCCTTTGATCTGCTGTCTGGACTGCTATTGCTTCTGCTTTCCAAACCGGAAATCCGAAACTATGTGTTTAGTGGATTAGGATTCTGACTTTGAACCCTAATCCTTGTTTAGGTGATTTTTGCAGTGTTGTTGTCTCCCTTTTGACTGAGGCAGACTGCCTATTTATATTAGAGAATTAGGTTTTAGCAATTAATGTTTGATTTACCCTGATTTGGTTTATTTTTCAGATGCTTGGAGAGGAAGATTAGGGTTTTGGGAGAGCCTGAAGATCCAAGCCCAACTGTTATTTGGGCTAGAGTTGTGTTTATTTTGTATTTTTTTTTATTATTTTCGGATTTCATTTTTTGTGTATCTTAAAATATTACTTTTTGTACTTTTTGGGACTTTTGGACATTTTTTAAGGGTTGTAAAGCTAATATTTTTTAATTTTGATTTTTATTAATTTTTGACATATTATTTTGTGTTGAATAAAAGAGAGACCAAACTGAATATGCGACTTAATAAATTAAAATACAATTAACAAGAACTCGGACAAAATTGGGGTATAACAGCTGCCCCTCTTTATTTTTAGTTTACTAGAAAAAGGTGAAGTGTATTCAACTTTTCATAGTGGAAATAGAAATAAAGATAGAATAGACGTAAATTTTGTTCGTTTAAGAGGAAGCGAAGGGTTTGAGAATGGGGGAGGAATGATTAACACTTGGCGCATTAACCGCGAACAAAATGAAGGATCACTCGGGATCTGAAGGAGCACTAAGGCTCTGAAGGACCACTTGGGGTCTAGAAGGCTGCCTAGGCCTTAATAGAGGACCATTGTGGTCTGAAGGAGCGCTACTAGCTATGGTACTAGTAAAACGGTCTGAGGGGCCTTTATATTTGAGCGGCCTGATAACTCATATTTATATGAGTTATTTATACTCATTCAAAGAATAAGTCATGCAAGTTTTCTAGCAATACAAGGTTTATTAAATTAGTTTTATGTAATTTCTGAGTTTTTAGCAAATAAGTGGATAAAGTGATAAATCTGTGCATTTAGGCACCAAGTGGTGCCCTTGAGAGCGTTTTGATGCTTTTTGTGCTTGTGCAGGAAAATTAGCATCGAACGTTACCACGCCCTCACCACGCTCCTCAAGTCAAGCGCAGAGAAAGGGTGAAAGATCTCAATTTTGCGCGCTAAGCAATGATAGTCAAAGATATAAAGTCGAAGATCTTTCTATTCCCATGAGGTGACGTGCGTAAACATCAGAAAGATCGAGCAAAGTGTCAGGAAGAAACAGATCTCGTAGGTGGGCAAGTGACATCAGCACGCGTAAGCAAGGTGGCTATTTAAGGAAGGCTCAGCTCTCTCTCAAGGCATCATCTTTCTACATATCTTCGTAATCACTTCATCTTCATCCTCATCATCCTCCATTAATTTTGAATTAGTTTTGTAAAGAAGATCGGAAACAGACTTCTATATTTTGCTTGTCCGAACTTAAGTTTTATTTTCTCGCATTGTTGTAAAGCTCGGACGTTGTAACGCCTATACAGTATACATGCTAAAAAGTTATTTAGGTGTATCTTTTGCACTTAGGTTCTTTTACATTATGTATGGTATTTGGATTTTAAATCCTTTTCATTCTGTAAGGATGCTCAGCATGAGCTAAACACTTTGTAGTTGAGTTGTTGTTTTACTTATAATGAATTTCTAGTTAATGTTATGAAGTATTGTCGTTGCCTGTTTTAGATCTTTGTGTAAAAATATTTCCAAACTTGTTTTGAGGTTGGCCTCTTAAAATGGGTAGATTCATAGAGTATGGACATGGTCTATGAAAAGAAATCAAAGATTTATATGAATGAACAATGCACTAAAGACATTTAGGCATCTTTATCTAAGTCTAGACATAGAATGGATAATAGTTCATAGAACATTGCTGTGGGTGCTTAAAATACAGGAGTGGGCCTATTTAGAACCTAGACATAGGACCTCTTATACTTGAAACTCTGACGTTTTGTGCTGAAAAGCATAGCTCTTTTGCAACAGCGTTCAAACGTGACCACGTCTATACAGAATAACATTGGAACGTCGTAACGTGTAAACGTTATTTATTTGCATGCAACAACTCAACTCATCTCTCATCCATATTCACAATCAACTTTTGTTTACTTGTTTTATTTACATCTTTAGCTTAAAAACCAACTCTTATTGCCGATTTGTTACTTACTTCTCTTGTGTTTTGAAACTTGGACTTTGAAAAATTATCAATCCTCGTGGGAACGATCTCTTACTCTCATCCACTTTATTACTTGTACGATGTGTATACTTGCACTATAATTGCGAAAAACCACACTATTACACAAGCGCAACACGGCCACGGGTCAAGATCAGATCCGGAACTGATATGTTGACTAATAGAGGACGTCCACTATGTCTTAGGCTGACACATCTAGTCTGAAGGACCACGCGGGGTCTGGAAGGTCCGTCGGGCTCGACTACGACGTTTGCGACCTGGGCCACTTAGGGCACTGAAGGAGCGTAGTGCTCTGAAGGACCACTCGGGGTCTGGGATCAGCTTGGTGATCTGTGATACGATACGGGATCAACGCTTAGAGCTTTGATCTTAGAGGAACAAAATATAGGTATTGACACTTGAAGTCGATTCAGAAGCAATACATCATGTAATGGATATACAACGCCAATAATACATGCACATGCAACAGGTGATTTTTGGTGGGGTGATGGATGAAATAGGTGATTCCTTTCTCTTTTTGTTTTTTGCTTTTTGCTTTTTTTTGCTTGCTTTTTATTTTATCTTATTTATTTATCTGATGGATGCATGAAGTATGAATGTTAATATGATGCAAATGAAATGTTTGAATGCAAATGCTATGGTGCATGGTGTGATGATATGAAATGACTGATTGAGTGCATAAACATTTTTTTTGTGATGATGAGATGTGAGACTTTGGATGCGAGAGGCGGAGATGAATATTGATAATTCTTTGGAAAGATTAGATTTGATTCAAACTTCGGCAATCTCAAGGTTGTTATTTACAGACACTGATGTGAAAAAGTACTTGCAAGCTCGCTTCTTTTCCTCTTCCATTATGATGCCCCATGATGACCGAAATTTACGAAGTTACCTAAGTGGATTTTTAGGAGCACATGATCAACTTGTGTTCTCTCTCTGAAGCATTGTTTAGTAAAGACATATGTTAGTGCAAGTATAGATGAATGAGTCAGTTAACTTGGGGTTCTAAAGGCCTAGGGTGAGGACATTTGTGGCACATGAATGAGTGAATGACTGACTGGTCTTTGTCAAGGTCGTGAAAGGTAGGTTTTTCCAAGCCAACAAGTGCAGGACTGCCCCCCAATTTAGATTTTCCCCTGTCTAGTGGTGACAAGCTAGGGGTGTAGAAGATGATGAATTGGGAATACATTGGCTTTAGAATGAGAAATTTTGTCTCAACCCATAGAGTTTAGGGTTGCCCCATTTATGGTAAGGACAAGATTGCTCTGACTAGAGTAGCAGCCTTTAGGGTAATGAGTTGAGAAATTGCCCCGGTATGGTTTTATGGATGGGAGTATAACTGAGATGAGATGGGTGTAGGTGAATTTCCCCAATTGTAGGTGGAGTGAAGGGTGACAGGGTTGCCCCACTTGATAATGGGATTTCAAACGGTTGCTTTGGTGAGGTTGTGGAAAGTGACAGAGTTAGGGTAATGAGTTTAGAGGTCTGGTCAAATATGGTGGGTAGATCGGGTGTGGTATGGACGCTGGACACATTTCCCCAAGCTTAAGGGGAGCACATGGTGAAAGGGATGCCCCAATTTAGGATCTAGGTGACGATCCTAGCGTAAGCCTTTTGGTTGTCTTTTGAATGACTCTCAGGCTATGATAGTCCTGAGTTTACTATGATGAAAACTGCACTTGGTGATCACTAAACCTTGCCTTTATATCAATGGAACTTGAATGAACCTTTGGAGTGCAAGCCCTTTGATTTTTTTCTATATTTGAGTATATTTTTTTTGAGATACATTTTTTTTGAGCAAACATATTGTAAATAAATAAACTTATTTGTCCTAAGATTAAAAGTTTGAGAAAACAAAATCAATCGGTCATTGATCAGAATGGATTTTTGGAGTTGTAATGTGGCTGATGGTTAATGGTTTATGACGGAAAGGGTCATTGGGCTCAAAGAGGTGTTTGAGGATTGATAAGACAGATGATTTTTTTTTACTGAGTGGTATGAAATGGTTAATGGTTTATGAAAGAATGGGTTATTAGGCTCAATGAGGTGTTTGAGGTTTTATTGAAATAAGAACCTCTTATATGCCTCATGGTAGAATGGACTTGTTTAGGATTATATCTTGGCCAAGGGTTTGTGGAGGGTATGATATTGAGGCCAAAGCAAGTGTTTGAGGGTTTATTTTAGACAATGATCTCTTGTGTGTTTAACGGTAAAAAGTATCGGCTCATAATTTGTACCACTATTTCTTTTTCGTGATTTTTCAATCCTCTCTTTTTTGATTTAACTTTTTTTTTTTTGAGCTGATTTTTCTTTTTCTTTCTTTCGAGCTGAGTGACTTGATAAAAATGATACACCATTTTTAATGTGGAATCGATCCTTGTCTAAGGTGATTGAGAGATTCTTTGGATTTTGGCTTAAGGTGGGTAGCAAAGGTTTTTCGAGGACATGGGAAGATGGTCAAAGATGGTCAAACTTCATTTCAAATCATGATTGCTCGATTTCTCAAAAATTAACTCAAGGACAATAATTTACTTATTTTATATACTTCCTCTTTTCATTATTTCCTTTTTTATGCCCTAATTTTTGCTTAGGCCGCTCTTACGAGTTTTCAACCTAACAGACCTTTTTGAATTTTTTTGTAAAGGACTTGCACCAAGGGAATACAACGTTGACAAGGTATTTTAGAGATCACAAATTTGCCCCAGTATGGAGGGCCTAAAACATTATTTCATTAGTGAGAACAAACCAAAAAGTCGACTAGGTAGGGGAGTATGTATTTTAGGGTGGTCGGGGTGGGATTAGACTTGGACGGGGATGATGATAAGTGCATGGACATTAACCGACTCAACCAAGAATGAAGACACATGTTACACACAAGTTACTATACAAAGGCTTCAGAGAGAGTTAATATTAGTTAAAGCATGAAAGAAATTTTGACAGACCATTTTTGGCCATTCATCATGGGATGCAACACTTTGTTAGAAAAAATGTGAACGGGCCGCTAATTTAAAAAATTGAGTGCCTTGAAACACCTTGAGCTTGCAACTAAGTAAGACTCAACTTTTCCAAAGAAGAGTAATTTATTTCACAAGAACGTCTCATCTCTCATCATAGTTTTTCTCTAAAATTTATATCAGATTACTTTTTTTAATGCATGATGTAAGTATGCAATGAATGAATGTGCATGATGATATGAATAATAGATGTATGTGAAATGAAAATGTAATGATAATGTACGTGCATGAAATGATAATATATGATTTTATTTATCGCTAGGGAATTATAAGTTTTATGTTTGGAGAGTAAAGTACAAAGTTTGACTTTGACTTTAGCATGCATGGCTTCTCTCCAAAATAAAGCTTTTAATTCTCAAACGGTCATAAAAATACATGCGACATGGGATTTTTTTATTGCAAAGAAAATGAAAAATGCATGAGGCATGACTTCTAAAGTTTGTGCAATATAACAATTTTGTTTTTTTTTTTGATTTTTTTGATTTTTTTTTGTTGATAAAAGATGGTATGCATCAATATTTGTTTGAATGCAAGGGTATGAAGCTCCTTTGTGACCCTAGGAAGGTATCCTATGGAGTGGGTCTAAGGTTTCTTTTATAGTGAACCTCACAGGGACTGTTCTAAAGAATCCTACACATGGTCCCTAGAGCCAAGAACCCCAGTCAAGAATATTGACCCCAACAATAGGCAAGCTATTAGAAGGGATAGCATCCTTAAAAGGAATCAAACTCTAGGTGAGATTTTCATGACCACCCAACGAGACGTACGTCCCGCAGGCCATCACTACGCAATCTCGTTCTAACTTAGGTTTGCACTCGAGTCCGGGTAGAGGACTTTTCTCACATGTGTGTGATGTGTAGAGGTGTAGTGTGTGTAGGAGCAGTTTAAAATAACCCAAAGCTGCAAACAAAACAAACATTCATACAAATATCGTCTTCTACCCTAGGGTTTATATATCAAATAAATAATATAACATGCGAAAATAAATAAACAAGCGAAGGGTAAAAAATAAATTAATCTTGCAACTAATTAGACTAGGTTTTGACTCTCTAAAAAGTTAAGTCCCCAGTGAAGTCGCCAGCTGTAGCGACCGAAAAATCCGGGAAAGGATTCTTCGAAGTTCGAAAGGAAGCCGCCACCAAATTTTAGTTTAAGGGCAAATTCGGAAAATCCCTTTAGGTTTTAGGATAAGGCATCGTTAGGGTTCGGGAGTCGTTATGTGTGGGGAAGGTATTAGCACCCCACGACATCCATTGTCTAATTAATTAAGATTTATTTAATAATTACCCTTTAGAGAAAAAAAACTTATTTAAATTTTTGGTTTTTAGTGCTTGACAAAAGTTGAGTCTTGCTCCTACGTACCTCCGGATGCAATGGAGGAATCAAAGCTACGTAGTTCTTCCTGAAAAAGGTTTGTGGGTTGGTATTTTTTTAGTGTAGGGTCCTAGGATTCCTTGGTGCACTGTACCATCGATTTCTAGGACGACTAACCCGATTGTACAACCGACTTAGTCCCCTACTTTTTGAAATTGATTTTTGAATTTTTGAAAGGTGTTGGTTTGATATAAGGTGAGTTGGTTTTAGAATAGGTACTCTAGAACTCCCGAACTGTACAACTCATTAGTTCTAGAACGCTGACTAACCCGGTTGTACAACCGACTTAGTCCCCTATTTTTTTAGGAAAAATAGTTTATTCGTATTTTACTAAGTTTTCAGGATTACTGAACTGTACAGCTCATTGGTCCTAAAATAATGACTAACCCGGTTGTACAACCGACTCAGCCGTTTATTTTATTTCGAGAGAAAAATTATTTATGTTTGAGTTAGAAAAGAATTAAAAAGAAAAGGAGGGGGTGAAAATTGTAAATTGAGGTTTTATTAGTCGCAAGGGGTTGTATAATTAATAGGAGGTGTAAAAAGGAAGTCCAGTTCGCATGTGGGAGCCCAGAATGTGAACTGGGCTTTTGGATTTTAATTTAAACCCGCAATATTTATTCCTGTATACATATACATATTTTATGTTGTTTGTATTATCCACCATTGCATAAATCGCGAAAACACAGTAGATAATATGCTAGGATTTTGTGTTTTATGATATATTTCCTTGTTTGTTTAATTAGGATTCAATTAGCAATTAATATTTGGTGCAACTATTACCAATCCCATTATAAATGGAGGCTAGTGTGGTCTGATTTAGACACAGAATTACAATTTTAATACACAAATGGACTCAATAGTGAATTGGTAAGGTGAAAAATACTCACCTATCTTGCAGATAGTTTGAAATTCATCATTATTGTTGTCATATAACAAGCAAGGAAAAAGACGCCATAGGTTCCCACAACACATCATGTCACCAAATCACCTCAGCCCTTTTACAATAAAAGTACCTTGAAAAATCCTTCAAGGGCTTAAAAATTTCAGCAACAAATACAGGCATCGTCACATTAGAGATAATCACCTCCACGCCTCCCTTTTACCACTGTTCTTAACTTTTGAGTTTTAAACTAATTTTAACATGAAACACTGTTTCGTAAACACTACAAAAAAAACGAGGATTAGCGACGGAATTAGCGAGGGAAATTTTGTCCCTCGCAAAAAACGAGGATTAGCGACAGAACTGCAAGTCCCTGGCTAATGTGACTATTAGCGAGGGAATTAGCGACGGAATTTCAAGTCCCTCGCTAATGTCTGAACGTTCTGGCTGATTTGACTGCTGCAGACTGCTCTGACTACGCCAGAGTGATGATTAGCGACTTGAGGCGCACGTCCCTCGCTAATGTCCAGTTATTTTTTTACCAAATATCTGATTCTCTCAGTCTTCTCTCTCACTCTTTCTCTCATTCTTTCACTTTTAACCCTCACTCCTCTTCTCTTCCTCTTCCTCTTCCTCTACTCTCTCTCTCTCTCACCTACAAACTCTAACCCACCACCACACAACCACCACCACCACCACCACTCACTCTTATTTTTCACTTACAACACCCTCATTCTTCTCTCTCACCTACAAACTCTAACCCACCACCACACAACCACCACCACCACCACGCCCCCACCACACCACAACCACTCTCACTCCTCTTTCTCTCCTCAACCACACAACCACAACCTCTCTCTCTCACTCTCTTTCTTCCACACCACCACCACACCACCACCACCACCACCACTAATAATAATAATAACAACAGTAATAATAATACTAGTACTACTAATACTAATACTAATAATAATAATAATAATAATAATAATAATAATTCAGATTGATAAGCGTGCCAATCAGACTAGGGAAGCGTGTTGTCAACATTAGCGAGGAATTAGCGAGGATCGCCCTCGCTAATTAGCGACGGAACACATTTTCTCGCTAATTTCCATTAGCGAGGAGGAATTAGCGACCGAATCGGTCCTCGCTAAATTCCTCGCTAATGGCAATTAGCGAAGGAATTGGGCATGTTAGCGACCGAAAATTCCCTCGCTAATGATCGTGTTTTTTGTAGTGAAATTCAGAGAATTGTTCACATGGTTATCATCCAAAACACATCTTGTTAATGCCTATTTTTAGTTCTAACAGTGAACTAGTTCTAGATTTAACACTTTATATGAGCATAAAAAAAATATTTGAATTTTGGATACCAACCCACAACTCCAAACTTCGTTTTGTGTCTCCTAATATTGCTCACATCGTTGAGTGCCTTTGATCTCATTGTTCGACTGCTATTGCTTCTGCTGCTTCCAAACCAGAAATCTGAAACTATGTGTTTAGTGGATTAGGATTCCGACTTTGAACCCTAATCCTTGTTTAGGTGATTTTTGCAGTGTTGTTGTCTCCCTTTTGACTGGGGCAGACTGCCTATTTATATTAGAGAATTAGGTTTTAGCAATTAATGTTTGATTTACCCTTATTTGGTTTATTTTTCAGATGCTTGGAGAGGAAGATTAGGGTTTTGGGAGAGCCTGAAGATCCAAACCCAACTGTTATTTGGGGTAGAGTTGTGTTTATTTTGTATTTTTTTTTATTATTTTCGGATTTCATTTTTTGTGTATCTTAAAATATTACTTTTTGTACTTTTTGGGACTTTTGGACATTTTTTAAGGGTTGTAAAGCTAATATTTTTTAATTTTGATTTTTATTAATTTTTTGACATATTATTTTGTGTTGAATAAAAGAGAGACCAAACTGAATATGCGACTTAATAAATTAAAATACAATTAACAAGAACTCGGACAAAATTGGGGTATAACAAAGAGGATAAGAAAGAGAATATTCTTAGATCTGGTACTAAGTTTCAGACAATTTCTAACCCTAAAACTTTGAAGAAGATTGCTAAGTTTAAGCAGAGGAAGCAACTTAGGGTTGTTCCTGATGAGTTGGTCAGGAGATAGAGTGGTTCTTAATTTTATTTCTATGAAATTGGGTTTTTTTTTAATGGGTTGTCTCTTGTTTTTCATGAAAATGAATTGTTTTGGATGTATTTGTTGTGTTAAAACATAATATTGAGAATTTAAGATTTGCCAATAAATAATTGGATTCACAAATAAGCACATATTCATTGAAAATAAGGACTCGTATATAGTATAGGCTCCTCAAAATTCAAAATATATTGGCTTTCTACCGTTTCAGTATTCGAAACCTTTGAATAACAAATCACACGTTTTAAACAGAGTGAATGGTTCACAAAATTTGGAAGAATTCGACAACAATCACCATCTCCGTAATTGCATGTACCAATCTCATTCGTCAGTTTTGCAAGAACGGAAATGCAAATTCGGCGCTGTCTTTGGTAAAAGCTTCGATCAATCTCTATCTCTCAGTTTAATTTTGTGCTAGCTGCCTTTGGTAAAGTCGTGTTATATCGTGTTGTTGGATTTGATTAATTGCAATATTGTTGAAGCACTATTTAAGAAGACCGTGAAACTACTTTGATTATGTGATGTTCTATCCAAGGTGCATGTTTTTGGAGGCGAGGCTGGCAATTAGGAATAATTTTATCAAGCAATGTTTCATTGAACCACATTTCAATGCTGCATGCCCTCTCTATTTCGAAACTAAAGAGACCATAAGTCACATCTTCTTTAGTTGTAAATTTGCTTCAAATGTGTGGTATGATAGAAGTATTGAATAATCTTGTAGCTGCATTCAGTAATAGTGTGGGCGTGTAATAAGTGTTTGGCATGGTATGTTTAGCGTATTTTTTTGTTTGCTCTGTTTAGGCTTGTTGTGGACTTAGGCCCAGTCCAATTGCAATTTCTTTCGGGCATTACTTTTCCCACATCCCTCCCTACTCAGCGCACACCCCTAAACCTAAAATATTCCAAAATTACCCTCACGTGGAAACCTCCTCTACGCAGTGTTTTTAACCCGTTCGGACAATGTCATCCGAACGGGTTCGAACTGTTTCATCCGAACATAGCAGAATTCAATCTAACACCCAATAAAGTGTCACGTCAAGCATAATTAGCCTACTTGTTTCATTTTTCAAATTCTTTCTTTTCTGCATATATAATTGCAGTTAGAAGAAAACAAAACAAGTAATTAATTGTTTTTACTAAGACAAGATCAGGTGGTGCCCTTTAGAATCAATCGGAAAAAATGGATTGGTGCGTAGTTGGATCAAAGCACCACTGAAATTATGGCAATGAAGAAAAGAAACCAACAACATATTTTTAATGAAAAGAACAAAGCATGGTGGACTTGAAAACAGATTTTATGCTTGAAATCAAATGTTTTGGAGGGAGATGAAGGTGCATGCTGATGCGATGCGGTGGGGCTTTTGTCTCAGAAGTGATTGGAGAGGAGTGGAAGAGGGTTCCTCTTCTTTGTAGAAGATTGAATTGGAAGTGCAGACTTGCTGGTTCAACTCGCTCCATCATCTCTCTTTCTCTCTCTACGCATTATGCTTGACGTGGCACTTTATTAGGAAAGCATAAGACAGAAGCAACCAACTTTTGGTTGTTCGGATGACTTAGTCCGAACATGTTCGGATGACATTGTTCGAACTGGTTCGAGTGACTCCATTCGAACAAATGAAATTACACACAAGAGGGTGTGAAGTCAAGATTTAACACACACGAACGATGTCATTCGAACCTGTTCGAAGGCCCGTGTTCGAACAGGTGAAATTTCGTGAAAAAAAGAGGTTTTGGCTGGCCTTTTGGTCTTTTCACACCCTTATGGGGTGTGTTTTGAGTAGGAGGGGGTGTGGGAAAAGCAAACGTCTTTCTTTCTTTCATTTCAGGTGTGCTTTGAAGCCACCAATTCGGTTGTAACTACATAACAATTTTCTGTTACTGACATAATCAATCAATGCAATTGAGAAGATTCACATTGAATCTTTCCATCATTTCTTGCTCTCAACATCTGGTACCAGAGCTCCGTTCAGGGGCCTGGATCGAATTCAAGATATTCTTCAACAGATCTGTTGCATCAAGAAGGTGAATTCAGAAACGGTGCTCGTTCGTTTGATCATTCATGGCGGAAGAAAAGAATTTCGCTCATCCTGCAGTTCCGAAATTCGATGGATTCTATGACCACTGGGCTATGCTGATGGAAAACCTTTTGCACTCAAAAGAATACTGGAACGTGGTGGAGAAAGGGGTTCCGGTCACGACGGAAACGTCTACACCGGAGGAAGTCAAAGCTGCTGCCGAGGCAAAATTGAAAGATCTCAAAGCCAAGAATTATCTCTTTCAAGCAATTGAAAGAAGTATAATTGAAACTATCATCGACAAAGACTCGGCAAGAGGAATTTGGAACTCGATGCAAGAAAAGTACAAAGGATCGTCGAAGGTGAAATATGCGAAGTTGCAGACTCATCGTGGTGAACTTGAAGTCCTGCGAATGAAAGAAAGTGAGACGGTGGCTGAGTATTTCGCAAGAACGCTTGCGATCGTGAGCAAACTCAAGTCTCTCGGTGAACCAATTCTAGAAACAACGGTGGTTGAAAAGGTGCTTCGCTCGATGACGAAGAAGTTCAATTACGTGGTGTGCTCTATCGTTGAAGCTAACGATGTGAGCAAGATGACTATATATGGCTGCAGAGCAGTTTGTTGATCCATGAACAACTGATGACAGAGCCTAAGGAAGATGAACACGCTCTCAAGATCACTAGTGGAGGAAGATCTCGTGGGAGAGGACGTGGTTTCAGAGGTGAAAGAGGTGGTGGACGTGGTAGAGGAAGACAACAAATGAAGGAATTGATAGAGTGTTACAACTGCAGAAAGTTGGGACACTATCAATTTGAGTGTCCTAGCTTCGAGGAGAAAGCAAATTATGCTGAAAATGGTGATGATGAATTGATGATACTGATGGCCTACATTGAAGGTGATGGTGAAATTCAGAATGAAGAGAGGTGTGCGTTGTCAAAGAAGAGCCTGATGATTGTGAAGATTGCACTGAAGTTGAAGCAGTTCTGATGATGGCAACCACTGATGGCAAGGCATCCAACAATCCTAAGGTTTGGTATCTTGACTCAGGTTGTAGTAATCATATGAGTGGCCACAAAGAACTGTTTAGTGACCTAGATGAAACCTTTACAGTAACTGTGAAACTAGGGAATAGCACTAAGATGATTGTTAGAGGAAAAGGAAATGTTAAGTTGAAAATAAATGGAATTATGCAGCTGATAACTGATGTATACTATATACCAGAACTAAGTAACAATTTGCTTAGCATAGGACAACTGCAAGAAAAGAAATTGGTTGTTCTATTCATAGATGATGCTTGCAAGATATATCACCCCACTAGAGGACTAATTGCTGAAATAAAGATGTCTCCTAATAGAATGTTTGTAGCTCAACCTGAAGAAATTGATGCTAACTGTCTTAGAGCTACTGTAAGTGAAGATATAGATGTATTGTGGCATAATAGATATGGCCACTTAGGGTACACTATCTTGAAATTGTTGAGTCATAAAGGAATGGTAAGAGGTTTGCCAAGAATTGAGAATCCTACAAAGGTATGCAGTGAATGTTTGATTGGAAAACAACATAGGGATCCTTTCCCTAAACAGAGTAATTGGAGAGCTGATAGGATACTCCAACTTATTCATGCTGATATATGCGGACCTATTAAGCCTGAGTCCAATAGTCACAAAAGATATTTTCTAACCTTCATAGATGACTATAGTAGAAAAATGTGGGTATACTTACTGTGAGAAGTCAACTGCATTTGATTATTTTAAGAAGTTTAAAAACAAAGTTGAAAAGGAGACTGGATATGCAATTAGTGGCTTGAGGACAAATAGAGGGGGAGAGTTCACCTCCTCTGAATTTGATCTGTTTTGTAAAGAGAATGGTATAAAAAGACAGTTAACTGCAGCATATACCCCTCAGCAAAATGGGGTTGCTGAGAGAAAAAACAGAGTTGTGATGAATATGGTAAGGTGTATGCTTACTGGTAAGAAAGTTCCAAAGACTTTTTGGCCTGAATGTGTGAATTGGTCTGTATATGTGTTGAATAGAAGCCCTACTACAATTTGTAAAGGACATGACACACGAGGAGGCATGGAGTGGGAGAAAACCATCGATTCGGTTCTTGTAACGTTTGCATTTGCACCGGTTTTGTACATGTATCTGATGCTCACAGAAAAAAAACTTGATGACAAGAGTGTCAAGTGCATTCTCCTTGGCATTAGTGAAGAGTCAAAGGCATATAGACTCTACAATCCCAAAACTAAGAAGATTGTGATAAGTAGAGATGTAATATTTGATGAAAGTGATGAATGAGATTGGGATGATCAAACCAAAGAGAGTACAAATGAGTTGGTAGACACAGGTGAAAGGGACTCTTGTGATGAAGGAGTAAACGAGATCAATTGAACAATGAATCTTTCATTGAATGTGAAAATTGAATTACAATAGATTGAGCTTAGATCAGCTTATATACAATTTGATTTCAGTTTGTTGATTCAGTTTGAAATCTTTAACAAACTCGGTTATTCTAACAGACTACAAGAAGAATCGATTACAACTTCTAATCCCTAATTACAAATCTAACTTTACCAAATACACAATGACCTACACCGCAGTAGTAAAGGGTACCGATGACTGCTGCGATGAGGTTAAGTCTTCACACTTGATTTTGACTTGCAACTTGTTGTATCAGTTTGTGTAGCAGCTTGATGTTTGGCTTCATGACCTACTATAGTAGGTGGAGAATCAATCTTGAGCTTGGTCTCTATTATCCCCCCTTCAAGCTCAAGGAGGGATTTGACCTTGAGCTTGGGTCGTAGACTGAGGAATGCTGCTGCACCAAGAGGTTTAGTAAGTATATCTGCCAGTTGAGCTGATGCAGAGACATGTTTAATAAGCAGAGTGCCTGCAGTAACTTTTTCTGTGACAAAATGTAGATCCATTTCAATGTTCTTAGTTCTGGAATGCAGGATTGGGTTATGTGCAAGCATCACTGCAGACATGTTGTCACACAGCAGGGTGGGTAATTGATGTGGAACTTTGAGTTCAAGCAGCAGGGATTGAATCCATAAAAGCTCTGCAGTGGCTTGAGCAATGCCCCTATACTCTGCTTCTGCACTTGATCTAGCACCAACCACCGATCTGTATTGGAACAGTTCAGGAAGAACATCAGTCCCTGTCTTGGTCAATTTCAAGTTGGCAAGCATTGGTGTTGGCATTGGTTTGCAGCCTGTCATGTTCATTCTACTCAGTAAATCAGTGATGTATTTAGTTTGAGTGAGGAGTAATGAGCCATCAGTAAGAGGCTTTACTTAAATGCCAAGGAAATACTCTGGTTTTCCAAGCTCTTTGAGAGCAAACATTCTGTTGAGTTGAGTTATGAGGCTGGAGATAAGGTTGCTTGAAGTACCAGTGATTATAATATCATCCACATACACAAGATAAAGAAATGAGTGACACCTTGATTAGAATATACAAATAGAGATGCATCACATTTACTGGATTTAAACCCAAAAGTCAGTAAAGCTTTTGTCAATCGTTCATACCAGGCCCTTGGGGCCTGTTTAAGGCCATATAGAGCCCTATGGAGCTTACAAACTTGAGTTTTATCTGAGCTGATGAAGCCTGAGGGTTGTTTCATGTAGATATCTTCAGTGAGGAAACCATTAATAAACGCATTGTTTATATCAATATGTTGCATATCCCATTTATTTGTTAATGCTAGAGTAAGGATGATCCTAATGGTAGCTGGTTTTACCACTGGTGAGAAGGTTTCTCTATAGTCTCTACCATGAACTTGGTGAAATCCCTTGGCCACTAAACGGGCTTTACACTTATTTAGAGATCCATCAGGATTTTGTTTTGTTCTAAACACCCATTTGCAGCCAATGGCTTGCTTATGAGGTGGGAGAGTAGTGAGAGTCCATGTTCCATTCTTGACCAAGGTATCATATTCTAATTTCATTGCTGCAGTCCACTTGGGGTCACTTAAGGCTTGCTTGACTGATGTGGGTTCAGTGACAGTGAGTAAAACTTTAGGTTTAAGTTTGCCTGAACGGAATCTAGTGACCATAGGATGATTGGAAGAGGTAGGTGGGATAGGAGGTGGACCAGAGGCTGTAGTAGGTGATGGCTGAGTGGCTGGTTGAGGTGCAGGGGAGGGAGAGACAATGTTTGGTTGATGAGGAGTTTCAGGGAAGTCTGTTTCTGTGTGAATGTCAGTATCTGGTGTAGTGGTGGGAGGAGTATCTGTTGTAGTAGTAGGAAGGGTATCTGGTGTAGTGGTGTTTGAGGAATGAGCATTTGTATGTGACTGTAGAGAGGGCAGTAAATGGAGAGAGCTGTCATTTGGAATGTTTGGTGAGTTTTCACTTGAGGTGGTGGATGAAAATAGAGAGGAATAAGGAAATACATTTTCTTTGAATTGAACATCCTTTGAGATGTAAATTCTCCCGGTTGGACTTAGACATTTGTGACCTTTGTGCTGAGGAGAGGGACCTAAGTAGACACACTCATGGCTTCGAAATTCAAGTTTGTGTTTGTTGTAGGAACGCAAATGAGGGAAACAAGAGCAGCAAAAAACCTTGAAGGACTTGTAGTCTGGTTGTTTGTGGTGTAGAGCCTCATAGGGTGAAATGGCAGGTGTATGACTCGAGGTTGGAAGTCTATTTATCAAGTGAATGGCTGTGATGAACGAATGGTCCCAGTAGCATGTAGGTATAGAGGCATAACAGTTTTCTGTCAATCAATGCAATTGAGAAGATTCACATTGAATCTTTCCATCATTTCTTGCTCTCAACATGGTACGCAGCTGCGTGAGGGAAGTGACATTCTGATTAGTGGGGGTTGTATGACATTCAGATTAGAATTATAATAATGGTTGGCCCTTGGGGAATTGGTGATTGAATGAAACAATTGATGGAGTGTTATAAGATCAATATTCACACCGAAGGTATGCTTGTGCGGTTGAATTTGGTTAGTTCGGTCATGCATTATTTGATAAGTGAGCTTGGTTGTAATTAACATATATAGGGTTGTCATCTGTATTGGATTAGTCTCTATCATGCAATGGAGGGGGCTGCCATTATTTCTTTCACGGACTGCGTGTTGTTGGCTGTGCAGATGTGGCACTTTAGGTGCAGGGACCATTTTGATGGAGAAGCCACTCAAGGCTCACTTTGTTGTAATCAAACAAACACGTGTACTCTTGGTTGTATTATCTCTTCTTTTTGGGTACTCCTTTTCTCCTTTAGATATTTTTTTCTTTGGGTTTTGAGTCTTTTGACCCTCGAAAATTTTAACGAGACTCTTTACACTTATTTGGGTTGGAGTACTCCCTTATACTCCTATTAATAAAATTTCTTTGCTTCTAAAAAAAAACACGACCAAGAGTTTCTTAAACAAACATGCAAAATTTTAACACAAGGAGAACCATTACAAACTGATTTCAAAGTTTACCAACTAATAATACCAATATAGCCCTTGATGTCAACGTATACTTCAACATTATTACAATATTTAACAAACGAGCTGAAAAACGAACATAATTCGGACATCAACTTATTCTGCAACATTATTATATGCCTGAAGATGCATACCACCAATACAAACACGCTTTAGAGTAAGGTCGCAGTAATCCAACAACATTTCACTGTTGAGACTGCAAAATACAAATGTAGAAGTTTCAACCAATCAGAAACAAAACCAAATAACCAATCACAATTCTTCAAAATTTATCATAGTGAGATATTCATATATAATGAGCATAGTACCAGAAATTTTTTCTTGAAAATATCAACTATTTCCTGAGGAGGGATTCTTGTCTGTGTATAAGCATCGATCTTGTTAAGTTCCTACAAAAGAAACATAACCAGTCAAAAATGAATCTCTCTTATGTCTGAAGAGGAAATAGTTTGGCTTCTTTTCAGATGCAAGAGATCAATGGCCTATTTTAAATTGAATAATCTGTTAATACTACTTGCTAAGAAAATTGAGAAATTCACTTAAAGTTCAGATTGAAGATTATGGTGAGGATATAAATGAAAGCAAACTAGTACAATTTCCATAAGGTAAGAAATTCTACACAACTGGTTCTAGTATACCTTATACCATGCTGCAAGTTTAGGTCTTCCTTCGGTGATGTCATGCTTGAACACATCAGCAAGCACAATTTGGAATCTTTCAACGAATGGAATGTAGGCAATATCCACCTGATCATCACAAGCACTTACAAATTATATGAAGGAAAGGCTAAAGTCATTGACATTATCAGATACTAAAATGTTTATTATTTATTTTATAAATCATTATCTCTCAAACCGGGTAGAACCACAAATGGATAAGAAAAACTCTCCTCAAGAATTTTTAATCTTTGCATTCTCACAAATGCCTAGATTTGAATCTAGGACCTTTGGTTAAGCTGGAAGAGACCCAAATCATCTCATCAAAGCGCTCTACCGCTCTAGTCTTGGGTAATACTATAATGTTTTTGGATAGAGCATGATTATTTAAATCATCAATTGATCAGATGCTCACCAAACAATAGAATTCTCCAAGCAGATACGGTCCATCATCAAATTTACCAAGAGCATTCTCCAAGAAATCAAAAGCAGGACCTGATTAAAATAACAGACCTATATTATATTTGAAAAACATACAATCCAATTTTCTCTATTTATAAACTTAATAAATATTTATCTTACTTGATTGTTGCACAGCATCCCCTTTCAATGAAGAAAAGAGCTGTGTGTTAAATGTAGAAGCATGTGATAACAACTCCTCACCAAACTCTTTCTTGGCAGGATCCTACAAAAAATTCAATTCACTTAACATCATTACTTCATTCTAGTTCTAGCTATTGAAAAGAGATTAGACTGAGAGGTCATAATGTGGGGTTCTTACAGTGGGAAAGAGAGGTGTCCCTTCAAAGTTTGCATCTACATATTTGATCAGATCAAGACTTTCTCCCAATACCTTGCCATTGTGCTCCAAGGATGGCACCTATTAAATATTTAGCACAATTATAAGTTACCATTGCAAAGCAGCACCCAGTTTGACATCTTTGATTACGAAAATAGATATTTAGAGTTTGTTTGAAATTCGTTTTCAAAAACAGTTTTTAGTTTTCAAAGACACTCGAAATTTCTGACACTTATGCGGCAGCTGGTTAACGCGATCAAAATTGTTAATAATTCGGTTAATAGGTGAGTAACCTTTTTTTTCTGAACCAAGATATCCTCCACAGTCACAGCGATTGTGGAGACTAATTATTTTAAGTATCAGAGATCCATTTAAGGAGTTGACATCTTCCAACAAATGTTTTTCTATACGCACCGGCCAGAGATCAAACCTAAGACCAAATGGTTAAGAGACCCAAGTATCTACCACTTGTACCCCATGTAGGTGAGTAACCTTAAACTAAACTAGTAGGTGCTCAATTACATCAAAATTTGGACACTTGGAAAATCATTGTTAATCACGTTCAGATTCATGGTTAAGTTAATTCAATTAATGGTTAATGAGTTAACTAATCCCCACCTACTAAACAAAATTTACCTCAATTTTGAACTGCATTAACCATGTGACCAAATAATACAAATCTACAAAAATTACAAACCTTATTTTCAGGGTAGACTTTTTCCTTATACCAAGCAGGCCTGTCTTGAAGGTCGATAGGAACCAATTTGATCTTGTCTTGTAGTCCCTATTGTAACAGTGACAAAAAGAGTTAATAAAATAAATAATAGACTAATCTGAATTAGAATGGTGAAAACTGAAAAAACAAGGCAAATAAAACCATCGAATATGACCCAATCATAATTTACTTTTAAAAAAGGACATATAGGTAAAAACAATCCTGGCCTAAAAAAGATTTCTCCAAATAAAACCATCGAATATGTAAAAAGGACATAAGGAAAAAACAACCTTAGAGTTCCTCGTGATCCATACACGTTGTGCAAAGGGGCAAACATAACTTGTGTACAACCTAAAATGAATAAATGAATAAATAAGTAAATGAACAAAATCAAAGAAAAATGAAGGTGAATTATAGAGTGTGAGAAGGAACCTAGCTAACCTGGTGGTTCCATCAAAAAGAGGAGGTGGCTCGGAAATGGAAGTTAAAGAGGGAGGAAGAACATGTTGCAAGCCTCTAATTAATTATTATTATTATTATTATTACAATAAAAAGAGAGAACGTTAGAGAAAAGGAACGTGTTTCAGTGATGATCAAACGAAATTGAAATTGAAACCGAAAAGAATTGAGAAGGTAAAGAGTTTTCGTACGTAGTCGCCATTGATCGTGTTCTTCAATTGAATGAATCTGAACTGAAATGCTATCTGCATACAACTGAAGTTCGCTTTTTTATAGATGTCAGATCGCATGTCAGCCATGACGATCGTTGTGGCTTGCCACGTGTCGCCCTACGAGAATACTAGAAACTTCCAACGTGCGAAAAATTAATTGCCCAGTTCATATTGAGAATTTGACTAGTGTTTTTTTATTTAACAGCAGAATTTGACTAATGAGAGGATATGTCAATGAGTTTTTTGGTGGGGGTATTTTGGTCAGCTCATAACTCTGGGGCGCTTAAGGAGTTGATGAGAATTTTCACACAAATTTTCATTGATTATCTTCTTTATGGGAGACTAAGACTATGTTTGATAAAAAGTACGATGATTATATTTATAGATAAGCTAATTTTATGAAAAAGAACTTATAACAAATAACTAGTAAAATGAATTTAAAGTATTTAATAAATTTAGCAATTGAACTAGCTTATAACTATTATAACTATAAGATGACACTCTACCAAAAAAAAATTATAAGATGACCTTTATAATTAATGTTTAAAAATTATAAATAATATTCTTTAATATAGAATAAATGAGGAATTTAATTAAAATAATAAGTAAAAATGAGAGAAAAATAAAATACTCTGAACTATAAAATCAATAGAGTGTTACTTCATTAACATCTAGAAACACTATAAACTTACCATAAACTTATTCATTATATTCGCTGGATGCTAATTATTTGACATCGTCTAACAGAGCTAATATGTTTTTTAGTCGACAAAAATAGAGGCTTGTGTCAAAAAAAAAAAAATAGAGGCTAATCTGAACCAGAATGTTGTCTAAGTTCAATTGTCTACGTTCAAGTGACACACCTTTTATAGTCGCATGTTGTGTTGTCATCCGTGACAACAGTTTTGTTATATACAGCTCTCAAAAGTCAAAAGAACAAATGATTTTTTTTCTTTCTATTTCATAATAAATTTTATGGCTTCTTGAGCTTTATACATTTTATGTGTAAATCCTACTCGGGTCTTGGTAGACTTAAGCTAGTCCATGCTCGTTAAAGTAGATGGGGGAATGCCCCTACAGATCAATATGATTGTAATGTCTCCTGTTTTAGTATTTGAATAAAGCTATTTTGCCGTAAAAAATAACATTAAAAAACAAACATCAATTTAAGTTGTAGCTTGGGCTACAAAAGGATCCTCAGCTGGCTATTGACACCAACACATTAAATAAATACTTTTTTACTCGGTATCTAATATCTATTTATACAAATAAACAACTTACAAAATTACGATTTTAGACATCTTACTTTTTTGACACATCACTACTTTTGTTTTATTTATCATTTTTTAATTCTACTTTCTCTTCCTTTCTCACTCACTCTTTTTAATCTCACATTTCTCAATATTTATTACTTCTTACACATCTATTATTAGTGGCCTCATACCTTTTAATTAAAAATATTTTTTTCCCAATTTTTTTAAATTCACTATATAATCTAATATAATTAAATTAATATTAAATAATCTACAATTTACTCTTATTTACTATCTAACCTATCTATTTATCTATTTATACAAACAAACCACACTTAATCTATTTATACAAACAAACCACATTTAAATTACTCAAACAAGTCTCCCTATTTACTTGACAATTCATCTGACTAAAGACAGTATTGTAATTTACTATCATACTTTTATCAAATTTCTTCTCTCAATGCATTTTCTTCTCACTCCCACTTTTTTCCTACTTTCTCATACTTTTTTTTTCTCAAAATTCAAAATTCAAATCAAACTCACCAACTTTCTTTACTCACTATCTATTAATCTAATATCTATTTATACCAAACAAACCATACTTAAATTACTCAAACAAGTTTCCCTATTTATTTGACAACTAATCTAACTAATGGCAACATTGTAATTTACTATCACATTCTTTTTCAAATTTCTTCTCCCAATGCACTTTTTTCTCACTCCAATTTTTTTTAAAGTTTACCCTCTTTTTTTCTTTCAAATTTCGAAATCAAATCAAATCAAATCGACTAATAAACTAAAATAATCAATCTAAACTACGAGATAACTGCATTAATATATAAAAACACGAGATAACTTCACAGATATATAAAAAACACGATATTAATATATAAAAAAAAAAGGAAAACTTAATGACTATTTCAACTACTGATTAATATTTAAAACACGGGATAACTGTACTGATATAAAAAAAACGCGGGATAACTATCCTGATATATAAAAAAACACGGGATAACTGCACTGATATATTTGATAATCTTCTATCTATCTTTTACTATCTACTATAATCAACTAATCAACTAAAATAATCAATTGAAACTATGAGATAATTGCACTGATATATAAAAAAACATGGGATAACTATACTAATCTATCTATTTATTCAAACAAACAACTTACCAAATTATAATTTTAGACATCTTACTTTTTTTGACACATCACCACTTTTATTTTATTTATCATTTTTTAATTCTACTTTATCTTCATTTCTCTCTTTCAATCTCACATTTCTCAATATTTCTTACTTCTTACACATCTATTATTAGTGGCTCCCGCACATTTTATTTAAAAATATTTCTTTTTTCAATTTTTTTAATCTACTATATAATCTAATATAATTAAATTAATATTAAATAATTTACAATTTACTCCTATTTACTATCTAACCTAATATCTTTTTATCTATTTATACAAACAAACCACATTTAAATTACTCAACAAGACTCCCCCTATTTATTTGACAATTCATCTGACTAAAGAAATATTTTATTTAAAAATATTTCTTTTTTCAATTTTTTTAATCTACTATATAATCTAATATAATTAAATTAATATTAAATAATTTACAATTTACTCCTATTTACTATCTAACCTAATATCTTTTTATCTATTTATACAAACAAACCACATTTAAATTACTCAACAAGACTCCCCCTATTTATTTGACAATTCATCTGACTAAAGACAACATTGTAATTTACTATATATCATACTTTTATCAAATTTCTTCTCTCAATTCAATTTCTTCTCACTCCCACTTTTTTCCTACTTTCTCTTACTTTTTTTCCAAAATTCAAAATTCAAATCAAACTCACCAACTTTCTTTACCCACTATCTACTAATCTAATATCTATTTATACAAACAAACTATACTTAAATTACTCAAACAAGTTTCCCTATTTATTTGACAACTCATCTAACTAAGGGCAAAATTGTAATTTACTATCACATTTTTTTTTAAATTTCTTCTCTCATTGCACTTTCTTCTCACTCCAATTTTTTTAACTTTCTCCTCATTTTTTTCTTTTTTTTTAAAATTTCGAAATTCAAATCAAATCAAATCTACTACTAAACTAAAATAATCAATCTAAATTACAAGATAATCTCACTAATATATAAAAACACAGGATAACTTCACTGATATATAAAAAAACACGATATTAATATATATAAAAAAAAGAAAAACTTAATGACTATTTCAACTACTGATTAATATTTAAAACACGGGATAACTGTACTGATATATAAAAACACGGGATAACTATACTGATATTTAAAAAAACACGGGATAACTGCACCGATATATTTGATAATCTATCTTTTACTATCTACTATAATGTATTAATCAACTAAAATATTCAATAGAAACTATGAGATAACTGCACTGTTATATAAAAAAATGGTATAACTATACTAATATGTAAAAAAACACACGAGATAACTACAATGATATGTATAAAAACACGGAATAACTGCACTAATATATAAAAAACACTTCATTGAAATATTTGATAATCAACCATCTATCTGTTACTGTCTACTATAATCTATTAATCAACTAAAAATAGTCAATTGAAACTATGAGATAACTTCACTGATATATTTAAAAACACGTGATAACTTTATTGAAATATAAAAAAAAACACGAGATAATTGCAATGATGTATGTAAAAACACGAGATAGTTGCACTGATATATAAAAGGGATAACAACACTGACACTAATATATAAAAGAACACGGGATAAATGCACAGATTGTTTGTAAATGATACTTTTACATTTTTAAATTTTAATATTTATCTAATTTTTTTTATTTGAGACTTCTTTTTTAACTACTTTAAATTTGTCTTTTTTTCACGAGGTGTTGTCCAAACTACTTAAATTATGTCTAAGTTCGTTCATGAAAAGAATATGGTAGCACCCGTGCGAATGCGCGGGTATCCTACTAGTACAAGATGATAAAGCAAGAAAAGGGGTTGCGGGGGAGGGGGGTTGATTGCCTGGTAAAATATATGAGCAATCATACATAGCTCAAATCATCCCAAGTTGGGATCTAGCATGGACCGTCTGATTTAGAGAGACAACACTTTCTCTCTAAGTTGGACAACCCACACTGGCGCAGCAGGACATCAGCGTCCCAAGTTGGCTAGTCAGATTTCTTAGCCAGACTTAAGAGCACTCCGATGGTAAGACTAGAGGCTACAAAACCAAGAGATGCCTCCGTTGAGACATGGATTCCTGCATGAATGAGAATGAGAGTATGTGAAAAATTCAAGTACTGTGGATATTATTAAAACAGGTAATTGAAAGAGTAATGCATATACTCACCAAAATAGTCCAATATCATCTTAAACCCAATAAATCCCAGAACAACAGCAATGGACGGCTAACAAGAACGAAAAATGGAAATCAATGATAAGGATGGAATAACAAGTAAACAGAAGCATTTAAAGGTATCACATCACATCAATAAATATTTAGTATGTATTACCCTGAATAAGGACAAAATGAACTTCTCAGAAGCAGCTTATGCAAAGAAATTTTCGCTTTTTTAGGGAGTTTATGCAAAGAAATCGTATTTAAAAATAAGAGAAATGTTACTACCATAATATATAAAGAAAAAAGAAAACGGAATCAAATGAAAATTATCGGGACGTCCTTACGATAAAATTTACCACAAAATACGAATGTATATATGAATGACATTGACATTACAAACCAGTCATAATTCACATTGAACCAATAATAGTCATAACTCAAAACAAATAACCCCTTTGAACCAAAACCTTTGATTGGGTTATTGAATATAGATCAACCACAAATTTTAGATTGTCAGTTAATGACGCAAGTCAAATGGACCAGCAAGAATTTGGTTTCTGAAAACGAATTGATTAATTGAATAGACAATAATATTGCATTTAAGGTATAGGCTGTAGACAGTTTACCTGTAAGTACTTCAATTCTGACATACCCTCGGAAATTATCAAGTAAAGTGACCTTAAACCTACATTTTAACAAATAACAATAATTTATTCGTTGCTGTTTCAAGCACAAAGAAATTTTTAAGGAAAATCATCAACTATTGTTGGGAACAAAAACATCTGATCTCAGATTATAACAAAAGATGAACTCATTTTATCCCTCCAGCTCCACATGTTAATGGAAAATTAGATGCATGTTAGTTACAAAAGAACCACTTATTTGCATCGAATTCTCTGCTATAAAATTGTTTATTCAAATGTCTCACCATGCAAATAGATGAACTGCATTAAATTGGGAAACTATACTAGTAAGCTTTCAAGGTATCAAACTTTAAGGAACACAAATTAAATTCTAAAATCAAAATCAGATTACTAGATTATATCACAAGGGAAACAGCAGCAAGAGAACTTACCCAAGATGGCAAAAAGATTAGAAGTAAACACTATAAATGGATCCCGTGTCACACCAAAAACTGCTGGTATTGAGTCAACCTATTTGAAAACATAATTGTGTCAACATTTAATCCAGGAAATTCCACACAAAATAGAAGGGTTAAGGATTAGAAAATCCTACTGCAAATGCAATGTCACAGAGTTCAATAACTGCTACAGTAAGAAGCAAAGGGGTGGCCTGCCCAAAATGTTCGATCCCTGTTAGAAATCAAGTTAAAATTAATTTGATTCATTAAGAAAATCTTTTGACTTATTGACAAGAAAGCAACAAATGCAAATTGAACAAAATCTTCAACGCATTTGTGAGAAAAGATAACAGTTGCTTAAAACAAGAGAATAAGGAAGTAATTTCAGTTTGTGACTAACATTCATCAAAAACTTACTTTCCATATCCCATCCTGATTTGTTATGAACCGATTTCCATCATAATATGCTGCAATAATTTCATCATAGTAAGATTTTGGATCAGAATATTACTCAGCAGAATAACATAAACTCAATTCAAACAACCAGATTCCAAGTGGAATGTATAAGCCAACAAGATATTTTCCCCCTGTTCTGCATTCATGATGGTAGTATACATGCAGTCATGTAGGTATGCCAGTAGGACATATACATGTGTCCAAAATGTAAACTTCAAGAGAGAAACAGAGCAAGATGGTACTTCAAATTAAAAGCTCCTAGCATGATGAGGTCTAGGGAAAGAGACTGATTCCACAGCTCAAACTCGTGACATCTTAGTCACGTGAAAACAACTCCAACTATTGTGACAAGGCTTAAAAAGCGCACGCACACCCGCGCACACGCACGTACCACACACACACACAAATTCCATGAGAAAATGAAAAAGCATAGGTTCCTAAATCACCAGGCAATTAAGTTTTGAGCCAGCCATACCTACTTAAACATTCATTTAGATGATTCCGACCAAGCTTTCTACCATATTCTTCCATTCAACAATGCTCCGTAACCCCACCGAATTACTTACCTATTTGGAATCAGTTAGTTTGATACATCGCTAAGTATAGAGGATTCTCGTCAATAATGCGTTCTTAGCTGGTTGGAATAAGTTAGTTAGAGAGGTGGTATGTGACAGTAATAGAGATCAGTGTTGGGACTTTTGAGAATGAAGTTTGGGAGAATAATTGTGAGGTCAGACACTACTATTCTATATTTGAATTTTGTGTTTTGCCCCCTTCATTAGTTGTATACCTCGTGGGTACTACTACTGAGTTGAGAAAATCCTAATTAAAAAGTACATTCTTTTCTTCAATGTTCTAATCCAGTTCTATAACTTTGTTCAAAAAATAAAGAATCCAATTTCAACATCGAAATACCCAAGCAATGAACAGAAAATCTCCATCAAGGAAAAGAGAAAGAAATAAAAATGATCTTAGAACATTACTTGTTACAGGGATCAATTTCTGGCATGTCTTCACGATAACGTTATTTGATAAGTCTGACTCGTCTTCTTCACTGCCAAATAGCTATTCATGAAACAAGAAACGAGCTTTGGTTAAATCCAGTCCTTAAAATTGTCATACCTCTAGAAGTTTGAAGTTCCTAGGATAATTGGTCCTTGATAAAAATCAGTGAGAGCTTCAATCAAAAAAAGTTTAAGCTTTAAGATGGTTTGTTCTTGGTATCATATAAAAGTCCCTTTCACAGGTAATCAGAAGTTTGATCCTTGTGACTCTCATTCCTTTATGATTAGATTGAAAAAAATTACTATAACATAATTAAATTAAATTACGGCACATGATAAAAATGGCCATATTTGTTATCCATGCTTTGAGCCCTAAGTACCATGAACAGGATGTTAGGCATATATAAACATTTATGTTCTCATATCTTCAGCTTTGAGGATCATTGTTTCCTTGACAAATAGGAATGCAGATGGTGCTATACCAAGCAAGTATGAAGTACTTTAATATCAGAAAGTAAGAATCGTCACCTTAAATGATGAGTACAATAATATTGCGGCCAATAGAAGGTTGACTGCCTCATACCTCTAAACACCATCATAGTAAACAAGTCAGGATGGTCAGTAAAAAGTTTACAGCTTTTACCAAAAAACAATAAAAATGTAACACATGAAGAGATACATATCCATTTTAAAACACACCTGAAGGGTGGCTGTTCCAAGAAGTATTATTGCCAGGCGAAAGACAACTGCACCAGCAATACCATAGGAAAGTACACGATTCTGCAAGTTCAATAAGAAGTGGAAATAAACTGATCAATTATTTGCATTCATGCTGTTCTAATATGCAGTACCAAGAAGGACTTTACATCACCTGATATGAAACTGGCACTTTGAAGTACTTGAATATTAGAACAAAGACAAAGAGGTTATCTACTGAGAGACTTTGCTCCAATATGTATCTGAAGAAGTTCACAAAGGTCAAAGGTCATAAATCCCAATCAGTACAAAGTTCAAGAAAGTAAAACAATGCAGAGGAGGGAAAGGTGGTGTGTCGAAGCAAACATAACCAAACCATTTAAATTACTATCCATGTATTCCAAAGAAACATCCAATATGCTATAAGTTCAAACTCTTAGTCATGTGCTATTCTAAGACCATATATAGAGGTAAAGCAAAAGCCTAAGAAAAAAGGACAAGGCCTGGCTTCTTAAACCAGATATCAAGGCAGCTGAAATACACAAAACGATAAATAAATAAATAAATAAGTTTAAAGAAACTTTGCAAAATATGGACTTCGACTCATTCAGAACATTGATTGTTCTAGCACTATAAAATTGGACTTAACTTTCGCTAATTGATAGCAAAATTAAAATTAAAATATTTAATATACAACAACCAAATCCTAGCCTTTTCCACTAGATGAAGACATCTAAATAGATCGATAAATGCAAAAGGCGTAACACGAGGAATTCTTAGGAGACCACAGTTCCTAGTAAAATAAAATTAGTTTGCATACCCAGCAAAGAATTCTGATGCTTTGACATAACCTTCTTTAAAACCCAAACCAACACCAAATGCCACTGCAGCGCTCACCTACAAGAAATTATAACTAGATTGATGTAAATCTTAGCAACCAAAAAAATGTAAAAGAATGTAGCAAAATCATAGTTAGTAGAGATTTGGTGATTTACCCACCCATAAAGCTACAGTTCTAACAGAGGAGCTGTAAGATTCATTTCCATGTGATTCCTCAGTACTAGATGTTTCAACATTACTATTCCCATCATCTGGTTGAGCACTAATCCTCTTTACTTCTGTAAAATCATCCAACCACCACTCAGTTATTATTATTATTATTATTATATAATAAAAAAGAGTAAACCCTCATTTTAGTCATCAACAAAGTATCACCTTCTCTCCTATTTAATCCCGAATTACGAAAACAATAGTCCCTAAAAAATTCATCTTCGTCCATAAATTTAATCCCTAAAGGTTACAGTTTAAGAACTAAAATGAATGAAAGCAAAGATAAATTTAGGGACTATTGAATAGAATTTCATAATAATTAGAGACTAAAAGAACTAAAGTGAACCAAATTGAGGTTTTATTTTATAAAAAAGTAAGAGATAGTCACCTGAAGCAGGTAATCCATATCCATCAGCATGGCCAATTCGTCTGGAGCATGGAACTGGAACGCGGTAAGAACGATGATAGTGATACACTGCAAAACACACACGCGGGCAGAAACCCGGTCAGGGGCAAATAAGTAATTGACAACCTGGAATTGGAGAGGAATGATGAGGGAGAATTGGAGCAAACCTGAGGAAATAGAAGAGATAGGATGGTGAAGAAAGTGGAGTGTAGAGCAGCATTTGGAAGGTGAAATTCTGAGGAGGCGGTGATCGAAGTTGAATGGAACTTGGACGCCATTGTGAACAACAGAAGCTAATCCCATGACTGTTGAGAGGGAGAGAGATTGGGATTTGGGAATGGAGCGAGTGATCCTCTTCTCTTCTATTATCTCTCAGTCCCACCGTTTTGTTTGCGCCAGAATTACAAGATAAGTTGTTCTTGTTTTGTGTTACGACGGACGGAGAGTGGTCACACTCGAGCAACATTTGGATATGCAATGAAGCGTTAATAAAAGAAGCAAAATTATTTAATTGTAATTAGGGGTGCTCAAAACCGAACCAAACTAATAGAAAACCGCAAATCGAACCAAACCAAACCGAAAATTGCAAAAAATCGTTTCTTATTGGTTTTGTTTGGTTTCTTTTTTCATTACACCGTGCGGTTCGGTTTGGTCCGCGATTTTGATTATAGAAACCGAACCAAACCGCTAAGGCTAATTGACTTACTAACTTACTAACTCAAATGCAACTAAAGCCCTTTCGCTCACTTACTAGCCTAAATCCAAATAATTCTTTGACTCACTTACAAATAATCCATAATGTTATGCTATATTTAAAAATTACAATAAAGTATTTAATTCAAATTCTTTTAAATATTGTCTTAGCTATCTTAAAAGAATTAAAAGAGAGTAATTTATATACTACATATATTTGAGTTGATTTTTTCTTAAAGATTTATATTAGCCATTTTTTATATTAGTTAATTTTAACTTTATTTTAAATTATGTTTTGTCTTGAAAAAACCGAACCAATCCAAACCGCATTGGTTTGGTTTGGTTTGATTTTATTTTAAGAAGCCAACCGAATCAAACCAAACCGCATGTAGTTTTATCTTGCGGTTCGGTTCACTTTTTGCCACAAAACCGAACCAAACCGCACCGCGAACACCCCTAATTGTAATAAGTTGATCATTTAAGTTTTTTCTACACTTAGGCCTTTTTTCATTTCTGTTACAAAAAAGTTCAATTCGCAGTAACAGAGTTGACGTGGCTGTGACAAATCCTACATGTCATTTGTCTCGTAATAATTTTGTCATTTAAAACTACCATCATGTAACAATTTTGTCTTAAATAAAAAAGATGAGCCATTTTTTATTTTTTAAGTTGAAAGTTCCAAATTGTTACATGACTGTAGTCTTAAATGACTAAATTCTTACAAGATAGATGATAGGTAGCCTCTGTCACGGCCAACTCAGCTCTATTAGTGCGAATTGGGCCTTTTCACAACAAAAAATTGAAAATGACTAACAGTGTACGCATTATGCAACTTAAATGACCTAAATGGTACAAAAAAAACTTAAAGGACAAACTTGTTACAATTAAATAACTTAAAGGACTTCCGGTGTAATTTTTCCTAATAAAATGATAAAAAAATAATGTTCTTCCAAAAAATGATAATATAACGTATGAATGCACGAGCGTTTGGATGTGATCGTTTGGATATCTTCCAATTTAACAAATGTCTTAGGTTCAAATTCAATATTTGGGAATGCAGTATTGTTAAATCTCTTGAGATAGAATGTGTTGTCCTACCCAACTCGAGGGATTAGACTCTCCTTTTATAGTCGACCAATTTTCAAGAATTGGTCCTATGGACTCTCAACGAGATAATTTTTTGTAATAGCATCCTTAAAATAATTTTCCTTGTAATCGGATGTCCTTTAATTTCGTTATGTTTGTGACTCATCTAATGTGAGGTAATTTGTCGTACAAATGTATGAGTGTGAGACCCTCATCTACCAGTCTATGCACCCGCCAACAGTATATATATATGGCTGATCCTTCAAGATCTGGCCCCTTAGTTGCACATGTGCACCTCAAACTCTGCCCGCATCTCGTCAGTGTGTTAGGGATTGGCAGGCGTCCGCCTAATATCTCGTGGGTGAGTCGAGATCCACTAGATGAAGCCAATTTTCCTAACAAACCGGCCTGGCAGATACGACATCGACATCATGCACATAGCATGACATATGAATCCTCGATAGTAGGCCAACATCTGTAAGGGCCTCACACATTTGTGCTCAGTGTAGGGATCCCATGTAACCTTATCTGGAGTCAGGCGACCCAACATGTCCCAAAATGGGTGAGACTTCTCGGGGCATCTAACATTCGCCCAAAACATAGAGCAGTTTATCTTCCCTATACTTACAACAAATCTCCTTAATAAGTTAATCCATGAGTTGGTTTTCGTAAGCTCAAAAATAAGCTAATCGAAACGGGCCCCTAAATAAACCGCTTTCCTTATTTTCTACAAATATTGTTTTGTCTAATTTTATTTTTTGTATATAGGATTCTGCGGTTTGGTTTTGTTCGGTTTCTGTAGTCAAAACCGCGAACCGAACCAAATCGTGCGGTTCACTAATAAAAAAATTTGAACAGAACCAATAAGTTTGATTTTGCTCGGTTTGCAATTTTCTATTGGTTTGTTTCGATTTTTAATATCCCTATCTACTAGCATCCCTAAGTTGGTCGTAGAAGTACGCAAGGACATCTCGCTCCAGGTCTAAGTGTCAGTCATTTGAGGTCAGCCAGCATCTCAATATAGGTCACCTTTGACCCCCGATTTGTTGGTGAAGATGGTGGTGCCCAGCAAGTGCAACATATACACCCTAGCTGCATGCTCCCATCGCTCAGCGACAACGATAGACTTGTAGACCTCCTACCGCAGCCACTTTAGTTGTACATAAGTACATTTAGCCTCCACCTGCTCAGCAGCATCCTCATGAGAAACTCCCAGATACTGGACTAAGACGTATGCTTCTTCAATCTTGGAATAGGCGGGGAGGTCGGAAAAAGTTCCCAACTATCGGTTTGTGCAACAGTTGAGAGATGTCATCTAGCGTGATAGTCATCTCACATATGGGAAGGTGGAATTTGGACGTGTTGGGGTACCAACCCTCCACAAATACACATATAAGGCCCTTGTCGACTTGTTTGAGCCATCTATATCTATATAAATATCTAAAGGAAGCTTTTTTCCAAGCTCTAGGATGCTCCACATCATCTTTATTAATTTTTCAATTAGATTTTTAATTATATTAATATTACTTATAATTTACACATGAAGGAGACTTAAATTCATGATTACTATTACCACTAACTTATTAAATGATACTCTTAGTGGATATAATTCATGACTTTTTATATTACGAGTATAAAAATACATGACTTTCCATTGATAACTTATGAAAATTAAAAAACTAAATATTTTCGGTAGTGTGATACGTTAGAGAATTTTTTATAATATTTTCTTTTGAAAAAATGTTTAGTATTAAAATAAAATTTAATGAGTTAATTGTTTTCGTTTGAAATTAAATTTTTTAATTTCATTAAATATTAGAGATATCATGCATAAAAAGCTATTTTTTTAGACCAAATGAAAAGCTAATTATTATAATTATTGTAATTATAATTATTATAATTCATCTGAATTATTAATATTCCATAATTGATTTTATAATGTATATTTAGATTAGATTTAGAAGTAGAATTAGAATTGAAATGATTTAATTGATAATATATAGTGATTCACTATATTTTTCTACTGTTACTATTAATCATGTAAAACATCAGTTATATCCTATGAAACGAAAGGTTGATTTATAAAGTAGGAATACATGCCCATTTACAATTACTTATTTCTTCAAATTTATTTTTTCCGTTATTTTTCTTGCCACCTTTAATGAATATATGAATGCTTTTTTTAGTTATGCAGGTTATCGAATGTAATGTATTTGGCTATTAGGTAAGTATACTAATGATTTGACTATATTTTTTCAATTTGATCGATAAAAAAGTTTCCCTTTCCAAAAGGATGTACCTTGCACTTTCATATAATTAATTGGCTTATGTATTTTTTTAATCACTATTTTAAAAAGAAAAGTAAAACTCACTTTTGCTTTGACTTAATTGGTTAACTAATGAACATGTTGAGCTTATCCAATGTCTATACCCCTTTCTCTTGCCATTTACATTTATATCCACCATAACTAAGTTCCAATAATTCTATATGACAATAACAGTACAACCGTTTGTAAATCACTTGATATCCCTATTAATATGGACTTACGGTTTCAACTTGGGAATATATATAGTTTCTAACCACAAGTACCATTCTCTCTACTTCTTCAAAGTTGTTTCTCATCACCAATTACCACAAAATAAAGGAGTTCTTCCTTCTCGCAAGGTATTAACCTTCTTCCCAGAATAATTTGTTATGTTTTACTTTCTACATATTTTTATAGTCTTTATATACTACTAATAAAATAAATAAAATGTTTATTTTATTAGTATGTATATAGGTTCATAACCATGATTATATTTAGATGTTCACTTTATGTAAAAATTGAATTTATCTAACAATCTCCATACATATATACTTTACCGAATCATACCATATATCAACTTCACTACTAATATGTTTTAACTTTTTTAAAGTATGGAAATGGAGATAATTAGAACTTACCTCAATAGCTCTTGAATATCCTTGGTTCCGACCACATTTATTTTTTTCAAGTTAAGATGCGTTCCTACTTTTAAAATCATGGAAGAAAATATTTTACGACCAAGAAAATTCTAAAGCCTATTATAAAGGTGGTTGTTATTTTAATGTTGAAATTTAATTAGATTGCAAGATAAGATTGAGAAAGAAGACAATAATGACTGTCCAAGTGGTTCCTCAAATGGGTCTCCCATCACCAAACTCCAAAACACACAAAAAGAGGAGAACATTAAGGTGACGTGTAGAGAAATCTAATTTCCTTTGTGTTAAAAATGTTACCTAACAAAAATATCTAATTTTCCAGGTTGCAATCCAATGAAGAATCAAAAATATCCAACAAAAAAGACAGAGAGTGAAATTCAACAAGATTTATCCGAATGGAAAAAAAGATTCCACATCAAAAATTTAACAATATTTTCGTCAACAAATTTGTAGCATCATAAATTTATTATGTTTGTGACCCTAACTAAATTGTAATTTTATGTTATCATTAAATTTTAATGGTTGTTTATCGTCATCGTAAATGCATAGTTGTTTTATATTATTAGTAGCCAACAATATTGGTTGGAATCAAAAAAATATTAAGTTAAGTAAATATGGTATATATGAAAGAACGAAACCTTAGCCGTATGAATGAATGCTAAACTTCATAACATCATTTTCATAATGTAAATAAAACAACGTATTTCGTTTTCTTTAATTTTTCTTATATAACTTTTTTTGATTGTTTGTAAACATTGTCTACTATTTTGCACTCATATTGTGCTTACTTATTTCATATTTTTTTTAGAATCCTTTATTTAATTGAAAACTTCCACCATTGAAATATAAATTAGAAAACAATTTCAAAAACTTATTCTAAATTAGAAAACTTCCGAATTGTTGTCTAATTTGGTCTATTACAAGAGAGAAGTCGTTAATAATTCATAGTAATTCTATTCGCTTCGACTAATCGTTACAACATGAACCGTCCTTATAATATTTATTAACATCAAATAATACTAAACTAATTATTTATATTAAATTGATTTTTCATTTTCTCTATGTAAGTTTGAAAATTAATATATTAATAAATTGTATGAAAATTGGTGTTCCTTTATTTATAATTATACCTATTTTAATTATATCCTTAAAAATATTTTATATAAACCCGTGCATCGCACGGGATTATCCCCTAGTAAATCTCTAAAGGAATCTTTTTTCCAAGCTCTAGGATGCTCCACATCATCTTCATTTATTTTTCAATTTGCTTTTTCACTATATTACTATTTCTTTATTATTTAACTCATGAGTTTATTGTCATTTAAAGGAATAATTTATACTAATGTGAAACCTCTCTCCCTTCCAATGCATGATTGTTACATAAAAAATATTTTGAAAGTCCTTAATTATTTATTATTTCATCAAAACTATCATAATTGGTAAATATATTTATTCAATTAATTTTTATTTTTGACCAATTCTAACAATAATATAATTTCTTTGAGTTGTGAATAATTGGTATAAAATTATTCAGTTGTGAATTTTTTAACGTACAATCAACCATGAGTTTTCTTTTTTGTTGTAGCTTTTATAGTTACTTTTGAAAATATAAATAATGAGAATTGTTTAACTAATAGTGGGAAATAAAATCATTGTATCCAAACATTCATTATTTACTGTCTAAAAAAAAACCATTCATTATTTAAATAACGTTACAATATTATCTCATACGTTAATCAAATTTTTAACAAACATTTTCACTTTAAATATCCTTACAATTATTTTGATATATTTAGGATTAGGATTAATTTTAAGTATATGTGAACAAATGTTATAATCTATATAAATCTCAAAAGGATTAATTTTAAGTATATGTGAACAAATTTTTCCAAGCTCTAGGATGCATTAAAAATATGTTAAATTATTCATTCTCTAATTTTCATCATCAGCCAATCATATTTATTTTTCAATTTGCTTTTTCACTAGGATTAATTTTAAGTATATGTTGAAGGTAATTGGTGCATTGAAGTTGGAGGTTTTGGAGATTATAGGGTATGCATGGAATTGGAGAAGCCATTACATGTAGTAGTTTGTATATATATTCAATTGAATCTATGAATATGGTGTTTAAAAGGCATTTGTAAAATACTTGGATAGGAAAACGATAAATCTATATCTATATAAATCTCTGCTTACTTATTTTAAAATTTAATAGAATTCATTTAAAAGGCTCTCTAAACTAAATAACATAAGCTTTTTAAGTTCCAAGCTCAGTAACATTATTTTAAAAACTGAGGATGCAAATTGTTTGTACCTTACACAATTTCCATGTTACCATTGAAATCAAAATTAAGTACGAAAATACTATTTTTTTCCCACTTTGACTAATTTTTTCAGTAAAATGTGTCACCAAACATATTTCTTTTAGCATCATCTAATTTAACATTTATTTATTTTTCAATTAAATTTTTAACTATATTATATCTATCTATATAATATAGTAAAGGAGACTTGATTTCTAAAACACTATACTTTTGTTAGACTTGACTCATTAATTTAATGTTTTAACCCACCACTATGGTGTACTTAAATACTCACTATAATTTGTAAAAACAATTTTGATTTCATATTAAGTTTTTAACTTTCCCCTTATTTAAAACATTAACCACTATAGTCTAAAATCCAAAAAATGTTTGATATCCTCTAATATCATATTTTCTGTTGATAGATTACTAAAAAGTAGCCTTCACTTTTTTCTCAGTAATAATTCCTTATAATTATTTACCAAAATTAATAAATAAATAAAATCATTACCAATCAATCACAATTTTATATACGCATTATGCTAATATTATATGATTCCAACGACACTGTTAACAAATGAAAAAAAAACGTAAGAAGGTGTAATATATAAAATCCAATAACCATGCTATGAAAACAAAACGTATTATATGCAAACAGATAGTAATCAAAAAACATTTCAATAGCCATTATTTTCAAAGATTTCAACGCAAAGGTATTTGAAAAGTAATTCTGATCATGTATAAATAGTAATTAAAAAGCATTTCAATAGCCAATCGTAGTAATATAGTCTTTTACGTTTCTTCTTTTTACTATATTTAAAATATTTAAAATATTATATAAACCTTTATGTTTAAAAACTCTAAGTCTATATTTAAAATCTCATCTCATCAACTACATATACATATACATAACTGAAGAAAATATAATGATTAATATTATTATATACTTACTATCATTAATGATAAGACTCTAAAAGTCATATTCCTACTCACTATATAAACTCTACCCACAAACCCTACCTACTCACTCACATTTTCAACTCTATAATTTTTCTCCTATACGATAAATTATGGGTATGTACTCAAGACATCGGTGTCGATTTCGAGAAGCTACAAAAAATCTTTTTAGAGATAAAAAGGTAATTTTATGCACAATAGTTCTTTTAAGGTCACACTTTCTATTTCATTTAGCTTTTTCCACAATATGAGACTCATTGATTCTCTTGATTTGTTGTTGATCTTACTATTATTTCTAAGTTTTAATAGGAGGATTTAGATAAAATTTAAACACTAAAGATGTGGCAATTTGTGGAGTTGTAAATTTGCAATGAAAAACTAATGAGGTTGGATGCTTTTATTAATTGTTCAAGGAAATTTTTTGAATTCTTTTATTTTGATATTTTATCTTCTACTAATGTATCCATTTTCTGGTTTGTCTGTATAGGTGTCATTATTGCATCTCATATATTAGTCAACCATCAAGTTCCCCTGTACTGGAGACACATAAAAGAGATAGCTGATGGGGTTGAAAAATTTGATCAAATAGTATAGTTTATTTTATGAACTTATGATGTAGTTAAAAGTAACTATATCTTTCAATTTTATGTATTTTTTTTATAGGAAGCCATCAAAATGTGCTTCTATCTTTCATAACGAACTTTTATCTTTCAATTCAACGTAGTAAAAAGTGATTACATATGTATTATATAGTTTTTAGATAAGTTATTGACTTTACTATTTATTTAGTGTTTTTTTAATATACAGTTTCATCGTTTGAATATCATTTCTATTCACTTTCTTTAAATTTTTACTATCCTATTATTAACTAATAAAATGTTAATCATTTTTGCCTACTCATTTATTTCAGTCAAATAAATTAAATGCTACTATAATCACCACATTTATTGTATTATGCTATAATGTTATATAGGCAAAAAATGCATTTTGAAGCCAAGAATTATGGTGGTGTTTAAAACTTCTTATTTAATTTTCCTATTGACCAAATAACATTTTCATTATAGAATATTAAATAAAATAAACTAAGATTAAGAGATCACTTGATAAAATAAGAATAATAAAAAAGAGAGTAATTTTTATAAAATAAAAATGTTTATACAGACCACGTACCGGTTGCGTAAGGGAAGTGAATAGGCGAGCTATGAGCATGTTCACCTTCTACATATCAAAGCTTACTTGGGATTATAGGACTATTAAAATGAAATATGTTTATTTTTAGTGATATGTGAAAGTAATATGTGGGTGAAATTTACAAATTACATTTATAAAAAATCAGTGAAGGATTTAAAAATATATACACATTATGAGTAATTGAAATATGTATAGAAAAACATATGTTTTGAGCAACATATAAAATGATTATATACAATAATTCTCCTAAACAATTTTCAAATCCAAATCAATATTGAAACTAAAATTTCAACTTTTAAACTCAAATTCCAATAACGCCTTACAATGTTCGATACAAAATACAACATTGCCTTATCATTATTAATATAACATGTTTCCCGATTAATATATGATATACAATGAAAATAAAAATTAACAAACTATTAGACAACATTCAGCACATTACTTACATACAAACCTAAACAAAAAATAAAAATAAACAATATTATAATACCTTAGAAACAAAACATTTTAAACAAACCCGTGCAACGCACGGGCTTATCCCTAGTAGATTGATAAAGGGAATAAGGCCTGACCTTTGCACAATGACCCGATCTGTGGAACTATCTGAATCTTCTATGTACTCTGACCATGGGAAATGACGCATAGGTCACTGTAGTTCTGCATTGTCATGGACTCTGTTAGTCGACTGTAGCGATGAATAAATCTGGAGGATTTTTCGTGTTCAATGAAATTGCCATATCAATATTTAATTATAAGGGAAAATATTGAAAAATTCATTTAAAAAGAAAATGGTCTTGAAAACCGGATTTAGGTTCGGGAGTCGATTATAGGTGGGAAGATATTAGCACCCCACAACATCTTTTCAGAATCCTTGAGCTGTTTATATCATTAAATTGATTTTTGAAAGGGCAATAAAATAATGATGATAAAATGCATATATTATGTTTTGATTTAATAATAACTATAACTATTCAATATGTACGTTGAAATGGTTTTCAATCTTTACGTTGGAATCCTTTTAGCTATTGAAATGCATTTGATTACTAACGGTTTTAGAATTTGATATTATTATTATTCTGCCGTTTATTAGTTTGATTGTTAGACTTCCATTTTTTTGTGGTCTCATAGTTTTACATTATAATAAAACAAACGTTTTGGAATCTATATAAAAGAGAATAAAAATCCAAAATGAAAAGATAAAAAACAAAGGACTAAACGGAAATTTTGAATAAACATAAATGAATAAAAGTGCATTTTTACCTAAATAAAATTAAACAAAATAAAAAAAATAGATGAACTTGTTGGTTTCTAAAATTTCTTGTTACTTCCAATCTTCAAAACGAAATGAATTGATCTCGAAAATAGAACCACTCTACTTCAATATTGGCACATTCAAGCTCAGCTTTCAACAATTCATCTCTTTTTTCTTTCAACACACTTGCTTCATCAAACAATTCTATCTTTTTCTCAACAACCTTATCTCTTTGTGTTATAGATCAATTTTCAATCTGAAATTTTACAGCATTGATCTTCTCCTCAAGTCTTCTCTTCTCTTCCTCCAAACTTTCCAATTGATTAAGCAAACACTTATCTTCCTTCTCCGTTTCCAAGAACTCTTTAACATTAGCATCAAGTTCATTCCTCACTTTGGCGCTTTTTTTGACGAAAGATATCTTCACTGTACATGTAAGAATACTCAGACACTACAACAGATCTAGTAGATGGCAAATTTTTTTTCATGTGGGCGGCGTTTTTGGTATTCTTTGAGCGTGTGTATTGGGTATTCACTCTCCAACAATGGGCGGCGCTTCAAAAAAAGCGCCACCCATTGCAAAACACGTCCTCAGAGATCGCAGGCGCTTTTTAAAAAGCGCGAATATTTGAAATGCGTCCTCCCAAATACGCAGCCGCTTTTAAAAAGCGCTGAATATTTGCAATCGTCCTCCCAAATACGCAGCGCTTTTTAAAAAGCACTGAATATAGCCCCATTGCCTTCCCAGATACGCAGCGTTTGTAAAAAAGCGCCGAATATTTCCTTATACGCGTGACGCTTCACTAAAAGCTACTGAATATTACCTATTTGTGTTATTAAATACCCAACACTTCATTAAAAGCTACTGAATATTGTCTAAATTTTTTTTTTTTTTTTAGGTTTTTGTGTATTTTCCATTTTATATTTGCAACCAAAAAATTAAATCATACATCCAAAATATTTTTTAATAGTGATATCTATGAATTTGTTGTATTTAAAACGAATTAAATCATACATCATAAAAAAATTAAATCATACATCCAAAATACATCCAAAAATTAAATCATACATTATTATTTTCATCAATTGCTCATTACATTATTCTTACAAACATAGCAACAGAAACCCAAAAATAAAAGTAACAAGTTCAACTCATTACATTATTATTTTCATCAATTGCTCCAATCCTTGAAGACAAGCACATGATGCACTAATCATCATCTCCATCCGCAATGTAATTAGTCTCTGTCTTCCAAACAACCACAACCATGGTTTCTTTCACTCGACTTTTATCTCTTGTTTTCCCTTTCTTCGGCAACTTCTCCTTAACTTACAATGAAATTATTATCAACACCTTTAACTTGAGTTGTGGAAGATAGGAAATTATCCTCATACCATATAGAGAAGAGAGAAGAGAAGGAGAAACATATGCTCACGATTCTCATTATTGTGTCTAGAAAATAATTACAAAATGGTTTATATGCACTAACCAATATTGAAGCAAATGTGAATAACTAACTTAACTACTCTATTAACCAATTTCCATTGCTAATCTAAGCATCTATTGCTTGAATACTAATTTTTACTCTTTAGTTCGGTTCAACTATATCATTGCAAAATCTTTGTTTTGATAAATCTAAAATCCCAAACAATTTGTTACTTGTAGTATAACATGTATAAGCAGACAATTCTTGATTTGTAAGAAATTGGCATTTCTATCTATCTTATTATTATTTCTCACAAAAGCAATGCTAAGGACACGATTGCGGTGTCCAAAAAAGATCAAAATCTTTTACCATATGAAAAATCACATGCTATTGATTATGTACTTTCTGTGTGAACTATCAAATATACAAAAATCCACCTCTCACTTTGTGTTATTGGTGTAAAAGCAACTGGCCCGAAGTCATATGGCATCATTTGTACCATCTTTGAAAGAGGTTGTCTTCCCCTTCTTTCAAGGCATTCAACTGCTTCTTTTCTCAGTTCTACAGGTTGCTGAAGGCATTCAACTTGTGATGCTGTGTATACTCTTACCTTCATAACAATCAAATATTGATTTGTTCCATCAATTCAACTAACCAAAGAAATGCATAGATTTATGAATTTACTCACAAAAGAAAGAATTAGAGCATGTAACATTAACAATACTATTACTAACATCTTTGTTGATCCTACCAGCGAGCTATGAAGCACTGACATAGATACAGATACCGGACACGACACGGACACGGATATCCAAACACTTTGGTTTTGAGAAACAAACATACCACGGTGAACCGAACTTCCACATGATAGTGCAAATGTAACCAATGGCTCATTCCATTCCAAACCAAATATGCTTTGCGCTTTCATCTCATCGTTTTTCGCAGCTTTTGAACAAGTCTGTCGCAGGAAGTAAAGATGAAAATCAAGGAATGAATGGTAATCTACAAAGCATGACAAGGACTTCAAAAAACTAGAAAAACCGCAACGTTTAAAAGCGCAAGCAAAGAGTAGATTATGCACTTACAAAATTCATGTGATAAGGAAGTCTCAAGATGAAGTGCTCTATTGTAATTGCCTTGAGCATGTGACCTCCCACTACTATTGTTGCCTAACACAAGCATTGCCAAGTTTTAGTCAACTTGAATGTTTATCTATTGTATAATCTTTACAGGACACTTAAATGTCTAGAGAAATATTAGAGACATTATTGTACCTTCTGCATCAGTGCTACAGCCATTTCAGGACTTTCAGGCATGCCATGTTCTAAAAATGCCTATAATATTCAAGCCAAATAATTGTGGTTACCATACAATACAAAGAGATAAAACAAATAAAGTTGCTCAATTTGAACACCAATGATGCATGATTAGCAGAGAACAACTTTGAACTGTTAGTGCTAAGAGAAATTCAAAAGCAAACCATATAATCCAGTGATTGCAGAGAATTTGTGCAGAAGTGTGAATATTATTATTTTTGGAATGCAGGAATTATTATCAAAGAAAGGTACTGAATTGCTACAAGATATAACAAAGATAGTAATTATACCTGTCTTGGATAGAAAACAAAAAAGGATAGAAGTAATTAAAGGAAAAGACATTGTTGAAGACATTGGGAAGTGCCTGCAATCAAAACATAAACTTCACTTCAAAAGAAAATACAATGAGTTTAAGAGTAAGGAGAGTGAAGAGATGAAGAGATGAATTTCGATGTGAAGTCATGACATAACACGCGTCGACGACACACATAGGTCTCGCCAAAAAGAATTGTCCACCAAACTCACAACAAAGTTCACCATACTTCACAAGCTCAAATGAGAAGCACAACCAATCTTCTATAAAGCGCAATTGAGCCATGCTTACTATAAAATACTCAAATTTAGTCCTAGAATCACAACCCCTACACTATTTTTTGAGTGAAGTCAAGCACAATAAAAGTATTTACTCAGATTACCAAGCAAATCAGTCTAAACAAATTAGCAATCACTTCAAACTTTCATCAAATACAACAAAAAGCTTGAGAATCCCAAATTGACAACCACCAATTAACAAGCATTCATCTACCTTACGCTTCTTTAACTTGCTCTTTACACCTTGTTGGCCTATTTCCACAAACTTGTTCTCTGTAAGCTTATGCTTCAACCAGGTAACACATTTTTGAAAATTTGAAAGGGAGAAATTGATGAGATAAAGTGTAGTTGTCACCTTGGTCTTGGCTTGAACAATCTCCGAAGTTTATACGGAGACAGAGAGTTGGACCTCTGCATAATGGACTTCAAAGCAAAATAATTCTCGTGAATCGCTTAGTTGGCCCATGGCTTCACCCAAATTTTGGCTTCATATATCTTGTTTTTTCCAAAGATCAATCGCTTCTAAGGTAATATAATATATTTACCCGCTACAACCTGTTCATATTAGGCATACTTACAAACATAATCATCTCATCACATTGCTCATTTTAATCAAACTCACAATCATTCATATCAAACTCTATTAGGCATTTTATCAAACACAACAAATGCCCGGTTAAAAACAGATTTTCACAAACTAAGAGCTAGAGAGACAAACATGTTTTTACAACCAAACACAATCAGATTTTTAAAGTAGCTAACAATCAATTTAAAACAAATTTTTTACCGCAGAGTAGCATAGATTATTTTTACAAATTAATAAACCAATCTTACCTTCTTGAAAACTTTTTGCTTGCCTCTGTTTTTGCCTCCGTGATTTGCTATTTGAAAAGAGTTGAGAAGTATTAATCCACAACAAAATAAAGAAGGTCGAGTGCGAGAGGAAGAGGAAGATAGCGCAAAACGAAAACTTTAGGGTTTCCAAGATTTCTCTGCAGTGAAGTCAGAGTGCGAGAGGAAGAGGGTTTCAAGATTTCTTTTCTTTCATTGATTATGTGTGAGAGGAAGACAAAGAGAGATCGCAATTCGAGAGAACTAAAAACGATGACGACAGCGAGAGGAAGAGAAAGAGGGTTTAGTGATTCGAGAGTGAGTGTGGAGAACACGAGAGATGAAGAGTGTGAGAAGAAGATCTCTGGAGACCATTCAGAGAAGAAGACGAAGCGTAGATGAGGATTTAGGTTGGGTTCCATTGTTGGGAATCGTAGGAGGAGGATCCGAGAGTAAGGGTTTTAGAGAAGAGAAATGAAAGCGAGAGGAGAACGCATGCAGGTGTGCGAAAGGAGAACGCAGCGTTTGCTAAAAAACGCTGGGTATGTGCCTATTTCGTTTTCAAATACGCAGCGTTTACTAAAAAACGCTGAATATTAAGCTATTTCGTTTTCAAATATGCAGCGTTTGTTAAAAAACGCTGGGTATGGGGTTAGCGTGTTTGGGTATAGGTGGCGTTTTAAAGCAAAACGCTGCTCATGGTGGCGCTCTTTTTTAGCCATTCTGGCGTAGTGAGAATTAGTTAACCGAGTAAAATGTAGTAAAAGTCGTTGTATTTCTGATTTTGTTATGATTGAAAATCCTTCTTGTGGTGGCAAGTTGAGGAGGTGCTTTAGAGTGTCTTTCAATGCTGTAGAACGTCCAGGGTGTAACAAAAGAGAAAAATCTTTTGACATTAGGTCTTGAAGAATTTGAATCGCTTTCTTGGTTTCTTCACTAAGCTTTGTATGGGATGGAATAATGGTTACAGATTCAAGAGAAGCAGCATAAAATGCTTCCATATCAGTTTTGTGTTGTGGATCCTGATTTTGCCATCGTATGGGAATTGTGAAAAGGGGGTGCATGAAAAGATATAGAGATATAGAGGAAGAAGAATCGTAGTAAACTAGTACTAATGTGGGGTGAAGTTACTGAAAACTGTAAAGTTATATATATATAGAAAAAATGAAGAAAGAAAAGTAATAGGCAAAAATACATTTAAAGGCCTTAGGAAACCAAATATCGGCTGTTACGAAATAAATGAGGGAAATCCAAGCACTTATTACCATTTTTAGGAGTTACAATTCACAACTGTAGTTTGCACGCGAGTCTTCATATGCTTTAGGATCGATTAGGGGTGAAAATAGGCTAGACCGATCGATAGATATCTAGCTATGACCTGACTTACGTCAGGTCAAACCAGAGCTAAAAGTTGGGCCTATGACAGGCCATAAGCTAGGTTCAGGCTTAGCACTTTCAATGCAAGCTAGATCCAGACTATGCAAAGTCTAGTTCGGTGCCGTCTATTTCTACCTTAGTTGTTATATAAGACTGTTTTTTAGCATACAACATATTTGACTAGGGATAACAAATTTAAAAACTTGAGATAAAAAATAAAAAATAAGATGTGATTGGTAAATAATAGCGTAATTTGGATAGTATCTTCTGTAACATTTTTTCAAACGTTATTCCTAGTAGTATTTGAATTTATATCCCCTTGTTTTGTCATTTTTACATTCATTATTTTTAGTAAATTCTTTTTTATCTTTAGTTAAAAAAAATAAAAACTTTTTAAAAACCCACTTTTTATGGATTTCTCAATGTCAGTTTACATGTCCACTCTATTTTTTTTACATGTGTTTTAGTGCTATTTTTTCTAAGCAATTTACATTCATTTCTTCAATATTTTTCAGTTTTTCAGTGAACTTAGAATCTGTATATTAAACTAAAGATCTCCGATACAACAGTAGCATGCACTATTTTACTATAGAAGGGGTTCTACAGTGTTCTATATTACAAAGTATTGCTGTCCATTGCCTGCCACTGAGGTAGTGGCGTGATTACTACTTCGATACGAGCCAATTATTGACTGCCACTCCCTCTTTGCTTGTCTTATTGTAGGACACATTCTGGTCTGTAGATGGTTCGTACGACGAGGCACACGGTACGAGTGATTCCTTTAGTACTATCGGGGCCTCCTCGGGTGTTAATTGGGCTTCTCGGCCACCTTCCCTCTTTCTCATGGTGGGTTCTTGTATTTTCCTTTAGACGAAGTGACAATTGCTACTATAAATTTACACACACAATCGTGAGGTTTCAAGTTCAAACTCGAGACATAATACCCTGCCTATCAATTTTGATAGTTGAGCTGGGCCTTACGATAGTTTTACAAGTTTATTCCCTGGGAATTCGCGGTTGACTCTGCTCTTCCCAACTCATTCCCTCTCACCGATTCCGTTTTTCGGCTTTTCGACTTCACAATGTCAACAACGGCTACCTCCTTGCCTCTAGAGGAAAACCCTGGAAAAACCCTAGATCCCACTCCCCAACCTCACCACGACGAAACGGCGGCTTTATCCGATGCTCCGCTTTCCGATATTGAGAAGAAGCTTCGCCGAGCCGAGCGCTTTGGAATTTCTCCCCATTTATCCGAGCAAGACAAGCGCAATTCCCGAGCCCAAAGGTATTTCTTCTTCGTGACTTTATCCCAACTATTTGGAATTGCGGTTTTAATTGATTTCACAATTTCTTCATTTTTCATTGTTGTAGGTTTGGTATCGCATCCACATTACTCTCATCAGATGAAGCAAAGCTAGAGGAACAAAAGAAAAAGGCTAGAGCTGAGAGGTTTTTCTTTTTCCGATTTTCTTTCTCTTTCTTTTGTTAATTCTGAATTTCAAGTGAATCAACAAAATATCTTACTGTTTTTCACTGGGAGTAAAAATAAAATTTTGTTAGCCATTGCTGATCGTACTTAACAGGTTTGGGATGCCTATTCCATCTACACCTGCTGAAGAGGATGCGAAGAAGAAAGCTCGGCTTGCTAGATTTGCACCCCTGTCCAAGATTGATCCTATGGAGGAAGATAAAAAGAAAGCTAGAGCACTCAGGTGCATATCATAATTCGTTTCGATAGTTCCATATAGAAATACAAGCATTTTATACTATATTTATATAAGTTGAGTTGAGTGTGATTATATAGCTATTTAATAGATAAACGACCATTTTTGTCCCTGAATGTGAGTCTATGTCATTATAGTGTTGAAAGTGTCGAAATTGTCAACACATCTCTAAGTGTCTCTTAAGTTAGTCATTTTGGTTCTCAAATATATATTTTGTTAGTCATTTTGGTCATCAGATATGTTATGTTGGTAAATTTAGTTTTAAACTTACAAACAAAATAGACACTTCAAAACATTTTTGTAATTTCGATACATCCAAAGACTATAATGACAACATGACAAAATAACTATTTAGCCGGTTCTTAATCCTATCCGCCCTCTTTTACTAGGTTTGGAAATCCATCATCAGCTATTGCTGGTAAAGCTGAAGGTGGGGCATGAATTTCCTTGTCAACCTTAATATTATGAGAGAGATGCTCAGATCATATTTTTGCAATGTACAGCTTAGACAGGTATTTAAGAGGAATATGAAGCTTTTGCAGAAACAGAAAGAAAAGCTTATCTATTTTTTACCTCTTATCATTGACTTTGATTTGCTTCTTTTCAAAATCAATTTCCCTTAACCTCTTTGCTAGAAGGTATTACCAAGTTGGTTTTGTGCTTCTTTGGTCTTTTGGGAAGTGTTGATAAATTGAGAAGATTAAGTCCTTAACTGTTAGTTCCTACCGTTAATATCCTATTTCTATGGATGGCAATTGGACCCAGTTAATTAAGTTCAAAGATAAGTTATTTACCTTTATATCAGTCTTAATTGTTTGTCATATAGTTTATCTTTAGTATCCCTCTACTTGAGTGTTTGATTATTTACCCCTGAATCAGTCTTAATGGCTTGACCTATAAGTTTATCTTAGTCTCCCTTTACTTATAATTATTGGATTGCATCGTAAGTAGTGCTTTTCTGACATTGAATTTATGGTGTTTTCCTCCTACTTAAGTGAAAACCGTGTTTTTGACTCATCTCTATATTTTTAACTTTACATTCATTTGTTTTCTTGACTTTTTGACCAAGACTATATTATTTGTAACAAATATGCAATGTGGCATCCTCTCGTGTGTATTCAGTAAGAATGTCTAAAACAAAGAAGTAAAGATAAGGGCTCTATGTTTTTTTCTGGGTGCACATTAATATTACACCTTTCAAACATATGTTTGATGGCTTAAATATAAGACTAAATACCCCAAATTGGTAGTACTCGACAAAAAACACAAACATCTTGGGTCCTTGGGAAGTGAAAAGTATTGGTATTCCACAATCTTAAATATTGGTCAAATTAGTCTAAATAGCATAATTTTGGGGAACACTTTAGTCCTATTAAGGACTAATTTGACCTACATTTGAGATTCTTAAGCACTACTTCTAAATTGATATTTTTTGTTTCTCAAGAACCAATTCGGCCTCGGGCCTCCTCTATTTTTGTGGGGACCAAGTATTTATTGAAAATAAAAAACAATGTGAAAGTCTTGTACAAACACCTCTAGGTACACTATTGTGTTTTTCTCTAAACCAATAAAAATCATGAGTAGTAGGTCTTTTCATTTCTTTGATATGTCGTATGTCTCTATTAATCTTCATAACTTTCACGGTAGTTCTCTTTGACATAAAATCAATTTGTCTGTTCTTTTTGTGATACGAGCCTCTTGTCTTTGTCTGTGCTATGTTCCAAATTTTTTAGGAGTATTATGAGCTTAATTGCGATGACTACTTTACACAATGTGAATAGGTTGTGTGGGGTGCACAAGTCTCTAGCAGCAAACAATAATTGCTATTAAACCTCCAATCCCATGAATCCGTCCCTACAAGATCAATGCCCTTACATGCCCCCCTCTCCTCCCAACCATGCACCTTTTCATATAACTCATAACTAAGAGGTTGCGCATGGATGGACAGGGCCACCCTTGGTGGTGATCAAGGAAAAACGACAACGGCGGAGGGTTTCAACTTTCGTTTCTAGCAAACAATTAAAAAATCATATCATTTTCTCCTCTGTTTCCCCCCCCCCCCCCTATTTCCTTTCTTTTTTCCTCTCACTTTCTTTTCAATTCAACTCCAAACCTTATAAATACCTTTCATACATAAGCGACACTTTCTAGGTACACGGGCCTACCGTCTTGGGAATGGCCATTGCTTTTCCCACGCCCCCTTCTACTCAAAACACACCCCACAAGGGTGTGAAAAGACCAAAAGACCAGCCAAAACCTATTTTTTTTCACGAAATTTCACCTGTTCGAACACGGGCCTTCGAACAGGTTCGAATGACATCGTTCGTGTGTGTTAAATCTTGACTTCACACTCTCTTTGGGTGTTTTTCACCTGTTCGAGTGAGGTCATGCGAACCTGTTCGCATGACCTTGTTCGAACCCGTTCGAACGACATCGTTCGAGTGTGTTAAATATTAACTTCACACCCTCTTGTGTGTAATTTCACACCTGTTCGAACGAGGTCATTCGAACGTGTTCGAACAAGGTCGTTCGAACAGTCTTTAAACACGTGAACTCAGCGTTTCACGCGAGGTTATTTTTGGAATAAAATTTGTTAAGGGGTGTGAAAGAGTAGGAGGGGGTGTGGGAAAAGCAATAGCCCTTGGGAAATTATTCGAGTGCAAGCTTCCTCAAACCATGTTTTGAATCATAGGCCTAGTTTCCTTTTTGAAAATCTTCCACGTTTGGCCTCAATGGTTGTCACTTTAGTTGCTTTATGCCTTCTCAATCGTGGCTCCTAAAAACGAGGCGTCTCACCCGATGAACATCAGTCCTTCATGTTTTCCATTAGTTTTTGTTTTACACTTTAGATCATTTAATTACGGAGAGATCGCCTAAACATTTAAAATTTCAAATAGGTTATAAATAGCTACCTCCTTGGTTTGGGCTCATCTGGTGAAGTTCTGCTAGTCCATATTTAGCTAATCTTAGTTTGGCTCATAGGGCCGTTAAGCTGATTGTCGTATTCAGGTAACACTTAATTTGTTTTAGGTGTAAGATGTTAGGAGTCCCACATTGAGTAGCTAAGGAGATTCAATGTGGTACTTAAGCTTTGAGGCTCTCCCACCTAATGGACTAGTCTTTTGGGTTGGGCTCTCCTCGTGTGCTTAAGTCCTAACAATTGGTGTTTTCATTGAGAGTTGTCTGCGGAAAGGGCTACCTATAGGCTGGATTAAGGTACTCCACTGAATACTGATAGGTGAGCGAAGCCGCCAAAAAGGAATGGGCTGCCATCGGGTTAGTGCCGATAGAGTGAAAGCCGCCGTGGACGTCGGCCCTCAAAGGGGGCGGCAATGTTAGGAGTCCCACATTGAGTAGCTAAGGAGACTCAATATGGTACTTAAGCTTTGAGGCTCTCCCACCTAATGGACTAGTCTTTTGGGTTGGGCTCTCCTCATGTGCTTAAGTCCTAACATAAGACTGTTCCAATATATACGATTTACTCAACATGGAAAAACAGATAAAAAAAAAAAGAAAATGCTAAAGAAAAAGTCAAATATAAACTTTTGAAAGAAACATCACATCTGTGCAAAACACTACATGTTCATATTGAGGGAAATAATTGCAATTATCTAAAATATACTTGGTTACTTATAGTAATAATAATTGCTTCATTTAAATCTAAAATGATGTTATCATTGCATGATAAGCTAGAAACCTAGTGGTCGGCAGAGGCACCTCCCTTGATTGAAAGAGGAGAACCCCAAAGAGAACTATTATCAATAAGTTTGTGATTTAGAAACACAACAATTACTGTTATATCATCATGGAAGTGTCTCCTCGTCCCTTGTTCAATCTTTTGGAGGTCTGAAAGCCTCATTTCTCTCTTGATAGCTGCTTCTCGAAGTGCAGCTTTCACAAGTCTTCTTGCTATTCCCTGTTACATGCATATACCACACTAGTTAGTCAAGGACTCCTAGTCTCCTACCAAAGACAACAACAACTTTGAATTAATGGAACCTTACATTAGGTGGGTTATTGCTGACTATGGTAACAGCCTCTTGGTTGCTTAGATGCTCCCATAAACCATCAGAAGCAAATATGAGAAATTGATCGTCAGGATGTAGTTTGTGCAATGATATTGATGGCTCACAAGTAAGAATTGGTTTGAAAAATGTTTCTTGTAGTCTATACTTGGATGGTAGAGGTTCCCTGTTGAATTCTGCTTTCTTCAGATATGCATCACCTATGGATCTTGAAACCTGCCAAAACCAAGTTCTTGTTTATGGTTTTCTAAACATCTATCATTGGAAATCATGTAAAAGCAACCATAATTCTTTTTGTCCCTCCCAAGGCAATCCTTGATATCGTAGAGAATAGCGGTCAAATACACTTATATGTCGTTGTAGGTCAAATACAACTTATGCGACTAAACCGCAGTCACAAAGACATAAAAAATGCGATGACTCGACCACAATCGCAGATCGGGCCATTTTTTAAAACTCGGTTTCCTTTGAAAAGCTTTTGAACCTAGGATTTACCTTCTTCAGCAACAAAACACAATATAGAGCTAAAAAATTTGTACCTGTATGAGGCCTTTCACACGCCAAACGTTGTGTCGCATTACTACGATTTGTGAATCATAGGGATGCTTTGATTGAATTTCAGCTCTGACTCTTTCTTGATTAACATTGTGTTCTATAGATAATTGTATAGCTGATGTTTCCCTTGCTGCCCTCTCTACTCTTCCTAACACAACTCGTGAGTCTCCAGAATTTGCAATATATAGCATGCCATTGCAAATTATTCCCACCAAACAACATGTACCAGCAGATGCAATATGTGGCTTTCTTAGCCACTGTTTCTTCACAATAGATAGAAAACCATCCTCTGTTGCTGAAAATGCCTTTTTGATAACATTTTCTGATAACCCTTCGTTTTCAGCAGCAAACCCTGAATATATTACAAAGAAAATAGATTAATAAGTAACAAAATGAAATTAAATAATAGCCTAATGCTTGAGGCCCCCACAACTCTAGAGGGCCACATGTACATAGCCTAATGCTGGAGGCCCCCACAACTCTGGAGGGCCCCCAAAGTTTTAAATCGCGGTCGCGTTGCGATACTAGATGCCGCAGAGAAATACAGTTAATTGAAGCTAACAAACCCTCAATTGTGACCACGACGACATCAAATATAATGATGGCACGATAGTCCAGATCGTGATCGCGAACCTTTTATTTTAAACTTTGCATAAACCAAGTTCTAGGAAAACACTATTTTGAAATGATTTGGAAACTATATGTTTATGATGATGATAAGGAATAAAGATCAATACTTTTGAGATTGGAGAAAAGGTTGTCACTGACAAACTGAGAGGCCTCAGTTCCACCATGGCCATCATATACACCAACAAAGGTACCTTGAGGACCAAAATGGTTGGAACTCAAGGGTCCAGACTCAAGTTCACTTTTATCCTCTAATGAACTATTGGCCTGAATTACAGCCATTGAGAAATCTCCATAAAGATGGTTCCCTAAATCCTTGTACCATAGCAGTCCATCAACTCTCCCTCTTTCACTCCCATCTCCATCATTATCACCATCTACAACTGGTTTCCAGCATGATCTCACCATCTTATGTTTCACTTTCAAATCAATAGCCTAATAAGATCAACTTTTGTCTGATTCTGGTTAACACACGAGCTAGTGAATTTATATAGCCTGTAGAAGGAGACAGCATTGGATAAGAACAAAATGAAAACAGAGGTAAAGAACAAAAGGGTATGGGGTAAACTACGTGAGAAATGCACCTTGGAAAATGATAGCACTATAGTTTTCATGCAAGTTCAGAGAATATGGGAGGCTTGTTGGGAAGCTGTACCTTGAATCTGAGCTGAATAAGTTAAGAGTTCAGTGGTGTGTCTTGTTTGTGAAACAAAGTTAGCTGGAAAAGCACATAAAAATTCTGTGTGGCAGAGTTGGTCTGCAATCTCAGTGACCAAAAGATAAGAGAAGGATATGGCAGAGGATAGTTTACTTTGCAAAGTGTGAAAGAAGAGATCTAAGATGAAGAGAGATTTAAACAACATGTATAGTCTGACATCGTGTCTTTTTGGTGTGTCCTTTTAACTTTCTATATACACGTCGTCTTAAATTATGGTTGAGATTTTGAGTTCCTATCTATCCATCACCTTTTTTAAGCAATAATCTTGAGTTTTTAGGCAAAGTTTGATTTGGAAGAAGTCTTAAAGAGATTTCCGCGTGGATGGTTGTAACTCACACACACACTTTCTCCACAGCTTAGGTAACCACTTGTCAGGGGACACACAACACAACTTGATACTCTAATGGTATGTTTGGATGGGGAGGAAAGAAAGTTGAAGGAAAGAAAGTTGAAGGAGTGAAAAAGAGTAGAAAGTGAGTGGAAAGTCGGTGGATTATTTAAGGTGTTTGGTATAAGAGAAAGTAGAGTTGAAAGTAAGAGGAAAGAAAGATGTTTATTTGGTAATTGGCAATAATACCCTTTATTATTATTGAATATATCAACGTTATATTTTCTAAAAAGCAAGGGTGTTTAGGTAATTTTAATAAATTGGTTATTGTCAGCTAGTTTTCTCGCCAAAATTGGTGGAAAGCCCTCAAGGCATGGGCCCCACCTTTTTAAGCCTTTCTTTCCTCTCTGACAATAGAACCAAACAAAGGAAGGCACAATTTTCTAAAAACTTTCTCTTATAATCCTTTCTTTCCTTCCATTTTCAGTGATACCAAACACAGTGTAAAATCAGCCAAACATTTCATCCTATAAAAGTAAATTTTGATGTATCATTTTAGCAAATTTAATGTCATATTTTATCCTAAAATTTTGAGACAACCGGGAATGATTCACCAAAACTGTGCCTAAAATTGTGCAAAGACTTATGATATTAAGGAATTATTTAATAACAATTACTAAATTTTTTCGGTAACCATTATATGACAATCCAATAGTTAGTACATACTAACCACAATTTAGTGTTTGTGTGGAGAGTAACTACAATTTAGTATTTGTGTAGTTACTGAATTTTTTCTGAGAAAATGACTCCTAAAATTACAGGGTTTTCTGAAATTTAGTTGCTAAAGTTATATTTGAAATTGAAGATATTCTATTATGTAAGTCTTTTAAGTTATGCTTGACTATCCTTTTGGTCTCTATTATTGGTCATCCTTGATTTTAGTCTTTCTATTTTTTCCCTACAATTTGAGTTCCCAAGTTTTAGCAACTTTTTAAATGTCGACCAATTTTAAAATTGGCTTAGTCACATTCTAAAATATCAATTAAAATGCTTGTACTTGGAAAAACAATCCAATTGACACCCACATTAGCTATTACCAAATAAAAAAAATATAATAGAACAATTTAATAAATTCTGTGAATTGAAAAGAATCCATTGAACCCTAATTTTGCCTAAAACCAAGTTTGCATTAGATGGATTAATCTTTTGTGAATTATTGCGCAAAATTAGGGTACGATCAATATAAAATTCACTCTACAATTGAAATTGACAAGACAATCCAAAAACCAAAATAAAAAGAAAATGAGAGAAATTGATCAATCTTTTTTTTTGGTCAAGAGAAATTGATCAATCTAAAATCTTCATTTTGTCTTCTCATCTCATGTGAGTCTACTGAGGAATGGCAAAATAGTTGTTTTCACTTATTTGAGAAAAGTATTCTCTCTTGTTAAACGATTGTAAACTCTCTCTGAGAGTGAAACTATTTCATTGCTTTTGCAGAGTTTGTTACAGAGTGTATATATACACTGTTCTGAGATCTAGAGTGAGAATCCAAATCCAATCACATGATGCCACGTCAGCCTAGTTAGTTACACCTAGATCTTCCTTGACTTGTTGACTTTCATTGTGTAGCTCACTCTTAGTGACACATGGCTCACGATGATTGGCATGCAGGAGTATTTCTGCATTCTCTTTGTTATTCTCCTTTACTCCCCCTTCAAGTGCAAGGTTGGCTTTGGGAGAAGCCACAACCTTGAGCTTGCTCTTTAGAGATAGAAATTGCGTCGAGGGAAGAGGTTTGGTGAGAGCATCGGCTATTTGAAATGATGCAGGAACATGTTCTACAATCATAGACTTAGCAACCACCTTCTCACGCACAAAGTGTATGTCTAACTCTAAGTGCTTTGTCCTTGCGTGCAACACTAGATTGTGAGCTAACGAGACAGCACTCAAGTTATCACATAGTAGTTTCGGTGTCTGAAACTTGACTCCAAGCTCACGGAGAAGTGATTGTAGCCACAGGAGTTCTGAAGTAGCATGAGCCATACCTCGATATTCTGCCTCCGCACTGGAACGAGCTACAAGAGTTTGCTTCTTTGAGCTCCAGGAGACTAGATTGGGTCCTAGGAAAATACAAGAACCGGATGTAGAACGTCTATCATCGGGATCGCTCGCCCAATCGGAATCACTATAGGCACGTAAAGAGAGAGCTGAATCACGTGCAGCTGGTTTGAGGAGTAAACCATGAGTTGAAGTGCCTGCAAGATATCTTAGGATACGTTTTACTGCTCTCCAATGGGACTCAAGAGGATTGGACAAGAATTGACACACTTTGTTTACACAAAACGCAATCTCGGGGACGAGTCGATTGTAACGCATCTTTGTAATGCTCCAACAATGGAACGGTACTGTTGTGGATCTGCCAGAGTATCTGAGCCAGTTCTGCTAAGCTTGGCTGTAGAAACCATAGGAGTAGCTATACCACGACAATCATGCATGTTTGCTCGAGCTAGGAGATCGCGAATATACTTGGACTGCGTAAGAAGAAGCTCACCAGATGCCAAGTGATGTACTTCAATGCCTAAGAAGTAATCTGGCCGACCCATTTGTTTTAAAGCAAACGTGGAATTAAGCTTGGAAATGAGATCCTTCACAAGAGTGGAACTTGTTCCAGTGATAAGAATGTCGTCCACGTATACTAGTGCATACAAGTTCACGCCCTTAGCACAATACACAAACAGCGACAGATCACACTTGCTTGGGTTAAATCCATACTTGAAGAGTGCTTGCTTGAGTCTCTCGTACCAGGCACGAAGGGTCTGTTTTAGGCCGTAGAGTGACCTCTTAAGTCTGCACACCAGATTCTTGTCACTAGCAACAAAGCCCGGAGGTTGAGACATATAAATTTCCTCCTCAATATGACCATTGATGAAAGCATTGTTCACGTCAATTTGCTCAATGTGCCATTTGTGAGTGAGTGCAAGTGTGAGAAGTACTCGTATTGTTACTGGTTTTATAACGGGTGAAAATGTTTCACCAAAGTCTTGGCCAGGTTGTTGGCTATATCCCTTAGCCACGAGACGAGCCTTATATTTATTTACCGAGCCATCTGGATTTTCCTTAACCCGGAACACCCATTTACACCCTATGGGTTTACGATGAGGTGGGAGAGTAGTCAATACCCAAGTATCATTGTCCACAAGAGCTTGATATTCTTGTTTCATGGCAGCTAACCACTGTGGACTAGACAAGGCTTGTTTCACACTAGTGGGTTCAATGTGAGCAAGAAACAATCGTGGCTTAAGTTTACCAGTTTTAGACCTTGTTTCCATAGGGTGAGCATTAATTGCGAGTCTTTGGTGAATTATGCGCAATGGTACTAAGGTAGTTTACAGTGCAAGAACTCGAGGACTGCGCATAACATTGACTTGCTAGTACTCAACATCTGGTGTAGTGGATTGAATGGGTGGTGAGGAGAGTGGCTCGTTATTGGCTGGTTGTGGTTCCAACGTCAGCTCATTACCAGGAGAAGCATTAATTAGATTATTAGTTCTTGGTGTAGCAAGAGGTTGAACTGAAGTAGCACTAGGAAGTGTCAAAGATGCTGATGTCGTATCAGCTATATCAGTAAGAGGTACTGATGAGAACATGGACTTGTAAGGAAACGAGTTTTCATCAAAAATAACATCCTTTGAGATGAAAATCCTGCCCTATTGACTTAAGCACTTGTAGCCACGATGCTTAGGCGAAATGCCCAGGTTTATGCAAGGTGAACTTCGAAATTCCAGCTTATGTTGGTTGAATGGTCGAAGATGTGGGAAGCACAGACAACCAAAAGGTCTCAGTATAGTATACTTAGGCAATTTGTTATACAGGGCATGATAAGGAGAGCTATGTTTTGTGAGAGCTGAAGTTGGTAACCTGTTAATTAAATATACCGCAGCAGTAAAGCTGTGATCCCAGTACTTGATGGGCAATGATGCTTGTGCAAGTAATGTCAGTCCCATCTCAACTATATGTCTGTGTTTTCGTTCCACCACCCCATTTTGGTGAGAGGTGTGTGGGCAAGTGAGTCTATGAAGCACTCCAAGACTGTCAAGAAGCTTTGTAAATGAGCGAAACTCACCACCAAAGTCCGATTGAACAACCTTAAGCTTGAAGGAGAACTGTGTCTCAATCAGCTTGTAAAACAACTGGAAAGCATGAATTGCTTCGGACTTGGCCTTAAGGAAGTAAATCCAAGTGAACCGAGTGTGTGCATCGACAAAGGCAATATAATAAGAAAAGCCTTGACTTGAGGGAGAAGGCGAGGGTCCCCATAGATCGGTGTGAATCAATTCAAAAGGTGCATTATGTGTAGTAGTGGATGGTGGTGCATATAACCGATGAGATTTACCCAAAGCACATGAATTGCAAAAATCAAATGAAGAGTTATGTGGTACATGAAGATTACACAGCCTTAAAACAGATTGCACAACTTGCAAATTAGCATGACCTAAGCGCCTATGCCATAGATTCAAATTGTTTGTTGATGGAGACTGCACCATAACAGCTAAGCAGTTGCTGCTAGACTCAACTTTATTGACTCTGGATGAAGACCCTGCACCTTTATTGAGCAAATGAAGGAATGGAAATTGCTTGAAGTTGTATAAACCATCATCACCAAGAGCACCTTGAAGTACAGACTGCTTAGATGCTTGCATTTTGACATCACACTTGGTTGGTGAAAATTTAAACACAACATTATTATCACGAGCAAACCGTGAAACAGATAACAGATTCCTTGTAATGGCAGGAACATGCAAAATATTCTTGAGTGCAAGTGTGATGTGAGGTGCAAGTGGTGACCGAAATTTGGAAGATCCAATGGCTTTGATAGGAACACGTTGTCCATTGCCAACTTGAACCTTCTCAGTGCCTTTGTATGGAACGCTTTGTTCTAAATTTTCCGAATCAGGTGTTAAATGATGGGACGCACCTGTGTCCCCGGACCAATTTTCAGAATCAAGATCTTGAGGCAATGTGAGATGATCAGATATACCTGAAGTGGCAGCAACTAGAGCCTTGGCCTGTTCATCAGTAGTATTCACACCAGTAGTTTCTGCAGAGGTGCTTGCAGCAGCAGAATTGGTGTTTGAAGGAGCCATTGCAGTGGTTGGTGGTACAAACGTTTCATCAAACCTGAACCAACAGTCAATGACAGAGTGGCCATACCGATTGCATAACCGCGGTAGGACGGTTACGGTGGAGAGCTTCACGGCCACGCCACGCCCACGGCGCGCGATTGGACCTTCCACGGCCACGACCATAGTGATTACCCAAGATAATTCCCATAGTTATTACCGTAAGCGGCGGTGTTATTCACATTAGAATTTCTTTCGTGTAGCGATGGTGTGTGCAAGGTTAGCCGTGACAGAGGAAGCAGTTAATTCTTGCCTAAACTTATCAAGTTGTGACTCTTGAACTAACAGTAAGGACTCAATTTCAGAAATAGATGGAGCATCAATTTTGCTATAAATCATCATTACAAACGCATTATATTCTTCAGGTAAACCATCTAGGATAATATCAACCAGATCTTGTTCTTGAATGTTCTCACCAATAGCAGTCAAGGAATCTGCCAGAGAATGAATTTTCGTAACATATTCTGAGATAGTGCGTGTACCTTTCTTAGAATTCTTCAATTCAGAACGCAATTGCCTCACCTTAGCTCGAAGATGCGCATAGTAGTGAGTGTGAATCTTGTCCCAAACCTGAGACGCGTGACGGCAACTGAGGACTCGAGGGAGCACTGATTCCGATAGTATTGACAGCAACCAGGTGAAGAGCATTTGGTCCTGAACAATCCACTTCTCATAAGCCTCAGAGGTTTTGTTAGCCACTCGATCAGCTTCAGATAGAAACTGTGGAGGAATTTCTGGATTCACAAGCAAACGATGTAGCTTGTGAGTAGTGATGACACCTTCAACCTGTTGATTTCACAGGAGAAAGTTCTTGTCATCAAGCTTTATTGAAAGCTTTGGTGCTGCTGAAAAATTGTGCGAGGCCGAGCCATTAGCGCCACCGGAGAAGATGGAAGGGGTGACGTTGCTCGACGAATCTTCCGGCGAGTTTGCCATGGAACGATTGCTACGATTTTTAGCGCGGAAACGTGTTTGGTTTACGGTTGCAGGATCGCTGGAGCGATTGATACCATAAACGATTGTAAACTCTCTCTGAGAGTGAAACTATTTCATTGCTTTTGCAGAGTTTGTTACAGAGTGTATATATACACTGTTCTGAGATCTAGAGTGGCCAATCACATGATGCCACGTCAGCCTAGTTAGTTACACCTAGATCTTCCTTGACTTGCTGACTTTCATTGTGTAGCTCACTCTTAGTGACACATGGCTCACGATGATTGGCATGCAGGAGTATTTCTGCATTCTCTTTGTTATTCTCCTTTACTTGTTAGCCTTATGACTTCTTCTCTCTATCTTACGTTAGTCAATACAAGTGTCTCTCTTCTTCTTGTTAGACACCATTCAAAATCAAATTTTGTAAAATAAAAACGTGAAATATTTTTAGAAAGTAAACGGGGACCCTAAACTTCTCACTAGATATCGATGATCGACAAAGTTTTTGCTCTCTTAGCTCCTCTTCACATACTTAATCTTTGAATTCCGTAATTCTTGTAAGTAAGAGTCATGCTAATGTAAACTTTTATTACTTTGTTCTACTTGAGACATCTAGATTATACAAGTATGAAAGGTTAACAAAATAATTACTATAAATACATGCTTAAAAAAAGTAGAAAATAAACTACAAAATCTCTAGGGAAAGTGATATATCCCCAACGCGTGTTCGGTTTTTTAGACAGAAAAGTCTCTTGTGTATGGTCAAATAGATCTTTTTTAAGTCAACAAATCACTATTTATTTATGTATATATATGTTGCCTGATAAATTTAACCAAATATGGAAGAAGAAACATATCTCAAGAACTATGCAATGTATATAATAATATCACATTCATTCACCTAAAGTCCACGGATCATTTTTATATGGTTTGTCTGATTTTTATTAATTATCACACTTGACAAGGAGTGTCACCGCTTTGTCAAAAAAGGAGTGTCACCGCAACTGGAAAAAATATCTCTGCTTCTTGTTTTTGTTTTCACCTAATTTTTGGGTTGCTTTAGAAGTAGGAAAACTAGAAATAATTTTTTCATGTATTAACAAATATCAATAACATTAATTTTCTTAATTTTAAAACAGTACAACTTGGTTTCTTTAACGTGCATGAACTTCTTTTTTGTCAAATACGGCTGGTTTTTTTCTTTCCCTATAAACAAGAAATATTATTAAGAAGGAAGAAAGAAACAAAAACCATGGGTGGACAAGCAACAAAAACATGGTGGACAAGAAACAAAAACCATGGGAAGCGAAAAGTTGATCGCTTTTTAATTATTTTTTTTTAATGTAAATTGGGAATCTTCTGCGCGCAACTGCAGAGACTAATCCCTCGAGACGGATAGGACCACAATGGGCAGCAAAACTCTCCCTCAAGAGATTAAACACTGATTGATCGCTTTTAAAATTGATTATGCTGATTTTTATGTTACATATTATTTTTTCGCAGCTAAAGTGTAGATTACAAGTACAGACACTTTGGAGGGTGGGGGTTGTTTATTTTTTTCAAGCACTTACTCTGGCAATCTCTATTTCAAGAATAAACACAAAATTAGACATGTAATGAAAGTCAACTCAAAACAATGGAAACAGTAACAGAAACAGAACAAACGCCCTAAGGCAAATGCACAAACCCATAGTCCCATAAGGATATTTTGCGTGGTTGAATGAAAATGCATACTATATACCATGTTAGAAAAATTTGCAGACCAAAAGTTCAAGAACAATATTTGTGATGCATGCAGTCTATTTGATTTAATGTTAGGTTATTCTGTTCTCCTAAAGTTATCATGGAAAGGAAAGGCAAAACCAGTGGACTTATTAACTTAACATAAACCAATTGACAGTTAAATTGAGGAAAAGATAGCATTAACACAAAAACTTAGTTGTTTTATATAAATTGGTCAATGATGTGAAACATCAGAAATGATGCCCCTAATAACAGAGGATTAAACCTCAGATTTTTTTTGTTACATAAAGGAAGCTAAGAAAAAGCAAAAACACAAACCAAACAGAAACTAAAACCGAGGAAACAGAAACTAATCCTCAGATCAACACAATATATTCTGCCTTTCATTAAAATATAAATAACACGTTTTGTTTCTAAACAATATTTTCTAACAATTTTGTTCTTAGTCATAAATACTATATGAAATAGATCACGTTAGTTTGACTAATTAATATAATGGCCTAGCATATTTAAATATTACAGAGCAATATTCTGTTATTGTCACTTTTATTTTAGGTAAATGTTGCAATTCTATGACAGGTTGATATTGGATGAAATGAGTAGAATGTTATCACAGAATTACTCTGCTTTCTGACCATTAATACTGCCTAATGTGATTGATGGACATGGACTCACTGGAGGGTTGGTTGGGTGGAAGACTAGCCGAGTCAGGTGGGTTTGGAACTCATATCTGCAGAGTCGGGTAGTAGTCCCATGCCTACCAATTCCTGCTTCCGAGCCAAAGGCCTGCCCCTGCATATGTGAATTGTTATCCATCATAGGGGTCCATATGGTGGTCTCTAAGGCATGCCAATCTTCCCTATGGCCTCGGGTGGCCTTCTAGCCATCTGTACCTGTCTAGGTTTAAGAACATCCGAATTAGTGGTAACATTCGCCACGTACTGAACCCCAGTATTGCCGTGGCAAAGTTACTTGGCTGAGGAAAACCAAGGTTAGGAGTTAGCTGAGGTGGAATCACCTGTTGAGGCCCTGTCATAACCGAGTATGGTGGGACTTGTGCATTCCTCGTTGTTTTCAGAGGCACTCCTTAGCCATAGGTACCAAGACCTACAAAACTACTACTCTGGGCAACTCACCTATTCCCTTGTTCTCTGGCATGCTGCACTTCATTATGCACCATAAGTTTGACTATGTCAATCAGTTGTTGTGATACTCGGTACATTATATATATCATGTACCCCAGTGTCAATTTGTTGTCTGATGAAGGATGTGGTCATGACCACAAGGTTGCTCCACTTCAACATCATGAGGTTGTTTAGTTGAAACAACCTGCGGGGGTAATCCTTGATTTATGGCCCCTAATGTACTTGTCTCATTGTTCTTGCGAGGAGTTGGTCCCTTCTTAGAAGTTGGAGAAGCTTTCATAGTGCCCAAGTTCTTGCCAAAACGAAGGTACATATGCCAATAGTAATCTAGACTAGGTGAATCAAACCCTGAAGGTCTATGGTCCCACCAGGCATACCAATTTTGTTGTTAAAATTTGGATTAACCGAAGATTGGCTAAACTTTTGAACTTGGTACGATGTGATAGTCAACTTTTTTTTTTTGGTAAATGATGTTACTGTCACTTTTATTGTAGCTAAATGTTGCAATGTTATCACAGAATTAGTGGTTTTATGACCAATAATACTGCTGGATGTAATTGGCAACCCATTTTAAATTAGTCATTTTTCTCCTTTTCCTCTATCTGGTTGCAGAATTCAATCCTATACTTATATAGTAGGCCCTTTTGCTTCTTTCAGTTGGCAGCAATCTCACCTCAAAAGAGAAAGGCTCTCAGCATTTTCTTCCTTTCAGTAACAAACTCTTTTTGACGGTAATAACAACTTGTAAAGAGTTAATACATGAACACATGTATTACCAACAAATAATCACTATACTTATATAGTATTTGACAATGACAGAGGCATTTACTGAAATCCAAGAGGGGGACACCCGGGACCAGAGGAATTTCTCATAACATGTAGTAGTTGGTACAATTTGGAGGCAATGCAAAATAAATAATATAAACATTAAGCTATAAATCAAAAGCTTCAAATCTTAACTTCAACTTTAAATTCATTCTAAAGACAAAGTCTGCGTTTGGAAACACGACTACTTTTCACATCCACCTAGAAGCAATGAATAACGGCTTCACTCTAAAAATCACTTTTTACTCTTTCAAAAGTGAATCAAAACATGCAATAATGCCAACAAATAAGTTCCTTAACCATATTCATTGTCTCTATTTTTACATCACAAGGTACATAAAACCGTGATGTTTTATATATCTAAAACTTGTTGAGCATATCAGAATATAACAGCAGGTCACAAAATTGCCTATTAACCATAACCCAAGTGTAACAATCTTGATGTAAGTCACATGAATTAAGTGACCAAAACCAGAAGCATATGAAGAGAAAGCAGAAAGGGTATGAACAAAAAAGTGGGACCCCCCCAAAGTAGAAGCCATAAACTGACAACACATCCTCACGTCACATGCTTTCTGTGGTTAGTAAAACCACAAATCACAAGAACTTTACCAAACTGCTATATCAATCTCTATCTGCATTGCCTATAATACATTTAACATAGAAATAACTATATATCTAAGTTTGAATCATTTGGCATGTTCTCAATGAACTTTGAAGCCTTTCTTTGGCTAGTCTCAGTGCATCTAAAGCTTCAAAAACACTTTCATTAACTGGTTTGTGATTACTGATAACTTGAGATTTTGCTGTCATATTCACATGAACTATAGCCAGAGAATTATCAATGGAATCTGCACCATCACTCTCATTATCTGTCACTGATGATTTTCTGCTTAAATTACAAATCCTGAAAAAAATAATCCAAAATTAGACACATGGTCATATAAATACAAAATTCATCTAATATACAAACCTTCACATGTGTTAAAATTTAATTAATTTAATACCTGCTTTCATCATTTTTCAAATTCTCAGTCTCATTGCTTGGATTTGGATTCTCACTTAGAATTTGTGAGTCTAAATTACTACTTGAATTATCAGTAATCTGAGAATCAGAATCTTGTGTAGTGGATGATGAAGTTTTGTGATTGTGAACTGTATCTTCTGTCAAAGCTGAAATTTTTGCAGCATGTTTGGTTTCACTTGCTTCTGAAAATTTGGAAATTGAAGTAATTGTGGATGACCCACAAGAATTTTCAAATTTCTCTGACGAATCAGAATGGTCCAATTGTCTTGATTTGTTGAAAGATTCAAGCTTTTTCTTCAAAAATTGAAGCTTTCTTTCAGCTTTATCTGTCAATTTGATCTCTTCTTTAAGCAATTTTTCCAAATCAACCAACTGTCCACAGCCACAGAAATCACAACTAATTTTCAATTTTAGGTAAAAAGCCACACAAACAGAACAACAACAACAAATGTAAGTGTCATAGAAAAGTGAATGAAATGAAACATTCTTAAAGATTGTTAAGGAAATGAAAATTACCTTATTGCCCATTGATTCTGCTGTTTCCTTAGCTTCTTTTGAAGCCTGTCTTTCTGCTAGTAACCTTCCTCTAAGACATGCCACAGTATTCAACCCTTCATTTCCTTCCATTTTCTTGCTACTGATGATGAAATCACAAATTCAAATTTTCTCACCAAATAAAATAGATAGCCAATTCTACAATGCACTATGAGAGAGAAAATAAAAATGAAAATTGCAAAACAGACCTGAATATGTGATCTGCATTTTCACCAAAGCAAGTTCCCATCTCAGACCTTTAGAATTAGATCAGAGAGAAAAGTGTGTAAAGGACATTTTTGAAGAAACAGTTAAAGGGAAATGTGAGAGTTTAAAAAGAAATGTATGTATCTGAAAAACAAGGGAATCTTGGTCACACAACTAACTCATTTTGAAGTCACTGTCTCAAAGTTATAAACAATTAAATATCCATCTCCAAGAACAATTCTTAATGCACTTATTCACTTATTCACGGTAAGTCGGTAATTCTTAAATATGTTTTTGTCTGTTTATTTGGCGCTATGTAAATCAGATTGATTTTAAGTTTTAACACAACTTAATCACCATTTTGATACAATTTGCTTACATATAATATTTTCTTATTTAATGTATAATTATAACATCAATTAACATGATTTCTTCTTTTAATCTTTTTAGGCTGAATTGAGTAAGGTCAAATCGTGAACGTGTAGTAGATAGCTTATAGCGAAAGTTCCGTAGCAGTAAAATAGAGATGTTTGGTAGCATCTAATTAACATCTTTTTCACTAGTTTATCATATTTTTGCGGTCCACGTTTAAAAGCAGCATTTAAATTTATAACTTATAACATTTTATTTTCTCTAATTTATCTTCTATTAAATGAACAATATATCATTTTTAGTTTAACTGTTAATTTTGTCGTATACTTTAAATTCACACTGTTATGCTATTAATTACTCGCTATAAGCTAACTTATGTGTTATCTAATAGCTTATCATTTGTTACTTTTTTGCGGAACGGGACCTTAATAGTTAATACTATTAATTTACCCACTTTGTTTTGTGTGAGATGTAAATTTCACGTAACAAAATTCTAGATCTATGGAGGGAAAGTATTGTACACAATTTAACTATTATACACAATTTCAGTAAAAAAAAAAAAAAAACTAAACACAATTTCACATCGTTCCATAATTTACCTACACCATGGCAACTGCTTTTTTTTTTCTATTAATTTGTTGGGAACTATCCACCGATCAAAAATAAATTATAGCAAAACATGCCTTGATCAAATGTTGGCGTGAAGAGATTAATGTACTAATGTTTTTTAGAGGTTTCAATTGGCAAAAGTCAAAGTCATCAACATAAAAATATTTAAAAATTCACAATGTGATTCATATACAATTGTTTATTTTTACTAAGTGTTTCAATCTAATGTCCTGCCTTTTAAAACCACTGAGAGGTTCCTTTCCTGATTTTAAAATGTTATTTTGGTTTCAAAAGTTAATAAAAATCATTGAGCAAACTAGTAAATTAATTGTTTTTTGAAAGGAAAATTCTCTTAAAAAAGGGGGGTGAAAATTTTCAAAATGCGCATTGATAATAGCGGTGGTTCCTCATTGCTTCCAAAGCCTGCAGGGGAGGCCACACAAGGAGAGTGTTTTGTGCGATAGAGACACAAAAATTCAGTGGCATTTATTTTGTTACTGTATGCTCTGTGAAACAATCGACTTAAATTTAAATTTCAAACTTGCATCAAAGGGATCACTTCCCTTGTCCACCTTTGATTCTTTAGTAATTCCACTACAGATTATTGTTTTGTGTCACGTGATGTTCTTCAATTGTCTTTTTCCTTCTCAAACATTCTTAATTTCGTGTTGGTTCTCTTTGTATAAATAGTTAATATTCAAGAATGCTAGATAAGGAGAGGATATGATAACACTATGTGTCGTATCTGTAACACTTGATAAGATACAAGATAGTTTCATATACCTTAAAGAGGTTATTTGGAACCTCCCGCTCCTTACATGATAAAATGCAATATTGACGGTGTTGTTAAATGGTGTCCTAGTCCCGCTGCTTGTGGCGTTATTTTCAAAGACAAAAGTGTTGTCATCCTTTGTTGTTTTTCTGCCTCCATTGACAACCGCTATGCGCTTCATACTCAAATGATTGGGTTTTGTTGGCTATAGAGATTGCTTTTGAAAAAGGTTGAAAGTTCTTGGGATTAGAATGTGATTCTCAATTAGTAGTCTCTGCTTTCAAGAATTGCAAAATAGGTCATTGGAAGCTTAGAAATAGATGGAATAATAGTTTGCACTTGACTAGGCAAAATGAATTTTGTTTGTACTCAGGGACGCTAATGTCTGCGCTGATAAGTTTGCAAGTCTTGGAACTAACTTAAGTGGTTTTTGCTAAGTGGTTCTTATTTCTAGTTTCATTGCTAAAGTTTTTTAGGAATTTGTTAGGGTTGTCTAGCTACAGATTTTGCTATTCTCTTTCTTGGGTTTAGTGATCTTCCTTTCGATGGACTGAGTTCTCCTTTTGCTTACTTTTTTTGGTGTGTTGCAAATGATTGGTAGTAGCTTTGGTGTCATTCTGGTTGAGACGATGGTCATTATAGTGATGCTTCTGCATACCTTGATAGGATTGTTTTTTTTCCTTTCAGTTGTAATATTGTTTTTATTCATGGGTTTTGGTCTAGTCCCCTCCATATTTTTGTGTATTTTTTTTTTTTTTATCAAAAATTTTAGGGGAGTACTCTTTTTTCTGATGTTTTTTCCTAACGAGAGTTTTGTATCAGAAAGTTTTAACGAGACTCCATAACTATTTATATGTATAAAAAAATAAAATAATAAGCATCCAAATCAACTACAACAAAGGAAGCAATACAAACAGAATTAGTGGAGTCTAAAACAAAGTTAGTTCAGTGATGTGCTGGAAATTAGTTAGTAGTTCTTCTAACATGTTGTAGCATAAATGAATGAAATGAACTAGTAATTATGTGACAGTCATTAATCAACATACCAAAGTATGAGTGATCAGATGTTGTTTCTTGCATCCCTCGAATCACTCAATATTAGCATCAGGTAAGGCTTCAAAATTCCTCGTGGCAACTGTAAGACAAAACCATCCCCATCTCTGATAACAAACAAGTAGGTCCTCTTAGAATGTGGTTTAAACCTAACTCAACATCACAAAATCAACTTGTAAGGTGATGAATGCTTCTCACTTATAAACTCTTTTGAGATCATATCTCTAATCAATGTGGGATTTAGATTTTTTCCAATAGGCCCAACCAAGTAGTAATCATTATACTAAATTATGTATGCAACCTTGAAAATGGTTGCGGTCCATGAACATTATTACTATAATGAAGTACCGTATTTGGCTTGCACTGCACTCAAAGAAAAGAAAAGAGCTGTATGTTGCAGCTCTTTACATGATTTAGATTTAGCATTGTAGATCAAATACTTCCACCTAACCTAACTACATTATGGTTATCCATTTCAATGCATATTAGGTTTAGTTATTCACATTTAATTATTCAACTATATATAGGACCACTTCATATTTACTTGAGGGACACATCCTTTCCAGTACCCCAGCTCAGCTGCCCTCTTTCTAATAATATTGCGGCTTTTTGTTTTCGTACCCCCCAAATTCCCTCCCACACCCCCATAATTTTCCAATTGGACAAAAATACCCCTGAAAAATTACAAAAATCACATTTCACATTTTACATTTCACAATTTCGGAAAAAGTAAGTAAATTCGAATGGGATTTTCGGAATTACTAGGTAATTCCGAAAAGAATTTCGGAATTACCTCACTTCGAGGTATTTCAAATTCTTTTTCGAATTACCTAGTAATTCAAAATCCCATTTTTTTTTTTTTCAATTTTTAATATTTTCTAATTACATTTATTTTTTTAACCGTGGCGAGTAGACGATCAGACGACGTAGAGCGAGCAGAGTCTTCGAGAGCGCAAGACCCGCGGCCGACGGCGGCGAGCGAAGATTCAGGGGAGAGCGTAGTAGCGAGACTCTTCTCCGGACACTTTACTGATGGCTCGAGAGCTGCTGGGCATGCTTACGAGCGTCGAGGCGCGAGAGAGCGTGCAGTGGTAGAGATGGTTGAGCACGAGCCTCGGCCCGTGATGAGCGGCGGATACAAGACCACCACGATTATGAGTACCATATGCGGCAGACCAACAGGAGCACCTGAGAGATGTATCATGACGGTTGGGAGGCTTTTGAGGAGCAGGAGGATGAGGCCGCAGATCGGAGGAGGAGGAGGAGAGAGGAGGTTGAGGAGGAGGTTGAGGAGGGGAGGTTCGAGGAGGAGGTTGAGGAGGAGGAGGAGGTTCACCTGCCCGGTGTGGAGCACACACCTTATATTTACACTCGGGATACGCCTTTGCTGCGCGTCTTGGATAGATAGAGGCGAGGTAATATTTTAATTTTTATTTTAATTTTACTTAAAACAATTAATTACTTATTTTTAATAACGTTTGGTTTAATTTTAATTTTTTCACCCTCGAAACTAAAGGTTGTATCTCACGGCGTAAGTTTTCTAAAATTAGACCCATCGACCACCACCCACGGTGTAGCAGCAATCGTTGCGCGTCCGCTAAGCTTTACGAGTTGGACATCACACCTCGGGGAATCAACCATGAGTTGATATTCGCTTTTGTGGAGAGGTGGCATCCCGAGACCTGTTCATTCCACATGCCCTCGGGGGAGATGGCGATCACCTTGGATGATGTGGCGTCTTCGCGCCCACTTGCCATTGGATGGCACCCCATTGGACCATGGCCGATTTTAATTTCGTTGAGGCTTTTCACATGGCCGTGGATCGTTTGGGCATCGATCAAAGCATCGTCATCCAGAGCTTAAGGATAACAGAGGCGATTCGAGGATCTCTGCAGAGAGGACGCTACAAGGCGAACATGGCACAGGGTGCTTATGAAAGCAGCCGCACGGTGCTACATGCTCTTTCCGATAGGCACCACCATTCGGGCCGACAAGAGTCACACATTAGTGCCGGTGAGGTGGATGTATCCGCCAGGATCTTCCGGTGTGGCAAGTGGTCTTGGGGTATAGCCGCTCTTAGTTACCTCTACACCCGGTTTAAAGCGGTCTTTTATACGACCAAGCGGTTCGGCGGATACTCGACACTCCTCCGGTAATCATTTATTTATTTTTTTAATTTAAAACTTTTAATTAAATTTAACATATATTAATAATCGATTATTTTTAATTTAACTATTTCGATCTTTGGATCTCACGAGCACTTTCCCACGATCGTTGGTGGAAAGTGTTAGCTAGGGACGATCGACCACGTGCCACCGGTGGGGAACAAGAAAGTGGATAAAGTCAAGTTGGTGGACTTTAGGCGCGGATAGATGCTCTGCGGTGGGGATGTCATCCTCACCCCTTATGATGACCACAGCAGTATGTTCCTTTGTCGAACATATCCATGCCGCAGGTCGGGTTGCTTTGGGCGATGACTTTATTCCTACATGCCGATGCAGTGCGTTGGCGATTCGGCACTCTGAGAGGATCCACAGAGCACCCATTTCGTAATGCTCCTCTGCCGCGACGAGATCATACTGAGGGGTTCTTGATGTATCAGTCCGAGCGCGCGACATTTTGGCGGGCTAGTAGATTGGCGGGCTACCACGGAGAGTGCGATCCGATTACCTTCCTTGAGTACGATCCAGTAACGGTGCGTCTTTACTCGGTGCTGCACCATGAAGCGAGCGAGCCGAGATCGAGCGAGCTATTTCAGATCCACCATATCATCGGGAGCCCGCGTCCCGAGAGACATATGAGGAGAGGTGCGAGAGAGCATTTGCATTGACCGGATGCCTTAGATGTCGCCCGCTCACCCACTTCACGTGCTTATTTTCAGTCATTGTTAAACATTTTGGACCCATAGTAGTTGTATTTGTACATTATATTTTTTTTATGTTGCTCATTTTATATATTTTGACATATTGCTATTTAAATCATAAACCGTTCGTATCATATTTCCAAAATAAAACGCGTTTAAATATTAATTTAATATACAAACAAAAAAAAATACAATTTTCGTAATTACCATTTTTAGAGGTAATTCAGAAATTTTTATGAACCAGGAATTACCTCTAAAAATGGTAATTCCGAAAATTTCATTTTTTTTTGAACCGGAATTACCTTATTTTGAGGTAATTCCGAAAATTTTAAATTTTTTATTTTTTTTAATAAACACAGGGGTATTATTGGCATTTATGCAAAAATGGGGGTGTGGGAGGGAATGAGGGGGGTACGAAAAATAAAATCCTAATATTGCTGCCTCCCGATTAAAGTTTTATCTTCTTTTTATTATTATATTATATAAACCCAAAAGAATGAAAAACCATCCATCCTTTTATAAAATGTAATAAATATCATTCCACCTTTGAAGATGTCAATGTCAAAACTATGAAAGCTCTTGAAATTTATTTTAGAAAACCAGCTAAAATATAAAAAATGGGAAATTAATATAGCTAACTTTGACATCCAATTAAATATTATTAAAAAAAAGTATATATAGCAAGCTTTGACATCCAATTAGAATATACTTTAATTTAAATATTCAAAAAGAAAATATAAATAATGAACATAACTGTTTACTTTTCAGTACAATATTACAACTGTTTACTTATCAATGCACTGTTTTCTTTTTGAGGAATGCTATTTGAAAAAAAAAGTGTACCAAAGTGTACCAAAATATGAATACATATAAAATACGAAGGGAATAATCGTATAATATATTTATTTTTTATTTTAAATAAAATTTAGTGGTATACGTACGCGTTTAATATATTTAATTTAAAATAAAAAATAATTATATTATACGAGTATTCCTTCCGTATCCCATTCGTATTCGTATTTTTGTACACTTTTTTTGATCCAAAATTATTTCTCTTTCTTTTTAATATTTCTAGATTTGTGCCTATAGGAGGTGTGTGGGTTGTTGTTGGGCATTCAATGGTGATCATCTCTTTCTTTTTATTGGATTACAATTGAAAACGAAAAAAAGAAGGAAAAACTCAAGCCTTACCTATCTATCCCCAAGGAATCCATCCTTGAGCAGCTAGCATAGTGACAAAGTCCCAATACTAGAAAGTCAGGCGTTTATCAAAGGACGAGGCACCCTCCTTAACTAGAAAGTCAGCACAAATGTTCATTGAGTGAACAATGTCAACATAAACTCCATCTTCCATCCAACTTTCGAGTTATAGCAACTTGGGGGTGGAATGGAACTTGTGCTCACCCTTGTTCTAGAAAAGACTAACCGCTTCTTTTCTTTTCTTTTCTTTTTATCTAAAAACGAACTACTTCTAGACAAACAGTTTCACACACCACATCATCTAGCCCGAGATCTTTGATCAAAGAAGTCCCATGAAAAATGCCATAGAGTTCAACAAAAAGTGGGTTGCCCCTAGCATCACTGCTAATGAACCCCCCACCTTTATGGTCTCGGATAATTCCACTAGAGATTCAATGGTGAACTCTCATACTATGTTGTTGGTATTTTTCATTAAAACTAATTAATATAATCCAACATGTAAAAAATGATTTCAAATTAGAAACTTATGCCACTTCACAAATTAAACATATTTTTATTTGCCTAAAATAACATAAATAACATTGTGTATATGTGAAGGCTTTTCCCATTATATGATTCCTGAAATGAATTCACCCCTAAACTCTTGATGTCTAATACGGTAACTTGGAAGTTAGCAAAGGTATGTTTGGGTAAAAAGAGGAAAGTGCATGGGTGTATTAGTAAAAAAAAGTGAAAATAGCAACCTTGTATCTTGGTGTTTTTTTTTTGGTCAAAGTTGTTTGATTTTCATAGAACAGGGCAAGGCCCAAACCAACACAACAGAAAAGAACAATCAAGGCACCACACAACTAATGGGCTCAAGATGAGAAAATGATCATTGTGTCATATATGGCCCAGTGTTTTTTTATCCAATATGTGGCCCAGTGTTTAGGGTGTTGCTTTTCCCACGCCCCCTCCTACTCAAAACACACCCCATAAGGGTGTGAAATGATCAAAAGACCAGCCAAAGCGTCTTTTTTTCCAAGAAATTTCACGTGTTCACGTGCCTTCAAACCCGTTCGAACGACATCGTTCGCGTGAGTTAAATATTGACTTCACTCTCTCTTGTGCGTAATTTCACCTGTTCGAATGACATCGTTCGCGTGAGTTAAATATTGACTTCACACCCTCTTGTTCGTAATTTCACCTGTTCAAACGAGGTCATTCGAACGTATTCGAACAAGGTCGTTCGAACCGTCGTTAAACACGTCCTCACAGCATTTCACGCGAGGTTATTTTTGAAATAAAATTTGTTAAGGGGTGTGAAAGCGTAGGAGGGGGAGTGGGAAAAGCAAAACCCAGTGTTTATGTGTGCTGGGAGCCCGATATCATATTTTTTACAAAAGCCCGACATCTTTTTGGTCTTTTGCGGATATGCAATGAATCATACTTATTTCACTCCCCCTCCTACTTGCCACACACCTCCCAAACCTCAAATATTCCAAAATCACCCCAAACATACTGAACCAATTATGATACTATGAATAAAATAGAAGCAACAAATTTTAACCTTTTTTTCTTCAAGTGATCCCACATTCAGATCCCCCAATCCACTCACTAGATCCAGGTTCAAACTCTGGAAACCAGTGTTATTAAACCCGTACCGACCCGGTCGGTCGGACCGGTTGGCCCGGGAACCGGTGAGTTGGGTGGGTCGGTTGAGGTGTTGGATCGGACATGCATTCAACCCGTTGGAACCCGCAATGACCCGGTCGGGTCACATGTAACCCGGTGACCCGCGGTTGGTTACATGAACCGGCCCATTGAAAATTCGCAGCTTTTTAATTGACAAAATATAAATCACAGGATTTGAACCCATGACCAAGGGGTAATTAACTGACTGCTTTACCGCTGGACCACTTGCACTGATCGAAAATGAGTTCACAAATTTAATATACATAGACTTACGGAAACAAAACTTGTTTTCAAAGCATTAAATTTTTTATTTATCAAAAAAATGTGAATGCAATGCATTAATAATAGCTTTTTTGTTACTCAATCTATAGGTACTAGGAAACAATATTTATATATATATATATATATATATATATATATATATGTTATGAAAATTAGATATTGGATATCCATTTAGTTTCTCCCATCATCTCCATATTATCTTTTGTGTAATGGCATTTATGGTTGACTACTCATTTTCCAATCTCCACCCTATAAATAGGGCTCACTCTCATATGTAAAGATGTACTTGTAAAGAGAAATAATAAAACTCTCATCTTCTCTCATTCTTTTGTTCTTCTTCTTGCAATAGCTTTGACTATTTCATAACACGTTATCAGCACGACGCTCTAACCAACTGAGGTAGTAATATTGGTTCCATGGTTAATCAATTCGATTTTACCTTATATGTTTAGTTTTCTGTGATTATAAGTCGATGGCTCCACTCATCAAAATGTATACCATACTTTTATTAGTGTATTACTTGGATTATATTCATCTTTCCAGATCGGTTCATCTTCCCATATCATTCTATACTTTATGTACATCTATTAGCAGAAATCCTATAATCCTATAATATTTATCATCCAATAGTTTTGAAAGCCATAAGCTTCTAAACATTTTGATGTTTCAATTGCTGCGATAAATAGATCTTGATAATTTTTACTTACAATTTATTCGTTGAATTTTTCTTTTGTGCTTTATTTATAATAATCTCTTAGGGTCAAGCTAACTTCTCCATTTTTGTGTGAATATATATTGGATTTGGATTCATCTTTACATGATGCTATATTATGTAATTTTGATTAACTCGTCAATTCTATGATATATTTGATTAGATTATGTTGTTTTTCTATTAGATATTCTAAAAGTTGTTTTGGGCCAATCATGTCTGTAGATTCTTTCAGAGTTATACCAAAAATATTATGTGTTATTTATAACAATATCATTATCAGGGGATGTGTTAGTTTCACATATGATCTTCAATACCAAATGGCTAATATCTCGAGAGTTGGCTAGAGGTCAATAGACTCAAATGGTTTAAGGAGTTTTATTTATCCTATTTATCTATTGTTGTGTGATTTAGTTGTTTGATTGTTCCAATGCTAAGTATATTCTTTTTAATATTCCTTAACTGATATGAATAGATCAATAATTAAGCCTTTTCATATGCTTCTATATGTTGTCATTTTTTTATCCAGTTTTATATTTATCTATTTAATAACTTATGTATTGTCTTTGAGTCAAAATTTATGTATTGGCTAGCATATAATTGATAGCATAATCATCTTAAAGATCTATTGCAAGAATAATTTTTCTTCTTCTTCTTCTCATTATTTTTTAATTGTGATCTTATTTTTGTTTTATCTCATTTTGTATTTATTTATCATTTTGATGAAATTTGTGATATAGTTCCTGAAGAACAATAAATCGATTATCCAAGCATCCCGAAGGATTGCACAAAGAAGAATTGTGGTATAATTCCGAAGAACTATGTATCATTGTTTATGATATAGATCTTGAAGAACTTAAAAAATTAATATCCAAGCATCCTGAATCCTGAAGGATTATGGTATATAGTTCCTAAAAACTAATGATTTGGTAATTAAGTATTTTTGTAGGATTGCACAAAGAATAATTTTCCTTATCATTGTCTGTGAATTTGTGATAGTTCTCGAAGAACAACTTATCAAAAATAAAAATTCAAAGAAAGCAAATATTCAAGCATCCTTGAAGGATTGCTCATAGTAAGGTTTTCTTGATTATCATTGAAGAAGTTTTGTAGTATAGTTAAGTGAAGAACTAATGAATTGGTAATTTAAGCATCCTTGGAGGATTGCACAAAATACATTTTCCTTTGGTCACCTCTTATGGAGATTTCTGGTCAAGTTTCAAGAACTAGACATTGGACTATGACTAAAAATCTATAAGATCTATCGATCTTAGTATGTTTTGAAGTAAAGGAAAAGACATGTAATGTATGTCTCAAATTTTCTCATGTAATAGAAAAATGAGAAAATATTTTCAATAATATTGTGAGTCTGGATTAAGTGTTATGGTGATTGAAAGAGTACTCACAAGTCACTCAATAGATTGGAGTTCATTCCTAGAAGTGTGAATGATTCACATTATAATTTTGATTCACAAAAGGTTGTGGTGATTATCATTGATATGCTAAATGTTATCATCCTATTTAAGTGTAATTTGTATCATTTGTGATTAAAACATTTGTTATTCCTAATAGTGGTGTAGTGTCTTATGAAAAAATGTAGCTTTTCTTCTTTCTTATGCTTGGAAATTCCAAATAAAAATGTTGCATGAAAAAAAAAGGGAATAAGAAGAATTGATTGTATGACTAGGTCCTAATGAACTAGACACTTTAAGTTCAAAAGAATTTATATATTTGTTTATCAAATATATATAGTTCTCTACTGAGAGAGACTTTCTATGCTCTTTATTTTCCTTGAGAAGCAAATATAGTTTTCTACTCAAAATTTTTTTTCTTCGAGAAATTGTATTTTATGCAGCTCCTAAAGTTTGATATTTGTAAGCATATAATATTGTAGAGACTTAACGTTCTCATGCCAATCTTTTATCATTTTTATTTTATTTTAGGATAGAATGAGTATTGACACTAGCATCAATAATGGAGAAACGTGTTTCGCTGATATGGAACTACCCATATAATTTTAAAGAAAAAAAATATTTCTCCTATTTAGTGAAGCGAGAAACCGAAGTTAGTACTATATCCGCTCTTCAAAAATAATTGAAGGCTCCGGAAGAGCTAATATGTTGTTATCCGGGGAAGAAATTTGCACATTGACAATGCATTATATTTCCCTAAGTCTCGTAGAAATTTATTAAGTTTCAAAGATTTTCGTATAAATGGAAAGAGATATTGAATATCTTTATATAACGAGACATACATTGAAAAAAATAAGTGTAGTGGAAAAGTTGTTTGCCATTTCCCCTAGTTTGTACTACACTTATATCAGTGCAATAGAAGCACATGTTGTAAACCAAAGTTTACAAATTAAAAAAATATATATTTGTTGTTTGGCATGACTGGTTGGGCCATCCTGGATTCATAATGATGCGAAAAAATAATTGAAAACTCATGTGGTTATCAATTGAGGAACCAGAAGATTTTTCAATCAAATAAGTTAACAAAAAAATGGAAGTGAATATCTCAAGTTTTTAGAACGAATACATATGGTGATATTTATGAGTCAATATACCCACCATGTGGACCATTTAGATATTTTATGAATTTAATTGATGCATCAACTAGATTGGCACATGCATATATTTGTCGTCAATTCACAACCAGGAAGTTTGTGAGATTGTTTGCTCCTCTAACTTCACTAAGAACTCATTTATCTAAATTTTCTAGAAAGCATCGACGGGTATTGAATGTCTATCGAATTGATATTTGACATCACGTAGCACATGTTCATTCATAAAATGGTCTTGAAGAACCATTCTTGGATGTCTAAAGTTAATTATATGACCAATGCTTATGAGGTAATAATTTCCAATTTCTACTTGGGAACATGCAATTTTGCATGCTACAACATTGATTCGCATCAAGCCAACACGTTATCACAACTCTTCCCTTTGAATTTGATTTTTGGTCACAAACCTAATATTTCCCATCTTAGAATTTTTGGATGTGCAGCGTATGATCCAAATTCTCCGTTCACAATGCACTATGATAGGTCCTCATAGAATTTTGGGAATATATTGGATATTAATATCCATGTATAATAAACTATCTTGAGCCAATAATTGGATACTTGTTTATAATTTAGTTTGATGATTATCACTTGATGAATGAAATTTTCCAACATTAGGGGAGAGAATAAGCGATTAGAAAAAGAGATCAAGAGGAATGAATTACCAATATTTCGTATTGATCCTCAAACTAATAAACAATGTGAACTAGAAGTTCAAAAGATAATTCATTTGCAAAACTTGGAAAATTATCTGCCAAATGCATTCACTGATCCAAAAGGTGTGACCAAATCATATATATCAGCTGCTAATGCTCCAATAAAAAGGATGTCCCTGTTGGACAATCTAATATTGCAATTGAGTCTCCATGGCGCATGAAGTGTGGTAGACCAATCGGTTCAAAAATAAAAATACTCGAACAAGAAAAGGAGCTAAAACCAAAGATGGTCCAAGCGAGGATATAGAAACTCTAAGAGTCAATAGACATAATTAACATTTCAGTTCCAGAAAAACTAATCAGGTACCTTAAAAATTCAGAAATTAAAGAGCTCTCAATGATTTATGTCAAGAATGAAATACAATGGAACCGAAACGAAGTCAACGTTGACAATATTTTCACATATAATATAGCGCTAAATTTGATAATTGATAGCGAGGATCATGAAGCAAAGTCTACTAAAATTTGTAGGCAAAGCAAGAATTGGCCAAAATTGAAAGATGGAATTGAAGCAGAATTAAGCTCAATTTACAAAAGTTTTTGGACCTGTAGTCCAAACACCTGAAGATGTGAAACTGCATTTAGTACATATGGATTTTTTTTTGTGTGCAAAAACAAAATGAGAATGGTAAAATTGTGAGATACAAAGCTCGACATGTTGCTCAAGGGTGGATGCAAGTACTTTTCAGTACTTAATTAGCCTTGTAGTGCATGAAGAGCTCAATTTTCACAATATGAATATTGCTACAACTAATTTGTATGACTCATTTGATAGTCATAACAATCAAAGATCCCCGAAGGATTTAATATTACAATGCTCACTTTTGGAATCTCGAGATGATTACTCAAATTGAATCAATCCCACATGAGATAATGTAATTTGAACACATATGGTATAATCGCCTAAATTTATATTCTAAAGAAGGGATACAAAAATGACATCACCTATCCTTATAGTTATATAAAAGTATTTGGGAAAGAATTTGCTATATCTGATGTCTATGTTGAGACATAAATATTATCGTAACTCCAAGAGCTTCCAAAAAAACTATAGACTGTTCAAACAAAGAGGTCTATATGAATGACATCAAATTATATCTGATGGATTTTTGAGGTTGATCCTGTAGGTGACCTCTACTTGGAAAATCCTAGAAGGATTCAAGATAAAAGGAAATATCTTTAACTAAATTCTTTTGAGAAAGAATGTCTCATATTGATCTACAAAAAAATTATTTAAATTGAGTACATATGAAATATCTCAGTCCTGAAGACTATGAAAGCATGCATGCATATTACCAAATCTTATATCCATTGGCATGATAATATTATGTGATAATTAGTAGCAATATAGTTCGTTACAAACCAAAAGGCATTAGAACAAAATGGGATGCATATTACATTTTTGACTATCCTAATGAGTAAATCATATATGTATGTTACACAAATTAACCATGCAGATACAAAGTATTTTTCTGATCTAGATGAAGCCAGATCGAGTCAGCTAATATCTACATGTGGTGACATTGAAATTTATTTTTTTTGATCTACAAAACGACCTATAGTTCTTGCTTCTTCAATTCATGCCAAAATGTCAACAGTTCAAGGAAGATGTTTTGAAGATAATACTGAAAGCTCCATCAAAGGAGGATACATCACAAGTGACATCGGAGTAGATTGCTCCATATGCACTCAGGGAGAAACTCTAGATGTTGAAATTCATATTCTGAAGTGACGCTTCATTCAGGGGGAGAATAACTGCACTCTTTTTCCTTTGCCATGGTTTTGTCCCACCTGGTTTTTCTGAAAAGGTTTTTAACGATATAGATTCCATTGACAGGATATTGTACTCTTTTTTCCCTTCACTAGATTTTTCTCCCACCTGGGTTTTTTCTAAGAAGGTTTTAATGATGATATCCTCAATGGACATCCATGGGGAGTGTTATGAAAATTAGATATTGGATATCCATTTAGTTCTCCCATCATCTCCATATTATCTTTTTGTGTAATGGCATTTATGGTTGACTACTCATTTTCCAATCTCCACCCTATAAATAGAAATTTCACTCTCATATGTAAAGATGTACTTGTAAAGAGAAATAATAAAACTCTCATCTTCTCTCATTCTTTTGTTCTTCTTCTTGCAATAGCTTTGACTATTTCATAACATATATATATATATATATATATATATATATATATATATATATATATATATATATATATATATATATATATATAAATAATTTTAAAACAAAATCATTTAATAAATTTAAAAAAGTATATTTGTAATTTTTTTTTTACCAAATATTTGTAATTCTTACTATGTTTGATTAAAATATAGTTTTAAAACTTATGTCTAAATGTCTATTTTAGACTATGAATCAAAAAAACAATTTTTTGGGTATTTTAAGGTATGAAAAAAAAATCATAGTTCTGTAATATCTGAGTTTATACACAGAATACCTATTTTTATCAATTTTTAGTAATGTCACTGGATTATGCGGGCTAACTAGTAGTGACTTCTATCCCCGACCATCGACCCAAATGATCTCAAGGGTGACTGATCTTTGTAAAGTCGATCACCGGATCGATTTTAATAACATTTCCGGAAATTAACATTCCCCACACCCCTCTAACAATTAATAACTAACATTGCTTATAAAAAAACTCACTAGTGCTACAAGAAAAAGGAAGAGCAGAAAAAAAATCAGCACACATTGTTGAAGATCAGAAGCTCGAAATCACACCGCAAATCACAACGAAATGTTCCCTAGGATCGAAATCACTGGCTCTTAGATACCAATTTATTGGTGTTATCACTCAATTGCTTTACAGTCACTCAAGAACAAAGAAGAAAGAGAGAAACCAAAGTAAGAGGAATGATTTTCTTTGTTATAATCAACTGCTAAAGCACTTCTTTGAATTAACTACAATAGAGATGAAATTGGAGATTATGGATTTGCTGATTAAGCTCTAGTATTGTAGTACATCTTGTGCTTTAGTTCAGTTTATCAGTCATTTTTAATATATTCTTTTGCCTATTGTATATATTCCTCATCATCACTTTATCTCAGGTTAATATCTCCAATATCTATCCCACTTTTTCCAAAAGCAGGTAATGTTTGATAAAATTTGAGGGAGGAAAGTGTAATGCCCAAGATAATTGATGTAACTTTTTCTCTTGTCACCTAGTCACAATCTGGCAAAGTAGCAAAAATAGAATTGGGAATAAAGGTAGAATGAGTATTTCTAATATAGTCGAGAATGGTTGTAGCAGTGAAAATAGGAAGATGCATAATACGATTATGAATAACAGTGAAAGCATCTTAGGTGGTGGCCCATTTGATTAGAAAGACTACAAAAATGGACTGTTTCTTCTGCCCACCCCTCCTCCGCCCAACACGCAATAGAATGTTTGCCACACATAAATGGATAGAATTTTTCAATCAATAAGAAACTGTAAGCAAGATTTATTGGTCGGTCTGTTTTAAAGCAGATACATGCATGAATTCATTGACATGAATCGTGAGAGCTATATTATTATGAAACTGAAAGCTATATATTACATTGTTGATTTTATATATATATATATATATCATCTATTATCCGAGTCTATATATATATTACTATACATTGCAAGATTATTATTACATTAACAACCTCATATTTTTGTATACTTTATCCTCCTTACATTGACTAGGCTACACAATCATACCTTCTTTCTAGCCACAACAGTCCCTCTCTGAGAGTCAAAATATCAAAACCAACCAAACACATGCCACACACACCATCTTCTCCTCATCAAATAAATCACATCCCTTTCTTGTGAAGTAGTAAGAATAACAACTTTAATTAACTAACAAGGTAAGGTTAAGGGATCTCATCCTATTTTAACCAATGCTTCCCACAGCCGTTGGATCTCTCCAAACACATCATCCGACGGTAACCTGAACCTACAGCAAGGACACGTGTTCCTCTTTCCCAACCACGGCAAAATACACATCCAGTGAAACATATGCTGACATGGCAATTCACACACGTCTCTCCCCACTTGCATCTCTTCTTTGCAAATCACACACTCTCTCCCACCCATCTTCACTTCCACCGACGGCAAACAAACCACCGTCGCCGCCGACGCCGCAACCTCACCTACTTCCTTCTCCCCTTCACCACCGCCACACCCCAAAACACCCACTAATTTCCAACACCGACTCACCGTCTCAACAAACGGAATCAATATAGACCCAACACAAACCCCAATCGGTGGTGCAGAAGAACAAGAAAACGTGAACAATGTATCGCTAAAAAGCTTGCTCAAATTCACCCTCCAACTTGAAAACGGTGCTTCGAGAGCTTCTGGGTTGTGTTTATGTGTTTCGCAGAAAAGGAGAAGGAGCAACACCGCATCGAGTTCTCGTTCCCTCATGGCGGTGGATATGGGCGGTGGAAGAGGTTTGAGGTGGCGGGTGAGGAGGTGGAGAGAAGAAAGGAGGTGGCGGGCAATGAGAAGGGTCTTTTGGGGAAGTGAGAGAGTGTGGAGATAACGAAGGGTGAGAGAAAAGAGAGTTGGGGAAGAGAGGAGGAAAGTTAGACGGCGGTGGTGACGGCGAGTTGAAGAGAGAATGGAGTGAGTGAGAAGTGAGAGATGGGTTTGATTGAGAGTGGAGAGTGCAGCCATGATTGTATTGGTTGGTGTTGTTTCTTCCATTGCTTTGCTTTTCAGACAGTTAACTTTGTCAATTGCTAGTGTGTGTAAGTGTGATCGATCATATTATAGAGAAGGGTTTTTATGTGCATGTATGTGTGTGTTAATCATTACTGTTATCATAATACCCTACTAGTTCCACCTTGTATTGACCAATGTGTCCTTGATTCTTGTTCCTTTTATTTTCTACTACTCTTCTAGGAGTAATCTAAGTCCAATTTTGTATATGCCGCACTACTTGACTTTTTAAGTACTTCATGCCCTTTTTTTACCCACAAAATTCTCCATCTTTGGGGGTTAAAAAGTAATTACAAATATAGGATAAGTTGTACATGTATGTGCGACTTTAATTGTTTTTCTAAAGTCGTGCTTACCATGTACAACTTCCCGTATTTTATTATCTAATTTAGATTACTGAGATCGTAATGAGAAGTACAATTTTGTATAGAAAATTTGAAGTTGCACATCAAAAAATTGAAATCGCACATGCCATGTACGACTTCAATAAAATCGTACTCGTTGTCATGTACAATTTATGTAAAAAAAATTAAATACCATAAAAACTATAAAAAAAAATATAACAATTTAAATAATATTGATGATCATATTACATAAGATATTAATGGTGAGATGATGTCCATAATGAGGTTGTTTTCTATTTTGATTTGGTTGAAATCTATAAGACTGCTTTACTTGTACTCGACCACCTTATTCTGAAGTGATATAAAATAGTTAGATAGAACGTAATTTAGATTGTGTGTTGTTTCTATTTTGAAACTATACACATTCTAAATCAGTTTTACAAAATCAGTTTGTGCCCATCCAAAACAGAGATGGGATAAATTAGACTAACAATGGAATGACAGATTTTATATCATGTACGACTTAACGTATTTTATTAAAAGACTAAGATCGTAATGAGAAGTACAACTTTGCATGGAAAAATTGAAGTCGCACATGCTATGTACTACTTCAGTAAAACCCTAGTAAAATCGTACTCGTGTACAATTTATGTGATTTTTTTGAAATACCATAAAAACTAAAAAGACATAACAATTTAAATAATATTGATAATCATACGACATAAGATATTAATAGTGAGATGATGTCCCATAATGAGGTTGTTTTATATTTTGATTTGGTTGAAATCTATAAGGTTGCTCTACTTGTACTTGACAACCTTATTCTGAAGTGATTTAGAATAGTGAGATAGAATGTAATTTGGATTGTGTGCTGTTTCTACTTTAAAACTATACACAATCTAAATCAGTTTTACAAAATCAGTTTGTGCTCATCCAAACCAGAGAGATAGGATAAATTAGACTAACAATGGAATTACAGATTTGGGGATGAAACGATGAACCAATGAAGTGTAGCATTTGTCCACTTGTTAATGTCTCAAGCTTTTCATATCTGATCTCAACCTTGTCTCTCGACCTAATTTGTTAATGTCAACAAAACAAAGAGAAGAGAACATTCCAACCTTGGCCCATCCCGTGGCTTGTTGCTCTTGTCACTTGCAAAATACACCAAACCAATAATGCAATTCCAGTAAAAAGATGCAATAGATCTAGAAAAATTAGGCATCTTCTCATACTTTATTTACATGCACATGCTTATATATCATAATGCATCTAGTGTTTTCTTACCATTATAGAAACCTTGCAAATTACTTCCGTGGTGCAGTGTGGAAAGGATAGTGTATGATGGGCATTGTAGACAATATATTAAAATATAAGGCCTAGTATCCATTCCCTGTTAGGGAGAAGGGCGACATTCGGTGGCAAATCAAGCTATGATTAAAGGAAAATATATTGGATGCTTTACTAGCAAGAAAACTGTTTTCGAGACAGGAATTGAGTAAAGATGTAAAAAGATAAGAGAAATTCTATCTTCCATGTAGTAATTTACATCTTTTAATTCGCACCATGTAAAACTAACATATATTCTTTTACAATGAAGCGTGATTATGAAAATTGAATTATAATTATGACACAGCATACAAACTGAGTATATAAATTTAACTGAAATAGATGCTCTCAGAAGAAAAAGGTAGAAGCAATAGAAGCCCCACAAATAAAAGACTAGAAAGAATGAAACAATTATGGTTCCTGTAGTATTCAACAACAACTGGCAGTATCAAAATCAACGCACAATGCATTACAAAGTCCCATCTCACCAATTTGGTTATTTCTATAAAAAAAATCATATTTGTGGAGCCATTCTCAACAGAAAGTGACCCTTTTGTTCGAGCTTTTCACAGAACATGAGTCACCACCTCATGGTTCCACACCTTAACAATATCAATGCCATTGCCATAAAGTTAAAGGGAAAAAGAGGAACAGAAATCATCCTAAAATTCTAGGATCCCAAGTTCGCATAATAGGCTCACAATGTAGTTTGCCATAATATATCAGTCAAGTTACTTACATAAGAGAAACTAGTTAGTTACTTGGTTAATCTCATCTATGAAACTGGAATATTCGTCTATAACTATTAGCTCAAGTGTTTCCCAATACTCCAAAAGTTATTAGTGCTAGTGTGTTTGTCAGTGTGATTTATGAACAATGCAATCATGTCATCTTGACTGAACCAAAAATGCAGAGATAAAACCAGAACAGGATTCCCTGCATTTAAGCAATCATGTAGTTACCAATATGGACCGTGAGATCAAGCTCCTTTATCACCCTAAAGAAAATTGATTCTCTGCAGTCACTTTTGGCTGCAGGTGCAATCTTGATCATTGACAAAAACTGGACCATAGAGAACAGTTCACCGAATTTACGATGTAAACTGTCCTACCTTGCATCACCAGTGTTAATTTGTTTGGATACCTAAATGCGTGAATGACGACTGCAAGAAATTCAGGTCCAAATTTGAGTAACCATGTGTTGTTCTGGGCTTGTGGCCATATAAAGGGGAGAAAGAACTATTTCAATGTAAATTACCACATCTCATAATCTAACTCTTCCTGCAAAATATATCCTTCTTCCCTCATCAAACCAAGCAATCCTTCCAGCAATGCATAAATCTCATCGGATATTTCATTTGACAAATCCTTGGCAATGAAGCCTATTAACCTTCCACTCATTTCAATCCAGCTACTTCCCCGGATCTTATGCAACCCGATTTCTTTCAGTTTTTCCCTAACCTTACCAGATTCTTCCCATCTCCCAGCACACGAATACAAATTTGCCATAATTATGTAATTCCCAGTATTTTCTGGCTCAATCTCAAACAGATGATCACAAGCAAACTTCCCCATTTCGACATCACCATAAACAGAAGCCCCATGCAACAGAACACCCCAAACTTTAGCACTCGGCTCCATTGGCATTTCAGATATAAGCTTTGCTGCCTCAGAGAGCTTTCCAGCTCTACTAAGAACACCCACCATGCAGGCATAATGCTCCACCAAAGGTTTAATCCCATATTTTGAAGGCATCGCATTGAAGATACCCCATGCTTCATCCACTCGCCCAGAATGTGCACAAGCCGTCAACACCGACGTTAAAGTCACCGGGTCAGGTTTAATTCCTCTATCTATCATCTGAGCATAGAGACCAAGTGCCAAACCAGCATCTCCATGAGCAGCATAAGCCGATATAATAGCCGTCCAAATTATTAGGCTCCTACTCCGTGATTGATCAAAAACCCACCTTGCCCCGAGAATAAACCCCAACTTAGCATAAGTATCAATAATTGCCGTTGCCACATATAAACTTTGGTCATAACTTCTTCTAATGGCATAAGCATGCACCTCTTTCCCCCCTCTAAGGTTTGAGAAATTTGAAAACAAAGAAAGAATGCTGGCAAGTGTTACAGCATTTGGTTTCAAACCAGACCCCTGCATTTCTCTAACTAAATCAAACACTCCTTCAAATTGGCCATTCTGAACCATACCAGAAATCACAGCATTCCAAGTACTTAACCCAGGGTTTTCCATTCCCTTGAAAACATCCAAAGCCTTGTCTACAAAACCATGAACCATGTACCCAGAAATAATCGACCCATAACTAACCTCATCTTTCTCACTCATTTCCTCAAACAACTCTCGAGCATAATCCAAACTGCCACATTTAGCATACATAGCAATTACAGCATTGTAAAGTGAGACATCCACTTCAATTCCCTTCTCATTAACCAAACTGTGAACTTCCATTCCAAATAAAAGATCCTTTGACTGTCCACACGCTTGCATCACACTCACGACCGTGACCGCATTAGGTGAAACCCCTGCCACACTCAACATCTCCAAATACAACCTCTTACACTCTTCGTAGAACCCACTCTGTGAATACCCACCAATCATCGAGTTCCACGTCACGATATCTCTCTCAGACATTTTGTCGAACACTTTCCTCGCCATTTTGATCTCATCACATCTGCAATAACACGTGACCAACGCGTTGAGGACGAAAATGTCCGAATCCAACCTGCGTTGAAGAACGAAACAGTGAATCGCTTTTGGGCTCATAGAAGACGAAGCTAGCGCCTTCAAAACGCAGGTTACGGTGAAGTTATCGGGAGAGACGCTAGTATCGGCGGACGAGACGAACGACGCGAAGAGGTTGAGCACGTCGCGGAACAGACCGTTGGAGGAGTAGGCGATGAGCATGGCGTTCCAAGAGAACGTGCTTTTTCGGGGAATCGCGTCGAAAACTTTTCGCGCTTCACGTGGGAGGTTGGATTTGGAGTAGAAGGTGATGAGCTTTGAGGCGAGGAAGTTATCGGGTGTAACGGAGAGAAGGAAAAGACGCGCGTGAAGCTGCTTTCCTTGACGGACGAGGCGGCGGACGGAGCATTGTTGAATGGCGGAGCCATAGGCGGCAAAGTCAATCCCGCCGTGGGTTTTAAGGAGGCTCTGACGCAGGTTCCCGTTGGCGGCCAATTGCGTTTGAAATTGAACGCTAAGCGCCACTGCATTACGAATCTTCATCAATCAAGGCCTATAATTCCAAGATCTACTTTATGAGAGAGTTTTGGGGGGAAATTTTATAAATAGTAAATCGACTTTTAGACCTCTCATTTTGTACCTCACTGTTTACCAATATATACCCACTCTATATTTTTGGACCGACATACCCTTGACAATTTTTTTTTCCAACACTTTCTTTTATTATCAAAATGTACCCCTCATTTTGTACCCCACTGTTTACCAATATACCCCCACTCTATATTTTTGGACCGACATACCCCTGAATTTTTTTTTGTTCAACACTCTTTTTTTTAACTGTTTACCAATATACCCCCACTCTATATTTTTGGACGGACATACCCTTGACAAAAATTGAACCAATCTGATTTATGTTTGTAATAGGTAAATACAATTTATATTTTTTCAGGTCGTATTTACCTATATATGATTTCACTGACGAAAACCAAATAAATTTTTTTAAAATAATAATCCTATTTATCTCAGAATATGGTAAATACGATGCGATTTTTTATGGTTTTTTTTTGTCCAACACTCTTTTTTTAACTGTTTACCAATATACCCCGACTCTATATTTTTGGACGGACATACCCTTGACAAAAATTGAACCAATCTGATTTATGTTTGTAATAGGTAAATACAATTTATATTTTTTCAGATCGTATTTACCTATATACGTTTTTACTGACGAAAACCAAATAAATTAAAAAAAAATATCCTATTTAACTCAGAATATGGTAAATACGATGCGATTTTTTATGGAAATTTGATTTTATGTTTTATGAAGATAAATACGACTTACTATTTTTTGAAGTTTATGGGAGGAAATCGTATCTAGATAAATACGATGTGAAATGTCTTTGAAAATCGATCTATCTCTGGAAGGTAAATACGATGAGCTTTAAAATATTTCTGGTCAAATCATATGTAAGTGAGAAATGGTCAATATTTTGTAAAGGGTTTAGGGTTTAGGATCAATGACTAAATTAAAACACATTTGAAAAAGTCAATGACTAAATTATCCCTATTGTAAACGCTTTTAACACCAATAATACACAGTTATTTTTTAGTGAATTATCTTTATCATATTATTTTTAGGCCATAGCTTGTATCAAATAACATGTAGGCCTACACATTTTGGAAAACTTAGATAAGAGGACAAAATATATTACGTAGATCAGAGTAATAAATTATTAATCTGTATGGCTAACAAATTATTCTTGCCGCCCCGTGTATCTTGGGAGAAAATAATTGTTTACAGTTTCATGGCCGCCCGTGCGTAGGCACGGGTTTGTGTCCTAGTTCAATCATAGTTTTTCTTGCGTTCTGTAAGGCCTTTCCAATTTCTTTGTTGTCATTTTGTCTACTCTCCTTTATTAATTAATTAATTAATTAATTAATTATTAGTAGTAATTATTACTATTATTAATTAGGCTAAATTACAATTTTGGTCCTTTATCTTTGACTCTGGTTTCACTTTGGTTCTTTATCTTTTTTTTTTCTCGTTTTGGTCCCCATCTTCCATTTTTGTGTCATTTTAGTCTTTTTTTTGGTATTTTCCATCCATTAACTTAACAGACGCCACGCTGACAGTTAACTGCTGACGTGGCGTCTTATGTATTAGGGCTGACTTGGAAATCATTGAGTGATGTGGCAAATGAGGGACCAAATTGAAACTAAAAAAAACATAAAGGACCAAATTGACACAAACACAAGAACTTTCATCTTCATCTTCTTCCTCCAAACTCCATCTCCATCTTTTCCGGCGAACCACCAACACCTCCGGCGAGCCGCCGCCACCACCACCACCACCACCACAAATTAATTACTCTTCAACTCTTAATTTCTAACCTCTCTCCCTCAAACCCAAAACCCCCTAATTTTTCAAACTAAATCCCTAACCTCTACCCAAAACCCCAAGAAGAAGCCAGCAAAGTAAGTGACTTGCAGTTTACTATCTGTCTGTCAGCAACAATGCATTTAAAATCTCTTCTTTTTCAATAAATTGCAACCACAGGAGCAAACCAAAAAAGCTCAAGTAACAACACTGACGAATAGTTGTTGAGTGTTTATTTTAGGTTTTCAATTTTAGTTCTGTTGTTGCATTGGATTCTGTCACTAAATGAGGAACTAAAAACCATATGTGAGTATTAAATCAATAGGGGGGTTTCTGTTCAAGTTTCAAATATGCTTTTTCATCAATTAAATTGGCGAACAAATGGTGTATGTTTACCTTTAACCAAATTCAATGTAACTATTTGTTAGCGGTGGCAACACATAATCATTTAAAATTGCAGTTGTGGTAAACATTGCATCACGATTCTTAAGAAAAATGAGAACCTAAAATTGGGGGAGAGGTTACGGATTAAGTTTGAGAAATTGGGGGTTTTGGGTTTGAGGGAGAAAGGTTAGAGATTAAAAGTTGAAGAGTGATTAATTTGTGGTGGTGGTGGTGGTGGCGGCGGTTCGCCGGAGGTGTTGGTGGCTCACCGGAGAAGATGGAGATGGAGTTTGGAGGAAGAGGATGAAGATGGAAGGTCTTGAGTTTGTGTCAATTTGGTCTTTTATGTTTCTTTTTAGTTTCAATTTGGTCCCTCATTTGCCACATCACTCAATGATTTCCAAGTCAGCCCTAACACATAAGACGCCACGTCAGCAGTTAACTGTCAGTGTGGCGTCTGTTAAGTTGATGGATGGAAAATACCAAAAAAGGACCAAAATGACACAAAAATGGAAGATGAGGGACCAAAACGAGAAAAAAAAAAGATAAAGGACCAAAGTGAAACTGGAGTCAAAGATAAAGGACCAAAAATGTAATTTAGCCTATTAATTAATAGGCAAAATTACACTAGAGGACCTTTAAGTTATTTATTTGTAATAAGTTGTCCATTAATTTTTTTTTTGTAACAAATAGGTCCTTTAAGTTAACATTGACAGCATCGACCCTTTTAGTAAAATGTCATATCGTTGATTACATCAAAATACACCAAAATATATTTGGTTGCATCAAAATACATAAGCTAGAGTAATCACAATATATAAAGCAGCATTACATCCAGAGGAGGACTTAGGTACACCCCAGAGGGTACAAGTGCACACCCTTAAGTTATAAAAATTGCACGGTACCCTTAAAAAATTACATTTTGACCCCACCAGTTCTCATACTTTGCACTTCCTAGCCATCAGCTACTCTGCACTCTACTCTATGTGACTGCGTCTACACTCTACTACTAGGCCTGGAAGTGACTACTTTCTGCTCTTCCTCTCATAGTCTCAACAACTCTCAATCACTCTCTCATCTTTGATTTTTCTTTCCTCTTCTCTCTCATCTTCTCAATCTCATCTCATCGACCCTAAAAACTCAAAACAAAAACCACCAAGTTTCACTCTCTAATCTCCCTCGCCACTAGTTGTTATGTGTTTTCTGCTCTTTCTCCGCAAGTCTCTCTGTCTCCATTCTTCTTCATGAATCGTTAGGTATTGTGGCTCTAATCAGTGATTTTTGATTTGTGTTTTGTGAATCTATGATTTTAGAGTGTGATTTGTGAATCGTTATTGTAAGTCTGTGTTGATTTGTGAATCTTTATGTATTACTCGGCCCTTTGATAAATGTTGTTGGAGGCTCTTGCAAAAGACTTAACATTCTTCGTGAGAGACGATTTATGAATGTCATGGAGGCTCTGGGAAATTGAGAAATTCCTAGTGGGCAATGTTTGAATCAAGAAACTAGTCTTAAACGAGCAGCTGATACTCATTAGAGTTCACATTATGCCACTTTGATAAACTTGATATTGATGTATTCTGCTATAATTGATGTTCTTGAAATCATGAAAGTAGATGCACTAGATCCAGATCATACAGCTGAAGCCGAAGGTCTTTTAGAGTTGATGGATAGATTTGACTTTGCATTCACATTGCATTTGATGAAAAATGTCTTGGGTTTTTCAAATGAATTGTCACAGGCATTGCAAAGGAAAGATCAAGACATCATCAATGCTATGAACTTCGTTAATAACACAAAGGAGCGGTTACAAACCATGAGGGATAATGGATGGGAGTCCTTGTTGCATGAGGTAACTTTATTTTGCAATAAACATTACATTGACATTCCTAACATGGAAGATGTATTTTATGAGGGGAAATCACGACGTGGAAGCACATCTCAAGCTCTCACAATAGAGCATCACTATCGTTTTAGAATATTTTATACTGTGTTGGACATGCAGCTTCAAGAGCTAAACGATCGTTTTTCTAAAACAAATTCTCAGTGGCAAAATTAATATTACAAAATTAACTTATAATTAAACAAATATGATTTAATTAATATTAAATCATATAGAAAAATATGAGTTAACATGCGGCAACGAATGACTGACAATGGAATCGACAACTAAAGCACTAACGAGAGTGCCAACAAAAAAGTCAACGAGAATGCAAACGGTAGGGCCAATCTCCTGTAAATGTTCGTTGTATAAGCCTCAAACCTCCTTGTTGGCAACTTTAAATGAATACACATTTTAAAAAATAAAAATAGAAAATATATTTAGAAAGTAACTAAGATAAGCATTTGTTACTTTTATATCCTTTTGACTTTTTTTATTCGATCATTGTTTTGTTGTGTCCATAAAGCCTTTTTGGAACTAACAAAGATCGGTTTTGTTGTGTCTATAAAGCCTTTTATATCCTTTTGACTTTGTTTATTCGATCATTGGTTTTAGATCCTGTTCAAGGTTTTGGGTTTTAATTTTGGGTGTGGCAAAAATCTATTGGAATGGGAGAACTACACAGTAGGCATGACAATAAAACCCGAACCTGCGGGCACCCACACGACCCCGACCCGAGTTTGACGGGGAATACCCGCGAGGCGGGGACAGATTCGGGGATGTCGATACCACCTGACCCACCCAAACAGTTCTCAAAGAACACATTAACTATTTATTTCATTTTATTTTATGCAAATATATTCATTGATTTTGTTTCATATAATTTTGTTTATTTTAAGTTTTGATCTATTTTGAAAAGAAAAGTCTATTTTAATATTTTTAACTTTATTTTATCATTGTATAATAACTATTATTTTATTAAATTAATTATCGTAAATATAATTTTTTTTATTTTTGCATAAGTTAGTGATTTGAGCAGATCTGCATGAACCCGACCGCTTTTGGACGGGAATGGGAGATATAAAACCCGACCCCGCTAGAGGTAGGGGCGGGGACGGGGGATGCAAAACCCGCCCCGACCCGCCCCGTTGCCATGCCTACCACACAGATTGATAAAGTTGAGTATCGCGTAGCCAACCAAGTTTCTCAGTGTAGATTAGTCAACGATAAAGCCAATAAATATTGTGCACCAATAACATAGTAACCAAAAAAGTAAAGTCTTTTTCGTTTTTTTTTCCTTTTTATCCATTATTCAATCAGGATTCCAACCAATACCGTCAAGGTGGAACTTACAACATAACTACCTGCTTGCATGACTTCAAGAGCATTGCTTCATGCTTGGAGTCAGAGTGTTTCATTGTATTTTTTACTGAGTAGAATTAGCTATTAAGCAAGTTGAAATATTTTATTTTTATCGAGTTTTTCCTTTTTATTTTATTAAATTTTGCAATTTTCGAATTATTTAGAGGTTCATGACAAATTTTAACAAATACATTGTTACCCGTGCAGATGCACAGGTATAGCACTAGTTTTTATTTAAATCTCGTTCATTTTTTTGTTCAAATTTTCTCAAGATAATATTGACAAGAAAAAATGTAAAAGAGATTCGAATGACTTGTTAAATTTTGTCTTTTCCTAAGAAAAACTGCTGAAATTAAATTACAATGTTATCCCTTTATATTAATTTGTTTTCAAAGATAAAGATTTGGTTTTTTTGTCCAAAAGAAAATGCGTAGGTTGCTAACATACGCATTCTAAAAATTAAGTGTCTGGAGGTTAGCAAATTCCCTTTTTATATATATATATATATATAGAGAGAGAGAGGGAGGGAGGGAGGGAGAGAGAGAGAAGGAAACAGTACTAGACGAAGTTTCTTTATTCTATCCTAATTTTGCTAGAAACTCGGCATAGTTGTTATCTTCCTACGCGCAAGGGCGCACACACACACGCACATACAAGCGTATATGTATAGATAATTCTGTGTTGTCTTTGGTCACAAATAGACAACAACACTTATGATTGATTGATAAATGGACTGTTTTAACAGCCTTTGAGACGACAATTGGTAAAACTGAAAAATAAATTGTAAATCCAAAAGTAAGAGAGTTCATATATTATGTTATATCAAACAACTTAGTCACCACCACAAATTAGCGAGTGTGGTCATCCTCTTTTCAGTGCAAAAGAATACAAAAGAAAATTAGACCCTATAATGATCGATGTACATTGTAGGCTAAGGTAGAGGCATACAATATTGATTGATTAATGAAGACAACACATCAACAACAGATGAAGCTTAGGTTGCTAGGCTTACCATACCATACCTTAAGAAATAATATAAAAAGAAAAAGAAAAAGAAAAAGAAAAGAAGTTGCATTAATTAATTTCAAGTTTAATTATGCAGCGGGTGTAGACATTTTTCCAGCTTGGTCCAACACATGTAGAAACTCAGTCCTGCTCCTGACAAGCCTGTGAAAGACCTCTCTAATCTGCATCTGCAAGGGTTCCAGCCCTTCTTCCATCTTCTTGCAAATCTCTGCCAACTCCTCCACTTGAGTCTTCACCTCTTCCAAACGCTCCATATCAGCAGGAAACTGAAACGACTCAGTAAAATCTATGAGAGACTGCCCCAACTTCTCCATCTTTTGCATCTCTTCCAACAACCCAACAGACCCTTTCTTCTCCTTCTTCTTCCACTCCTCCGCAATCTTTTCCTGCAACCCAATCATGGGTTGGGCCCAAGCCAATTGCCTCTGAAAAGGCAAATGAGTTCCTAAGCCATTCCTCTCTTGACACGGAATTGCCGCAACAAGAGTCCACATAACAAATACCAATATAGTACTCATTATATAAAGAGGCATAGACAACCCAGAGGTCTCATTGCCACGTGGCACAACCATATTAGAAGTCATAGCATGGACTTGTTTTGCCGCAGACCAGTTCCTCGCCATTGTCCATGACAATGATCGGAAGCTTCCAGTACTACCACGCTCCTTGCCACCTCTTCTCCCAAAAGATCTACTTCTTTCAGTTCCCTTTGTGGTTCCGCAATCCTTATCCTCGTGCATTATCGCTGTCACGAGGGAGTTCAGAGCCTTCTTCGCGCGACGAACCTGGCCATCTCCAAGGGGTCTAGGTTCAAGAGCAACAACGACAATCTCAGCGAGCCTTTGAAGGTTCTTGACAGCATCGAGGCCGAGAGATACGGCATTGCATATGTCAAGGGCTTTAACGACACGGTCAAGGAGTTCGGGAAGAAGCTTGTCAAGAGGCGGTTTGGAGATCTGGGAAGGGTCACGACCCATCATGACCACAGCTTTGAATTCAGCTTCACAACATAGGAGCTCATCGAGGAGCTTTCTGAGCCACCCAATGGAAAGTAGGGAGTCACCCACGGGTTCTTCTGTCGTCGATGATAAAAGTTCAGAGAATCGATCGCCAACGTGCTTCTGGAAAAGTTCAAGGTCTTCTAGATCTGTGTCATGGCTACCGTCCATTGACATCACTTGGTTTCTTCGAATGCTTATTCGGCCCAAAAATGAGCCTTGATTATTCTCTGTGGTTGCAGGCATTGTTCTATTCGGACAAAGATACTACGATAATGAGATGATGATGATAAAATGACAAAGAAAGTAATGAAAGGTGTAAAAGGAAAAGCGTTGGCGTTAGTTTTGGAAGTTATATATGCCCATGTTTTAAGGGGAGGAGGGGTTGAGGTTGTCTAGGACGAGACTGTTTCTCTCCTTTTTCTTTTATTCTTTCTTTGGCTCTACGTTGATTTAGTATTATATGCTAATTACTTTCCCATTGTGTCCATCATCCAGTTCACAATTACAAAACATTATCAAATTTTGATAAACTTGGACACGTACACCCGTGCGATGCACAGGACATAGTTATAAGGAGATCTATAAAAAATGTTAAAAAAATTATGTATTGCAAAGTTAGTGGTTGATACAAATTGATAATTTACAACCAAACATAGAATGAAATTTTTATGTTAACAGGTTTGTGTTTATACATGATATATTCGTGAAATATGTACCAACGTGGGGTGGTGATTTAAAATGTGAGAAACTTAATGCATAAAAACTTTGATAAAAACACTCTTTAATAATAATGAGAGCAAGATAGTTCACAAAAAAATGGATGTGCGTACTATTGCTTAAAAAAATGACTGTGAAATTTTCTTGTAGATATTAACTAACCAACGGTTAAGTTACATGGGCTCAACCATTCTCATAAAAATAAAGGGTTTTCACTTACATATGATTTGATCTGAAATATTTTAAAGCTCATCGTATTTACCTTCCAAGAGATATATACAATTTTCAGCAAATTTTGCATCTTATGTAGATACGATTTCCTTCCAAAAGCTTCAAAAATAGTACGTATTTACCTTCATCAAACATAAATCCGATTTTCCTTAAAAATCACATCGTATTTACCTTATTCTGAGATAAATAGGATTTTTTTAAAGTTTATTTGGTTTTTGTCAAGGAAATCGTATATAGGTAAATACGACTTGAAAAAACATAAATCGTATTTACCTAGTACAAACATAAATCCAATTGGTTCAATTTTTGTCAGGGGTATGTCCGTCCAAAAATATAGAGTGGGGGTATATTGGTAAACAATGGGGGATACACACATTTCTGCCGCTTAAAGTAGTTATTATATTAATAAAGAGGGGATACACACATTTCTGCCGCTTAAAAATAATATAAAACTTTATTTTGTACCAATAATTTATAGTTAGTTATCTACTTTAAATATAACAAAATCAAGTGCCAGGAAAATGTATAAATTAGACATCTTAGATTGTTGCCATTTGTCAAAATATTAGGGTATTTTTGTAAATTCACACAAGAAATGAAAAAAATCAGCTTTCAAATTTTTTTCTGCGAAATCGTAAATGAAATGCAGCTATTTCCTGCAAAATCAGAAGCGCAGCTTTTCTGCAAATAAGGCACAGCTTTTTCCAGCAAAATGAGATTCGAAGCTTTTAAGCAATAAAAATCCAGCTTTTTCCTGCAAATTCAGCAAAAAAATTTACAATTTACTTTTTTACAAAATCAAATATCTATTATTTACAAGTATTTATTAAAACTATTAAAACCAATCAATTTAATCACTAACGTTTGTCAACAAAAATGTTATCACTATCAAAATTTTCAAAATAACTCTTTCAACCCAATTTAATGAAAATTTAATATTTACTATAATCTACTAAAACTAGACAATTTAATCACTAACAATTTTCAACAAAAAATTTACCAATATAAAAAATTCAATTTTTTTTATTAATTTAATAATTTAATTAATATGATCAAATTAATATTAAATCATATAAAATTTACTATTTACTGTAATCTACTGAAACTACTAAAATCAATCAATTTACCCACTAACAATTGTTACTAAAAATTTAACCACAGTCAAAATTCCAAAAAAAAAAATTAAATTATTTGTTATTTTAAAAAAAATGATTAAATTCATACTAAATGATTTAAAAATTACTATTTACTATAAACTACTGAAGTGAAACTACTAAAACCAATCAATTTAACCACAAAACAATGTCAACAAAAATTTAACTACTATCACAAATTCCAAATTAACTTTTTTACTGCTAATAATTTAATTAAATTGATTAAATTAATAAAAAATTATCTGGAATCTACTCTACTATAAATATAAACAATCAACCCACTACCAAAAATATCAAATGATCCCTTGCTTTTATCTCAATCCTAGGGATAAAAATGTCATTTCAAATTTTTTCCTTTCACTTTTTTACCCTCACTCTTCTCACTCTTTTACTCTACTTTTCTCTTTCATCTTTCTCACTCTTTCCACTTCTCTCTACTATCAACATAATCAAACAAACCACTACCAAAAATATTTTTTAAAAATTAGTTTTTTGTAAAAAATCAGTAATTACATAAAATTAATTAAATTTATATTAAATCATAGAATTTACTATTTACTATAATCTACTCAAACTACTAAACCCAATTAATTTAACCACTACTATTTGTCAACAAAAGTGATATCACTGCCAAATATTTTAAAACTATTTTTCCTAAAAAAATCAATAATTAAATCTCATCCAATTTTTTTGTGAGACACACGGGAGCAGCAACGACAATGCCAACGGAAGCGCCAACGAAAGTGCCAACAGAAGCGCAACGAGAGTGGCAAAAAGCAGTAAAAGTTGTCTGCTGCCTGTCACACTGACGCGCGTAGGCAATTTTTTAAAAAAAATACTTTATTTTTAAGTTTATTTTGTCTACAAAATCAGTAATTAAATAAACTTAATAAAATTAATATTAAATCATGTATTTACTTTAATTTACTCAAAACTACTAAATTCAATTAATTTAACCACCACTGATAGTCAAAATAAGCGATAACGCTAGCAAAAATTCAAAACTGTTTTTCCTAAAAAAATCAATAATTAAATCTCATCCAGTTTTTTCGTGAGGCACACGAGAGGAGCAACGACAATGCCAATGAGAGCGCCAACGAAAGCGCCAACATGAGCGCCAACAGAAGCGCAACGGGAGCGCCAAAAAGCAACAAAAGTTGGCTACTGCCTGCCGCACTGACGTGCGCAGACAATTTTAAAAAAAGACTTTGTTTTTAAATTTATTTCTTCTACAAAATCAGTAATTAAATAAACTTAATAAAATTAATATTAAATCATGTAGAATTTATTATTTACTTTAATTTACTCAAAACTACTAAATTCAATTAATTTAACCACTACTGATAGTCAAAATAAGCGATACCGCTAGCAAAAATTCAAAATTATTTTTCCTAAAAAAATCAATAATTAAATCCATCAACTTTTTACGGGAGGAGCCCCAATGGAAGAGCCAACAGAAGTGCCAACGGGACCGCCAATGAGAGCGCCAATAGGCGCGCCAACGGGAGCGCCATTATTTTAAGAAGATATCGCCATTATTACACCTCATTTTCTTTTTTCCTTATTTTTACTCTATTATTTATATTATAAGATGGTATCGACTTCTTTTTTAAAACTTTTTGCAACACAACTATTTTAATAAATTTGAAATATCGTCTTTTATGAAGTTTTTCCTTTTTCTTTTATTACTTTTTACAACTTTTAACGTATTAATAATTTAATAGAAAATTATAACAATTACAGTATCACCCGTGCATATGCACGGGTAAAATACTAGTTTTAGCCTATACATTGGTACACACACATACATATTTAAATATACATTTTTTTGGTAAGAAAAAAGAAGGGATATAATGCCCCCTCCATGCAGGATCGAATTAGTCTATATATACATTTGTGTGTGTGTCTATATATGTGTATAAGTGAGAACTTTTGTTTATTGAGAAATGAAAAATCTTCACTATAACAGTTAGTAAAGTTAACTGTTTGGATTACTTTCTTAATTATAGGTTCTCATGTGATCTATAACTAAAAAAGAAACGATTATACAAGATCTTATAATTAAGGAGGTAATCTGAACCGTTAATTTTAGTCTAACGGTTATAATGAAGAGTTCTCATTTTTGACAATAAATAAGAGTTTTCATATGATACTCTCTCTCCCCTCCCTCCCCCCGCCTCGATCTCTTTATTTTTATATATATATATATATATATATATATATATATATATATATATATATAATGATGGCATAAATATTAATTTGATTTGACCTATGGGCAGATCATTAGTTGTTGTATTAATGAAATTTTAGTCATTAATTCGAAAACATGGGAAACAATTAAAGGGAGAAAAATTAGTAGTCCTTTCCCTCCTAAACAATCTATAAATATATGTCAGAATATAGAGGCTAATGCTTTTATTAGTTTACAAAGAATAGAAAACAATCAAGTTACTATCAGGGAATTAAATTCTTTAATAAAAGCCCGGAATTATACAAATGTTTTCCTTACTTGTCTAGGAGAGCAATTTGTTTCTCTTGAGAAGGATTTATTATCTCTAAAGGAGATGATTGAAAAACAAGTTTTTCAACATAAATTAATTTTTGAACAAACTAATGTGTCTAAAGCACCCGTGGTTACAGAGACTCCTATAGTGCAACCTCCTTTGCCAATAAAAGGTTTTAAAATAGAAGACAATAATTCTGAATTTATTCATATTTTGGAACAAAAGTTAAAGAATTTAAATTTAACTGTGTTATCTCAGGAAAATATTTCTGATAATTCTAAGAGTTCGTCAAAATTTAGCAAGGATATAAATAATATTGATGATTTAGCAAATATGTTTGCTAACCAGGACCTTAATATTAATCCTATTTATACCCCTAAAAGCTATAGAAAAATATTATTATAAGAGACTTTCACCTCAAGACTTACTTTTTGAGGAGAATAAACCATATCAAAATTCCTATTCTGGTAAAGCCATTTATGAATGGAATATTGATGGCTTAAATAATAAGCAAATCATATACACAATACATAAAATGATTATGTATTCTACTGTTTGTAAACAACACGGAAATTCCGGTAGCTAATAGCTTCTTTTATAGCTACTGGTTTTGTTGGCCAATTAAGAGGATGGTGGGATCATTATCTTACTGAAGCATAGAAAAAAGAAATTCTTGGCCATAAAAAGGAAGTTAAGTTGGAAGTTGGTTCTAGTTCTAGTACTACTGTTAGCACAGGGGAAGAAGATGTTGTTTATACACTTTGTTTATCCATATTAAAACATTTTATAGGAACTAATGTTCCTATAGGAGAAAAATTATCTTCTCTTTTACAAAATCTAAGATGTCCATCTTTAACTCATTTCAGATGGTATAAAGATACTTTTTTATCCAAAGTTTTTCAACTAAAAGATCCTAATTCTATCCATTGGAAGGCAAAATTTGTTGATGGTCTTCCTTATCTTTTTTCAGAAAAGGTTAGACAGTCTTTAAGAAATAAAAATGATGGCATAAATATTAATTATGCTGATTTGACCTATGGGCAGATCATTAGTTGTTGTATTAATGAAGGCCTAGCTTTATGCAATGATATAAAGTTAAGGAACCAGTTAAAAAAGCAAAAGCTAACAGAAAAACACCAATTAGGTGAATTCTGTGAACAATTTGCTTTTGACTTAGGTAAAGAGCCGAAAGAAGGCAAGAGAGGTCAAAAAATAAAAGGGAAAAAATCCTTTGACAATAAAACGAAAAATTTCTATAGAAGTTCTAGGAAAAAGATTTTTAAAAGGAAAAATTTTCAAGATAGAAAACCAAAGGATAAGTCTTTCCAAAAAAGAGGGAAAAGAAAGGCAAAAAAGTTGGACATAACATGCCATAAATGTGGCAAAATAGGTCATTATGCCAACCAATGTTGGACCAAGAAAGCCTTAAATGATATTGGGGATGACCAATTAAGGACCCAATTAGAAAAAGTTCTATTAATTAGTTCTGAATCAGAACAAGAGTTTGATTCTTCAAGTGAAGGCATAGAGTGTATCAATGACCTCTTCTGAATCATCTTCCACTAACAATAATGATTGTCAGTGTAATGAATTGAATTATTGGAGATCCATTATTGAAATGAAAGGATTAAATGTTCTCACAGAAGAACAAGACGAAGCTTTAAAAGCTTTAGAAGCCATAACTGATGGCAATTTGAAAAAAAGATGATAGAAATTCTCATGAGAGAATATTATAAGAAAGAAACTCCTCTAATTATAGAGGCTCCTTATCAAATGAGTGAGGTCTTATCTAGATTCCAAGAATCTAATAGTAAAGAAACACCTGTTTCTACTACTGATTTAAAAAGAGAAATAAATCTCTTAAAATCTGAAATTGCTCAGATTAGAAAAGATAATAATATGTTATGACAAATAATATCTTCTTTAGAAACTCTTACCCAACCAAAAGATATTATTTAATCTAGTAGCAATTATTTATCTATTTTAGATAGGGTAACTTCACAAAAATGGTTTGTAAGGATAACTTTAGTTATCAGTAAAAAATTTATTTTAGAAAATAAGATAGCTCTTATAGATAGTGGGGCTGATCTTAATTGCATTCAAGAAGGAATTATCCCTACAAAATATTTTTCAAAAACTACTTAATCCCTTACCCAAGCTGGAGGAGGTAAATTACAAGTTAATTATAAACTTTCAAATGCTTATATTTGCAACCAAAATATTTGTTTGCCAACTCACTTTATCCTAGTTAAAAATTTAACTCATAGAATCATTTTAGGTACTCCTTTTTTGCATAATATTATGCCAATTAAAAATATTGATCAAAATGGTATTACTATCATCATTGATAATAAGGAAATTATTTTTAAATTCATTACAGATCCTCATACAAGAATGCTTAATGAAGTTAAGGACATCCTCCTTAACAAAGAAAAACAATTATGTTTTCTTAAAAGTGAAATTACTATGTTTAATATTAATGATTATCTTAATAAAGAAGAAACTAGGAGACAAATTAAGATAGTTGAACAACAATTTATCTCAGAAGTATGTAATGATCTACCTAATGCTTTTTGGAGTAGGAAGCAGCATGTTGTTGCTTTACCCTATGTTGATGACTTTAATGAAAGTCAAATACCTACTAAAGCTAGACCAGCTCAAATGAATCAAGAATATCTTGATTTGTGTAAAAAAGAGATTGATTCTCTTTTAGAAAAATGATTAATTAGAAAATCTAAATCTCCTTGGAGTTGTACAACTTTTTATGTAAATAAAAATGTTGAACAAGAGAGAGATGTTTCCTAGATTAGTTATTACTATAAGCCTCTTAATAAAGTTTTGAAATGGATAAGATATCCAATCCCTAATAAGAAAGATCTTTTAGATAGACTCAATGATGCCTTAATTTTTTCAAAATTTGATATGAAATCAGGTTATTGGCAAATTCAGATTAATGAATCTGACAGATACAAAACTGCTTTTACAGTTCCTTTTGGGCATTTTGAATGGAATGTTCTCCCATTTGGATTAAAAAATGCTCCTTCTGAATTTCAGAATATTATGAATGATATTTTCAATTCTTATTCTGATTTTATGATTGTCTATATTGACGATGTTTTAGTATTTTCTAAAACTATTGATCAACATTTTAAGCATTTAAAAATATTTAAAAATTTGGTTAAGCATAATGGTTTAGTTATATCTGCTTCAAAAATGAAACTTTTTCAGACAAAAGTTAGATTTTTAGGTCATGAAATAGACCAAGGAACAATTATTCCTATAAGTAGAAGCATTGAATTTGCTTCTAAATTTCCTGATATTATTTCTGATAAGAAACAATTACAAAGGTTTTTAGGGAGTTTAAATTATATTTCAGACTACTATGAAAATTTAGCTCAGGATACAACTATTTTATATAATAGGTTAATTAAAGAAAAATCCAGAACGTGGACAGAAAAACATTCTCTAGCAGTCCAAAAAATCAAAAGTAAGGTAAAATGTTTACCTTGTTTAAACTTAGCAATCCTAAGTATTTCAAAATAGTTGAAACACTTCCAACATATAGGGTATGGAGGTATTCTAAAACAGGTCATACCAGATAATAATAAAGAAGTCTTAGTAAGATTTACTTCGGGAAAATGGAATCCAACGCAGTCTAAATATTCGACTATTAAGAAAGAAATGCTTTCCATAATAAGATGTATTTCAAAATTTCAAGATGATTTATTAAATAAATTTTTTTTACTCCGAATTGATTGCAGTTCTGCTAAGTCAATCATTGAAAAAGATGTCAAGAATCTTGTTTCAAAACAAATTTTTGCTAGTTGGCAAGCCCAATTATCAGTATTTGATTTTGATATACAATATATTAAAGGGGAAAATAATTCTCTTGCTGATTATTTGACCCGTGAATTTTTGCAGGGAAATGACACACCGCAATAGGGGAAGAGGTCGTGGCTATGGCCGTGGCCGTGGGAGCAACAATTTGTTGCCCTATCAGGAAACAAACATCCCTTTTAATAGGGGATTGGACTACAGTTCACAGGACTAGAAATTTGCAGCAATTACCTGCATCTCAAAGAAAAGAAGATATTCCTTCTTCATCAAATAATGCATCAACTTATAAAGATGCAACTATGAATGATATATCTCAAGAGGTAACGGAATATTATGAAAATCCTGTTACAGAAGACATAATGCATGTTGAAGAAGAAGACATTAATTTGACCCCTAATGATGGATGGTCTATTAAAACAAGATACCTCGAATCAAGAGGATATCCGGACTTTATGGAAAGACCAGACCACATTTGGAAATACTTTTATTAGTTACTGAATCAGTAACAATTACTCATCATTATCAAAACAATAATCTGGAAGTTTTATAAACTTCAGTAAATGTCATATCAATAAGATATTACTACCAAGAGAACGGGGATTAAACCCTAATGGGGAAAAGCAATTAAAATCGTTGAAGGCAAATATGCCTATTTTAATTATTGGGATTATATCCAAGCTTTTTCATTAGCTTTCTATTATCAAAATCCAAAGAATAAACATTCTTGGTTTTTTAGTATTAATCCAGAAATTCTAGAAAAACCCATACCAAATTGGTTTATAATTGGTGGACAAAGTTTGGTCCTTCTTTAGAAATTCTACCAAAAAATTTACTGAAATTATATGACTCATGGTGTAATCATAGCCCATTAATTTTGAAGAATGCTTCAAAGATGATTACAGGACAATGTCCTTGTTTATACTTTATTAAATTCCAAATTCTATGGATATGGAGATGAACAATTACCGTAGCTCAGGATAATTTAATATCCCTATACTTAGAAGAAATTTCTTCTATAAATGGTGGATTAAAATGCCTAAGGAGGATCTTTAGCATATGAAAGTCAAAATTGAAGCAACTATATCTGATGACCAAGCTAAGCCAAAAGAACAAAGTTCTCAGGAGTTATCAATAGCCAATCTGAAAAATTATTTCCAGAAAATACACCCAATTAATGAATCAGAAGAACAAATTATGGTTCGAACTTTGGACCATATGAAAAATCAATTCTTTAAAACTTTCAAAGTCAAAAATGAAGATGTGTCAATGAAGACTAGTAGTTCACATGATTCAATGGATTCAAATACATTCAATTACTTAGCTGGAGAATCTCAAACAGAAGAAGAAGAACCGACACCAGAAGATTTTTGGAATGCAATGATACATTCAATGAGTCATAACATCAACAAGGGAAAAGAATATTAATCCAAAAAATCAAGAAATCAATAATTCATATAAGGTCAATACCATCAATTATGACCGTCGGCCACCCAAGAAAAAAGAATATATTTTACTATTTTCTTTCTTGTTTTATAACTTTTGTCATTACCAATGTGTCGATGGGGCCCAAAAGTGTACCCGACATTAATAATGATATTCTGTCATTTTTTGTTTACAGGCTACCGAATGTAGTAGTAGTATTTTACTGGCTTAAATAGTAAGCCTTAGTTTTCCTATATAAGGCATATCTGCCTCAGTTGTAAGACAGAACTTGAATAATAAATTTTCCTTCTTTTAATCTTCTCTCTGATAGAATCCTCTTTGAGCATACTCAAACGTACACTCTGATTTTCCTTTCTTCTATATCACCAATCAAGGTAATATTTTTATGTCAATTAACTAGATTATTGTTCTGGAAATGACGGCCGAGAGTAGTATATATATATATATATATATATATATATATATATATATGACACCAATTTCAACTAAAATGACTTATACCAAATCACGCCTATTAAATTTTACTGATGGATGGCTCATATTTTATCTATTAGAAAATTAAAATAAACTTTGAAAAAAATGTGACTCTTTTTTCTATATCGCCCTCTCGTCTCCTTAATTAAAGCTTTTATTTCTTTTCCATTGTTGAAGATCCAACAAAGTATGGTGTTGGCCGCCATCATCTATGAAGAGCAAGAGTGATGCGATGAAGGTGGATCTTTTTTGGTCAATTGATATATGTTTGGTTGCACTTTTGGAATAGTCAAAAGTGATTTGGAGACATAAATGACTTTGACTATAGAATTGATTCAAATTTAGAGTTTGCAGTTTTTGTTTCCAAAAATGATTTTTACTCCCAGTTTTATTGTTTAGCTAGCCAACTTTTATGCGAATTCATCGAAACATATATATCAATTTATATTTAACTGACTTTTATTCAAACCCATTCAAAATTAATATTCATCATCGTAGAATCAAATTCACATATGGTGTACTGAGAAAAGAAGAATTAGAATCTTAAACAACTCTCACGGGCTGTTTTTAAAACTATTTTTAATTCCTAATTGAGAAAATATGAGAAAATGTTAATTAATTATTAGAATCCGTAAGCATCCAAAGGCTTCTACCAATGTTAATACACACTCATTTTTGTTACCTATTGTTGGGGAATTTTATACTGATTTATAGAAATGCAGGTCCTGTTGACCGGTTAATATATTTCAATAAGCTTATTTTATTTCTCATAATAAACTTCCAATAAGCGCATATATATATATATATATATATATATATATATATATATATCAATCAAAACTTTCCATTCCCTGCGAATTAAGGACATCATATCTCCAGAAAACGTAACAAAAAAGAAGAACAGAAGATCAATTACATGGCTCAACTCAACCAACCAATTAACTTGTCTTATCGCTCGTAGCTCAAAACCAGCTAACAAATTATAAAAAGTTACAATCTACCAACGCAACTGGAGTAGGACCAGATTACGGAGATTGTAAAAAACAAAAAAAAAGCTCTGGAATAAAAGAAAATATAATGAAAAGGAGCATATACATATATGATCTATATAATCAATATTAATTATTATATTAAAAAAAGATGAACATCGTAAGAATAGTTGCATTGCATTGCATAGCATAGGATGATGAGTTAACGATGTCGATTAATTAGAGTGAGTTTCAAGAGGATTCTCTTTTTCATAGTTACCAGGAGGGTCATACTCACACACAATAAGCATACCATTTTTAGGGTTTTGACAATGCTGCAAGGCACAACCAATGCGCTGCGAGTCCCTCCACACAATCTGAGTAAAATGTTCACAAGATTGTTTTGGCTGGCAGTTAAGGGAAGAAAAATTGAACCAATTCTTCTCTTGGTACCAATAATACACAGAATCAGAAGGTGTCCAATGAAGCTTCTTTCCCCAAAACATATTCTCTCCATAATTTGATGTTGAGTGGATCATTTGGCAATCACCGTATCGTTGCATTAAATATTTCCGAGCGAAACTTGCGAGATTCTCGTCCCATTTTAACGCTGGTAATTTGTACTGGCTTCTTACCCAATTGTGCGCGTGTATGAACTCCTTTGCTAATTCGTTTTGGTCTTTTAAATATGACGTGCCGTTTTTACGGACGTATCCGAAGAATTTCGCTGCGTTGCGACGTCGACCAGCGTGGTGGCCGTGACGAGGCGGTGTTTTTTGTTGTGCGGAGGTGACGACTGTGACAACGAGCAAGAGGAGAACGATGAAGAGATAGAATGTACGCATTGTGAGATGTTTGATTTTTTGGTTTAGGGACTCGTTCTCCGAGAGCCCCGATTAGAAGGGGAAGAAAAATGTTGCCATTGTGAGTCTTTTTATATTTGGTTTTTGTTTTACTAACTAACTATTTCAACAAGAAAATTAATTAAACCAAACGAACTTTTACTTCTTATTGCTATTTTTAACTTTATAGATGTAAATAGGACAAGTTGTGTGTGATTTCATACGCCAAGTTGCATGTGAAATCTAGAAGAGGAGACTGCTTGTTGAATAAATTGCGTGGTTCTTGGGTGACCACAAAACTACCGGTCTATTCATAGTCAAAATTTTATTGACTTTTTTTTTTTGTTATGAAACAAGGGGAAGATTGATACACATAATTTTTGTATTTTCAAGTAGAGAAATGCTATTTGGTATTGACACGAAATTTACGGAGGCAAGTGATGGTGGGTTATTTTCCCTTCTCTGCATGCCAATGTTTATAGTAAGTCACCTAATTATGGTACATTAACATCTTCGTAATAAATAGCATGACTCAGCATAATACATTACCTTGCATTAGCGCATAATCAACTTATATGTTTGGTTAGACAAAAAAAAAAAAAGGTTAAATTATCTATTAAAAATTGTTAAATTGTATTGAATAGTTTTTAAGTATGTTCTCTAGAGAGCCTCTTTATGTGCTCAGGGACAGATGCATCCAATCCATAACTAATTGGGTACATGTCCCCCCTCTCCACTTTTTTTTTGACAAAAGAAAATTTATGGAATTTCATTAAAATCAAAGTAGCAATACATGAAGGAATACGATTAAAGACTTGGATGCTAACAAAATTCTTTGCCGCTCTAACAAGAGTGTGAGCAACAATGTTGGCTTGCCTCCGAACAAAACTAACACAGTAGTTTTCTAGATTAGACAAAAGATTGCGACAAGTATTTAAAATAGAGTCATATTCGGTGTTAAGACTATAAGTGAGCCCCGTATTCCATCTACTACCGCTTTACAGTCAAGCTCAATGGTGGCGCGGGGAGTGCCTAAGTCTCGTAACCAAGTGATAGCTTCCAACAAACCAATCGCTTCAGCCTTCTGAGGGTGAGGGCGCCCGGTAAACCATAGCGTCTTCGCTTTCACAAAATTACCCCCAGCATCCCTAAGACAAAGGCCAATAGCATACCGGTAATCATCATAAATACCTGTGTCAACATTGCATTTGAGAGAACCTGCCACAAGGCAAGTCCAAGGCGTGGGAGGGTGTGACTGTTGCGCACCACTTGACGTGTGAACTAATTTGGTCTTCTGAACATGCTGCCAACTAAGGAAATCGTCAATAGAGCATTGCAGTGAGATCTGAGTTGGCTTTTCAATTCCATCCCAAACCTTTTCATTACGACGTTTCCATAAGCACCAGATTAACATAGCAAAGTGACACTTGGCATTCGCTGGGGAGTGTGGCCAACATGTGAAGGTGGTAACATTAAAACCCTCACCATCAATAAACACTGGTTCAATGATATTCCAAAAATCAGCTGCCCTCCATATGTCAACTACTTTCGGGCACTCAAAGAAAAGATGCCATTTCGACTCCATAACCCCATTGCACATGGCACAGGTTGCTGTACACGCGGACGTGGCGTCGGCGAAGGTTCGCGCGACAAGGAAGAACACCGCGAAGGCAACACCAAAGAAGGAGACGTACCTTATGAGGCACCTTAAGATTCCAAACCAAGTTCCAATTTCCAACAACTCTCATATCTGTAGTGTCAATGAGCATGAGCTCATTCATAGCAACATAGTATGCCGACTTAACCGAATAGTATCCATCTTGGCTTTTGTTCCAAACCAATGAATCCACATTGTCCCTACATCGAATAGAAACAATGAGAATCTTCGCCCTATCCACCGGATTGAATAAGTGGTTAAGGAGAGGAATGTTCCACCCACGGTCCTCAACATCAAAGAGAGCGCTAACCGTGATATTCTCAAACCCGTAGGCGTATGAGAAGTAACCTTAGGCGAACCGTCCCCTTTCAACCACGGATCCTTCCACACGTTGATGCTATTGTCATCACCAATTTTCCATCTAGCCCCAAATTTAACCAACACCTATGAAGTGTGGATGCTACGCCAAACATAACTCGGATTTTGACCCAAGCAGGCCTCCAGAGAAATTCCCTGTTGGAAAGTATTTAGCTTTGAAGACTCTTGAAACTATAGCATCCGGGTTGGCACATAAACACCAACTTTGCTTCCCTAGCATTGCTAAATTGAAACCGTGAAAGTGGCGAATGCCCATACCACCATATTCCTTCCTCATTGTCAACTTGTCCCAACTGAGCCAGTTAATACCACGTCTAGCCCCACGATTGGAGCCCCACCAAAAAGAATTGATCATACGTTCCATTTCCACCCCAAGAGTTGTAGGAATAAGGAAAGTACTCATACAATACGCCGGAATTGCCTGCGCCACCGACTTAATCAAAACCTCACGACCTGCTTTAGACAAGTGCCTACCAGACCAATTATGTATACGGTTCCACAAACGATCCCGAAGATATCCAAATAGTTGTTTCTTAAAATTTTGTTTTACTTAGAAAATTTATTTTACTTAGAAAATATATAATAAATTTATTTTGCCTCTATAAGATAATTTTTTAAACTAAATATAGAAATTCACCGAAGAAATTAGGTGAATTTATTTTTTTGGATTGAAAGAAGGCTTTCACCGAAGAAACTACACAACAACTACACGTGGAGTAAAAACTCCAATAACATCATGAGTAACTAAGTGTTCCACAGAAGGAAGAGCTCTATTAAAAAAGACAATGTCCTGATTGAGGCTGTGACCTATATTAGAAAGGTAGAATTTAGAACATTTGATAGGAGGAAAGAGATTGAAGTTTCATATAAGATTGGTAAGCTTTATTCACATTCTTTGAGGTATATTCTACATTATATTTTGTAATTAATCCGTGTAAGCAACTTAGCTTGGTTCTTGATAACTCACAAGACATATTTTCTTCATTTTTTTAGTCACTAAAAATCAATGGTATTTCTAAAGTAAGGATTTTCTTCCTATCTGAATTTTTTCTTTCTACTTGAAACTTATGCTACTTTTATTTCTTTTATTATTTAATTTATTTTTTCAAAATTATATGGATTATAATTAACGTCTAAATTTGGGGTTGACTTTGAGAGTAGTACGTCATATGGACTTGGCTTCTCATCGATGGAGAGATGTAAATGTGTTGGTTCTCAATGCTAGATATTGATGGATTAATATAAGAAGACTATCAGAATGTAAGAATTCTTTTATATCGTTTAATTTAGTATCAATGATGCGTGTGCGCATTTATAAATATATAATATAATTAAAGTTACATATATCGTATCTTCACATATTAGATATGTGAAGACAAGATATTACTCTATTCTAATTCTATCAAAGAAACTTATGATGCTAAAATATTGTGATTACAAAAAATTTATTTTGCAAATGATTCTATAAAAGCAAAAAAATGAGTTTCGTTAGAAGATTTTTTTTGTTGTACATTGATTTAATCTTCTTTCCTCCCATAAAATACTTGAAAGATGGACACTATTATTAGCAAGAGGGAGTGGATTTATATGAGGGTACATTGTCATATGCTCCATTTATGTCTATGATATCAAAATCCTTAGGCTAGCATAAATTACTTTGTTGAAAGTTTGCAATAATATTCTAAGTTTATTGAGTTTTTGTAATTGTATATGCCTCTTATTTTATTTTAGGCTCATTGTATTGCTTAGGTTTTTTACTTCAAAGTAGGGGAGGAAGTGAAGATGAATATGACTATGACATACGACAGGTATTCATCTTAATTATATGAATATTTATTTACATGAGCTAGGAACTAATTGTGCATCTTAATCAGCTTTGGGTTATATTGCATCAATTAATACTAATAAAGCTGAACATCTATAAGAGTTTTTTTCATGCAATTTTCAGAGTTATCAATAATCATCCTATTCAAAATGCAACTCAATCAACTTTCAGAATTATTCAATTTTTGTGTCATGATCCACTTAGTCATAAGTTAGAGGGATTCGTAAACTGAATTTACAAAAAATTACATGATGTTCATATCTGTTTTGAACTTATGACGTGAGATTAAAACATGATATGAGAAGAAATATGTTAGGTAAGGAAAGCAAGTTTATGGTGCACATATTTCCATCTATGTTACATATTTATTTTTTTAAAATGTGTACTATAAACTAGTTTTCTAAATATTTTTTTCATTCCAATAAAAAAAAAAAGTGGGGTTGTGACTTATAAGTATAGTGGTGTGAATAACAATGCCTTTGCTAAAAACTGATGGGCTAGTATTTGTACGAGCCTCGTTGAGGGCCATTACTTTCCCCATTCCCCCTCCTACTCAAACACACCCCATAATCATGAGAAAAGACCAAAATACCATTAATGAAATGGCCAAAACGTCGTTTTTAAAAAAAATTAACTGGTTCGGACACGGGCATCCGAACCAGTTCGAACAAAATCATCCGAGTGTGTTAAATATTTGACAGACACCCCTATTTTGTGAAAATTAGTTGGTTCGAATGAATTCATTCTAACAGATTCGGATACCACCATCCGAACAGTTCAAATGTTGTCGAAAAATACTACTATTTCACAATAAAACAAAACTGATAAAAGGCAAGGCACTAGAGTACAAATTTATCTATTGACCTATGATCATCAAATAAGTCATGGACTGACAAATGTGGACTAGAATACTCTCGAAAAACTAAAATCTCACCGCCTCTTTGTATTGTCCAACAGCATGGTAGCATGAAGCTCGTAAATATATAAATATAAAGACTCAATGTTGGCAACATCAACACTCAACCCCATTGTCAAATCTTTGATCGCCTTCCTGTCGCAATCAAACACACTTTTCCTTGCTTTCCTATTTTTAATTTTATTTGCAGTTCGGATGGTGGTGTCCGAACGGGTTTGGTTACCCGCATCCGAACCCGTTAAAAACACTACGTATGGGAGATCTCCAGTTAGGATAATTTTGGAATATTTTAGGTTTGGGGGTGTGGGAAAAGCAATATCCCTCATTGAGTTGTTGTTGGATCTAGTCCAGACCCACAACAATAAGATAACAATTCTTTTTTGGGTTTTTTTTGTAGCCCCACCCAATCCCCATATACCCCCACCAAATAGTGAATTCCCAAAATGCCCTTTAAAAAACCTTTTTTTTTGACAAAATTACACGAATCGTATATATTTCTTTTTGGACATATATACGATGTGCAATCTTTAGGCATCGTATATATGTTCATTGTGCGTATATACGATTGATGCGTTTTAAGTCAATCATATATACGCACAACGAACATATATACGATTGCCTAAAGATTGCACATCGTATATATGTCCAAAAAGAGATATATACGATGGACTTATTATTTGTTAACGGTTGTGATTTTATTAACGATTATAATTTGAAGTCTCGTGATTTGATTAACATCAACGGTGTAGATATCTTGGATAAAATAAACGCGTATAATTACAAAAACGCGATATAGTAATAGATACACGTGTAATACAAAAAGGTGTGAATCTATAAGTCGTCAATAGAATCATCGGTTAAATCGACACATCTAGGCGCGCATCACCGGGAGTGGGGCGATGCCTTTGAAGGACACATAGGCGCAGAGAGTAAAGCGATCGGCATACGGATCAACCATGATCTTCGACTACGATGAGTAGTGTTGGTACCTTTGTGGGGCAATAGGAGGCAGCGGGACGGTGGGAGAGATCAAAAGATGCAACCGGTGTAGATTTTCCTTGTTCATACATGAGATATGATTTAAACTTAGATGAACCATAAGTACCTCTCAAAAGCGGATAAGTAAAACTCATATTCAAAGAAAATGAACCGGTGCAACATTATACTTGGTTGCAACCATATACCCCATCTCCGCAAATCAAACCACTTGAGTCCGTGTGACGTCCGTAGGATTCAATAGTTAAAGCTTTGCGAAGCTCTAACGATGCATTACTCGCCAAACATAGTTGAATACACTGTTTCCCTTTCCTTTGTTTCCTGAAATAAATCTTGCCTAATCAGAGGCCAAGAATCCTCACTCATATCAAGTCCAACCCCGACTGCTCTAAAACCACAATTACCGACGCCCAAATGCATTAGTACCAATGGAAGTTTTAAGCAACTCGTGTGTGTGTGTCTACCACATTTAACCGTCACACACCAACCCCCACGACGAACAGTGCAAGTAGCCTTCAATCTAAAAGGACAACCTCTCCTTTTAGAACCGAAAACCCTTGAATCATTAGTAAACCTGCCTTGCTTCTCACAGCCAAAATCAATCTTATCTCTCCCCTCTTTCCAAATTTGCTTTTACGATCTCACTATAATAACGACGATACTTCTACCAACAGCTTTGACCCACTCCTCCACAGCCTCGCGTGTAGAAAATATCTACAAAATATATAATTTATTAAGTACTTAAGTAATTTAATACTATTTACCAAACTTGATTTATTAGAGTAAAAAATATACCGTATCGATGGTAAACGCCGTTGTAGTATCGATATCAACAGGAGCCAACTAAGAGTCTGCATCTGCAGCAGGCGGGTCAATATCTGTTCCAACAAAACAGATATCTGTTTCATTAAAAAAAAAAAAAAAAAAACCAATCGTATATACCTCGTCAACCATGTATATACGATGGGTAATTTTTTAACATTGTATATACATGGCCTAGATGTATATACGATTAGATCTTCATAGCCCACTCGTATATAATCTATATACGATGGGTAGTCAACGAAGCATTTAATAAAACAATCGTATATACATCTCGAATGACATATATACGATGCACACTTTTCCAGGTCAACATTCATTATTTAAAGTAATCGTATATACCTTCCATTGAGGTATATACGATAGAAAGATAAGTGAATTAAGGTCGGAGAGAATTGATCTGAAGTCAAAATTGTGAAATTATGTCAGGGGTAATTTGGACAGTGATTTTTCTACCCTCGCTAATGGTTCCTATACCCCCACAATTTTTTTTTATTCTTATCCCTTAAAAAATGCAAATTGGATTTTCTATTTTTAGGATAAATACGTAGTGTTAAAAAAAATTAAAAATAGATTTATCTATTAAATATATAAATTCAATTTTGAAAATTGCAAATTGGGTTTATCTATTTAATAGATAAATTCAGTAGTGAAGATTTTTTTAATCGCAAATCCGTCGTTGCCTTTAAGTTACGTGCAGATTTAGCTTAAATTTGTTGTTGCCTTCAAGCATAATAGGGCCCAAGCATTCCATGATATTTGCAAACATAAATCGGTTTCATGACATAAATCCGTTTGGGTGCAAAATAAATCCATTTTCACCACAGAATAAATCGGTTTTCATTTCAAGCATAAATATGATATTTCAATGATAAATCTATTTCAAATAAGGTTGGAGTCAACACATTTTGACCCCAAAACTATAATACCGGATTTATCAGTTTAAAGGATAAATCATTAGTATGGAAAAAAACAAAATAGATTTATCTATTTAATAGATAAATTCGGTTTGCAATTTCAAAACTGGATTAATTTATTAAATAGATACATATATTTTCAAAAAAATTTAACACTACAAATTCATCTTTTTTTCTACCAAACAACAAATTTATTTTGAAAATAGATAAATTCATTTTGCATTTTTTTAGGGATAAAATGACTCCTAAAAAAAAAGGGATAAAATGAAGAAAAAAAAAACTTATAGGAGCCGCTGGTGGGGAAGAAAAATCAACATCCATATAACATATTCTTTTTTTATAACAATAGTCAAATAGTCAATAAGTAAACATATTTTAAATCGCAATAATAAAAATAAAAGTAAAGTACAGACAGAAAATGACATGATGGTTGATAAACATGAAGTCAACGGCAGTCCATGGCGCCAAAAAATGACGTGGCAGCTTCTGGTATTTCTTCGAATTGAGTAGGCAGGTGCAGCGTAATGCACACGTTGCGTAGAGCCGTAGACTAGACTTCGCGCCGGCACAGCCACAGCCACCGCGACCCAGTCTCCTACTAATAACCATTCCATAGATTAGAATTCCGCATTTTCACTTCACATACTACTTTCTCCTCAACGTCGTCCTTTTCAAATAAATTAATTTACCGGCAGAAAGAGACGCTCTCTATTTGAGTTCCATGTCGGTCCAATTCTACACTCTCCGTTTCCCTTTTCATCTCTTTCATATTCTTCGGTTACTTTTCAGGTTAATTCTCTACCTCTAACTAACAACTATTCTCTTTTCATTTTTTCCATTAATTTATAATAATTATCATATAATTTGTGATTTCTAAGCTTTTTTAGATGATAAGGGATTCAATTTGGTTGGTCATTGCAATGTGTGAGTGAACTTGTTCTTCCTCTGTTGAATGTTGTTGATTTCAATTGAATTGCACAGGGTTGACGTTATGTGCGGTTGTGTCGCTGAGTTCAATTGAGATCTTCAAAACTCACGAGTGGCTTAAAGTGACTTCAACTGTTTATTTCCTTTGCAAAGGGGAGAACAAGACGGTGTTTCCAGATGTCAAAAGACCTCGTTTCTTTTATGCTTTCAATGGTCAAGAATCTTGGCAGGTTCTTTATTACTGCGTTCTTGATCTCCTTTTAAATCAAATTGGTTTTATGTTCATCAGTACTATTGCATATATGTTTTGGGGTTGAGATTTTGCTTTTTGCTTTTTCAGCCTTTAAGTAACTTTTCAAGTAAAAAATGTAAACGGTGTGGACTCTATGAGGAAGATAGCATTACTTTTGATGATGCATTTGACGAATGGGAGTTTTGTCCAGATGATTTTACTGGCCCCCATGGTGAATATAATAAATTCAAGGAAAAGGAATTCAATGCTACTTTTATATGCCCAGATTGCTTATCTCTTGCTGGTGGTCAGTATCTTGCAACTTTTTGCTTTCAAGATTCTTTATTGCCACAATCATACTTCATGCTATTTGACTAATAACACATCAAATAGTTATTTTAATTATGTATTTGTGTTTGAGACGTAATTGCTGTCATTACAAAAATAATATGGTTTATAAATTTGTATTCAATTTCAGTTATGATGAATTGATTCTTTCGATCTCTAGTTCTAGGACTTCTTGCTTTTCATTTCAGTAAATCATCTATGTCAGCAAAAGAACAAGTGACCTCAATTTACAATTGGATTGGAGTTGCTCACCATGAATAACTTGGGTATTGAAGTTAAAAAATGGTCGATGACTTGCTGAAATTAAGTAGACTTTTAAAATTCTAAAAAAAATGTTAAAGCAAGATACTCTGTTCTTTTATATTACTGTGTTGATGTAAACACCCCCTCCTCTGTTATGAAAAGCTACACAAATGCTACCTCTAGTTCCATAAAATGTTTAGTCCTAACAAATTTGTCACTAGGCCACTAACTCAGATTTTGTGCCAAATGTCTTTTTTGTTTTTCTACCATTACTCAACATCATATGTTGAAAAAATATGACAATGCATTTATGTGGTTTATGGCTAAATTGAAAGCTCATCCTGGTATCCAACCATTTGAATTGAAGGTTTAGTTGTACTAAATTAATGCATTCCCCTTTATCTCTCTTTTAAAGGGGAAAATTAATGGTTGAGACTGTGATAGATTGTGAGTTTATGGTATAGTAAGGAGGACTACCTACGCTCATTTACACGGTATTCTTTGTAGTATTTTGTATTAACAAAACTAATTGTATTCATGTTTCGCAGTTTCTAGCTCTTCTGATAAGCCTGGAATGCACATAGCTGTTCTGGTTTTTCTTAGTGCTTTGACCTCATTTATACTGATTCTTGGAGCGGTGGGTACATATAAGTTCTGGCTAAAGAAGAGAAGGGAACAAGACCAGTCTCGGTTCTTGAAATTATTTGAAGATGGAGATGACATTTATGATGAGCTGGGCCTTCGTATATGATACAACAGCAGTAAACAAATACCTCATGTACAGTCAGTGTAACGTTGACCTCAAATTTATGTTTATGAAAAAGGATGTAAAAAAAATGTTTTCTTCTGGTTTGACACGTATAAAAAACCACAAAAGATGTTCATCAAAGTGGGAAGAAAGGTATCAACTGTTCATTTCTATTTGTAAATACAACATAGGTGTATGTTATACTACACAATTAATAATAGAATTATCCCATTCAAATCAGGTCATACTTTATATATAAGCTCATATATCCGACTGAGTGCTAAAAAATTAGCAATGACAGTAGAAGACTAGTAGATGATGCTTTGAAATGTCAACCTGCTGCTTCTGTGTAACCAAAGCAAGCATTTCATGAACATGGCGCGCTCTGGAATACTGAGAAAGTGATATTTAATTTTGAATGGAAGTTGCTGTTTGCCGATCCAAGAATTCATTCCATTAAGTAATCCAAATTCAGTCAAAAATAAGATATTGACATCTGCAAAAAATTTAGGGAATAACTTGGGTTAGTGATCAACAAGTTTCTTAGAATGAATTTGCCTACACGAATCAAGATTTCTTAAAGTGTAAAGTTCACTTTAAAGAGTAAGGTTAAGCACATAGACAAAAAAAAATGAATTTGTTAGAAACCACTCTCAGACTCTCTTGATTATCTCATCAGTGTTTACCACTTTGACCCAACTATTTAAAGCACTTTTGAGACCCAAACCCATGTGATCTACATGCCTTATTTCTATGTTGATAAGAGAAATGCTAGCAATACTTTCTTTTGAACACTCTCTTCAACACTCGCTCTACGGTTGGTTAGAATCCATGTGGGTCTGGGGCCACATGAATTTTAACCAATCATAAAGTGAGTGTTTGAGAGAGTGTCTAAAAGAGAGTGTTGCTAGCACTTCTCATGTTGACAAAAGTTTGTTATTAGATGAACACTATTCATCACGCATGTTTGTTTTTGGGTACAAAAGTAGTCCTTAAACAGTTGATTTTACTAATAGGAACCTCTCGTTGCTTAGCTAAAAATAAGACATAAGGAAACTAACAAGTTATAATTTCAGTAGTCAATAAATCCCAAGCAAATTACATGAAATAATAACAGTAAAAGCTGTTTAAGACCTTGAGCAATTAAGGATCCAAAACCCGTAAAATCTAAGTAGGAGAGCTCCTTATTGACTTGTCAAAATTATGAAGCTCCTTTGAATTGGAACCATAAATTGCCTTAATTGTGTCCCTGCAGGAACTACAAGAAAAAAATAGGATTGGATAAGAAACACACACTTGGGGTGTTTTTATTTTAAGGAAAATGCTGTGCTTGTTTTTATACAATTTTCTCAGTGGAATATAAACAAATAAAAATCAACACAAAAAATCAGAGAGTAGTAACAAAATTAAAAATATGACTTCTGATCTAGCAAAATTCATAAAGCAAGTGTGCTAGTCATGGCAGTAGTAGTATGAGCAACTATTCTCTGTTCTAAAGATTATGGTTGATATCTCAGGTTCAAACACCTCAGAGCACTTCAATAGAAAATGTGGCATTTTTTTAAGAAAATCATATGATAGCCATGCCATAGTGAACCAACTAGGCCACTAAACATGATTTTGAGAGCTAACTGCCCACCACTAGCGCCTAATCAAAAAGTCAATATCTTTTTACTTCATTGTATCTAACATTGATTCTGCATGAGCATCCCAACCAAGGATCTCAAAAGCATGATGATAGAACCTCCTCATAAACAAAACAAACCTCAAAGTAAGCTTGTTAAGCAAACCATGACACACAGCTTCACCCAATGCAGCTTGAAGTAAGGGGATAGAATCTCAAACTTATTGAGACCTTGTTATGGCTTTAAATGCAGATTCAAATAGAAAGCCCGAAATTGTTCAGATGTCAAGAAATATAGATATAAGATTATAACCCCAATTATACTGCTTTTGGCCACTCGATATTCGTATTAAAAGATTTTGGGTCTAACTCTATTCTACAAAACAGTGTGCTCGTTCTGATGCGAGGCTCTCAATAGTAATAGAACCTGACGTTAAAGACTAACATCTAAAAGCGTGTAACAATAGAGATTTTGGTCCAATAACAAATTTAGGATAGACTAATACCATATTAGGTTTTAGGCTGAGATTTAACCCACAAAATCTGCTTGTAAGGTGATGGTTGTCTACACACAATGTAATGGAGAAATAAGTAAACTGTAAATACTATTGGTAAAATATGTTACTCAGTTGCAACCACATCTCTGTATATAAGCTCTGTGTGTATTTATTTGAAAAGCAATGAAGCCATTTCACTCATTTCTCTATCCTGAACTCCATTACAGTGTGATACCCTTACCATAAGAATAAATTTTACTCATAATGTGATTATTATCCAGGAAGTATAATTGAAAAATAGGTGAGAAAATAAACCTGCAGGCTTCCTTGTTGAATTTCTTCTCTTTAATTCCATACAAAGATTCAAACACTTCAGGGTCTACACGGCAAAAATATGGACGATCTGAAGAAGAAAAAAGGTACAATATAATTTATAAATTCCAAAGCAAAATTTCTCACAAAGAAGTTCAAATATTATCAAAAATAAAAGACTGAAGAAGATGATAACCACTAACCGGAGTAAATGGAGCATTTCCGACTACTCTTTTCATAATGAATACACCATCCATCTGGACCTATTAAGCTCTTGTAAAGCTGAAATTCATCATAAAAAAAATGTCAAATATAAATAAATCTGTTCCGGAGTGGGCTCGAAGCCCACTATTGCTTAGAAGGCCTAATATGGCCCAATACTGTTGCTATAAAGGGGGCACAAATTCTGAGAATCAGGTATGTCATTATTACTTGTGGTCCTATTCACTGTTCACTGCTGACTTGAGCGTCGGAGTGCTTTCGTAGGTACCACCCGTGCGCGACCAGACGAAAGGACAACAGCAGGATCAACGACCGAGTTAAAGGACTACATCAGCACTACATCTACTGGTCTTGTACGATCATCTGGCGACCACAGTGGGAGCAGCGCTACCACTCCATCAAATGCGGAGGAAGCACGCCACGCGAGCCGTCGCGAGCCGACCCTGCGGGCGGGCGCCTTCCACAAAGAAAGCCCGAGGCGCGCGCAAACCATCCACGAATCACTGGACAATCCTCGCCGAGAACCCCGGTACAAGGCGGCGAAGACCGATCTGAGAGCGGTCGGCCGGCCCAGCATTGCCGGCCGAGAGCTAGTTAACGCGAGGAATTGATGCATCCTTGCGAGCACGTGACTCGGGCCTTCCTCCAAATTCTGAGCAAGAACGGATCATTCTTGACCGCGATGCACTTGCTTTCCCACTACGAAGGGGATCCATTCGGTCGCCGTGGCGGGCGGTGAAAACCCCCGGGTCAAGCACGCCCTACCCGCGGCGCGTAACTCCATCGGAAGAAACGGCCGTCCTCGTGGAGCACATCACGCCGATCCCCATACGAAGAGTCGGGCGCGGAGGTCCCCGCTCGTAGGCGCGCGCACCACCGTTCGATCTCACGATCAAGATTACGTAGACTCGGTTATAACCCGGAATCGGACCGCCGCCCGCATGAGGTATTCCTCGTGCGAGTCCTCCGGTTCTCGCAGCGGTCGAAGTCGGTCGTGGAACTCATCGACGACAGTGGACAACTATCGTGAAGCGGGGAGATCGGGGACATCTCCCATCGGTCAAAAAGGTATGAGCCCGAAGCGACATAGAAGGCGATCATCTCGAGTCCTCCGTTATATGGTCAATTGGTTGGTGGAGGGCTCACTGAGTCTTGCCGCCAATGAAGCGCACCATGCCGCGCAACACTTTTGGGTCGGGAGAATTAGCGGCCGGTCATGGACCATTCTCGAGGAAATCGGGCATTATCGCATCCCCGAGATCCGAGAAAGCGCCAAATTTGAATAAGTTCGATGGTCGCGAGGACCCCGAATAAACACGCCGGTATTTCAACGATTCAGAGTGTAATTCTGAACTGGGCCCAACAATGAAGTGTCGGCTTTTCCTCGATCGCTCGGCAATGTAGGCGTTGGAATGGTGGGAGTCTTTGCGACCCAATACCATCTCTTCGTGGGAAGGCTTGGTCGGAATTTTCCTGGCCAATTACACGACCAATCGATGCCAATACCGATATGAAGAGCACCTGGATACGATTATCCAGGGGGACGATGAATCGTTGAGACAATACATAGAGCGGTTCAACGCCGAGGCCAATCAGATTCGCGACCTAACGGATAATGATAAATTGAACTATCTGAAACGTGGTATTAGACCGGACCACAGATTTGCAAAAGAGTTTGGCCTAAGTCGGTACATGGACCTGACCATGTTCCTTGAAGGGCCAACGACCATATGGCCTATGAAGAAACAACGCTTTCATTTGGAAAAGAGCGCGCGCGCGTCCATCAGAAGAACAAGATAGGCGGCAAGGACAAGACAATCCTCGTGATAGCAGGGGCGATTATTGACTATGAATAAATATCGGTAGAGCTCTTTTTTCCCAGCGGGGTTTTTTACCGAGGCCCAGGCCTTTGAAAGTCGTACTTTGTAATTTATTTTGCATGCAAAAATGTATGGCCTGTCGCCGCGCCATACGAGTAAGTAGCGAGCGGCCGTGAGAGCCACCGATCGACTACAACGAGTGTCATCAAATGACCCGAACAAGCGTAAGCCAGCGAAGTGGTTGTCTGGCGTAAGCCGTCGAGGCGGCTTCTGGCGAGCATGGGTCACGGGCGACTACTGGCGAGGATGGGCCATCGAAGGCCCACGACAAATGTAGACAAGCGAATGGCTACGGTAGGGCGTCGAGCGACCTACAACGAATGCGTGCGCGAAGCGGCGCCCTCTACGAACGTCGACGATAAGCGTAGCCGCTACGATGGCGACCACACTCCAACATGTCGCAACGACCACATTCCAACATGTGGCAGCGACCACATCCCAACAGGAGTGGCAGCGACCGCATTCCAACATGTGTGGCAGCGACCACATTCCAACATGTGGCAGCGACCACATCCCAACATGTGTGGCAGCGACCACACTCCAACATGTGGCAGCGACCACATTCCAACATGTGGCAGCGACCACATCCCAACAGGAGTGGCAGCGACCACACCCCAACAGTTTACAACTGATCACCCTCTTCAGGTCGGCCACGCGAGGCTAGATAGGGGGGCAACGAATCAAGCCTCGAATAGGCTGCGCTAGGTCGCTCCCGGTAGGTCGGCCACCCTTCGCCTGCCATCACTACTTAGCCTGACGAAGAGATGAACAGGCATGCCTTGAAAACCCCAAACGTCATCTTGGGAAACGGGAAGTCACATCGTTAAATCACCTGTCTCCTCAGCAGTTAGGGGACAGATATTTTGAAAATGGTTGGAAGGCCGCGCAGGGAACAGCGACCCCAAGACAGAGCTCGGTCCCATGTGACCCAATATCTGGCCGGCGAGCCAGATCGCAGCTTTGTGTGGCAGCGCCCACACCTGACGGAGAAAACATTAGTCGAAATGCATAATTCGACCGCACGTTGTATCAATCTAGGGCAACGAGTCAAGCCTTAGCCCACCCACAGGCGACCCAGGCTTGGGGGGCAACTGTTCCGGAGTGGGCTCGAAGCCCACTATTGCTTAGAAGGCCTAATATGACCCAATACGGTTGCTATAAAGGGGGCACAAATTCCGAGAATCAGGTACGTCATTATTACTTGTGGTCCTATTTATTGTTCACTGCTGACTTGAGCGTCGGAGTGCTTTCGCAGGTACCACCCGCGCGCGACCAGACGAAAGGACAACAGCAGGATCAACGACCGAGTTAAAGGACTACATCAGCACTACATCTATTGGTCTTGTACGATCAAAATCATTTTACTTTATACACAAAAAATGAAAGCTGCATAGTTCAAATTACAAAGTATAAAACAGGGAAATAGGAAGAAAGACCTCAACATCTGAAGGTTCAGTGAAAATTTCTTCTGGAGAAGCAAAAGAAGGACCCTTTTGAAGCTTACAACAGGCACCACAACCTTCAACGCACTGCCACGTCATTTCCTTCTTCTTGCTGTTGAAACTGTTTTGCCTTGGCTTGCTTTCTGTCGTCACCCTATTTGGTCGCTGTGGACGACGCGCTGCCGAACACGCCACCAGGGGTAATTGAAGCGCCAGAGATACAGTGGTGGGAGACATTGTGGTCGATCAGAATTAGATTGTTTACCGTCCCAAAATTGTCACTTCTGCGAAGAGGAGGTCGACTACGGCGGCAACATGGCCGCGAAATGGAGGTGATAAGCTGTAGTAGAAAATTCGATGAAGATTATGTTTTGAACTTTTTTTTTGACGCAAAGATTATGTTTTGAACTGGAGAAACCTTAGATGTGATAAAAATATACTATCTAGTTTTTTTATTATTATTGAAAAAGGCTTAAATATGATTTTGGTTAATGTAAAAGGGGTGGAAATATTCTCAAAAAAAAAAAGGGGTGGAAATCCATTTTAGTCCCTGTAAAAATATTTTGTTTAAAAAGGTCCCTGTAAAATGTTGTTTTAATTCATTTTAGTCCCTTTCTTGGCACATTTTAGCACATTTAGCAACATTGACGTGGATGTTTTAACACATGTAGACTGTCATGTCACGTAAAAATGTTAAATTCCTATTATGCCCAAAACTTAAGTTATCCCCAAATTTAAGTTGGGTGCATATACTAGGAATTTAACATTTGTTTTAAGCGACATGGCAGTCGATGAGTGCTAAAATATTCACGTCAATGTTGTAAGTTGTGTTAAAAAGTGTCAAATCAGCTTAAAAATCAAGGTAGGGAACCAAATTTAATTAAAAAACATTTTGCAGGGATTTTTTTAAAAAATATATTTTTACAGAGACTAAAATAGATTTTCGCTCATTTTGCAGGGACCAAAATGATTTTTAAACCTATTGAAAAATATATCTAGTTTTTTCAAAGGACAAAACTTACAAATAAAACATACTACAATTTATTGATATCGTTGTCCAATAAAAACATAACACGTCACATTAAAACTTTTATGGGACCCATGTTGTATGATATTGTTTGTAAGTTTTGTCCTTTTACAAGTATTTGTGTTAACATGAGGGGTGGGAATAGGCGGGGCCGAACTGGGCTTTGCATGACCTGAGTCCGACCTGCTTAAAAAATGTCAGGCCAGAGTCTGACCTATGGCCTATCATAGGCCAATTTTTTAGGTCTGATTTGGCCTTTTGAAAAGCTTGAAAATGTCTGAAAGCCTGTTTAAAAATCTATTTCACAATAAAACCCTACATCCAACGAATGGGGTTCTTTTCGCTACATCAATGCTTTAACCTATAAATACACGCTTAACTCAATACAATAGGTACACATTTATTACCCTCACATCACTTAATCCTTATGCAGTTATGCATCCTTATGCCGACTTTAGACATCAAATTGTGTGCAGGCATCACCCTCTTGTCGGATTAACGCTAGCTGGTGCATCCCGGATATTAACTCAGCACTCCATTCACAAATCATCTCGACACCGACTTACTCAAATTGGTGAGCATATCGATTTTTTGCTTGAACGAGACTTACAACTAGTACAGTTGATATTATATATATTTTGATTATAATATGATGATTATGATTATGATATTATAATTAAACAATTTCTATTTTCTAGAATCAGTTGACATCGGTTTAGTTTAAGAAAATGTGGTTTTCTATTAGTCTCTTTTTGTTTTATACAAAAATTGGTTATATTTACGGCTGTCAATATCAATATCAATAAAAGTATAAATCTCAAATAGGTGATCAGTTGGCAGTGCACCAAATAAGTGTTGGAGTATCAATGATATTCACTCACCATTGATCACTCTCACACTCACTGCACACACATGCACAGAGAATCAAGATGAGGGAGGGAGAGAGGGAGAGGGAGAGAGTTATTTTTTGTTACACACTCAACTGATTCAACTGAATCAGATTATACAATGTATATACATGTGTATCATTTTGATACGTGTTCAACTAGAAACATAAAATACAACTGAATACACTTTCACACAGAAAATTACAACAAGGAAAATGTAAAGTGTAACTAGTGAAATACAGTAAAAACAACTTGCATTGCTTGAACTTGATCTACAATTACAATAATAAGTACAAAAATGAAGTCTCGAGTTCAAATCTGGAAAACTATCATCCCCTCTCATACAACATTGCCTTTAAAAAAAATAGCAGTATAAAACATATGGAATAGAAAACTTGAGTCAGATATATACTTTTTTTTGTGGGAGTCAGATATATACTTAAACTAGCAGTATACCCGTGCATACGCACATGTGTTATCGTGTTATTTTTATTAATAGACTTAAATATAATTTAATTAGTCTGAACATTACCCCGTGAAAATCAAAACTAATTTAAAGTAGATAAACAAAAGGTTTCAAATTGTAATTAAGTTAGTCCGATCATTACCCCGTGAATATTTACCAGCAATATGTAATATTTTTCATAGAGATTAGAAAACAAAATTTTAATAAATTTCAAATTTTCCAAATTGTAATTTTTCCCCTAAAGATTAAATAAAACTTATTAATAGAGAAAAATGATATATTAAAATGAAATTAAAGTATATATATTGTGAAAAATAGAAAAATGAGATAGAGTTAGAGGAAGAAAGATATTAGTTTAATAGAAGAGTAGTTTGGTATTTTTGGTAGTGAGTATTTTGATAAAAGATATAGTTGATTGAAAATATACTTGATGACAGAATTTATTTTCTCTGGACAGTTATCAAAAAAAAAAAAAAAAAAAATGGTCGTCCTTCAATTTAATAACAACACAGGTGTAGAACGATCCAGTCGCATCATCAAATACCGACGTACATACATTATACATATACATATAAAGTAAGAAAAGTGGGAAAAAGACATGTGATTATTAATTAATTCTACACAGTCTCCTTCATTTTTTACACCGAATATCTTAATATGCAGATTACTTTACTTTAGGCCATCTAACTCTGGCCTAACTAACAGTCCCACACAAAAACATATTCATTGCAAATCATCACACATCATAACATGCCCAAAAAAAACCCACTATAAATATATTCATTTACCCCCTTCCCCTTTCCACCCACTTTTCTTGCAATCCAAGCCTTTTCCAATTAATTAATTATTTTTCCTTCCAATTTATACCCCAAAACCCAGATCGAGCTAGTTTCCAAATAGAAGATGAGCTCTGTTTGCATATCAACGTGTGTGAACGACGCACGTGACCCACGCGTGCCAGTTCGAGCCACCTACGTAAACCTCTACAAGTGGCCTGAATCAGATGCAGAGTTTGTGAAATCTGTGAGCTCCAACGGCAGCAGCAGAAAGAGTAACTCGCACGTGTACCACGGAAATCACCCGAGGGTGGTGGACAGTATCTCCTGCAGACAAATGTATCTTAGAAGCTATCAATTCTCTAGAGAAGAAGAGAAGAAACCTCAGAAATGCTTTGGAAGGGTTAAGGAGAAAGAGAAGAGACGATCACAGTCACAGTCACAGGGTAGTAGTAGTAGTAGTAGAAGAAGAAGGAAGTGTTTGGTTTTGAGGAAAATGAAGGAAATTTCATGCACAGCTTTCTTTCGGATTTTTCACAGGTTCTTGTCTTGTGGTGCTAGTGTAGATGTTGCCAATGAAAAACATTGACTTTCTTTTTACTATTAGTTTAATAATGTTTCATTCAGCTGAGAAATTTCGTTTTGTTTTATTTATTATGATCGTAGTGAGGAGAAATTTTGTTTTCTTATTGGGTGTTATTGTTAATTATTTAATTTAATTTTCTGAGTTGGGTTTAAGAGTGTATGAATGAACTGTGGAGTTGAGGATCTATCTCTCTCTGTTTGTACATTTCAGTAATTTTCCTATTTTTAATAAAGAGATTTAGCTAATTTTGATTTCGGTTCGTAATTCGTCTTTCTTTCTGAATGACATGAACAGCTTTTTCATTTCCTTGGATTCTCTCCCGTGTTGTTCCATTTTCGTTAGCGTGACAATGATAGTTATAAAAAAACTATCAATTTGACTAAATGATAGTTAGCGTGACAAATGTGTTCTTTAATTATTTTCATTTTTCATTTCAAAGGGAAGACCAACCTGAAAGTCAACGAAAGCTAGGATAAATGCATATAAATGTCATTTATTGTCTCTTAAAAAATGTGCCTTACAAGAGACAAAGGTAGTCTTGTATTTTTCAATAACTTATTTCCACCCCATTGCCTTAATATATTTGTTGGAAATGGATACCCTGAACCACTTAATTGATGTCATATCTCAAACAACAACAAAAACTCAATTGATGTCATATTTTTTTTGATTAAACCCTTCTCTCAACTATTCTTCTCTCTCCAATTTAGTTCTAAACTATTAGTATAACATAATAAATAATTCCTAAATTATTCTATATTCATCAATTTAGTCCCTAAATTACTTTCTAAATGAGAGAGATGATAGATAGTTCAATATTAAATTGATGAATTTAGAATAATTTAGGAATTATTTATAATATTTTAATATTTAGGGACTAAGCCAGAGAGAAGGTGATAGTTGGTACCAATTTGAAGGCTTACTCTATCAATTTTTTTTTTAAAATAATTAATTTTTCTAAAAAAAAAAAAAACTAAGTTTGTTTTTACTCATTGAGTAATTGATAAAGACTTTTCATGGATATTATAGAATATAGAATTTACCTATAATTAAATTTGGTTAGAGAGATCAGCTAGCGTTATTCTTTTCTTTTTTGGCCAAAAGAGAGAAAACAAGAGAGCATCATTCTTTGAATACTTGTTTTGGCAACAATAAATTCACCTCATTTCATTAAACATGAACAAAGAAATATACTTTGGGGTCAATCTAAAAAAGTAGCTCACATAATTGAGTGAAAAGAGACAATGTTGGTGGACATATAGGCGTAAAGGGTTTGAACTCTGCTCCCCTTTTTTCTAATAACTAATACACTAATTACTAACCATTTTGCTTATAAAAAACACTTTAGACTGGATGATAAAAAGACTTGTATGCCATTAAGTTGACATAGTTAACCATTGATTTATGATCATGTTAGAATCCATGGAGAACTTGTAAGAAATCAACGACCTCAACTTCCATAACTTCAAGGCAAGGGTAGCAAGAAATTGTTTTTGCAGCAACAAACTCTCCAATGTCATGTCGGATGCAAATACCAAACTTTATATTCAAATTAAGTATGTGTTTGGTTGAAGAGAAAGATAAGTGAAATAGAATATTAAACAAATAATAGCAACTTGCTCTCTCTTCTCTCTTTTCTCTATTTCTCTTCTATCAAACATACTTTTAGTGAAAAAATACTAATATAATCACTTCTCTTTCTCGCTATTCAACTTCTCTCCTAAACCAAACAATAAAAAGTCATTATCTATTCTCTATTTCTCTCTTCTATTCTACCAAACACTCACTAAAAGACGCTCTATACAACTCTAGAACAAACACTTATGACCTCTAGGATTGAATTGTCCCACAATTTACTATTTCCACCATTCCAATTAATACTCCACAAAATTGATACAAAATGAAGCTTTAGCAACATCGTCTAACACTAACACACACACACATGTTAAAGATTGCCCAAATGTCACAACCTCATTGTTAACTGTTTATTGATTGTGTCCAAGTACACGTGTTGTAGCTATGACCATCTAAGATTTGTTCAGTAATCTATTCTTTCAACTATTTACATGATAGATGTAAATCAGTCTCCTAACTATATTGATTAAGACATTTAAAATGGAAAAAACATTTAAAAAATTCAGAGCAATGATAATCCTTTTGATGTTATGATTGCAAGTTCAATCATCTAAAGCGGCAGCCAAAAGAGAACTTCCATTCCATTCCATGGCCATAAAGAATGAGCATGACAAAAAAAATGATAAAAATATAATGATAACTACCACCAAACTCGAATGGCTTCAATGAATGAAGCTTGCGTCTTACTCCTATTTCAGGTGGAGTGGAGGATTAATCAGTATGTTTCCTTAACTTCACTGTTCACTTAAATTATGGGGATAGGATAGGATAGGATAATGTATAAAGTACTAACATTATGACATTTCCTCATTTCATCGATTCACACGCAAGCAACGCAGTACAATACTACTATTTTTTTGCTTCTTCTTTTTCTTACTTGTTGATTCTCTCTTCATCAATTTTTTAAGCATTTAGTTACTACTAATTTAACAGGTAATATTAAAAAAACTTGCTGCACGTAATGTTGGCCCCAGTTAGCCTCAAAATATTAAATTCAATTAGGTAGTCATTTTCGTAGCTTCTAATTTAGCAATTATAGCAGTAACTGTCTGTTACATGCCCTTAATCATATGCTTAATTCGCTTTTCTATTTTCATTTATTCTTACTTGCTGATGTACTAAAACCATATCATATTCATATGTATTATAAAACACAGAGAGTAGTGTCATATCGCAACAAGTAAAAAAGTATTATGCCAATCAAGGTTAGCTCAATTGCTAATGACTTAGCTCACACCTTACAATGGCGTGAGTTCAATTCTTACGTTCAACATTAAGTCTTATTTGGTTGATAATCTGTAAGTAGATCTAGACGCACTCAAAGAACTTTGGTGAGTCTTGGGAGTCCAACTCACTTAAACTTTTTTTGAATCTCAAAAAAAAAATGTGATATTGTTCTTAGAGACCGGGAGTCAATTTAAGACAAAAACTAAGTGAATTCTCATGGAAAAAATAACAATACAGTATTTTTATATTTTTTTATATCAATGACGACTAAGAAACAATTAAAGAAGATGATTGACTCAATTAACTAAAACATTAAGATTAGTTTTCACTCAATGTCAATTCGCAATACAATAGTTGAAGTTCATACAAATTGATTCTCCGATTTTTGTTTATCAGAAAAAGTTTATTCTATTCTTTATTTAGGTAGATAATTCTTAATTTCTCATTAAAATCTCTTCACTAGTGATGTATTACATAGGGGAGAAATCTTTAAGATCAAAAACAAGTGGTTGATGATTAGCCCTAGCTAGCTTAAGTAATTTGAGAGCAAGTGCAATATCAAATTCTCGTTCAATGAACATTTGTCAAATCCAAGAAGACATGAAGGGTAGAGATAAAAACACAAAAGAAAAGAACAAATTATATTAACTTACTACCAAATTAAGTAATAATATTATCTATCAAAACCTACCATGTTCCAACAAGGAAATGGTTTAACTAGACATTAAAATTGAAATAACAACTAAAAGAAAATAGGGCATGGGAAAAATCCATGAACAAACAAAGATAGTCCAAACTTGTGCTAATTCTTGCTTGAGTAATGTTATTTAGCGAACAACTTCCAGGTAAAAATAGTCAAAAATTACTTTACAACACTAATTAATCAAGTTTTTTAGGCCATTAACAAACCTATCTTTTCACAATTTTTTAGGTCACTGACTAAAAACTTGATTAATTGGTTACTTGGTTAATAGCCTCAAAAACTTGGATAATTGGTGTTGTAAAGTGGCTTTTGGTTATTTTTTGTTGGAATTTTTTTGGCTAAATAACATTGTTTTGCTTTGTCTCTCACCTATGTCTTTTATCTAGGGTTCTCAACACGCTTTTTTTTTCATGAGTAGAAAAACAAAACAAAAAACAACAACAAAGAAAGCAAAACTACATTTTCATAAAAGGATTTGAGAGGTACCGGATTGAAGAAACAAATTGATGCCATCCGATGAGACTTCAAACTCTTGTCAGCCAACTAAATTAGTTGCTCCTTTCTTAGCAAAAAAACAATCACAGTTGTGTTAACTTCCCTCAAAGTGTGAGGCAACTGAAAATTCCAACCTCTAGCAATAAACTCATTAATATTGCAAATGATAGCTACATAATGATGTCACAGATTAATAGTCTTGCACACTAGGTGAATGGCCAGAGTAGGATCAGAGTAGTAGACAACATCACGATATCCTTTCTTCCAAGTTAACCTTAGATGGTAATTAAAAGGAGCATTAACTCAACATGGAGGTTATTAATTAGTGAATCTCACAAGTCCCACATGGAGCCACAAATTCAATTACCATTAACTTGTCTCAGCACACCATCAAATCTTGATGCAACTGAATTACCAAAGTTGCTACAATCCACATTTAAAACAACCTCAGTTCCTTCCTTATGATGCCAGGAAACCAAACGGGGCGCCAAAGATATAGAAGCAGGCCACAAGAAAAGCTTCTGCAAGAGATTAGCCAAGTTGTAAATTTGAACCTTAAGATGATAAATTGTATGGTGTTTGCAATGCGGTTTGATACGGTCTTGAGCCTAAAAACCATCCAAACCGCAAGGTAAAAATACATGTGGTTTGGTTTAGTTCAGTTGACTTTTTAAGAAAACTCCAAGCCAAACCAATGCGGTTTGGATTGGTTCAGTTTTTTCTGCGAAACAAAATATAATTTAAAATGGAGTTAAATTTAACTAATTTAAAAATTACTACTTTTTTATCTAAGCAAACGAAATTTTATTTAGAACCAGTCATAAGACCCGTGTGAACACACGATTACCACGAGTAGGGTCATAACTCATAAGACATGTTTTCACATGCTTACAATATTTAGATGAGAGGAACAACTACGGGTTGGTACCTGCAATTGCCTTCTTTAACTTCTTTTACCAAGAGATGATAGTGTCATTGAAAAAACTAATGTTATCAAATCCTACAGACAGTCAAAGTTAATGAGGAAAATGACAATCCCTCAAGGCAGTGGAGAACGTCTTCATCTACTACATTACATCTAGGACAATTAGGAGATATTAAAATTTCTCTATTATGCAACATAGCTCGCGTTGGGAGGGCATCATGAGAAGTTGTCCAGAGGAAAAACTTAATTTTCTCAGGAGCTAGAATCCTCTATAGCCACTTCCAAGACTCAGAATATGTATCTCTATTCAACAAATGATTAGAAGTCGGTAACTAGTGATATTCATCCTTCACTCTATCTCAATATGCTTATTCAATATCATTTTTCAAAGCTTACCCAAAAAAAGTGCCTAAATGTCATTAAGTTAGAGTTACCGCAATGTGAAAATAGTTATGCCTATTTGAAAGGAGATTGAATTTTGCTTAGGGAGCCTTGCACCTACGAGTTGTGAAGTGGTGTGCTACTGTGCTCCATTAGCTTTGGTCACGCTGTGTGGCATTTTGAGAAGCAAGAACTAGCTCCAACAGTTGGTCTTCATGAATCATAGTTCTTATGAGGCAGTTAAATTATTCAACAAGTATTATTCAACAAGTGCATGAAGTTGTTGTCCATGACTCCTTGCACTCACCTTTTGCCTCTACCCTAGTTACATTGAGCTCATTCTTAGGCTCTTAGAAACCCCACAAAACTTTTTTGTTTTACTTTCTTTTGAACTGGTTTTGTCCCGTTTAGACACTTGGATCTATAGATATGGTTAAACTCAATAGAAAGATCAGGCTATCATTGTTGAGTTTCTCAATTGAAAAATATTCTCTGATCTTTATTGAATATGGAAAGTGATCAGATACAAAAGTGAAGCTAGAGAGGGTTTTATATATAGTCATAAAAAGATTAACTTGATCTTAACCTAGATCGAACAAACTCTAACAAAAATATTTGTTGACTAAAACTGTTAAGTTAGATTAACTAATTGATAATTCAAAATACTCTAAGATAAGATAAAACAAATCCTACATTCTAGATAAAATAAAATATCTTATTTTGAATTATTTTAGTACTCCTCTCAAGTTGGAGTGTGAGAGTTATGAACACCCAACTTGACCCCGTCGGACAGGCAGACTATGAACTGTTCAAATCCTATGATTCCTATCACGTTCTTTATAGACGGAAGTATGTTTTAAGTTCTACTTATCCCACACACTCTTCTATTTCGTACCTTGAATTGAAAGCCTGAAAAATCAAAAAAAAAAAAAAAAATAAGTAAAGGGACAAATTGATCCCGAAACTCAATTTGTTCACTGAGTAAAAAAAATCTTGTAATAGTCCATGAGCATTTCAAAACACCAACACATTAGTGCCTTCATTCATTCCATCCAAAACTGTCAATCAAGTATGTGATGCGGTCAATTAAATGTTGAGATTATCCGCTATAAGCTAATGGATTTACTTTCTCAAACGGAACCTAAACATAATTGGACTGTCGAAAACCTTATCTTTATAAGGCTCACCTGTTTTGCACTTTACACCCTGAACATGCAAGAATTATTTCAAATAAGTCCAGCAGTAGTTGGACACCAACTTATCAAACAGAATAAATTTTGTGACAAATTATTTGTAATAACATGATGGAAAACACAAATTTGAATGATTATACTTTTTGCTCGAAATAGCCATAGTGCAGTTGAGAAGTCCCATAAAGCCGACCTATATTTCACATAACAGAATGTAGATAAATAATGTTGTATTTGTAAATGTAAAAGTGTTGTTTAGTATTTGGGCTTGGTGTTCAGGCCCATTTGATTGTAGTCTGTTTGTTTTAGTTTTTGAATAAGAGCCCAGTAGATTGTATTTGTTTGAGAGATCGGTTATAACAGTTAAGTTCGTTGTAACAACTTCAGATTTTTCAATGAATTCATTTTCACTCTATCAATTGGTATCAGAGCTCTACGGGGCCTGAAGCAAGAATCGTTGCAAGAAACCGCAGTTTTGTTGCATCATCGTGTTTGTTAAACTCAACAATGGCAGAAAGAGAGAATGGAAATTACGTGCAACCGGCGATTCCGAAATTCGACGGATTTTATGAACATTGGACAATGCTAATGGAGAATTTACTGAGATCAAAGGATTCTTTGGGAGGTTGTGGAGAGCGGAATTCCGGTAGCTAGCGATGAACGCTACATCGGAGGCGAAGAAAGCTCACGATGAAGCAAAGGTGAAGGATTTAAAGCGAAGAATTATCTTTTTCAAGCAATCGAAAGAGGAATTGCGAAACAATCTTGAAAATTGACACCTCGAAGGATATCCAGGATTCTATGAAGCAAAAGTATCAAGGATCGAACAAAGTGAAGCGTGCGTACGACTTCAAGCCCCGAGGCGGGAATGGGAAGCGTTGGCGATGAAGGAGGGCGAATCGGTTAGTGACTATTTTGCAAGAACATTAACGATTGCCAACAAGATGAAATCGCTGCGGAAAGAAGATGAAAGAAAAGAGCGTCGTTGAAAAATTACGAGATCGATGACCACGAAGTACAACTATGTAGTGTTCTCGATTGAAGCAATCCAACGACGTGGAAAAGATGTCAATCGACGCTTTGCAAAGCGAGCATTTATGTTCAAGAAGCAAGAATGAAAGGACAAAGCGAGGAGGAGCAGTGCTCACCGAGGCTAGTAATGCAGTGAGAGGAAGAGGCAGAGGTCGTAGTGCAAAGTAGTAGCACGGGAAAGAGGAAGAGGAAGGCAATCTAAAGATCACATAGAATGTTACAAATGCAAGAAGATGGGTCCTTTATCAGTGAGTGCCCTAATCTTGAAAGCAATGTAGCAAACTATTTGGATTTGAAGATGATGAAGAATTATTCTTTGATGGCTACGAGTCAAGAACGTGAAATTGAAGAATTTCTTCTTATGGCAATAGGTAAAGATCACGAAACCATAAGACAATGGATATGGTTTCTAGAGACTCGGGCTGTAGCACACATATGTGTGGAACCAGAGAGTGGTTTATTGACTTTGATGAAACCTTCAGAGAGACAGTCAAGGTTGGGGATGGTAGAAGGCTCATGGTGGAAGGTAGAGGCAGTGTGAGACTAAAGATAGAAGGGAGAATTCGAAGTCATGGCGGGGGTGTACTATGTACCAAACTTAAAAAGCAATCACATTGAGTGTTGGACAATGCTTGAGAGAAAATTGAAGGTTGTGTTTGAAGATGACAAGTGTCTTGTGTATCACAAGGAGAAGGGATTGATAATCACTTCACATATGGCTGAAATAGGATGTTTCTTTGTCGAGCGCCGAACCAGTTCAAACAAGCTCCAACTGCTTTCAAGTGACTAAGGAAGAAGAGGCAGAATTGTGGCATAGGAGGTATGCTCACTTAGGATACAAGGGATTGGCTTTGCTCAAACAAGAGGACATGGTTAGAGGACTTCCAACATTGACTGAGGTAGAAAAAGTGTGTGCAGATTGTCAAATTGGCAAGCAACACAGAGAGAAAATGGCCAAACAAAGCAATTGGAGGGCTTCAAGGAGACTTGAGTTGGTGCATTCAGACATATGTGGTCCGATCACTCCTGAGTCTAATAGCAAGATGAGGTACTTTATTACATTCATTGATGATTATAGTAGAAAATCATGGATTTATTTCTTAAAGGAAAAATCTGCTGCCTTTCAAACTTTTAAGAAATTTAAATCCATGGTTGAAAATGAATGTAACAGTAAGATTAGTTGCCTTAGGGATGACAGAGGTGGAGAATTCAATTCAAAGGAATTCTCTGACTTCTGCTCAGAATATGGCATAAGAAGGCAACTAACATTTGCCTTTACACCACAAAATGGTGTGGCGTAAGAGAGGAAGAATAGAACCGATTATGAACATGGTTAGATGTCTATTAAGTGACTCCAAATTACCTAAGAACTTTTGGCGAGAGGTCGCCAAGTGGAGTTTCTATGTGTTAGATAGATCACCAACTGCTTTGATGAAAAACATGACACCCAAGAAGCTGGAATGAAAAAAAACCCTCACATTAAACATTTTAGAGTATTTGTTTGCCTTGCATACATGCATATCCCTGACTCACAAAGAAAGAAGCTTGATGATAAGAGTAAGAAATGTATTTTCTTAGGGGTTAGTGAAGAATCTAAGGCATATAGACTATATGACCCCATAAATAAGAAAATTTTGATCAGCAAGGATGTGAACTTTGATGAAAAGAGTAGGTGGAACTGGGAAGATAATGAAAAAATTACAACAACCTGTGATCTAGATGACAACACAGAACCAGATAACAATCAACCAGAAACTAGTGACCAAGCTCAAACCTCTAACCCAAACTTGAACCAAGAGAGGATAATTGAGGAGAATGTGGCTGAAAGTGGTCCAAGTTTGAATGATTTGAGAGTTTGAGTAGGGTCACCTAGAAGAATTAGGAATCCAGGTTGGTGGCAAGATTTTCATGTGACTGGTGTACCTAGTAATAATAGAAATCTGCAGAATGAGATATCTGATGATGACCCTGTTGATGATAATGTTGATAGTGAACAGCATAGTTTAGTTGTGTTTGACAATATGGCAGATCCCTTGACTTATGCTGAAGCATGCAAGCATGAAAGATGGATAAAAGCAATGGACATTGAAATCTGATCCATTGAGAAAAATGGAACATGGAAACTAGAAACCACTACTGGAGCTAAGAAAATTGGGGTGAAATGGGTCTTTAAAACCAAGTACAATGAGGAAGGAAAGTAGACAACTATAAGGCTCGCTTAGTGGCAAAGCGGGTACTCATGACAAGTTTGGTGTTGATTTTTACGAGGTATATGCACGGTGGCAAGGTGGGATACCATTAGATCGATCTTAGAAATGGCTGCGGGAAGGGGTTGGGTAGTGTATCAACTTGATGTGAAATCGGCCCTTCTTGCATGGTGAACTTGAGGAAAGCTGTATATGTAGAAGCGGCTGAGGGGTATGTAAAGAAAGGAAAGAGAAATATGTATACAAGCTAAGGAAGGCTCTATATGGCCTAAGACAGGCACCTAAAGCACAGTGCAGTGAGAATAGATACTTACTTTACCAAAGAGGATTCAACAAGTGTCCCTATGAACATACTCTCCACCTTAAGAGAGGAAATGGAGTGATTTACTAATAGTAAGCCTATATGTTGATGATCCGATTTACACAGAAGTAATTCATCTCTCATTGATGATTTCAGTGATCGATGAAAAGAGAGTTTGAAATGTCGACCTTGGAAGAATGAGGTACTTCTTAGGTGTTGAGGTGATACAAAACATGGCGGGCATCTTTATTACACAATGAAGTACACTAAAGAGATACTTGAGAGGTTTGGAATGCAAGAAAGTAAACAAGTTGGGATTCGGTTGCAAGCTGGAACCAAGCTCGAAAGAATGAAGAACAAAGCGGTGTAAATGTAAGCTGTCTTCAAGCGACTTGTAGGAGCCTTATGTACCTAAATGCAACAAGACCCGGACATCATGTTTGGTGTGAGTCTAATCGATCGATTTATGGATAAACCGGTGAAGATCATCTAGTAGGTCGCTAAAAGAATCTGCGAGATACACAGAAGGCACAATTGAAGAAGGAATACACTACCGAAGAAAGCGCGTAATCGAGGAATTAATTGCTTATTGTGACTCAGTTATCTTTGGAGACTTGAATGACGGAAGAAGCACCGGTGGATACGCGTGTATATGCTCAATGGAAGTGTCATTTCATGGTCTTCTAAAAACAGCCGGTGTAACCTTATCAACCACGAAGCGGGAATTTGTTGTTGCACTGCCATCTGTGTTTGTCAAGGAGTTTGGTGAGAAGAATACTTGAAACAATTGGTGAAAAAGCGGAAGGATTGCTTGAGTGTGTTCGTGACAATAGCTCAACAATCAAACTATCCAAAAATCCGATAATGCATGGGAGGAGCAAGCATATAGGCGTGAGATTTCACTTCACGAGAGACATGAATAAGTCGGAGATATTGAGCTAAAGTTACGCTCCACTCAAAATCAAATTCTCGACATTCTTACTAAAGGTTTGAAGATTGAAAGCTTTGTTAGATTGAAACAGAGAATGGGAATGTGTCTTGCTACAAAGATTGAAAACTCGATATAGCAAAACAAAGCAAGGCAAGGAGAATGACATAGCGATAGAATCTTTGAAAGCGGACAAGCGAGAATACAACCGATTGAGGATAAAGCAGATCACTATCATGTTTCTTTCATTTAGAGAGGATTTGTAGATAAATAATGTTGTATTTGTAAATGTAAAAGTGTTGTTTAGTATTTGGGCTTGGTGTTCAGGCCCATTTGATTGTAGTCTGTTTGTTTTAGTTTTTGAATAAGAGCCCAGTAGATTGTATTTGTTTGAGAGATCGGTTATAACAGTTAAGTTCGTTGTAACAACTTCAGATTTTTCAATGAATTCATTTTCACTCTATCACAGAATTATCTGAGCTCAAGTTCGGTGGAAAGTAACACACAAGCATGGCACTGCGATCAGGTATGAAGTGTAATGAATTTGTTCCCTCCGTAGCATACATGTGTAGTGGTCGTTTAAGACCTCCTTTATATAGAAAAAAGTGTAATCTATTCTAATAAGCATTCAAGTAGAGAATCCTCTCTTGGAAGCTAACTATTAAGAGGAAAGAACCAAATCACTTAAGTACTCCTGGGCATACTTAATTTGAACAAAACTCCATTAGTCCCTATCACATTCTTTCAAAATCACACTTGAGTTGTACCAACTAACTTCTAAAATTCCCTGTTTTTTCCTGAACATTCACTTATCTAAGATTAGATTCTCTCATGCAGATTTGAATCTCTGCATGGCCATGCATTTTGTACTGTAAAAGTCAAATTATAAAAGACATAACGAGTGCAGAAAAAACCTGGCTCTCTTCAACAAATTCTAGCACAGTTCCTTCCACACAAAGGACAAGTTGATAACATATGAACAACTTAAATAACTTGTTCTAAATTGAAGATTTCAAGCTGAATTCATCATTTACAGTCTATTTTAACAACTCTGCCCTATTTAAATTTCAAGTGCTAAATCTAAAATCAGCAGCATTCCTAGCAGATATTTAAACAAAATGACCAAGTACAAGCCAGGAAAAAATAAAAATATAACACTTTTTTTTTTTTTGATAGGTGGCATATATTAAATTAAAACAACCCCCTTTCCCATGCCCATCAGTCAAACCTTGTTATGCATGATGCTGTAAATAAGTTGAGCATGAGCAAAGCTCTTGGTAAGCAATTAAAAGGTACTCTGTTCAATTATACACACTTTACTTGCTCTAAATAAAATTGTCCCATATCATCAACAAATGAAGCCGTATTCCATTACACTTTAGTGAAACTGTCAAAGGAAAACAAAAATGAAAAGAGCATGAAGGTGTCCATCGTGGGGAAAAAAGTCCAGCCACTGATAATTTTACAGAGGCAATCAGATTCAAAGTAAAATAAGAATGAATTAGTAACAAAATAACTCAGTAGCAACTTCGTGTTCATATTGGGTGAAAGCAGCATTTCAGTACAAAACAATATCAAATTTTTTCTATTCGTTACAATACAATATCAGCATTGCAAACAAAAACAAAAAAAAAAACTAAACATTGGGGCAGTATTCAAATATGGACACGACTCTAACCGTAAAATGGAAAGTCAAGAGAAAAGAGTAACAACATTGCATTGGCATCAGACTTGAACAATTGAACCACAAATGTAGTTGTAGTTAGGTGATTGTAGAACCTGATATCTGTGGTTGAGCAAACCTCTTCACCCTTTCTTTCAAAGCTCAAATTCTTCTTCCTAAGAGCAATCTCTGCAGCCTCTTCTTCCTCTTCATCTAGTACAAAATACTCATTCTTCTCCACAGGCATAAACATGTAAAACATGACAATATAAAAACAAGACTAGCAGCCTCCTCAGCAAGATTACTAACCCACCTATACTTATAAGCAGTGATGGTTTTAAGAGCAAAAACAACAATGCGGGTGAAATACAAATACCCAATGACAACAATATAGAACTGCCTGAAAAGTGTTAGCTTCGCGAGATTCCTCGCAGCCTTGCCGTCGGTTTTAGATGTTTCCCTGAGCGATCTAATGGACCACACAATAGGAAAATAATAGCACAGCAACAAATGATATCAACTAGCAAGAAAACCTGATTCCAAGTAACCCAATCCTTGATAAAGGTCCAGTTTCACCAATTATAACAGAAGCTAGATTAGCAAGAACCTGAAGAGGAATAACAACCATGAGAACCTTCTTCTCCCGCTCTTGAAGGAATGGCTTGAGGAATGACCAACCGGTTCCGATCAACACGATGACGGTGAATAGAAGCACCACACGAATGAATTGGAAGATGTAGAAGAGAACGTCCCAGCCGTGAGGAGTTCCGGTGACCTTGACGTAATGTTTATCCTCGGCGGCGCAAATGAGATTGAGAGCCTTCATGAGGAGGAGAGTTGCCATGAGAAGGTGGATCCGGTGAACGGAGCGTTTATTTTGAAACAAACATAGAACCAGATACCAAAGAAGACGAAGTAAGCGAGGGAGAAGAGGAAGTATAGGGAAGGGAGCTGAGTCTGGCCGGCGGAGAGGTAATCACGGGAACCATCGGCGTCGAGGTTGAAAAGCTCGGTACGGATAGCCATGGAAACGGAGGTTTCAGGAGCGCAATTAGTGAAGAAGAGACTAAACTCATTGGGAGAGTTGACAGGGTAAGAGCGATTAAACGACGCCGTTGGTGGAGGAGATAGGTCACGAAACGTGAAGAGACGCGTGATGTAACGGGAATCGAGGACGCAGAAGTTAGGGTTTTGTTGGATCTCCGCGAGAACTTGAAGAAGCGATTCTTCGCTTAGGAGAAAGAATCCAAGGCGGACGGGTCCGGTTGAGACGCCGCCGCAGCAACTGATACCTCCGATACGGCGATCCAGACGTGACCGGTGTGTGTGAAGCCGAATTTCTCTAATAGAATCATCGGTCTGGTATCGGAGGTTATGGTTAGGGATTTGATCTCAGCCGTTGATGGGGAGATCAGGGATAAAAGTGTGAGGAAGGAAACGACGGCGGTGAAGGCCGTTTTGTTCATTTTGGAAAGGTGGGTGATGAATCGGGTGGTTGTTGGAATGAAGGGAAGGACCCTGCTGGGTTGAGAAAGCGAGACTTCTCTCTGTGTATGTGTATGTTTGGCGTATTGTTGAGGAAAGCAATACAGTGTTGGTGATTCCGTGTGATTGAGATGTGAAAGAATTCGTGTTTCCAAACGACGTCGTGTCGTGGTAGTTACACAACGCAAGGGAGGAGATATCAATTAAGGGTTGTTTTTTTCGTACACCAACGAGTCCCCATATACCCTCACACAATTTGTAATCCCCAAAATACCCATTTGAAATATATTTTTTTTAAATAAAAAAAAACTAATCGTATATACATAAATTGGACATATATACGATGGGTTAAATAGTGTCATCGTATATATGTTCAATTTATGTATATACGATGGGTTGTGTATATGTTTTTTTTTGTTTTTTTAAAAAATTTAACGGTTAGGATTTCATTTTCAAAGTTGATCAACAGTGGATTGCACCGACAAAATTAACGGTTGATAATCTTTTACCTCAACTATAAATACTCACTCCCACCCTCATTATTTTCACACCAAAAATTCAACTCCCTTCTCTCACACAATACTAGTCAACATGATGCAGGTTTCGCTAATGTCATACTACGAGCATTCTTCCATCGCTATTGTTCATTCTGATTTGGGTCTCATTGATCATCAGGGCATCATCTTACAAGATGATGGTGTAGGTTTCAATGGGAGAGATGTTATACAGTGTAAGTTAAAACACTGCATATCATTTGCTGCTCTTAAGCAGAAACTACTGCGGATGGTGGTTCAACCTGAGAACGACGAGCATGAGATAATTCGTATTGTTTATCGAAAACCGGAATGGACTTATGGAGGTCTTTACTGGTCTACCATGAATGTCAACAGCGAGGATGACCTCCGAGAAATGATGTCCGATCATATTAGGTTTAAATGGAAGAGTTACATTCATCTGTACGTCGAAAGTAGAAGGACCGTCCTTGAGATCCTTCGTCGATTAACTCCACCAGCTCAGTAGTTTCTATTGTATTTTCTTTTTATCTGTCTATTTTTATTCTAGTTTTTTATGTATTATCGCTTGTTGTCATACCCCAATTTTGTCCGACTAGTTGAAAATCAAAAAAAAGATTGTATCTTTGTAAATACTCAATGTTAATAAGCATTTTTCTCGTTTTTAGAAAACCCCAAAATATGTGGCTCGTTTTGTAGGTCTCGGCTGCACAAATGTGTTCGTCATCAATTTAGCATTTCTTATTCTCACCGCAGATGCGCGTATTCATTTGAATCGTATGCTGCATTACCTAGTCTCGTTGTTGCGCATATTACTTGCTCGTGTGCGTGTTTTAATTCTTGTGGTAGCGCGCTGCGTCGCCGTAGTGTCAGCGTAATGGTTTCGCTATTTATGTTAGTGGTATTTAGTTGTTGTTAGTAGTTATCAAAATAGGAGACATCACAAAGTAATCAAATGTAATATATTTATTTAAATCTGTCCCCTTTGTTACAAAAAAAAGAATCAAATAATTATACATCAAATAAACAAAGGAAGTCAAACAAAAAAATACAAAACAGCAAAGATGTTGTTGTTCTTTGTGGGGTATTTTGAGCTACTAGCTCAAACCTCCTTCTTCATGTCCCCCTTGTTTGGTACTCATTTCCAAAGAAAGACATTGCAGCCTTGAGCAGATACACCTTAACCCTTGCTGCTGCCTCAGTAGTGGTCTCCCAAGAGTTTTGATTTCCTGCTCAATACCACACCTACACCACACCAAAACCCCAATATAAACAGCCATACATAGACACAAAGGAGGGGAAAAAAAACGGCAAACACTGGAAGAAGAAAAAACATATACATCAAGAAGAAGAAAAGAAAGCGAAGCAGAGGAGAGGAAAAACAACAATCTTGAGGAAATTTGCCTTCAACTCACCGAGTCCTCAACCTCAGAATCGACTACACAAACACAATACACACAAAGAAACCAAAGCAGAGAGAAAAGAAAAAACAAGCACACCGAGAAAGAAGAAAAACCCAGCAACAAGAGTGAGAGTGAAACAGAGAAGAAAAAGAGTGAGTGAGTGAGTAAGCTTACCACTTCAAACAACCACACATCGTCTTCTCCAACAGAAGCGTGACGCGCCGCCGCCTCCGCCGTCATGAAACCACCGCCATCTCGAGCCCTCATCTTCGTTTCTCTCACACCCAAACCGAACCACCATTCGCGACCTTCCTTCCTCATCGCCGCCTCTCAAGGTCAGCTCGTGCCGCTCGGACCCGTGATCATCCCACCACCGCCGCCGCGTCGTTCTCTGCCAGATTCATCTCTCTCTCTCACGGTATCCTCTCTCTCTCCCTCTCTCCCTCACTCGCCGTCGCTTCTCTCTCTCTCGATCTCTCTCTCTCTCTTTCTCTTGAAAACTCTCTCTCTCTACTTCTCAAAATGGAACGGCGCTGAGAAAGGGGAGGGAAGACGTTTCAGGGCTTTTTCTTCTTTCAGCATGTTAAAGCTTGCATTTTTTGATCCAACGTTAAGGTTTGTTCATGGGCCTTCATTTTTTTAAAAGCTTTTAAAATCTGGTTACTAACGACACCCCATCTATTAATAATGCCACCTCCTATAATTAGTTACACCCCTTTTTACTATCTCACACCCTTTTCCCAAAAATCGTTCAAATTATTTTCAAATTAATGCAAGTTATTAGTGACTATCACCCAAAGCCTTGGCTTGTTTGATTGTCATGAACGCTATTAAGAGCTATTCGTAATGATCACTCAAAGCCTTTGCTTGCTTGGTCATTATGAAAGCTCTTTCCCGCCTCAAAACCAGAGATATGGCAAAGGATAGGTTTACCTTAGCCTTGGTGCAATTCCTCTTGTTCATATTGTTGAGAAATCATTGCTCACATGTCATTAATTTAACTAAGATCATTCTATGCCTATAATCAATTGTTTACTTGTTTTCGATGCTACTTAAATTGTCTTGACTTAAGCTGTGTGCCATTCCTCAATGTGTATGACCTCCTAATGAAGACGTAAGCCTACATGCCCTGTTGTAGCATAGAGTCATTAGGGTAAATGCACTTCTCCTCACACACACACATTTGTTTTGAGAAATTCACCTTGCATCCTTGACAATTGAATCTTTGATTGTATCGGCATGTTTAGTCTTAGTTGATGTGTGACATACGCATGATTATTTGATTATTGAATGCGCTCAAAGTTTGTAACCAATCATTGATAATAACTTCACCACTTTTCCCCCAAAATCATTCAAACTCTTTCTAATTAACACGAGTTATTAGTGACTATCACCCAAAGCCTTGGCTTGTTTGATTGTCATGAACGCTATCAAGAGTTATTAGTAATGATCACTCAAGCCTTTGCTTGCTTGATCGTTATGAAAGCTCTTCCTTTCTCCAAAACCCTTTCAAAACATTTTCATTTTCAAATTAGAACTACGTCGCTTTTGATTCCCATTTGGGATACGTAGGAGCGAGTCCCGATTCTCGTCAGCGCAATAAGCAAAAGTCGGTTTCATAAAACAAACGAAAGAATTATTTTCAAACCCATTGTTGCTAAGTGGCTAATCGTAACCTTTGTTCGTCTAGTCATTAGTGGCAATGGCTTTTCCAAAAGAACAATAAAGCGGTGATCACCCATAACCTCTGTTAGTTTGATCATTCGTGCCAATCAATCTTTTTCAAAAATCATTTTCAAAAGAACAAATAAAAAGCAGTCGCTACTAACGATCAATCGGAACCTTTGTTCGTCGACCGATGCGGCGATGACTCTCATTTTCAAGAGTACTTAGCGGTGGTTACCCATAACCTTTGTTAGTTTAATCATTATTTGAATACTAAATCCTATTTCGAAAACTCATTAAACAAGATAAAAAACAAAAACCTTTTCACGACAAACGAGAACTACGTAGCTTTGAATTCTCTATCGCACTAGGAGATACGTAGGAGCGAGAGGCCAACTCTCGTCAAGCGTCAAAAATAAAATTTTCATTAAGTTTTTCCATTTATCCTCAAATAAGAAATAAATAGGCAAATCTAGGTATTTTTCAAATCAAACGTTAAAACCACACACTTAATTAAAGGTTCCCTCTCGATGAGAGAGGGCGTGTGTGAAGTGCTAACACCTTCCCGCACGTAATCGACCCCTGAACCCATATCTCTAGTTTTCAAAAGACCATCCGCCTTTGTTCAAAAGACCTTTTCTCAATGTTTTGGTCTTAAAATTAAAATATTGGTGGCGGCTCCATAAATTTTTACACGTTGTACATAGAGAAACCCAAACCGAGATTTTTCGGGGTGCAACAGCTGGCGACTCCACTGGGGACATTTTTTAAAAAGCGAGGTCAAACCTAACTAATTAAAATGTGTGGTTTAATGTATTGTTGATTTGACTAATACCTTGTTTGCCTTCATTTTATTGTTTTTTCTTCTTATCATTGATTGTAGGCATATGCCTTTGTCTTCTTCTATGTTTATTCCTTATTTCTTCTTCTACTCCTTTTCTTATTGCTTATGCAGGTGCATTCTTCCAATCCCCATGACCCCTTCTTCTTCGCTCCCTTTTCTTAAGGTAAGCTCATGCATTTTTCTCTCTTTATCATGTTCCCCTCTTCTCGGCTCCCTTTCTTAAGGTAAGAAGTGCAATGTTGTTGGCACCCTAGGCTAGTTTATATTGGATCGATATTGAACCCTGGGGTAGACAAACATGTTATTTGCTTACCAAACATGCAGATCGCTCACGGTTTTCATTTCCAGGTGGGGTAGTGCTAGGGAAAATGCCCTTGACACACACTACACTTATACCTTGTGATTACATGTTTTGGGTGGGACCATAACCCAGTCCGCAAAAATTTAGGAGAGTGGATTCGAGTAGTGAGAGCCCATCGGGACCTTTGTCCGTTTGGCTACTGCGAAAGTTTCAACCGAGTTGTGCTCTTTCATGATGCCTCACACCCAGCGAGTTCTTTGCATTTGTAGGGGAATTTTGTGAGAAAGGACGGTGGCTCTGGTGGCCTTGTGAGGAGTGAATAGAGCTACATGGGAGGATTACCCTTTAAATTGCCCTAGATCGTAGAGTCTCACCCCTTTTAGGTCACTGAGGGTTTTTCCAAAATTGTGTGTTGCATTATTACATCTAGTTTAATTCTTTTCCTTCAACAATTTTGAAAAAAAACAACAAAATCAAAAAGAATATATTTTTCCTCCTCTTTCATAAATACCTATATGAGGTGGCAATAGGGTATCTTGCCTAAATTTTTCAAACCATCACACTGTAAATATCTTTCTTTTATGAAAATAATATGAAAAAGCATCCTCATCATCCGCACTTTGCATCGTAACATCATGCATTACATAAGCAAAAAAAAAAATAATAATAATAATAATAAAGTCATGTGCATATACACTTTGCATTCATTTACGCATTCATACTTGTACTCATAAAAATGTTCTACCAATGTAAAAGAAAGGCAAGTTGGTTCGCCAACACCGATACTACACTCGTCTGCAAGCAAGATTGATGGCTAGCAATCGATTTCGAGATTGAGGACCGCCCGGTCAAGATGAGTTGTTGTGGAGATTCTTAACCACGAAAGCGGTGGCTCAAGAGAATCGAAGCTTTGAAGACCAAAGTTCAGGGCTGGAAGCCTTGAGATGGCCGAAGTAATGAGTATGCTACAAAATCGAGGGTGGGCCGCTAGCCGGGCCGCCATCGTTATGAATCTGAAGGGGTTGTTACTTTCGTTTCTCCTCGGTGACCGCCGGTTACAACTACTCACACTCCTCCCAGGACGAGTGGCTCAGTCCACTTTGCCCATTCTCCGGGGTGGCGAATGGCGTAATCACCGAATGCACAGGCATATCACAGGGGATGCCGAATGGGTTATGTCGTCCGTTCGCCGGTTATATTCCGTGGAATTAAAGTCAACTGCCATGGTTATACCTAGTGGAGCTGCTATTGGACCACAAATTCATACTCCTAATCCCGGTATTGTGCTGCCAAGAAGTTCACCTAGTCCTACTCTGGGAGTTGCCGTAAATCCTCAAAATGTTGTCCATCATATGGGAAACCACGCCAGATATGGGGTTATTATCACGATGCTGGGAGCTATCCACAAGGTCATTTGTTTGAGAACACTCAAAGATAGTAGGGATCGGTATCACTTGCTTGAAGAGCGTTTAAGAGCTATGGAAGGATCGGTGCTAGAGCCAAGGATGCCCGAGATTTGTGCCTTGTCCCAGATGTTGTCATCCCTCCTAAATTCAAAGCACCGGACTTTGATAAATATCGCGGCACTGGGTGTCCATCTAGCCATTTGACGATGTATGTTAGAAAAATGGCCGCTTATGCTCATGATGACAAGGTGCTCATTCACTATTTCGGAAACGACCGACAGTGGGGCATCGTTAGATTGGTATATGCAGCTACAATCCTCCGACATTCATAGTTGGAAGGATCTCTCTCAAGCATTCACGAAACAATACCCGATTATAACATGGACCTTGCTCCCAATAGGTCTCAATTACTGACACATGAGTAAAGGAGATAGAGAATCATTCAAAGAATACGCTCAAAAGTGGAGGAGCATATTTGCTTTCGTGAAGCCGCCATTGGTCGAAAAAGAGATGGTGTACATGTTTATGGAGACTCTTCCAGGTTTGTATTATGATAGGTTGGTGGGAGTGTTTCATCCAGCTTTCTCGAGATATGGTTGTCATTGGAGAACGATTGGAGCACGCAGTTGCTTGCAATGGAAGATTCTTTGGAGGTTTTAACAATTCTAGTGGACAAAAGAAACCCTTTTCCGACTTCCCCAAGAAGAAAGAAGGGGAAGCCAATGTTATTACTGCAGGGGGAGGCCCATCTTTCAGCTCTCCACAGCAAACAATGCCATTTTCTGCTCTCGACTACCACAACCAAACTAATTCGAGCCACTGAGCCCGTAACTATCAAGAGAAGAGCGCCGATTTTGATCCGATTCAGATAACTTATACCTTGGTATTCAATCACCTTGTCTCAAAGAATTTGATCAATACTCGCCCCATGAAGCCTATGCAACCTCCCTTTCCTAAGGGATACAATGCTAATGCTACCTGCAACTTTCATAATGGAGGGGTCGGTCACACGGTGGAAGATTGCAAGGCTTTCAAACATGTAGTCCGAGATTTGATTGGACGCCAACTCGCTCTCTTTCAAGCGAGAATAATCAGGGCATAACCTCCAATCAAATTGCTGTCATCGGGGATGGTCTTGAAGCGGAAGAGGGTGATGTTAGTCTGATTCACCATTGCCTTGCTGGAGAAGAGTTGAAGAATTGGGAAGCTGTTGACTTTCCTGTGACCTTTAATCCAAAGTAATTATTTGTAATGCAACCACCGTGGCTCTCGCCAAGAGCTATAGGACAAGTTCTTGGGGCACCATGTGTTTTTATTTTCGTAATCATCATCATCAATAAAAACGTTTGTTTTGAATTCTCAATCAATAAAAATCATTCTCTCTTCATTGCGTGAGTCTTTTTTACGCTTTATTATCTGTTTTGCTTGCTTGTTTTAGCCTTTCATTCGCTTTTTTCGCGTAAATGCAAGATCCACAGCAATAGTCTCAAACAAAGAAGGTGTCGCATGATCCATATTTTGACTTTGATCACCCTATCAATCGGTGAGGATGTTGAGGAAGGCCGGGAAGCCCTCGGAACTCATGAGGTTAATGAAACAAGAAGAAAGGGTAATTCAGCCACACGGAGAATCTCTTTGAAATGGTCGACTTGGAGTACAACTAAGAACCGAGAAAGAGGTCAAAGTAGATACCGCCATAAATGACGAAGATCGCATAAAGTTGGTTGATTGTTGCGATTATGTGGATGTGTTTGCATGGTCCTACCAAGATATGCAGGTTGGACACCGACATTGTGGTACACAAGCTGCACCGTCAAACACTGAATGCACTTTGTAAATGTAAGTTGAGAAGGATGAAGCACGAGATGTCCTCAAAATCGAGAGCGAAGTGAAAAGCGGTTGTGCCCAGGATTCCTAGCGGTGGCCAAGTACCGCGATGGGTTGCCAATATTGTCCCGGTTCAGAAGAAGGCGGGAAGGTCGAATGTGCGTTAACTCTAGAGATTTGAATCGTGCTAGTCCCGAAGATGATTTTCCAAACAAGATCACCATTGATAAGCGGCGTGAACACGAACAACAAAATGATGAAGGACCTATGCAAAGAATTCAAAATTCAAACATCATAATTCCTCTCCCTATCGCCCAAGAAGATGTATGGGCGGTTGAAACGACCAACAAAAACATCAAGAAGATTGTGCAAAAGTTGGTGGTAACCTACAAGGATTGTACGAAATGCTTCCCTTGCTTTGCATGGCTACCCAGTCACTTGGTGTGCCCACTTAGTAGGGACCCTTTCCCTTTGGTATATGGGTCGGAGTAGTCCTCCCGATTGAGGTTGAGATACCCTTCTGCGGGTACTAATGGAAACTAAGTGGAGGAAGCAGAGTGGGGTACAAGCTAGCCTAGATCAACTAAATCTCATTGAGGAGAAGAGAATCACGACCTTGTGTCATGGGCGACTATACCAAAGAAAGGATGAAAATCGCTTTCGACAAGAAGGTTCGCCCTCGAGAATTCAACGAGAGACCTAGTGCTCAAGAAGATCCTCCTATTCAAAGTGATCCCCGTGGAAAATGGACTCCCACATGACGGCCCATATATAGTCAAGAAAGCCTTTTTCGAGGAGCGAGCGATACTACAAATATGGACGGCGAAGATCCGAGGAACCAGGTTAATTCTGATCAAGTGAAGAAGTATTATGCCTGAAAGAAATCGCGAAAAAAGAAAGATAAGCCAAGTAAAAATAGCTCGCTAGGTTGAAAACCCGAAAAGGGCGTGCCTAGGCAAAATCAGAGCGACAGGTGGATTGAAAACCCGCAAGCGGCGATCCAAGCAAAAATTAAGTCGTAAAGCTTGGGCATGAAAAGTAGACAAAGGCATACAACACCCGAAAGTGCGGATAAGAGGTGGTCAAAGTCGTGGAAATAAATGGTTGTACCGTCCCCCAGAGATGATGAATAAAGTAAATTCTCTCTTTTTCGTGTCTTTTTGTAGTTTAAACTTTCAAATGTATTGAACGATGGCGTAACTCAGACGCAATCGACTTTTACATCAATAAAGTTCACTTTTTCTCATGCTCGGTTTGTTTTTCTATTTCCACGCTTTTAGGCTCAAAATAAGCGTTTTATGATGATGGTGACATTGATCGTAAAACATGTGCATAAACCATAAAGCATCACAATCATTGCGAAATTTCTAAAAGTCATGGAAAGGGAAATGACTTTTTCAGCGAATTAAGTTCGCAAGTAAACAATTATGCTCGTAATCATCGCCAAATGGCAAAATTATAAAGCAAATCGCACTTTGGCTCATGTGCCACCACAATCCTAATCGGCTCCACAGGTTGTATCACGGGTTGGTCGAACCAAAGAAAAGAAAAAGCCAAAAGAGCAAAAGAGCAAATGAAAAAGCAGATGATCGTAAAAAAGAAAGGCGATCAAGAAAAATCAAATCAAAGGAAAACCTCAAGAGTGTTCCACCACATGCATCATCACACCAAAATCATAGCATTGCATGCACTCGCATAACATGCTCCTCAGTATACCATGCCTTTGCACAACATGCACCATCCTTGCATCGGTAGCGTGTGCGGTACCTCAATTCAATACGCTAGCATTGGCCATCTCAATCGGTCAATCAGCGATTTGCGAATCCGCCCGGGACCCACGTGTCCGCCGGGACCATACGTCCGCCGGATCCCGTCGTTATCGAGCGCAAGCGAATCATCGGATACCAGGGTCGCCAGTTTAGTTCAAAACAACGGTCAAACAACGACTTTGAACTCGACCTTCATTTTGCCAAGTCATCACCGAGCATGACGGATCGGCCCCCGGACCGTGTCGCCTTCGGACTAGTTGTGTCGGTATAAAGCATAGCATAAGTCCATCAAGGTAAAAGGTATCGGTCCCGCAACTTGATATCGAACCTCGAGCCGCTCGAACAGGCCACGCTTGAGCCCAGTGCTTCATTCAGAGCCATGAAGTGCTCCTTCCGAACCCAGTGTTCCTCGAGCCACAAGTGCTCCTTTTCATCGCATTCTTTATCACTTTCTTTATTTCACGCGGTTGTCGGCCTACCGGAGGTCGATACCATCTTTATCGCTTTATTTCTTGCTTTTTCTTTGCTCGAGGCTAGCACCAATTGATTTTCCATTGTCTTTATCGCTTTCGCCCATCTGCGAAAGTGGTACCAAGCTTATTTTACGCTTTTGTTGGTAGAAAGGCCGACACCCATTCAAAAAAATGTTTGAATTTCCCAAATGGACAAAATTGATATAATTTTGAGTTCTTTATTTCTATTTTGCCTTGGAATATGTTTAGACAATTTCTGTATTCCTTGTCAAAATCCAAATAAAGAGAGCAGTTTGTCATACCCCAATTTTGTCAGACTAGTTGAAAATCAAATAAAATTGTATTTTTTATGCTTCAATTTTAACGAGCATTTTTTTCTCGTTTCGAGAAAACCCCAAAATCGTGTCTCATTGTGTAGGTTTCAAATTCTCATCGGCGTGTGCGTGTCGTTTCTAATTGTTAATGCAGCGTTGTGATTCTTGTATACGCCTTGTAGCGCGTATCTCGTGTCTCAAATGGGTATGTAGCGTGTTTATCTTATTAATTATTGTTATCTATCTGACGATCAAATAATTAAGCATGCAAATCCTTTTTCATTATAACACAAAATTACATGTTACACATGAAAAAAAAAAAAAAGAAAGAAAAAAAAGTCAAACAAAAAAAAAAATAACAAAGTATGGGCGTTGATGTTCTTTGGGCGAGGGAGATTCTTTGGAAGCTATTTTGAGCTACATGCTCGAGCTCTTTCACCTTGTCTCTTTGGCTCTTTCACATTTTGAGAAAAACAAGCTGCGAGTTTTGCGGCACCCTCCACCCACTGCACTGCATTTCAGTTTGGTCTCCATGAGAAATTTTCCTGCTCAAATGCCTCACCTACACCACAATAAGAGCACTATTGTCTGAACTTCACGAGCAAGCATAAGGGGAGAAACGCGGCACACATACGATGGAGAAAAACACAAAACATGAGAAAAATACACAACAAATTCAACACACCTGAACACAGAACACATGCCTTTGAGAAGAACACATACAACTGAAAAATCACACAACCACGAGCACATTGAAAAAAAGAAGCCGCAAGCGAGAACAACAACACGGAAGCACTAACTGAACAACAACAAAACACAAGAACCACTGGTATGCTTGAGACCACCACCGCTCTCTGCCACTTTGCGAAGTCGCGGCGCTGCGTCGCCGGGAGAACCACCACGAGCCATCGTTACCTGCGCGGCTGAACACGAGCGTCGCCGCCAGAGGTCCTGTCGCGAAGCTCCGGTGAAGCGCCGTTCTCCCAGCGTTATCCTCACCGTCGTGGCCGTCGTGGAAGACTCTCCTCGAGCAGCTCGCACTCTCTCTCGCGGACGTCTCTCTCTCATGCCACGGTACTCTCTCTCTCTCGCGCGTTGCTCTCTCTCTCTCTCCCTCTCCCTACGATCTCCTCCTCCTCTCTCGATCTATTTTCTCCCTACTGCACCTGTAGTAGGAAATGAAATGTAAAGCATTTGCGGTGAAGAAAAGCTTAAGTTTAGTTTTCTTTTGTTTTTGTTTGACGATTGGCTTCTGGCCGTATGGGCTCCCCTTTTTATGTTATGTTTTTAACACTGATTATAACACCCCCGTGTTTGTGATTCACGAACTTTTGTGTTTTTTTATATAAAATGTAGATATGTTTCCTTTCTGGTTACAGCCTATTAATGATTAATATATTTTCAAGTTGATTGTATCGTTGTTCTTTGCTTGATGATATTTAATATTGTTGCTAGTATTTCATCTTTTGTGTTAAATCTTATTGTTAGTTGTTGATGATAGACAAGTTGACTCTCACTTAGTGCACTAGTGCACTTTTTCTCAAAGTGAGAGGATTGCTTCTATGTGATTCGACCTTCCCCTTTTAATTTTTGAGTTAATAACAAAGGAGATTGTATGTTTTAGGGTTTAGGGTTCGTGAGATATGGCAAATGATAGGCCTACCTCGGCCTCGATGCAATTCCTTTTGTTCATATTATTGAGAAATCATTGCTCGCATGTTCATTAGTTTAAGCTAAGATCATTTATGCCTATGATCGAGTTGTTTACTTGTTTTCGATGCTACTTAAATTGTCTTGACTTAAGCGTATTGTCGTTCCCTCAGCGTGTATGACCTCCTAATGAAGAGCGTAAGCATGCGTACTGTTGTAGCATAGAGTCATTAGGGTAAATGCGCCTGTCATCACACACATTACGCATTTGTTTTGAAATTCACCTTGCATCCTTGACAATTGAATCTCTGATTGTATCGGCATGTTTAGTCTTAGTTGATGTGCGACATACGCATGATTATTTGATTATTGAATGCGCTGAAGTTTGTAACCAATCATTGATAATAACTTCACCCTTTTCCCCGAAAATCATTCAAACTCTTTTCTAATTAACTGAGTTATTAGTATTTATCACCCAAGCCTTGGCTTGTTTGATTATCATGAACACTATCAAGAGTTATTAGTAATGATCCTTCAAAAGCCTTTGCTTAGCTTTCAGTCATTATGAAAGCTCTTCCTTTCTTGAAACCCTTTCAAAACATTTTTTCATCTCAGAAGTTAGAACTCACAGACTTTGATTCCCATTTCTGGGATACGTAGGAGCGAGCCACACGTTCTCGTCAAGCGCTGATAAACAAAAGTCATTTTCATAAAACAAGCGAAAATTATTTTCAAACCCGGTATTGTTGCTGGTGGCTAATCGGAACCTTTGTTCGTCTAGTCATTAGTGGCAATGGCTTTTCCTAAAAGAACAATAAAGCGGTGATCACCCGTAACCTCACATTAGTTTGATCATTCGTGCGATCAATCCTTTTTCAAAAATCATTTTCAAAAGAACAAATAAAGCAGTCATTACTGCGCGATCAATGGAGACCTTTTGTTCGTCGACCGATCATGAGGTGACTCTCATTTTTCAAATTGCACCATGGTGATTACCGCCAACCTTTGTTAGTTAATCGTTCGGCGAATACAGTCCTATTAACAATACGTGCTT